>CM068742.1:10339967-10939967 GCA_035084275.1 Hydrolagus colliei | reverse complement strand
GGGAGCAGAGAGGCTGAATGCCCGGCCACCAATGGTAGGACAGTTAGGGCAGAGGACGCGGAGCAGGCCAGACCTGCTGAATGGAGGGGACAGGCAGGCTGATAGGGAGACAACAGGTAGGAGAGATAGGCGGGGGCAAGACTGTGAATGGCCTTGAAGGTGAGGACGAGGATCTTCAATTCGATCCTCTGGAGGATGCGGAGCTAGTGGTGACAGGTGAGGGTGGGAGTGATGTGGTCACGGAGCATAGTGCTGGAGAGTACACGAGCTGCAGAGTTCTGAATAATCTGCAGCTTGTGAAGGGAGGAGCTGGGAAGGCCGACAAGCAGAGAGGCTAGATGTAATGAATGCGTGGATGAGTGTTTTGGCATCATGGGGGGTGAGTGGTGGAGTGTGGCAATGTTACAGAGGTAGTGGAAGGCTGTAGCAGATATGAGAGAGGAAGGACAGTTCAGGGTCAAAGAAGATGCCTAGATTCCTGACTTGCTTCGAGTGGCGGAGAAAGCAGCCTTGAATGCTGAGGTTGTCTGTGCTTGAGGTGCGGAGGCGCTGATGCGAGCCAATCAGGAGGGCTTCCATCTTGTTGATGTTAAGTTGAAGGAAATTGTCCCTCGTCCAGGACTCAATGTCGGACAAACACGCAGTCATCACGCCAGTAGTCCTGGAGTCGAGGCTGGAAGCGGCAAGGTGGAGTTGGGTGTCATCCGCATACATGTGGAAATTTACCTCATGTCTATGGATAATGTCACCCAGAGGGAGCATGTAGAGGGTGAAGAGCAGGGGCCCAAGGACAGAGCCGTTCGAGGAGACAAAGTGAAGCTGGTGTGAGAGGTATGATCAGAACCAATCAAGGACAAAGCCTTGAAGTTGAAGAGGGAGGAAAGGTGGTGAAGGAGGATTGCATGGTCTATGGTGTCAAAGGCAGTGGACAGATCGAGGAGGTCAAGGGGGCAAAGGGAGCGCTGGTCACAGATGGTCAGTATGTCATTCGTGACCTTTATCAGAGCAGTTTCTGTGCTGTGGGAAGCGCAGAACCCCGATTGGAGGGGTTCAAAAAGTGAGTCTGTTGAAAGGAAAGAGCGGAGGCAACCACTCTTTTGAGGATCTTGGAAAGGAAGCAACCAGGAAGCAAATTAAATAAACAGTAAATAAACTCACTGTGTTGAAATATAGTTATGTCTTTCTAACAGAGCCCCAAGCTGATTTGCCTTCACTTTCCTGCGTTTTTATGTATGTCACAGTAGACTTTGGGGGTTGCATGTGGTTAAAGGACGCAAGTTTGCCAATTTTCTTGTTGTTAACTGGACAATGCATTACTCGGGTTGGTTGTCTGGAAATGTTGTAAATGTAAGTTCAGACACTAAAAGGTTTGGAAATAGAAGTTCACATTTTGTCTCTTCCGTCTCTGTCTAATGAAGTGGGAGGCATCAATTATTAATCTTTTCAATTAATTTTAATCATCGACAAAAGAAACATTAGAATTCAAGCCATGTCCCGCTGCTGTTTGGTTGGATTTGGAAAAAGCTGCAAATCCAAAGGGGAATTATACTGAAAGTGGAGGCTGCTGCTTGTATGTGTGGAGCTGCCTGCTGTTTGTCTTCATCAGACACCCCTGACTCACAGCATCTGTCGAGATGTAAGAAGAGGCTAATTTTACAGATTATTGTGCATTTTCGTCTGTTTCATCAAATACCATTGTTCTCAAATGACACAGAAACAGACAGAAAACAAATCAAGTTACCAGTTATTTTTTTGTGTGTTGTCACACATTGTGACTGGCCCACTGAACCCCCTCCGTGCAGCCATGATCAAGTGGTACAGTCTATAGAAATGCCCAATTTAGAAAACTGTTTCCAAGTCGAACATCAGTATTTCGCAGCACAGAAAATGAAACCAATTGAATACGTCAATTTTCACTGCTCCTCCTGTCAAAGCCTGCTTAAGAGTGGTAGATTTGAAACAGGTCATCGCACGACATATTAAAGATGACGGCCATATAGTTGAGAATAAATGAAGATTGAATGATTGCGCTTCCCTCAGAGGGTGAGCGGTTTAAATTTACAATGGTTTTAATCTTAATGCTTGCATTTGATTATAGTGTCTCATAATGTCATCAAGACATCTCAGAACATATCACAGGATTTTAGTGTGAAATTTAGTGACTGTGTATTTGTAGGAAATGAGGCAGTGTAAACGCCCAAGAAAACAATTATCAATTTTTTCTATGATAATAATCCTTGCATTTGTTATAGGACATGGTGAGTCTCTGAGCTCGCTTTCAGTCTTGGCAAGCATTCTAATACAATGATGGGGGAGTGCTGGATCATTGGAGGTGCCATCCTATGGAAGAGATGTTAATCCAAGGTCCTGTCTGCTTTTCCAGGTGGATGCTGAAGATCTTTGTCCCTATTTAAATGGAGGAGGGATTTCTTCCAGCTGTCCTGACCAACCAACATACAGACAAAATTGGTCATTTCCTTCACGGTTGTTAAAAGACTAGGATTAAAAGATTAAAGTTACACCACCTGTTACTCTGTTGGAGAAAGGGTATTCAAATTGTGTGCTCCAACTACTTAAACATGCAATACATCAAATCACATAACAATTAGATAACTGACCCTAAATTGGCAGAACTGCCACAGAAAACAGACTATACAGGCTTAAGATAAGATATCTCAGCGATTAATACAAAAAACAACCAACGACAAAGCAAAACATAAAACAGAATGCAAATGTTGTGCTCCAGCGGTTATAAACAAAATAAATGTCCAAATAATTAAACCATGGCAATACCAATTGGTCTTGCACAGGAGGCTGGTTATTCAACATTAAAAAATATAGAACAAAGATACTGTGTGGCAGAGGGAAAGCAGTTGAGGTGAAGAAAGCAATGAGTATATTATGTATCAATGTATAAATCGTGACCGTGCAAGGTTGATGATTTATTTTATTGCCTAATACATGCTTTAGAAGACCTGGTTCAGTAAATTCAACACATAAACATCACAACGACACAGCTCCAGTTGATGTCACTGTGAGGGATTACAGATCTGTGGATGAATGATATCTGCAATGTTGCCACGTGGATATGTAACATAGAATGCTGCAGCTGTATCAGTTCTTGCGTTTTTAACATGGCAATCCATCTTTTAGATGGGCAACTGGCATGCATGGGTTAAGTCATTCAATTGTTTGACAAGTTTCTGCCATCAAATAGCCTGTTCAAATAGTCTAGGTACCACATGAGAGATTAAGCCGCAGCTAGCGCTGACACTAATGGATCCATCAGAACGTACCACTGCCATAGGTGATAGCTTTTTGTTTCACTGTTAAACAACAGTGGGCAATGCAGCCATTCACCAGCCCTTACACTTTCCTTTGGAGTGCTACAGGTTGAATAAACAGTGAAGAAAAAGAGTCTGACAAACAAAGAAGAGATAAATGTTGGAATACAGCACATTAACTATATACTGAACATCGCCCTCGCTTACAAAGTTAATACAACGCATTGATTTTTATTTCAATATGTATTGCTGCTTGTTATTCTTGAAATGTGCTCGAAGTAAAGTACAAGTTTCACAGAATCAAACCAAACACAGGTATGCAATAGATAGCAAAAAACAAAATGGATTGTCATTTAATAAGTTGGTCACTTTAAATATACACATTTGAAAATAACATTACATAACATTATTGCATAACAACATAGCGTAATAAATAGTCAACAATGTAGTACAAGTTATACATATCAATGTATAACAATAACAGTTACAGAGATCACCAGAGCAACTGGGAAATATGACTGGTCAAGGAGATAGATACTGTGGCACTTGTCTCCCTGTCAGCAGCAGCAGAAACATTTGATTCATCAAACATGCAGCAGCATATCAGTTCACATAGAATTGCACAGACTAAAATGAGCCAATAGGCCCAACTACTTTGTACCAGTGTAAACCATTTATAATCTGCCCTCTACCCACCTCTTTCTTCTCCCTCATCCACAGGCTATCCAACCTCAAGCCTCCAGGCACATCCACACCCAACGAACGCAGGGTATGTACTGAGGCGGGCTACAGCCGGCTGACCCGCTCTCCCCTTTGTCACTCTTCCCGCTCTCACTGACTCACTGGAGAGAATAAAACAGCACCTTACACTACCACAGCTCGGCTAAATTATTTGATCTTTGGTCCTGGAAGTGTTAGGAGACTCTCTCTCTCTCTCTCTCTGTCTCTTCTGTTTACCATGCAATGCCATCAGATTGCTCCGAGGCTGAGGAATCATCGGACCTATGCGGGAGCTGTCGGCGTCCTCCCAAGTGTGCATTACGTGCGGGGCCGGCGTCCTCCCAAATGCGCATTCGCGCGGAGCCAGCCAGCGTATATACGCAAATTTTACTCGCGTTATGCAAAAAAGTGCCGCATTTATTTCTTCGCATATGGGCGAATCCACACTCGAGAAAGTCGTGTTCGGCAAGGGTTGACTGTATTCAAAGTTTTTTTAATATGTTTTTTAATAATTTACAATATTTGCAAATTAGAATACTTATGATCATTGTGACTTCTGGTGTGCAAGGCCGTTTTGCTCACTTCCTTTTCATTTGAACATCAGAATGGATTTACAATTCACAAGTTGAGAATCTTGCTCCTAACCTCACAATCCAACTTTCACAAACTGCACATCACAAAGTAGTAAATCCTGTCTATAAATATCACATATTACACCCCAGTGTGGATGAATATTAGTACCCATAACTATGTTATGCCCCAGTTGCTGGTTATATATTCCAGCTAAATGGTTCGTTCAACAATTCAAATATATTGGTGTGAAACTGACAGAATTAAAAGGAGCTCATTTGTGTTGACAGGATTCGTGATACCAGTTGGACTGGGATTTAATTTTGAATACAGGACTGAGGCGAAGAGCAGTGACCTTGAAAAAATTAATAGTAACAAAAGCCTAGGTCTTTCCAATGGGTTTAAATTGTCTCACACTAGCTCCCATGTGGACATTAATGCACACCACAAAACTGCTATTGCATTGTCAAGCTAATTGGCACTGAGGAATAAATAATCCTGTCATAGACCGGACAAATTGCTAGTGAGTTTAGTGGAACTTGGAACATTTTCAATAGTCTGTGTCTGGGCCAATGTGTGCATGGGTGATTGACTGCTGAGGGAAATAATTTGCTTTTAAGATTATTCAATTGTTCAAATTGTTGATGGCCCTGGGTAGAGAATAAGATACAGCATAGCTGAATAAAAGCAATTTGGAGTAAGTTTGATAAGAATCAGCAATACACTATGTGCATTTGTCCTTCTTGAGTAATGCTGGTTCTCTACAGTGGTATATCTACCACACAACCCATTTGTTTCAATGCTAACAAAATCTGAAAACACGTTGTGTGTTCTGTCTTCAGTGATAGGAGGTGCAATACTCCATTCTGCTAAGGTCATTATCCCTTGTGTTCCTTTGCATCAAAATCAATGCATACATACAGAGGGAATATATATATGTATTTTGAAAAGACTGAATCTTGGTAACTTTAATGTTTTAATCCAGGTCCCAGATAAAATTGCCATTTTGCAAACACTGATAATGGACACAATATGTTTGTCTCAACTATAGTCTGTTGATACGGAAATTTTCCGATTTAGATATATCGATGGGCTCATATCGAGATACCGAAATATCGATAGTGCATTCCGGGTGCGCGCGCATTCGGGGCCTATCTCCTCAGGAGGTAAATATCTTTCTCTCTCTGTGTCTCTCACTCTCTCCATCTCTGTGTTTTTCTGTCTGTGTCTCTCTCCTCTCTCACATCCCCCCCATCTCTATCTATCTGTATATTATCACATCCACCCTGTCTCTCCCCACCCCCCACCGCCGTCCCTCTCCACACCCCCCCCAGCCATCTCTCTCTCCCTCCCCGCACCACCGTCTGTCTCTTCCCCCCACCTCTCCCCAGCCGTCTCTCTCCCCCCCCACCCCCCCAGCTGTCTCTCTCCCCCCCACCCCTCCACAGCCGTCTCTCTCCACCCCACCCCCTCCCAGCCGTCTCTCTCTCCCCCCCACTGCACCCCCACCGCCCCCCCCACCCCAGCTGTCTCTCTCCCCCCCACTCCCTCTCAGCCGTCTCTCTCCCCCCCAACTCCACCCCCAGCCGTCTCTCTCCCACCCACCCCCCAGCCGTCTCTCCTCCCACCACCTCCCCACCCAGCCTTCTCTCCCCCCCCCCCCCCCCCCCCCCCCACCCCTTGCATACCTGTATATTGTATTCTAGGACTATGAATACAATATGGCGGCTTTACACCTCGGTCTGTGCATTGTGTATAGAGATGAGCATTCTGGGTCTTGTAGTTCAATGTGCGCGCATTCCGATTTTTTACCTCGATATATCGATATTTTTGAAATGCCTATATTGGCGTATCGATATGAAAATTATATCAGGTTTTAGCGATATATCGATATATCGCCGGACCCTAGTCTCAACTAAAATGAATTTGCTATTCCTTCTCCTCCCACTCCCTCTATGAGCTCCTCCAATCGGGCCTGGTCAAGGTCACAAACAACATCTGTCCATCTGTGACCAGGCTCCCTCTGCCTCCTCATCTCCTCAACCTCTCTGCTGCCTTCAACACTAGGGACCACTCAATCCACCTCCACTGCCTCTCCTCTCATCTCAACCTTCAAGGTTTGTCCTTAACTGGTTGAGGTCTTGGTTCTCACACCATCTCCAATTTGTCTCCACTAAAGGTTTGTCTTCTAGCCCTGGCAACGTCTCGTGTGGTATTCCTCAGGGCTCTGGCCTTGGTCCCCTCCTCTTCATACCTCTACATGCTCCCCTTGGTGACATCATTCACTGATATTGGGTAAATTTCTACATGTATGCGGATGACACCCAACTCTATCTCTCTGACTTCACCTTTAATTCCAGGACGATTGGTGTCCTAACAGACAACAACAACAACTTGGATTTATATAGCGCCATACATGTCAGACGACATCTCAGAGCAGTTCACAAAGCGGAGCCTGGAGCCAAGCCAGCGGGAAGTGGAAGGTGACTGTAGGCACGGTCGAACAGATAGGTCTTCAGGCGCAACCTGAAAATGGGAAAGGAGGGGTTCAGGCAGAGGGATTCAGGCAGGGAGTTCCAGAATTTCGGAGTGTAATGACTGAAAACATGGCTGCTGATGGTGGAGTGGAGGATTTGGGGGACAAGGAGGAGGCCAAACCCAGTAGAGCAGTGGCAGCGGGTACTGCTGATAGGAAAGAGGACGTTAGAGAGGTGCAGGGGTGCAAAGGAGTGAAGGGGTTCAAACACAAGTGTGAGGATCTTGAAGTCGATCCACTCTATGATAGGGAGCCAATGAAATTTGGAGAGGACAACAACAACAAAATTGCACTTAAATCGTACCTTTCACGTCGGGAGGATGTCCCAAAGCGCTGAACAGTCAGGTCGGGATCCAAGCGGGGGTGGTGGGTGGGGGAGGGTAGGGGTGAGGGGAAGGAGAGTGGGAGAGGGGGAAGAGTTAGTGGGGGAACCAAAGGCACGGTCGAAGAGGAAGGTCTTGAGACCGGCCTTGAAGGAGGAGAGGGAGGAAGCGAGGCAGAGCGGCTGCAGGATGGAGTTCCACAGTGTGGGAGCAGAGAGGCTGAAAGTGCAGCAGCCAATGGTTGGGTGGTTAAGGTGGTGGACGTGGAGAAAGGCCTGAGTATGCTGAAAGGAGGGTGCGGGCAGGCTGGCAGGGAGACAGTAGGTCAGAGAGATAGATGGGGGCAAGGAATGGATCTTGAATTCGATCCTCTGGGGGATGGGGAGCCAGTGGAGACAGGCCAGGGTGGGAGTGATGTGGTCACGAAGCCTACGGGAGAGTACACGAGCTGCAGAATTCTGAATGATCTGCAGCCTGTGAAGGGAGGAGCTGGGAAGGCCGACGAGGAGAGAGTTCCCATAATCGAACCTGGAAGTGATAAAGGACTGGGGATAATAGGGGAACAAAGTTTAGTTCGGGTGAGAATGCAGGCAGCAGAGTTCGGTATGAGCTGGATTTTGTAAATGGTGGCAGACATCAAGTCCTGTATGAGAGACAACTTTCTGCAGCTGGACGGCAGCAAGACCGAGGCCCTCCTGATTGGCTTGTGCCAGTGCCTCCACATAACCAAGCCAGTCAGGAATCTGGGTTTCTTGTTCGACCCTAAACTGTCCTTTCTCCCCCACATCCATGCCATGGCCTTCCACAACCTCTGTAACATTGCCCATCTCTGCCACTACCTCACCCCTCAGGCTGCCGATACCTTCATACACGGATTTTTCACCTCAAGGCTCAATTACGGAAACTCCCTCCTTGTCTGCCTCCCCAACTCATCCCTCCACAAGCAGCAGACCAGTCATAACTCTGCAGCTCATCTCCTCTCCTGCCTCAGGCTCTGTAAACCAATCAACCCCACCCTCACCCACCTCCACTGTCTCCCAATCCCACAGAGGATAGAATTCAAGATCCTCATTCTCACTTTGAAGGCTGTGCAGGGACGTCTTCCTGACCTTCTGACCCCATATCAATCTGTCTACTCCCTCCATGCAGCAAGCTCCAGCCTTATCATCGGCATTGACTTGCCTTACCATCGGTGGCCGGGCTTTCAGCCTCTCTGCCCCCATTCTTTAGAACCCCATCCCACAAACTCTTGACCTTGCTCCCCTCCACCTCTCTACCCTTCCTCATCCCGACCCTGCCCCCACCTCCCGTGTTTGGGTCCTGACCCATGACAGTTCAGCACCACGGGTGGTCCTCCTAATGTGAAAGGCACGCCAGAAATGTAAATTTGTTGTTGTTGTTGGATGGGAGATTATTGTGTTCACAATATAATACAATGGAATCCTTACAGGAAGAAAGTTTGGAAGATGGTATTCCAAGCAGTTGTCTACAGTGTTGTTTGTTTGAGTTACCTCCCTTATGAAAACAGCTGGGAAATGGCACAACTGGTAGAATGTATTGAGATTTCCTCCATCTTCTTTGTATTTGTCAATCAGTCATGCCTCTTCATTGCTTAAACTGATGCAAATGATTGTGGTTCATTAACATTCAAATTACTTATAACTAACCATCACAAAGCAATCTTCTTGGACAATTTGGAGATCCTCAGGCCATTCTGAATAATGTGGTTATGTGATATAACCTTTACCAACCAGCTCACCTTTACCTAGTTACGGAGTATTATAAAACAAATGATTTTATGTACTTTAATTTAGATTGGATTAAAGAGATTATACAACATTATAAATAAAACACATTCAGTTCTACATATATAACTCCAGTGAAGCTACAAATGTACATTTTGCTATTTCCATACAATTTGAATTTCTAATTTCACTTTAATAGATTTCTAAATTATATGTGAAATCTGCAATTTTCTCTCCTATATATTAATCAGACCAAAAGCAAATATGCAGCACCCCACATATACATACATGCTTATAACTATTTTTCTTCAGATGATTGCTTTTAGGCATTCAAAAAATTAGTTTGTGGGAATTGCTTTTTTTCTGTTACCATTAAGTATTGAAAAAAGTACTGTTTCATTGCGTTCAGTTAGGACAAAGTAAAAGGCAGTAATAATCACAGCAATTCTCTTGCACCTATGTTCTGTTAAGATTGACCAATTTGAATTGCAATAACTGTCCCATCTTCAGAAGTATATACCCAACAGCAATTTTTCATATTTTTCTAAAGTGTTACATTGCTGTTAACTGCATAGTAACATGATGCGTGGTGGGCGATGCATGAAAATATGTTTCCATAGCATTGCTCGTTTCACATCAGGAGGTCCACCTGTAAATGCGTTGCAGTTAAGAGAGCCGACACTCGGTTTCTGGTGGAGCAGAATCTGACAACATAAGAAATCTTGGTATGAGAAAGCCCATTCAGCTCATCTTCTATGTTTTTTTTTGAATATAACATGCTATACTGACCCTAATATAAACTCTGATCCATCCCTCAATTTCCAGGGGAAAATTCTACACAAACCACATTACTTTTCTTAAAAGCAACCTATCAACAAACTCTCGAGAGGAAATATTCCAGTGAGCATTACACATTACCACCTTTGGCAATTAAAGCTCCTAATGAGCCTTTCCATTTCATCATGGAAAACCTTATATTGCTCAGTGAAATTTTTACTCATATAACAATGACCTAGCATCCAGTTTTATTTGAATTAAGAATTTTCTCCCAGTATCATAACCAACAATCCCCTAGATTTCATGGCTATTTGTAAGATGTTGCTATGCACAACATGCTATTCTGCACTTTACTAGTACTGTATACAGTCACTGCCCATTACAGTAAAATCCTGAGAAACACTTAGAGACATCATAACAATGTGATAAGGTGCTCAATGAAACCAAGAATTATTATTTATTAAATGTTGCCTTGATGCCTTCCATACACAAAATATCCCAACACTCCAACAAACATACATACATGCACAAATCAAATTTGCCAACAGCACAGAAACCAATGATTTGCAAGAAGATTTTACACCAATTACTTCCTATATCCATCAATGCTCTTTCCAATTAAACACTATCTGAAACGTTTTGAAACCGTTTGTGGATGCAGCAACTGTGCACTTATTTACAATAGGAGAAAATATATTTCACAACAATTTTGCAAGACTGAAGCTGTAAAGTTGTCTGTGGAGGAGCGGCATTATTGTTTGGGAAAAGGTAACAACAGTTCAGATGGATAACACTGGGATCATCGACAAAATGTGTGAGGTTCTTACTGATATTTTTAGCAGCTCAATAAACACTGTAGCTTTACCAATAAATGGTCTCCTGGCAAAGGGTCTGGATCTTACAGAGCAGATGGCAAACATCTGCAGTACCCTCATCCGTAGAGAATGAACATGGAAGTAGCCAACGTAGATTTACAAATACTGTAATAGGGCCATATGAACATAGGAAACTGTATTGCCAGTTTATTGGATTAATGCAAATCTTACAATCCAATTCCCTTGGCTTTTTCTTCTTTTCTCCCTACCCTTACTTACCAAGTCTCTTTTTGAAAAATTCCAATTCATTGGAATTATACATCCAATGAATTGGCCTATACATCCTTGATAGGCAGTGGATCCAAACTAACTAAGCAACTTCAAATTCCTATAGCCTGGTTCTCATTAGGTGATTCTTTTACCTACTATCTACCTACTATCTACACCATCAGAGGATGTATTGGTGGCTTAATAATCCCTGGGCATCTTGTTCGACCCTGAACTGTCCTTCCTCCGCCATACTGCCTTCTACCACCTCCGCAACATTGCCACTACCTCACCCCACCATGCTGCCAAAACACTTATCCACACATTCATCACATTTAGGGTTGACTATGGGAACTCCCTCCTTGTCAGCTTTCCCAGCTCCTCCCTTCACAAACTGCAGATTATTCAGAACTCTGCAGCTTGTGTACTCTCCTGCACAAGGCTCCACGACCACATCACTCCCACCCTCGCCCATCTCCACTGGCTCCCCGTCCCCCAGAGTATCGAATTCAAGATCCTCGTCCTCATTTCAAGGCCATTTATGGCCTTGCCCCCACCTATCTCTCTGACCTGCTGTCTCCCTATCAGCCTACCCGCCCCATCCGTTCAGTGGGCTCTGGCCTGCTCCATGTCCCCCGCCTAAATTGCCCTACCATCGGTGGCCGGGCTTCAGCCTCTCTGTCCCCACACTCTAGAACTCCATCCCGCAATCCTTTTGCCTCGCCTCCTCCCTTTCCTCCTTTAAGGCCGGTCTCAGGACCTTCCTCTTCGACCGTGCCTTCTGCTCACCTCCTCACTCTCTCCCACTTCCTACTCTCCTTCCCCCTGCCTCTGCCACTACCTTGACCCTTCCCCCCTGCTTGAGTCCCGACCTAACTGTTCAGCGCCTTGGGACATCCTCCCAAAGTGAAAGGTGCTCTATAAATGTAATTGTGTTGTTGTTGTTGGATTTGATATGGCACTTTTCACCTCTTCTATAATTCTAAGAAGACAAAGATAGGATGTTCAAAACTACCATTGATGTTAATGTTAAGGTTAAAATAGAATGTTATGATTTATCGTTAAGACCTTTTAAGGTGCATCTTATTGACAATTTTTGCTTTTTTTAACAATTATTTCAACAGCACTTTGATATTTTCAGTGAAATATAAAATAATTCACTCAAATCAATTTCCTTCTGACAATGCTCTGTTTGTATTCTCCTCTACTCTAATCTCAATAGCTCTGAGAAAACATTAAATCGTGTAGGTTAAATATTTTGCTTACTTTGGCAAAAGGCAGTTTCTCAAGTTGATAACCAATATATGCGTAACATGTCTGCTATCATTAATCATCAAAGAAATAGGCTTACTCATTAAGAACATCAGAAATAGGAGCAGGAGTAGTCCATTCGGCCCATCACGCCTGCCCCGCCATTCAATCATGGCTGATATTCTATTCTAACTCCAGCTACCTGCCTTATTCTCATACCCCTTACTCCCTTTATAAATGAGAAATCTATCCAACTCAGTCTTGAACATGTTCAAGGACAAAGCATCGACAGCCCTTGTTCCAATTTCCTCTCAGACAAATTTAATTCCCATGCTAATCTGTATTCACACATACTTATTGCGAATAGAGGTACATATTTGCATTCCAGGTAACATTCACTTTATTGGTACAGAAGAATTTATTGTTAATACAGTAATAATAAATAAGAAACACTTCACTTCACAGAATATACACTAAAGTGTTTGTTTGACTCTATGTTTGTGGATGAAACGTGGCAGCCAATTGCTAACATGTCCCACAGTCAGGGATTGAGTGACCAAATTATTATTATTAGTAGTACATTTTTTGATGGAGCAATTATCCCCAGAAAAGCGATCATTATTACTTTTATATTGCTTGTATTTTCTCTGCAGGTTTTCCTTGAGCGTTTTTCTACGACTTTATTATCTACCTACAAGACAGCTAAAGGCACGGATGTCTTTGAATCCTACCTTTGCAAAGCTAAAACTCAATAGCATAATTTACATGCCAGATAATATTATTGCATCATTATGCAGGAATATAAAATAGAAAGTGATTTTCTCCCTATACGGTGTAAAGATGTGAATGGGAAAGATTTCAGAATCAGAAACACCTTCCACAGTACTATCTGAAGTCATATATAATTGAATTTTTTTCTAATCAAAGTTGAATTAATCTTTGTTGTGTTGTTTAAGTAATTTTTAGACAAAGACTACATTTGAAATTGACAAACACACATACATATTTTCACGCTGCATTTATTGTTCTCAGTGAGTTTAATAAACATGTGATGTTGATATTTACCATTGGCCGTTTTGCACATCTGTGACACATCTCACGATCATGCAAACGGCTATTATTTGCAAGGGGAGAAAGGAAATTCAACATTGGCATTTAAATGCTGTCACCAGACAAAGGACAATTGGCATATAGAGAGAGAAAAAAACAAAAGCTGCACACTCAAGAAAAGGCCTGAAAAGCTTGGAAGGAAAATGACAGTGGCAAACAGATCACATTTTTTTCATGACTATTTTTTAGCAAATTTAGCTGTTCATGGTACAATTTCCATCACAAACTGTCAGACATTTCAGTGTGATAATGTTCCACATCAAACATAATAAGTACTTGGACACAATAAATGTATAACTTTAGATTGTTCTTGCTGCAACTCTATAGGGCCCCGGTGAGACCGCACCAAGTATATTGTGTGCAGTTTTGGTCTCCTTATTTAAGAAAGGATATACTTTGCAGTGTATACTTTGTGCAGTGTAGATTCAGTAGGTTGGTTCCTGGGATGAGGGGATTGACCTACGAGGATAGGTTGAGTAATCTAAACCTATATTCTCTAAAATATAGAAGAATTAGAGGTGACCTTATAGAAACCTGTAAGGTTATTAAGCGGCATGACAGAGTAGACAGTGGGACAGTAAACAGTTCTCCCTGGTTGGAGAAACTATAACTAGGGGTCATGGTCTTAAGATTAGTGGTCAGCCTTTTTGCACTGAATTGAGGAAAAAAATATTCACTCAGAGGGTAGTGAATTTATGGAATGCTCTACCCCCAAAAGGCTTTAAATGCTCAGTCCTTGAACATATTAAAGAAATTGACAAGTTTATTATGGACAAAAGGATTAAGGGATATGGGGATAAGGCGGGTAGGTGGAGTTAGATTAGAAGATCAGTGATGATCTTATTGAATGCAGAGCAGGCTCGAGGGGCCAAATGGCCTACTCTTGCTCCTAATTTGTATGTTGTTATGTTCCAATTGTGTTTGACATTGGCTATTTGGAATTCAGATTTCAAGTTTTTAAGCAATTAACTAACTGAAAAGGTTCTAACATAAAAATCAGGTATGATACTTATGTTAAAGACTTTTCTTTTTGACCGCGCCTTTGGTCACCTTTTTCCCCCTCGCTTGGGCTCGGGATCCGTTATTGTGAAGAGCTCTGAGACACCGTCCGGCGTGGATGGCGCTCTATAAATTGAAGTTGTTGTTGTAAATACCGAACATCACCCCATTGCTTAAATAATCTTTGCATTTTAATATATACATATAATCAATATACAAGTATCCCGCCCCAACCACGGCCTCGTCAACCACGAAACTCATGCATCCATGGTTTGCTAAATGCGACAACCCTCGCAAACCGCAGCAATGCATTTTGCACATCCACGATTTAAATTCGCGGTTTTAAATTTTCAAGTTTCACTCTTCCAAACAAGCGAACACATTCATCTGTGTATTGGTGTGTATTCATCCGCGTTTCCCGCCTATCAGCATCTTTACTACTCCACGTAGTCTAGTTGCACTCGTGGATCTACTTACTTCCCCTATACCTGTAACATGAATTTATTGTCGCTTCTCCGCAGCCTAGCTAGTAAGTTTGGGAGCATTGGCTGCCAGGATCTGCATCCTCTCTCTCTGTGTGTAAGTGTATCTCTCTCTGACTCACCTTCTCTCTATTTGACCTTCTCTTCCCCCCACCCCCCCTTCCCCCACCCCCCGTTCTCTCTCTCACTTTCTCTCTATTTCACCTTCTCTTCCCCCAACCCCACTTCCTCCTCTCTCTCTCTCTCTGTCTGTATCAGTCAGTCAGTCAGAACCCCCAGCCCTCTATGTCACCCACCACACCTTCTCCGTTGATTTCTCTCTCTCTCTCTCTGTAGATCAGTTAGACAACACCCCCAGCCCTCCGTGTCACCCCCACTCCCCCCACCCTCTGTGTCTCTCTCTCTCCTCTCTCTCTCTGTAATTCAGTCAGACAGCCTCGCGGATTGCTGCAGATCCTGGCAGCCAATGCGCCCAAACTTACACCCCCTATCCCCATGTATGTTATAACTGTATGTGTTTTTTTGGTGTTTAGTTTTACTAAACGCAAACGTACTCCCCCTATCCCCATGTTTCCCATAGGGTCCTGCATTTCCCAACCACAATTTTACCAATTGCAGAGATTTACAGGAACATATCCCCCGCGATTGGGGAGGGATACCTGTACTGTATATGCATTAAACAAGGTCCATTCGGCCAGCATATATATACATTATCAATTTCACAATATGTCAATGTGGCAGAATCTTAGTTTTACTGCTGTTGTTAAATGGATTTAGAAAGGTACTATGTCATTATCTGCAGCTCAATCACAACAGGGGAGTCTGTTTTTTTTAATGAAAATCAGTGTTACTCGCAGCAGGCACAAAAGCTATTAACAGGCAGGAATCAATTTTTCATGCAGGATTCATTTAATGGGGCAGAACAAGAATTAAGTATTTTATAATTGCATTTTTTGTGTTCTGAACAGTGCCTTTGGGAAGGAGTCCCAAAGGATTCACATGATATGCTGTAAACTGTAGTGCCTACATGTTTTGTGGGCAAATGTGGCAGCCAATTAGCACATGGCATTATCTTACGAACAAGAAATTTTCAGGAGCAAATGTTACTCCCATCAACCAACTTAAATGATAATATTGTACTGTATATCTATATACAGAACAGCACAATATAAACTTAAACTCAAGCATAGAAAGGCATGGACTAAGCAGAGACTTGTTGCTGATGTGACATATGCATGATATATGATAGTAAAGCCACACTATAGCATGTACAGGAAACATACACATTGAATATCACAAACGGAGGGATTTGGGGGTCTACATTCTATTTCTTATGTAAAACACAAGTTTATTCATTAATGCAGAGTGGCCACATCTGAAAAGCAAAATTGCTACATGCGGCCACTGGAATGGACAGGAATTGCTTATGCTATATGAGTTTCAAGTGCTGATATGACGCTTGAACCCATGACCAACCGACTCAGATGTGAGAGTACTACCCTCAAAGTCTCGAAACAAGCCTCAAAATTTCCTCTTTTTCTATATGATGGCCATCTGTTCTTACTGTTGTGTAAGAAGTGCTGGTGATATGCCATCCACCTTGAAATTATTTCCTAGTTCAATGTCACATACCAGGTTTTATCAACACCAAATGCTTAACATCTGGATTAAATTGTTTTCTATCAAAAGCCATTTCTGCTATTATTATTTCTAAAATCTCAACAGTTAACATTATTGAGTTCCATTGAGTAGTTGATGCTCTCAAACCATTTTTAGCCTTGTAACCTTCATTTCTGCTCTTTATTAAATATTTATCCAGCTCATTAATTGCTTCTACTGGAAGTCTATTCCAAATATAAACTAGTCTACCAGGAAAGGGAGAAGAAACTTTTAATCTGTGCTCTTCCTTGAGGCTTGTTAATTGCTTTTTTATGTTTCTTTCATTCTGCTCTCATGATTTAAGACAAATAACATGCTTAAATTTCCATCATTTCCATCTCATTATTTTAAAGTCTTTTGCTTCTCGATTTCTTTTCCTCCAAAACAAAACAGGTCCAGCTGTGTGACTCGCGAATTAAGCCTTGGAGTCCAGGAATCAACCTTGTTGATTGTCAATGCCTTGGGAAGTCCTCCCAACTTGAAAAGTATTATGTAAATGAAAAATATATAAATGCAATTTGTTGTTGGTCCTGTATGTTCCTTTTGAAAGTAAAACACCAGAGATTACATATAATATTCTAAATGTGTTTTTATCAATAGTGTGCATACATAACCAGAACTTCTTTGGATTCATTCAAATTGATGAAACACATCTAGTACTCTGTTCACCTTGTTGATGAAAAGATACAGACAAAAAACCAGGAACCAAAATGGATTTGTTATTAATTATTTCATAATGAGGATAGGTTGAGCAATCTAGACTTATATTCTCTATAATATAGAAGAATTAGAGGTGATCATGTAGAAACCTATGAGAGTATTATGGGGCATGACAGACTAGACAGCGAGAGACTGTTTCCCCTGGTTGGAGAAACTATAACTAGGGATCATAGTTTTAAGGTTAGGGGTCAGCCTTTTTGCACTGAGTTGAGGAAAAACTTCTTCACTCAGAGGGTAGTGAATTTATGGAATTCTCTATCCCAAAAGGCTGTAGATGCTCAGTCCTTGAACATATTCAACACTGAGATTGATATATTTCTTATGGATAAAGGGATTAAGGGATATGGGGATAAGGCGGTGGGTGGAGTTCGATTAGAAGATCAGCCATGATCGTATTGAATGATGGGGCAGGCTTGAGGTGCCGAATGGCCTACTCCTGCTCCTTATTCTCATGTTCTCTCGAATATAGAAGAATTAGAGGTGATCCTGTAGAAATCTAAGCCTTGCAATTGATATAGTCCCCCATTACATCAATGAAGTATCCCAGAAATAACAGTAGGTTCAGTGACTATATTTGAAGCATAGTAGTCAATTTGCACACAGCAATGATCCACAAACAGACAGATAAAAAATGATTGATCAATTGTATTTGGGGGATTGTTTGTCGAGGACACTGGTACAAACTTCCTTCTCTTTTAAAATAATGTTATGAATCATTAACATCTACCGAAATAGGCATACAGGACCTTCGTTTAACATTACTAAATAATTATGCTTATTAGCATCTTTCAGTTGTTGTAGAATCACAAAAACAAAACAACAACAACAACAAATTACACTTATAAAGCGCCTTTCACATCGGGAGGACGTCCCAAGGCGCTGCACAGGAGGCGTGTGACCCGAGCTGGGAGGGGAGTGTACGGGAAGGGGTGAAACAAGTAGGGGAGATCGAAGAATTCGGGGTGGAACAAAAGGCACGGTCGAAGAGGAAAGTCTTCAAACTGGCCTTGAAAGAGGAAAGGGAAGAAACGAGATGGAGGGATTGGTGGATGGAATTCCATAGGGTCGGAGCAGAAAAACTGAAGGCCCGGCCTCCGATGGTGGGGCGGTACAGGCGGGGGGCTTGGAGCAGGCCAAGTCCTGCTGAACAGAGGGTCCGGGTGGGCTTGTAGGGGGAGAGTAAATTGGTTAAATAGGGTGGGGCAAGGCCATGTAAGGCCTTGAAGGTGAGGACGAGGATCTTGAACTTGATCCTCTGGAGGATGGGGAGCCAGTGGAGACGGGCGAGGGTGGGGGTTATATGGTCGCGGAGGTGGGTGCAGGATAATAAACAGGCTGCAGAGTTTTGGATGACCTGCAGCCTGTGAATGGAGGAACTGGGGAGGCCGACGAGGAGAGAGTTTCCGTAGTCCAGCCTTGAGGTGATGTACGCGTGCACGAGTGTTTGGGCAGTGTGGGGGGTAAGATAATTGCGGAGCCTGGCAATGTTGTGCAGGTGGAAGTAAGCGGTGCCGGTCAAGGCACGGATGTGGGGGAGGAAGGAGAGTTTTTGGTCGAACATGATGCCGAGGTTCCTGACTGGCTTTGTGAGGTGGCGAGTACAGCCTTGGATGTTGAGGCTGGCAGCGCCCGATCAGGAGGGCCTCGGTCTTACTCACGTTCAATTGGAGGAAGTTATCCCTCGTCCAGGACTCAATGTCGGACAGACATGCTGTCAGAAGATCGATGGTCTGGGGGTTGAGGGATGAGGCAGAAAGGTACAGCTGGGTGTCGTCCGCATACATGTGGAAATTTACCCCATGTTTGCGGATGACATCGCCCAGAGGGAGCGTATAAATGGTGAAAAGGAGGGGGCTGAGGACAGAGCCCTGAGGGACGCCGTGAGAAACTGTGCGGGGGTTTGAGGAAAAACCATTGGAAGATACAAAGTGTAAACGGTGGGTCAGGTAGGAATGGAACCAGTCAAGGACAAAAACCATAGAAACACAAAATAACACTGTAAATGCATTTACATATATTACATATTCATTGACGTATATTAACTATCTGCTTGTACATGCATTCATACATAAAGAAACCTCTTTCTGACTCGAAACATTTGAATATGGATCTATTTTATGGTATCTCAATAGTAGAAGTGGCGTGTAAAATGGGGAATTAAACTAATGAAGCAAGAGGACCTGGGTTTGATTACAGGGCAGGCAGGGTAAAGTTTTAGGCAAGTTTCTTTACTTCAGACTGATCTATTTACCTAGCAATGAATTAGAACCCGGTTATTAATGCCTGGGGACTTCCTACCGACATTACAGGTGCTTTACAAATGTATTTTGTTGTTCTTGTTAGTTGATTGACAGTTTGCTCTCTGGCAGTAATAATCCCTTAAATAAAATATAGTTACTTCACGCTGTGCACCTTGGCTTCTGCTTTTGCACATAAAATACACAATCACTACACCTTACAATATGTGTCCTCCTGACGTGAAAGGTGCTCTATAAATGCAATGTTGTTATTGTATATTCTATGAACTGCTTTGAGATGATTCTACAACACAATAAGCCATTGTGATTAGGGTGGGGCGAAAATCAGTCTTGGTTTGCAGGCTATCTTTCATTATTTCCCTGCTTGACTATATTTAACAATAATTCACACAAGTTATAAATAACACTGGTGATAATTAAAATATCACAAATCACAATTTTCAGCCCATAGAAGTAGTGCAAAACATAAACTGAATTCCTTCTTCTTAATACAGTACAAGGAACATGATATGTTTACCAAATCAACAGTGGCTAGATAGTTCAGATAAAATGCTTGAATTAACAAAGTCCAAAATGACAGATTCTTAGCAATTAAAAATATTTACCCCTTCAAGAGATATCTGAGTCCAACATTTTATAAGCTTCGCTTAATGAACATCATAATAATAATAATCCTTGCATTTGTTAGAGCACTTTTCACGTCTTCTAGAAGTCTCAACGCACTTCACATGACAACAAATCTATTCTCTGAAACCAAAACAAAATTCAGATTTTTGTCCATGTCTCATTTGTGAAGCACTGTAATGTCCGATTAATTGCATTTTCTTATAATGTTAAATGACATTTTCTTCTGTTGCTACCATTACTGCATCTGCAGCTGCCATATTCAATCTCACTAACTGAATGTCTAGCCTATCAAGAATCATTCCAGGTTTTTCCACAGCCATCAGATTCCATCCCACTTCATGACAGTGTTCAGAGTTGAGTTCACGCTGGAATTGTAAAACAGTACACTTTGTCCATTGTGTATTTGCACACAATATAACAGAGTTAGGCTCATGGATCTTATGTGATCAAAGGTAAAATGAATTCCTCAGTGTGTGGCAACTTTACATTATAAAGTTGCTGCCCAAGGAATTGGGTAGAAAAATTCCCTTTTCGCAGGAGTTCAGATTACACCGTAGTCACCAGTAGTGTGTTTAAGAAGTGTTAAGACACTACAAAGTTGGTGTCTTCTGTGAAAGACTTTGAGAAATCTCAATGAGGTGCAAAATGAAATGCAAGGATTATTATTATTTGAAGAGGCTGCTTAGATACCAACCTTTATGAATATTAAAAGTTCTGAACAGTAACTGCTGTACAAGTTGAAATAAAACAATACATTTGATCACTGTATGATTGTATTCTTCCACTGTAGACTGTCAGTGCTCAAGAAAGGTGGTCAACACAAGGCATAACAAAAACTGTCCTGTGATTGTTTCAGTACAAAAACGTTTTGAAGCTACAACCCCAGGAGGAAATAGTACTCTTTGGTCATGTATTGTGTGATGCTTATTTAAAGTAGCATGTTGCTTGGGAAAGAAATAGTGCTTTGCAACAACACAGCATTTTGGCCTGCGGGAAGTATTTTTGTTTGGATGCTTTTGGTTCACTGTGAACTGTGACATTTAAAGACTTGCTATTGGCACTAACCTTACTACGGGTCTGACTATCATGATCACTGCGCATTTAGTTGAAATCCTGCAGCCCGAAGCTCAATTTTGTTTTTTATGTGCTGTCCACTAACTCAAAAAAAAACACAAACAGAATGCCAAAGTATTTTTCTTTACATTGACTTCCCCTTCCTTCTGACTTTTACCTAACATTCCTCGAAAAATAGTAGGCTGTAGGCATGCTCCAAGGGATCTGCCAATGATGCGTTTGAATTGTGGGAAGTGCATAAGAATTGGACAGGTTGACGAGTAGGCCTTCCTGTAGGGAAGCTCTAAGGTTCACCTGCCGAGTTCTAGCGGCATAACCCAAAACGGGAAATGAGAAAAGTGAGAAAAGAATTGGCATTCCGAGAGGTAATAAACCCTTTTTCAAAAAAAATGTGGTCCCTCAATTCATGACTGTGTGAGACTGCTGTGTGCTGTTGCGTTATGCCCCAAAAATATGCCAGCGATTCATTTTACAGTACATTCCATGAAGCACTTTGAGACTTCTCAACACCGTGATGAGGAACATGCAATAAATCAAATCAATGATGATGATTACTATTGTTATAACTTGAATTCTCCGCTGTACACATGCTGCAGTGGTATTGAGATAGGGCATCAATGTTTCACACCGCTGTGCCAGATCTTCACGTTGGCAGCAACTTGTGAGAAATTGTGCACAATAATGTCTCAACATGCAATTTGTTAATCCTCAATAAGCACACTGCGACATCATGATCCCTCAAAAAAACAATCATAAATTGGTCATAATCCACAACTGTTTGTGGGACACTGCGGTGCGTAATTGGCTGCTGCGCTTTGCCCACAAATATACAGTCAATTCACTTTACAGTATATTCTGTGAAGTGCTTTGAAATGTCTAGAAGATGTGAAAAGCACTATATCAAATGCAAGGATTATTATATTATTATCATAAATAATGAATTGGAAAATTGAAACCTAAAGTAGTAAACAGTTTTTTTTTCCAAGAAAACCTATACATTGTTATGTACTTTCTACATTGCACATTATCCCCTGATACAAGTAAGCAATTATCTCGCAACTCCCCCAAAAATATTGGTGTAATATTACAATCTACAATACTTTGATCAATCCCAATTTCCCAGAGTCAGAGCAGATTTTGAACTGCTCATTGTATGGTGATAATAACTGCATATGCTTCCCTGTACTTCCCTCTACTATACCCAGGTCATCCATTACCTCTGGCCAGAATCTGGTTTCCTTGAATGTATGCGTCTGAAACCTGTACATTTTGTATACAATTACAAAGAATGTTATAGCATGGAAGTAGGCATTTTGGTCCAACCAGTCTGTGACAGGGTTTATACTCTATTTAAACTCTACCTCTCCTAATCCCCTCTCCAATGCATTTACATTCCCTTCCCTTTCAGGTGCATCAAATTTGCTTTTACATTAATTGATGCCGCAGTTTACGGTTCCGCCTAAACTAACTTTCAATCCTGCTACTGGTTATCTTAACTTGTCACTATCCTGAGACACTACCCCGTGTGAAGGGCACTGCAAATGCTAATAACTGTTGTTGTATTTTGTTGGGTTTCGTACTCCACACACCTAATAATAATTCTTCAAAAAAACAATAATATATTGGTCATTTCAATCCACGGCTGTTTGTGGGACTCTGCTGTGCACCAGTGGCTGCTGTGTTTTGCCCGCAAATATACAGTCAATTCACTTTACAGCATACTCTATGAAGCACTTTGTGATGTCTAGTAGATGTGAAAAGCACTATATCATATGCAAGGATTATTATTGTTGTATTTGAGTCTTTGTTTTGGACTCCACCAATAAATTATGGAATTTTAGACTCTGTTCTGATTTTATATAATCATTGTGCAGTTTTTTTTGAAGATATATATTTATTTATAAATATATTTGGTACAAAAGAAATCCAAAACAAATACAAAGTTATTTATGATGTTACATTCATTACCATTGGAGAAAGACTTTGTTTTTTGCAACTCAAAGTGTCTTGTAGTCCCCAGTTAGATGTATGTACATAAAAGTACATCAAAATACTCTCTATATTGCTTTATGGTTTAAAAGATATGGAAGCTTACTAAACCAGAAATAGATACTGGAACAATCGTTAAGTACAATTGGTGGTTAACAGTTTATTATATGACCCATTAGCTCATTCCATCCCAATAATTTTTGCACTGGTCACAAAAGCAAAAAAGGTGTTGGTTGCATTTACAACAACAACAACAACTTAAATTTATATAGCGCCCTCCATGCCGGATGGCATCTCAGAGCACTTTAATTTACACTACTGTTTGAAGATGCTTAATATCCGAACAAATAAACATAATGCTTAAATTCTTCAAATCAATGAATCCCCTGCACCAGTTGTAAGCATAATGCAAGTCACAGAAAAGCATTTCAAGAATATGTTTCAGTCTAAAATTCTTGTACCCAACAAGTGCCAAACAGTATTTTATCTCTGAATTCTGCTGAGATTTTTGGGTTCGTTGAATGAGATCTGGGATATGTATGAATTTAATCAGTTTACATTGAATATTCAGTATCAGCCTCAATTATGAGTAAAACTGAACAAGCAGAGATTGTTTTCAGATCTATTTTCTGAACTGAACGTATTAACTGGATTATTTCATAGAATCATAGAATGTTACGGCACAGAAGGAGGCCATTCGGCCCATCGAGTCTGTGCCGGCTCATTGACCAAGCAAGTCACTTTTGTTAACCCCAGTCATCAGCTTTCTCCCCATAACCCCGCAAACCCGTCTTCCCCAGATATCTATCTAGTTCCCTCTTAAAATTTCCTGTTTCCTTTTCACTAAAGTCTAATCCATTCTACTCACATAAATAAAACTACAATAATTTTGCTGAGCATGTAAGCAGGAAAACAATCAATGGAACTATTTAAATGTGTTCAGTTCATTGATTTAGTCTGTGTCTTCAAAGGTAGTCAAGCAAGTTAATTGACAGTACTGAGTAGCTGGTCAAAATAACAAAAACATTCTATTGGTTTTTGACAGCTGGAAATGCATCACAATGCTTAAGTATACAAACAACATTGAGAGTTTCAGGCACCCCACCTACACATCCAAATGTCCATGCCTGGAATGGAATGCGCACTCTCTCCTTGGAGAAATACAACCTGCTTACCAATTTCCAAAGAGTATGAGGCACAAGAAGCAAGGCTTTCAGACTCCAAAGTGTGTGTTGGTGTACTGCTGGAGTTTAATCAGCTAAAGCCATATAGCTTGCCAATGAAAGTATTGCCTGGCAAACTTCCTGCTGCTTGTCCAGATGTGTCCATCCTACCCATCAGAGCTTTGGCTTGCGGGGTTAACAGAAGCTGAGTGAAAATAATTCTTGCCCCTTTGTGATTCATTCTATTCCAAGCTTGTTACTTTACATAAAGTAGCATTGCATTGATGTAAAATAAAAGAGTGATGGGTATAAATCACCTAAGTGCTGTCAAGATAAAATGTAAAGCTCACATTGATTAAAACAGTATGGCATAAAATAAACAGAATTTGCTCAAAAATGCCTACAGCTCTCCAGAGTGATCACATCACTCAGTCAAACTACTTGCAATGTGGCAAACTACCTATAAAGTGGATCTGGTGTTATACGCAAAGAGGACACAGGAATTAATTCCCTTCTCTAATCCCTCTGCCTTGCTCTTTTTTTTTATCTCTTTTTATCCCACTAGTCTCTGAGTCCTTATCTCAAATTTGAACATACAACCTGCTAATTCAAAAACATGTGCCAATCGTGCCTAGCTGAACACCCACGACCGTGAACTAATGACGATCAGAAACACATTGGGGTCACTTTAGGGCAATTTATCACATTGAACGCAGTTCAATTTGAAACTCATGTTTAGACTACCAATTATCATTTCTGTTTAGTAATAGACTGTGAGCCAATCTAGTTTTACAATGCCATTGAGATCAATGTCAGGAGGATGGGGAGGCACTTTGAGTTCATTCAGGTATAGACAACAACATACTGCTGAATTGACCCTATTAGATCCAAGCACGGTTCTCCAAAATCCTACATAAATGCTACAGTTGGAAGACAAATGCCCACCAAACAGTCACCGCTTTGCAGTATATCTGGTGAAAGGCTTTGGAACATTCTCCCAACGTGAAGGTGCTATGCTAAATGTAAGTATGATTATTATAAATAATATTAATCATGACTTGGCTTTTGCATCCAATAAAAAAATAAAATTTCAGTTGAGAAGACGGGTGGTCATAGTTAGATATGTAAGATTTTTAAATGTGGATGTAAATTATGAAAACCATGAACTGTTAGAGTAGAATTTTCCAAACTGTGGGGTGCGCCTCCCTTGGGGGGCATGTACCATTGGGTGGGGGGGTGCGGAGCTTCAGAGTCTCAAGCCCCCGAGTGCGTGTGGAGCCAAGGATCTGAATGTGTGGAGCCGAGTGTGAAGGAGGGAGGGCGCAACGAAAACTTTGCTGAGTTAGTGGGGGCGCCACTACTCAAAGTTTGGAAGCCATTGGAGTAGGGGATGAAAGATATAATATAAATATAAGTGTCCATGTTCACTTCAGAACCCCTGAATCTAACTGTAGTAAGAAAATATTTTTTTTTAATTGCTTTCAAAATATGCAGACTCTACACATTAAGTATATCCTGTGGAGAGCTTTGAGACATCCTCCAGACATGAAAGATACTACATCAAATTAAAAGATCTATTATTTAAAGGAAACCAAATCTATGCTTATGTTTATATCCAAATAAAGAGAATGTAAAGAAAGTCTAAGTAATTTGCCTGTGATTGATTTTTGATGCAAAATTATAAAAGAAATACTACATTGATTATGAATGTTTATTGTGAAAGTATTACAAAAATCATCAAGTCTTTTGATTTTTGTAATTATTTATTCCATGCATTCCTTTATTAGTTACAATGGGTTGACAGATGTGTGTACTGGCAGTGGGGAATAGGACTGCTGAGCTCAGTCCTAAAAGGGATGTGTGGATAGGATCCAGCAGTTACAGAATGGTGGATTCTACTGCAATGTAGACTCCTGGAATCCTTGTGTTTGATATAGTGCTCTTCGTGTCATTTCACATTCCAATACAGTGCTGCAGGAGCAAGCCGTTGCCCGAGTGCTGTAAACCAAGATCCTGTCTGCTTGTTTTGATGGATGTCATCAAAACTCCCATGGCACTATTTGAAATGATTTCTAGTGTCACGGCCAACAATCTCCCAAATAAAATTGATCATTCACTTTGTAGGATGTAGGATTTGTTGGATGATAACAGTTAAAAAGAATAAGAATCCTTGCATTTGATATAACACCTTATCGTGTCTTTGAGACGTCTTTGCAGAATATATTATAAAATGAATTGACTATATTTTATGAGCAAAATTCAGCAGCCAATTGCACACAGCAGTGATCCACAAATAGTAGTGGATTCAATGACCAATTATTTTTAAAGGGATTATTACCCCGGGAAAACAATCCATCAATTGACTAAAAACCGGGTTCCTATTTACTGCTAGATAAAAAGAGGCATGTGGAAACTTGACTACTCAGCTACAGGACTCCACGTAGCTTAGTGGTTAGAACACTCGGCTCTGGGTTTGATTCCTGCTGGGCGAAATGTGTGGCTGGTTTCCTTACTCCACATGCCTTGTTTATCTAACAGTAAATAGGAATCCAGTTATTTTTCGATTGGCAGATCACTTTTCCGGGGTAATAATCCGTTCCAATTTTTTTTAAAATGCACATATTATAGTTTGCTTATAAAATCCACAGTCACTACACTTAATAGCAAATCCTGTGAAACTCTTTTACTTGTTTCGATGATATGATAAAGCATTATAGCAAATGCAATTTATTAGTTTTGACACTGCTCGCCTTCTTTACCTTATTTGTATAAGGTACCACCTCGTACCACCTTGTTACCACCTTAAGGTACCACCCTGTTGACCATCTTATTGTCACCGTGTTTCCCTTATTGCTTTTGACACCTAACATCGATATCAAGCATTCCCAGATGAGGCACAATAATTCTGGTTCTGATTCCTGTAACCCGCGTCCTCCTTTTCCCTGCATCGAATCTCCGCCTTTATAATATAATCTCAGAGGGGTATCGTTTTGTCAATTGTATTGCCAATTTAAAGCCAATTTGTGCCCAATTTCAGAACAATGGTTGCTATACATCTGCTGCCTCTAGGGACTGATTGAGATTTCACACAGGATTCTCACAGACAGGAAACAGAGAAATCTTTCATTTCAGAACTCTTAAGGTTGGATTTGACCAAAACAAGCATTGGGAAGGTAAAAGGACAGTATATTACATAATTGTGCTTTACAATGCTGAATTCTGAAAGTATAAATTTCCTAACATACATACACTGTAGTTAAGACCGATGATGTGGATGAGTGCTTTCTTTTCAAATCATAATACAGTATTTCAGTTTCTAAAAGTCTGCACTAGACATTTATGGCAGTTCCCATATTTTACCTATGAAAGTAAGAGCTCAAAATTCAATATCAAATAACAACACATAACAACACTAAAATTACAGTTGTCCTGTAGCTCGATGGTTAGAGCACTCACCTTGTAAGCAAGAGACCTGGGTTCAGTTTCAGGCAGGGTGAAACCTCGGGCAAGTTTCCTTACTCCACAATCTCTCAGAACAAAATAATAATAAATAATGGATTGTATTTCAATCCATGACTGTTTGTAGGACACAGCTGTGTGAGATTGGCTGCTGCATTTCCCCCACAAATATATAGTCAATTCACTTTAAACTGTTGGTGGAGACAGTGTGAGAGGTAGGACCTGAACCAGTCAAGTAGAGAACCTTGAAGGTTGAAGTGAGAGGAGAGGTAATGGTGGAGGATTTGAGTGGTCTGTGGTGTGGAAGATGACAGTGGGGTCGAGGAGGATGAGGAGGCTGAGGCAGCCCTGATAACAGATGGACAAGATGTCATTTGTGACCTTGACCAGGGCAGTTTCTGTGCTGTGAGCAGCACAGAAATCCAATTGAAGGGGATTATGGAGGGAGTGGGAGGCGAGGAAAGAGCAAGACTTGGAAGCAATGACTTTTTCAAGGATCTTCGAAAGAAAAGGTAGGTTGGAGATGTGCTAGTAATCAGAGAGTAGGGATGCATCCAGGGAAGGTTTCTTGAGGACGGTGATTATTGTGACTGTTTTGAGCAGTAAGAAAGCCTGTCTTACCTTTTAATTTCCCACTTATTGCTCAAGATAACATGTATCTGAGGCACAATCAAAAGTTTTCTACCAGTGTTGAAATAAATAACTTTTAACAGATAATTGCCTGACACTGCGGTCTATTAAGTGACAATGGCTAATAATAGCCAGCTTTCCAACACCTGATTTTAAAGGGATTTTCCTATTACAAGAGCTGTGATGGAAGTTCGCTATTATAAATGATCAGTGAGTGATTGTCCAACTATGTGTACAGTTTATTTGTGGGAAGAGAATTTACTGAATCTTGAACTGTGGCAGAGATAACTTTTTTTTAAAGCACAAACAAATGAAATGCTGTAAGTTTCCCCCAAATCTCAGTGGGTGTAACTACAGAAGCGGATTTTGCCATGCATAAAAGTGGCTTGAGCCCACAGAGATGTTGATTAACCTGAGTTTGAAAGATAACCCTATCTGTTGACTCAGATTTTTGTACCACGGGAGATTTGTGGCAGGAGATTTGAAGCAATACAATCCACGTGAGATTATTCGATTGATAGAATGTATTTGTTGTTTATCACAGTGATTTGAGTTTTGTTCTTTTCATGATTAGGAGACTTGCATGGAATAATTAGAATTGATACGTGTTGGAGCAGTTTCAGCACAGGTCGGCCAGCTGAACAAACGTGTTCCCACTAAGCAAATCTGGAAGCATTACACAGGCATAAATACAGTTGATCATTTCCTTTCTTCCTTGCCACGTACTTGCCACACCTATGTTGTGGTGTGAACACAGGAGTAATTCCCAAAGGCCTCTGGAGGAGGGAATACAGTAAACTCCAGATAACTTGTTACTCCAAGAGAAAAGGATCCAGTGACGAATTATCCAATGTGACGAGTTAGCTGTTGGTCCTCACAGTATCCAACCAGGCAACTCTCTTTCGCTCACTCAGCCATACCCAATTCAGCAAACACTGCATCTGAGCATGAGTGTCAATGTCCTCTTAGCACATGATGGGTTGCCAACCCTCCCGGATTGTTCCGGGGACCCCTTGAATCTAAATTTAATCTCCTGGAAACTGCTGTGAGCGACCAGGGAGAAAATTCATTGGAATTTTCAGGACTGAGGGATATCACTGGGACTTTAGAATACTTTACAATACTTTTTTCTGACACCTACCATAAAGCCAACACTCTCTCACTTTACGATGCTACTATAAAGTATAGGTATAAAGAAACAGAGGTTCAGGGGAAAAATTAGAAGAGCAGCATTTGGGAAATGGAGGAGCTAATCCAATCAATCTTCAGGAAAGAGGGAAAATAGTAATCCTTGCATTTAACAGAGTGCCTTATCATGCTTTCAAGACATCTCAAAGTGCTCCATAGAATATTCTGTAAAGTAAATTGACTGTATATTTTGTAGGTGAAACACAGCAGCCAATTGCACACAGCAATATCTCACAAACAGTCATGGATTGATTGACCAGTTTATTATCAATATTATTTTTTAAGGAATGATTAGCAGAAAGGCTAAAAAGCAGTCAACCTATTGACTAACAAGTGGGTTCCTACTTACTATTCGGTAAACAGGCGTGTGGATTGTCGATTGTAGCATCAAAGCCACTGTATTTATTTGATCAACTCAATTGCAGTGTACTAAGCATTAATTTGGTTACGTGATCTGTGTAAGTTTGATATGTATATCTGTTCATTTTGGACTCACTGGACTCTGAACTCACTGAACTCACAAACTGGACTCGCCTTTGCTGTCTGTACCAGGAAATTATTTTCAAGCTCTTTCCAGCAAGCTTTGTACTAGCTTAGCAGATCGATAATGGGTTTTGTTGTTATTGGCGAGTCCTTTGACGGAAGAATGATTTTATCATTGTTAGGTTAATTGTCCATACATTTGAAACATAAGCATGCTTATCATAAAACATACACTTACTAAATTCTTTAATCATGTTTGGTCTCTGCCTGTTTGTGTTCCTAAGTAGGAATAAATATGACAGTCTTCAGGGTCGGAGACTGTTAGAAAAATTAATTGTGAAAACATCAATTAAGTTTGTTAATTAGAAGGAACTCAATTCCAGTGAAACTAAACCATGTTGTAGTTTTGTAGTTGCCTTGAACCACAGCTCAGAACTGGCATCCAACGAGAATAATAACTGTGGATCGTGAATAGCAATTCTTGAAGAAATTATCAGCCACCAAACATTCTCATCATTAACCATTAACTGTTCTCAAGTAGTGATTCAGCTACTTTGACCATCTGATTGGAACTTACAATTTAAGCCGGCTGGCATGTGCTAAATAATTAGTTTCCCTCACATATTTACTCTGAACTTAGAATGAACTTTACTTTGTACTGAATGGGAAAATTGGCTGAATCTCAAGCACATTTGGTGAGCAAATCCACCTGCCTGCACCATCATTTGCCAGCAATCTACATTTATATACAGTAAAACCTTGTTTATTCAGTACCCAACTGACCGGCATACTCAACCAACTGGTAACTCCCAATATAATTCACCATTCCAGCAACTGGATCTCATACCGTAGCCATGAGCACTTTTTAAACTTGCTGAATGCTGGAATGCTTTTTTACTGGTCATTGTACTGAGTGTGCTGGAATGGTTTATTGCTAAGTATCCATACAATATTCTGTTATTATTTAATCTGTTATTAAATGGTATGTTTTCAAATAAATTAATTTTGTTGTTGTTGGATTTTCGGCAATTTGCCTCTTGAATATCCAGCATATTTGATTAATCGGCACCGGTCAGGTCCCGAGGGTACTGGATAACAAAGGATTTAATGTAGATCCCTTCACATCCAGAAGACATCTCAAAGTGCTTTACAGTGCTGGCAAGGGCCCAGAGCTGGAGAGAGCTGAAAGATGGGTGGGGGTGGGAGCTGAAGTGTGGGGAGCTGATGGGGTGGGCAGTTGAAAGGTGGTGGGGGCATGGAGATGAAAGATGTACTCAATGCACAATCAAAGAAAGTACTGGTATGTAATTGGTGAAAATTGGTCAAAGTAAATAAAAATACGTGAATGCAGCCTGCAAGAATTTTGTTCTAACTTGATCTATATGTGGAGCATACTTCCCACAGGTCAACAGGAATTCTAATGGGATTCTATATTAAGGAATCCCACAAAGGAACACTGGTACTTGAACTACAAGGTGAGATAAACCTTTCAAGATCCCTGAGGAATCCCAAACTCTCTCAGAACACAACCTTGATATCAGGGTCCATACAATGGACCCAATGACAAACATTGCAGTAATCAGGATATTTTTCAGTGCATGTCTGTCACTTATTCCAAAATGTTGGGCAAGTTTCCTTACTCCATATGCCTCTGTTTACCTAGCAGTAAGTAGGACCCGATTGTTGTTTGATTGTTATATTGCTTTTCCATGGATAATAATCTTATGTTTTAAAAATTGGTTAATTCAATCCACGACAGTTTGCAGGATCCTGCCACGCACAATTGGCTGCTTCATTTCACCCACATATACACAGTCAATTCACTTTACAGTATATTCTGTGAAGCTCCTTGAGACATTTAGAAGACACGATAAGGTGCTATATTATATTATACTACAGTAGAAGCCCGTTTATCCATGACTCGATGAACTGGCACTTCTGTATAACCAGCATGCCCCCAAAAAAGTCCCCATTCGATTATCGGAACTTATCCGGAACAATAGCGGTGGAACATTTGTGAGTCATTGTTGCGCAGTTGCATTATTTTGGTTTGCCGCTAGTAGAGTCGAGGGTTATTGACTTGCCGCTAGTAAGGCTTTAAAGTCGCGCTGCCGTTTTCTTCACCCGCTTGGCGTCCTCCATTTTAAAAAGAATCGCTGGACTATAAACCTCAACCAGTAAAAGTTAGAAGCGCAAGAGAGTAGTTTTAACAATAAGTACCAATACAATATTCTGTTATTATCTGTTATTATTTAGTCTGGTGTGCATGGTGTGTGTTAAAAGAACTTAAATTTTTTTGTGGTGAGTTTCCGACAGCAGGCAGCCCGAATACCCGGTATGCGCTTTAACCGGCAATGGCCAGGTCCCGCGGGTGCGTATAAACGGGCTTTTACTGTATTTTCAATACTGTTCACTGGTTACCTGAAAATGGTCAACATCCATAGACATCCACAAGGACCATAGTATATAAATCATATAAATACACACTTCAACACAAACATCACATATAATTTTAAGAAGCCTAAGACTAAACACTAAGCTGTAGTTGCAGTATATGATTGATAAAGCTCTTGTGAACCAGATCAGCAGCACCAAGACCTGACTTTGTCATTCATTTATTATTTTGTCAGGTTACCTTGCAGTATAAAAATGATATGTCAAAGCTAGTCGCTATGGCGTACATTGCTCACTTTCTGTGAATTCAGGACTGTGGAGACCTGCAGCTCAGTGTTTAGAGCACTCACTTTACAAGTGAGAGACTTGGGTTTGATTTCAGGGAAGGCAAAACCATGGGCAAGTTTCCTTACTCCACACACCTGATAATAATCCCTCAATTAAAAAAATCAATTGGTCATTTCAATGCACACCAATTTGTGGGACACTGTTGTGCACAATTGGCTGCTGCATTTCACCCATATTCAATTCACTTCACAATACATTCTGTGAAGCGCTTTGGCACATCTAGGAAGCCATGATAAGACACTACATCAAATACAAGCATTACTATTATCCAGTTTAAATGGTTCCTCGAGCAATCAAGCAATAGCCACCACATAGCTTTAAGATTTAACTCTGCTGGCTTCCCTTTGAAAATAATTTGCAATATTCAAAATAAACAGTGGTAAAAAAATAACATAGTTATAATAGCACCCTTCACTCTGCCCCGAGCCTGACACATAAAACGTAACAAAGCCCCGGTTAAATAGTAGCAGGGGCTTTGTTAATATTCAAACACATAACAATGAGCATGCTTCAAACAGCACTTACAGTAATAAGCAGGCTCCAAATTTACATATGAAATGACAATTAGCCCCTGCAAGCTACCACATTCTGAAAGGGGTGTTTCAGACTACAAAACAAACAAACAAAACTTACATTTATATAGCGCCTTTCACGTCGAGAGGACATCCCAAGGCGCTGTGCAGTCAGGTAGGACAAGAGCAGGGTGGGAAGGATCAAAGCAGGATGAAGAATAGTAGGAAAAGTAACTGTATTAGAGGGCGAAACGCGGCAGCCAAATTGCGCACAGCAGTGTCCCACAATCAGTCACGGAAGTGGGACTAGGGGCAAAAGGGGGTAAAGAAGCAAAAGGGGAGGGGTCGAGGCAGGGGGAAGAAAAGCAGGAAAGTCGACTGTATAGTTGTGGGCGAAACGCGGCAGCCAAATTGTGCACAGCAGTGTCCCCACAAACAATCGCGAAAATGGGGCCAGGGGAGAAAGGGGGAAAAGACGGTAAGGGGGGAGAGGGAGGGAAAGGTGGGATGGGAAAGGGTTAGGGAGGAAGAGGGGGGAGAAAGGGGGGTAAGGAAGAGAGGGAGGGAAAGATGGGTGGGGGCAAGATCAGGAAGAGGGAAGAGGGAGGGAAGGGGTAAAGGGAGGAGAGAAAGTGAGGAAAGGGAGTGAGGGAAGAAGAAGATGGGGGCAGGGGTGGGGGGAATCAAACAACAATAATAAACAACAAAAGCAATAATATTAACAACAAAAACAGCAACAAACAACAACCAACAATCGTATACAATTATCTTACCCCCCGCGCTGCCGAAACACTCGTGCACGCATACATCACCTCAAGGCTGGACTACGGAAATTCTCTCCTAGTCGGCCTCCCCAGTTCCTCCATTCATAGGCTGCAGGCCATCCAAAACTCTGCAGCCCATGTACTATCCCGCACCCGCCTCCGTGACCACATAACCCCCACCCTCGCCCGTCTCCACTGGCTCCCCATCCTCCAGAGGATCGAATTTAAGATCCTCGTCCTCACCTACAAGGCCTTGCACGGCCTTGCCCCATCCTACCTAGCCGATCTACTCTCCCCCTACATGCCCACCCGGACCCTCCGTTCAACAGGACTTGGCCTGCTCCAAGCCCCCCGCCCGAACCGCCCCACCATCGGAGGCTGGGCCTTCAGTTTCTCCGCTCCCACCCTATGGAATGCCATCCCTCAATCCCTCCGTTTCGCTTCTTCCCTTTCCTCTTTCAAGGCCGATTTGAAGACTTTCCTCTTCGATCGTGCCTTTTGTTCCACCCCAAACTCTTTTACCTCCCCTTCGTGTTTCACCCCTTCCCAAACACTCCCCTCCCAGCTCGGGTCACACGCCTCTTGTTTAGCGCCTTGGGACGTCCTCCCGACGTGAAAGGCGCTATATAAATGTAAATTGTTGTTGTTGTTGTTGTTGTTCAGCAACCACTCCTTGTCCTCGCCGCCCGCCTGGATGATCCCTGAGATGGTGGGAAAAAAGGGCCCAGTGTGGTGTCAGGCCCCAAAAACCGACAGTGTCAACATGTTGAACAGAGTGTGACGGGATGAGCTGATTGTCCTCCATCTTTCCCCCCCACCACACCTATAGCCCACAAATATACAGTCGCTTTCTCTGCTCTCCTTCACCCACCCTGGCCCCTCCCACTACCCTCTTTTCCCTCTTTTTCCCCAAACCCTACTTCCACGACTGTTTGTAGGACACTGTTGTGCGCAATTTGGCTGCCGCGTTTCTCCCACAAATATACAGTCAATTTTCCTACTTTCCTTCTCCCAACCATTTCCCCTCCCCCCCCCCCCTGCTCTGGTCCCTACCTCTTTTCCCTCCTTTCTTCCCTCTTGTCTTCTCTCCCCCCCCCCTGCTGTGGTCTCAACCTTGGGACGTTATTGTATTCTGTGAAGCGCTTTGAGACGTTGATAAGACGTGGAATACACTATATAAATGTAAGGATGATTATTATTATTATTATAAGGATCATCTGAGGTACCACACTGACTAAGAGTTAAAATTCCCCACACAAGGCTTAAATCCAGACCCTTTTTGATTCAAAAGCGAGCCTGTTGCCAATCAATCTATGCTGGCACATGAATTAGACATTGCTCAGAAGCAGGACCTTTCATCTATATATCTATATTCTTACACTAGCACAGTTCTAACTAGAAACCTATTCCTTTAGTAACTCTTCAAATAGGCTGATCAACAGGAATGCCAACTTGAAAGAGGGTCAATTTGGATTCTGGTCAGAACAATCTATGATGTAATGGTCTTCTTGACGTTATTGATGGTGCATGCTTCAAACATTACTCAAGTGCCTCAATATCGGTAAAATAACAATCAATAAACATTGGCTGAATACTAGGAGAATTTACTCAGCATATTGTACTCATTCTAAATAAAATCAGTACATTCTTTGTGTTACTTTTTTCACTGTCGAGATAAAATATTACAGCATTATTAATATGTCTTGCCTTATAATCTCAGGGAAGGATTCCTTTGTTTAATAATGTAAACAACCTTATTTAGTCCTCATCTCGAATTCAGCAAGTTACAGCTGCCATGCTTGTAATATTCCCAAACATGTGGGAGAATTTAGGTAGCCCCTTCCATGTGATACCATTGCAATAACAGTGGTGTAATACTTTAGGGATTATTATTCCTGGAAAAGCTATCTACCAATCGACTAACAACCGAGTTCCTACTTACGAGGCAAAGCGGGTAGTAGATGTTTCCGGTCAGAGGCCAGAATAGCTGAATGCAATAATAAATAATCTTTGTATTTTACATTAGTGCTTTTGTGTACATAGCCCATACTGTCGTTACCGTAGATCTGTTGTGGAGCCCTGTAGCTCAGTGGTCAGTCAACTCGCTTTGCAATCGAGAGACCTGGGTTCGATTCCAGGCAGGTCAGGGCAATACCTTGGGCAAATTTGCTTAATCCACACACCTGATAATAATCCCTCGAAAAAACAATCATTAATTGGTAATTTCAATTTCAATCTGCGATTGTTTTTAAGACAATGCTGTACGCAATTGGCTGCCATGTTTTGGCCACAAATATAGTCAACCCACTTTACAGTACATTCTGTGAAGCACTTTGAGACGTCTAGAAGATGTGAAAAGCACTATATCAAATGCAATTACTTTATTATTAAACAGGGATGCGTAGCGTATGAAAGCTTGCCTTGCATTTTGCCCTGCCCTGGAATTGAACCAAGGTGCTCTCACTTGCAAGGCAAGTGCTCGAACCAATGGCTACAGGGCTTGCTTAACAAGATTGTTAACTATTGTTGTCTTTATATACTTTGTAGATTAGACTACGGTTCACATGCAGCAGCTGCTTTCCATCATGGCATTGGCAGAAAAATAGCAGTTGAGTGCCCGTAAAGGAATTACAAAATAAGGCGACTTGAGTTTTAAAAAAATGATACCAAGCCATCCTTAACTAATTATCTTCAATTGGCAAAATCATTAGAGGATTTGAGATTTCAGGGACCCAAGAAAACACAAATCAGTGCTTGTTTCAAAATCATCCAGACAGCAGGGAGAAATCAATGTTTGCCAAGCCATTTTTTCTGGCTTCTGTGACATATTTAATACAACCAACACAAATGTAATCATTATGAAAGGTTTATATCATGAATAATTGTTTCCCAACATCAATCTTGTGGTTCTGAAAAATAATGAATCTTGTCTCATTTTATACTTGGCAATAACAGAAATAAAGGGATGTCGCCATCCCAACCAATCTAATATTGTATCTTTCTTGTTGAGATACTGTTTCAACTATTGTGTTATAATGCCAAATTTACAACTATTGCTGCTTTTCTTTCTCTCACTCTACATTGTTGACATGATGCTAGCAATGTTGATATCAATAAGGCGTGTTAAGAATCATGTTTTTCTGTTTCAAATGGTATTTGGTTACAGCTGCACACACAGACAATACAATTAGTCCTCGCTTAACGTCGTAGTTGTGTTCTTGAAAAGTGCAACTTTAAGCAAAACGATGTTAAGCGAACACATTTTTCCCATAAGAATTAATGTATAAACTGGAGTTAGGTTCTTTTGGACATTTTTCATCAACATTTTCTAAACAAAATTTATAAGTTGGAATATATGTACATTCATGAATGGAAAATATAAAAATATATAAATTTAAATAACGTAACACTCACAGCATCATAGTGTGTTAAAACATCTAATTCAATTTGGAAAGGAATCATTTTTCTGGGAGGGGGTTTTACTACCACAACTGTCACTTCCTGGGCGTTTTTGACTCTTGTTTATAGAGGATTGCACAAATAAATCATGATTAAAAAAATATTACCGATCTCACACCTGCACACAAACTTAAAATGGCAACGTTAATTAAGACTGTGGATGGACACTGCGTCAGAATACCAGACTACGCTACCCAAAGTACAGTAGTTTGTTTCCACCCGCTGATGAATGACATAATAGCGAGCGTCGCAATGTTAAATAGATATATGTTGCTTATGTATCAACAACATAATGAAACACCATTGGCCAAAGCAACATTAAGCGAGGTCTACCTGTACTACTCCACCAAAGTGCAGTTGCAGGCAATAATATGATAAGTATTAATTGAAACTAATGGAAATATAATTGTATTTCATTCTTTAAGTTGCTGAAGTACCCACTGGAGGAAACCAGACATTTTATATATAGCAAAGTATTTATGGAGAGATAATAATAATAATGCTTGCATTTGATAAAGCACTTTTCATATCTTCTAGACTCAAAGCGCTTCACAGAATACCCTGTAAAGTTACTGTGTATATGTGGGCAAGATGAAACAATTGCCATTGAAAGACAAAGAATGGCAGCTTTTTTCGTTCCTGAATGTAGATTTGGGCACTATGAATCATTCTCTGTTTCATTACTGACTGAGTTTGCCAAAGCATATTTTGATGGATCCATGGGGGTGCAGTGTAGCGAGGTAATTAATAATAATAATCCTTGCAGGTTCACAGAATATACTGTAAAGTGAAATGTTTGTATATTTGTGGGCAAAACATGGCAGCCAATTACTTACAGCAGTGTCGCACAAACAGGAATGATTGAGTAACTATTGGTCTACTGGAGGAAGCCCTGCCTCCAACCCTATTCTACGACAGGTCCCGCAACTTGGCCCTCCAATAGTCTACAAGCCTCTACAACAGGATCAAACAGACCTTTGCGATGCATCGGAGCATGCCAGCCCAATTTCCGGCAAGCACACACACTAGTCCCAGCTTCCCTAACTAGCCACTCTGCATATCTTAGTCACTCAACCCTTTTCCCTTGGAATCAGGCATTTACTTTATTTCAACTTTCTTGCAGAAGACCGACCATAGATTCTTCCTCACAAGATCATGCTGTTTTATTGAGTCCAATGTTCAGGTCTCTTTGCAAAGAACAGTTAATATCCCTGTCATCATATTCGTTTCAATGCTAGTGTCCCACAAACAGTCGTGGATTGAAATGATCAATTTTATTATTGTGGTTTTTTTTTGTGGGGGGATTATTATTAGGCGTGTGGAGAAAGGAAACTTGCCCAAGGTTTCGCCCTGATGCTAATCTAGGTTTGATTCAGTCTGATTGTTTATATTAAAGAATTTGAAGTGCAAGCATATAATGTGATCATATGACTCTTTTTTAAATCTGGAAAAGATTTTTGAGGCAATATATATATATATATACAGGGCATTTAAATTAAAGGCTAAAAATAGACCTTATTGGAGATTTTCTACAGAAACTTTCTTTGAACTAATAAATGCCTCAGGTACTTCAGTGCTGGAATTCAATACATTGCAAAAGATCACATCACAGTTCATAAACCTAAACCCAACATACACAATTTAAAAAAAAATAAAGGCCAGATAACTCAAATAAACCTCAGCCTTGGAGCAAAATGACTCCAGGAGTAAACAGGTCATCGGAGTTCAGCGGCTTTCCTGTCTAAAACAGTTGTGATCATAGGCTGCACTTGTTTGTTTTTTGTTATGCAACATTGCTTATGCAGAACAGTCCACTTTGATGGGAAATAATTTGTGTAAAAAAATATTTCAAGCGGGGCACAATTCTAAAAATAATTTCAAACCAAATGATATGACAACTGTCTTTTCTGTAGTCTGCAGTTGGGCGTAATACACAGAAATAACCACCACGTTTGCAAGAAGCCGTAGCAAACATCTAAAGAAATTCAAAGCAGAAGAAGTGCCCTTGGCTTTTCTGGTAAATCTTTTCAACTGCACGATTGCTTTCAAAATACAGACTGTAATATTCTACTGCTGAAGTGCTTTTCAATGTCAGTTTCAATTTGTAAGTCCAGGTAATGAGAAATAAAGCAGGAAACAAGAATAACAGGCAATGCCATAGCTTCACTCCAATAAGCGAGATAAATTATTTCTTAACAGATTTCAGACAAAATTATGAATCACAATGTATGGGCTTGTAGTCAAAATTCTCTGATTTAGAAACAGGAGTGTTACCAATCGAGCCGGAATATATCCATATATCCAGTAGCTGGAATAAATCCAGTATCCAGTAGCTGAAGCCCTGTAGCTCAGTGGTTAGAGCATTCACCTGACAAGCGAGAGACATGGGTTTACTGCCAGGCAGAGCATAACTGTGGGTAAGTTTCCTTACTCCACACTCCTAATAATAATCCCTAAAAAAAAAAAAAAAAATCATGACTGTTTGTGGGACACTGTGTGCAATTGGCTGCCGCATTTCACCCACATATATTCAGTCAATTCACTTTACAGTATATTCTGTGAAGTGCTTTGAGATGTCTAGAAGATATTATTATTATTATGTTAACCATTGCCATACTGCAAAGATTGTCATTAATAAAGTAAAGATTGGCAAAACATTAATAGTGTGCCACTTCAGTAAGACTGATAAAATATATTTGTAAGATACTGGTGTCACTAGTATTATGAATATATATATTTTATCAATCTTACTAAATATATCCAGTAATAATAATCCTGTATTTGATTGTTTTCATTTTTGTTGTAAATGAAGATCATAACTTCGTGAATTTCTTGAAGATTTCTTTATGGTATTGAATTACTGCAAAGAAGGCAAGATAGTCCGAATGGTTTCTTAGTTTGAGAAATTTAGATCTATATTGCTGCCTCTCCAATAGCTGAATGGATAAAATAACCATTTGGAGTGTCACCACATCTTACAGACTAGAAGGCAGGGTCATTACAGACAGGGTCATTCAGTTAACTAATGTTCACTGGAGCACCATTTGGACCATTTCATTTCGGGTGAGGCTCATGCTTTTAATTGTTGTCCAGGCTGACACACCAGCATAGCGCTGGAGGAGTCTTGAATTGATGGAGGTGCTAAGAATAAGTTGTTAAATTGAGGCCTGGTCAAGTGGATAAAGATCCCAAAGCACTTAAACAAGAGAAGGTTGTTTCTTCATGTGTCCAAGCCAACAATCTTCCAGAGAAAATATCATTTATTTCACGGCTGATTGTGCAACCTTGCTGTGAAAAATTAGCTGATGCCTAAGCCTAAAAATGCACAATGATTACACTTTATGGAAGTTCCCTCTGAAGCTCTTTGGGTCATTAATGTTATATGCACTATATCAAATGCAAAGATTATTGTAATGCCTATTAAAAAGCCTGTATGTCGATATTGGTTGAGGCCAGGACTAGAATATAAAGCAGCTGGTGTGCTGCACAGAAAGCAGTATTTATTTACTTGATCAAATTGCCTTGTGTAAATAGGTACCCAAGTGGAGCTGATGTAGCAAGGCTCAGAAGGTGTAATGTTCAGGCTGTGCTCAGCTTGGAGTGTCAGAATGGATTCAGCACTGCATGTGTCCAGCCGTGTTGCAAATCAAGTAAATAACCTTTTTATTTCCTGTATTTAAATATGCTGCTTTTCTTTCCATTGTGGGTGCTGTCAAACTGCCCTCAATCGAAACTTGGTAATGTCTGTGTTTGTAATGGAAATCCTGTTATCACAGACCTATCTTTTCAAATGTTTCTTCAGTCTCCTGCCTCCCACCTTCTCTCCCTAATTCCCACCTTGCTCAAGTTCCTACAACATCCCGATAGTGCTTTGAGGTGTTATCCTACTTCGATGAACTCTCTAAATTCAAGTCAAGTTGTTTTGATGTATTACTCAATAGGTTAAACGATGCAGTTATAAGAATAACAATTTTATTTACTATAGTGTTATTCACTTCAAGAGGACATGTCAAACCACTTCACAGGAAATACTGTAAAGTGTAATGACTGTGTTCTTTTTAAGAGAACATGTCAGCTAATTTTGCACACAAAACAGCTTGATATCAGCAATGTCCCACAAAAAGTAAGCAGAAATATGCAGTAAAGGACAAATTTTATTTGGGAGATTGTTCGCCTGTTGGCCAAGACACAAGAAGAAACTCCTTTTTCGTTTCAAATAGTGCTATGTTCACCTGAACAGGCAGGTGGGAACCTAGTTTGACATTTCATCCGAACGACAGCATCTCCAACAATGCCTTAGCACTATAACTGGAGTGTCAACCTAGAGTCTAGACTATGTGAGTTAGAAGTTCAGAGATGAGGCTTGAGCCCACAAAACTTCTAACTTGGAGGTGAGAATCCGAGCAACTGAGCCAGGCTGATATATATTTTGAGAATGAAAATGAAGCAAGTGATCGAGATCTTGATTATAGAGTTAAAGCATTTGCCTTACAAGCAAGAGGGTCTGGGTTTTATTCACAGAAAGTACAAAATGTTGGGTAAGGTTTCTTACTCCATACACTTCTGTTTACTGAGCAGCAAGTAGGAACCCGGTTGTTAGTCAATTGACAGATCGCTTTCCGTGGGTAATAATCCCTTCAAAAATAATAATAATAAATTGGTAACTCAATTCACAACTATTTGTGGGGCACTGCTGTGCACAATTCCACGTTTCACCCACACAAATTCACTATACAGAATATTCTGTGATGCACTTCGAGACATCTCAATGAAGTGATAAGGCACTATATCAATTATATTAAAATAATTATTTTTATTATTTTGGAGTAAATGTGACTTCACAGTGAAAGCAATTGCTTTTGTCCCTTGATATAATTAATTCAAAGTGGATTAAATTACTCTACAATTAATATAGAAATTTAGTAAAAGGTTAAAAAGTGACAATACTAGAACTGGCAAAATTTAACTATTGGAGTGAAGATGGATTGGGGTGACAAGATATAATATAATCAAAATTGGCATTCAATACATAAAACAGTACACTAAATATTGCGTGGCATTATTTATATTTACTCCTCTTCCTTGTTAACAAACCTAATTTCATTTTAAGAACCTGCAGCAATTAAAGTTGTTCTTTTTCTCCAATAAAAAAAATCGTGCTGAATCTACCTATCCTTTCATCCTCTTTGTCATGAATCATAGAGAGAAGCACTATATGCAGCTGTTATCTGTAGTGTACAGTATAGAAGAAGCAGTGGGGAAACTTGTGGTGTAAGCATTATTAGAACCCACAAAAAATCATATCAGCACACAGAGCATTGCTGGCTATAGAAAGTATGTATGCCATCGGAGTCAGGAATGTGACATATGCCTGCTCTATCATCGCATCTCAATGTGCTCTTTGTATAAACCATAGCCATGGTGGCACGTTTGTTTCCACCTCCCACTGTGCCAGCTGTTCTATTTCACCACATATGTCCAGTTTGCCAGCTGTAGCTATTGAGACAGCTGTTTCTCATCACGCTGCTCAGGTGCTAGGAACCAATATCTTTACAAAGACTCATTCATTTTCCTTTTATCCTATCTAGTTTCTACAAATGTTAATCCACAAAAGAAACGTAACTAGTGTAAGGCTACTAACAACTGTGGCGTTAACAAGAGGGAAGCAGACCCATGCATGAAAGATTGAAACAGTTTGCAGATGGAGGATTGGATTGAATTGAATAATCTGAGTGAACCAGTGTTACAGGAATGAACTATGAGCAATGATTAGACAAGCTAGGGCACTTCAATGTTGAAATGAAATGTCTCAGAGGAGATCTTATAGAGTTGTTTTAATTCAGATTGAGGAAGTAAACTGAAAACAATAGTAGAAAGAAGGCAGAGATCTTGAGTTCCAAATGGCAATTTCAGTGCAGATATTTATTTTACTGAAATACGTCCCACTGAAATATGGAAGTATTTCTTTACCCAGAGAGTAATTCATGATTGATCAGATTATCAGAAAGGGTAGTTGAGGCGAGGACCCTGGACTGATTTATAAAACAGTTTGAAACAATGACGGTGGTAGGGTGGTATTCTGAAAAGATGAAACAAATGGGCCAAAGACCTGTGGTCATCATCCAAATCTATCTATCATCTAATTGAAATACTTTAATTCTTATTACTGTACTTTTAAACACATTTATTTCGACATAATAATTTAAAGCTGACAATTTGGAGGGAAACAATCTTGCAACAACAACTGTGTTTCCCTTGCAAAACAAATTTTGCAAGGGTTACTAGGAAAGGCAACATTGTATCGTTCCAATACTGTAGGCTCTTTCTGTCTGAATCTCACTACTTTGGGATCAGTTTACAATCTTGCAACAACTGTGTTGTTGCAAGATTGTTTCCCTCCAAATTGTCAGCTTTAAATTATTGGACTTCCGGGGCCGATGTGCAGTATTATTTATGATGGTAAACTGATCCCAAAGTAGTGAGATTCAGACAGAAAGAGCCTACAGTATTGGAACGATACAATGTTGCCTTTCCTAGTAACCCTTGCAAAATTTGTAATGCTTTTGTACCTAAAATCTGCTCCATAAAAATACTTAATATTACAAAATTAATTTTATGAATAATGCTTTAATCCTAATGTTTGCTTTGTATTCTGATTGAAAGGCTTGATACGCCTACTCGGTGACAGCTTCATCTATTTTTCTCAACAGAAGGCTGACGTGAATACAAAGAGACTTGAAAGACGTAATAAATGCTGTCAAAAGGAATACCAATCAGACAGCTTTTAACCTCAGATTCTGCCACGCGCACCCCCTCTATCTATCCACAAAACAGGGGGAAGACAGGGCTTTGAACCTGAGATAAAACTGAACTTGTTTTTTGTTAAATGTTAAATTTGCTTCTGTCAATGAAAGGTAATTGCAGCAAACATTTGACTCTATCATACAATCATTCCAGCTCACCTCTTCCCTCCCCATCTTTAAAACTTGCCCTAAGAGTTATCTGTGTTTGTAAATTGTTGTTATATTTCTACTGGATATACCAATCAGGGATTCCAAATCAACTGTAAACAAATTTCAAACTAACACAACCTTTGCACAATCAGTCTAAAACTCTGATTGTCTTCGGACGTCCTCCCGACATGAAAGGTCCTATATACCTGTAATTTTGTTCTTTTTTTTGTTGTTTGTACTTTGTGGGGCACTGGTGTTAAATGTTGTAGATCCTGAATTGCAACCTTTCATGACACCTATACAGAAAAACAGCTTATCTGAATTAATATCATTGAGCCCAGCAGAGGGGAGTGAATCCCCAGCTCTAAGCCCAGCAGAGGGGAGAGAACACCAGTCAGGGGAGCCCGAGAACCAATCACCCCCATATCATACATGCCCAGCCACCAATGGTAGGGTGGTTCAGGCGGGGACATGGAGCAGGCCAGTGCCTGCTGAGCAGAGGGGATGGGCAGGCTGATAGGGAGACAGCAGGTCAGAGAGATAGTGGGGGCAATGCCGTGAATGGCCTTGAAAGTCAGGACGAGGATCGTGAAATCAATCTTCTGCGGGATGGGGAGCCAATGGAGATGGGCAAGGGTGGGGGTGATGTGGTCGCGGAACCTAAAGGAGGAGAGTACACAAGTTGCAGAGTTCTGAATAATCTGCAGCTTGTGAAGGGAGGAGCTGGGGAGGCCAAAGAGTAGAGAGTTCCAGTAGTCGAGCCAACTGTCTAATTTGTCTAATTGGAACAGGAAGGCATGCAAAGGATCTTTAGATCTTTTGTGCCGACCTGTACTCTGAGAAGGCCACAGAGAGCCCAGCCACCCGGGATTTTCTGTCTGCCCTCATTGAAATGGTAGATAAGGGGAGTTGAGAACATCTAGACTGGTCAAATGATTTGCCAAGATGGTCAATCCCCTTCAGACCGGTAAGACCCCAGGTAGAGATGGTCTCCCGGTGGAGTTCTACTCAGCTCTGTGGGATGAGATAGGATTGGTCCTTCTGGAAGTGTATGACAGTTATGCTTCTGGTGGGGATTATGGCTGACTTGATGAGGAAAAGCAATATCACCTTGATTTTTAAAAAGAAAGGGGAGAAAGAGATGAGGAATTGGAGGCCAATATCTTTACTTAATATAGATTATAATATCCTGGCCAAGGTGGTCTCACGGAGGATGAAGACTGTGATGGAATGGTGATTGTGTGTTGGCACAGGTGTTGTTTAAATTTTTTAAAGTTATTTATGGAAGTGTAAATATATGTTTTTATCAATAAATATATATTCGTTTTTTTTATAAAGATTTGATTTGTAAAGTTCAAATAAAGTACTGAGTGAATATATGTTGTGTTTTGGGTTAAATAACATTACAGCTATGAAGTGAATTTGTCTAATTTTATCTGGTACACTGATGGCCAGGACACTCAACACTGGTAACTTTAACACCCGCTCGAAAAAGCAGATGGGATGTCGCTTTAATGCCTCATCTGAAGAATAGCACCTCCAACAATGCAGCGGGAGATATCATCCTTTAGAAGAGCTGTTGAAGCAAGGTCCCATCTGCCTATTCATGTGGATATTAATGGTCCCATAGCACTATTTGTGGGGGGAGGGTGATTATAAAGTCATCAGCAACCACTATCTGTTTGAGATTTTTGTAATAAAATTAGAGCACTTGCCTTACAAGTGTGAGACCTGTGTTTCGAATCCTGGCAGGTCAGGGCCAAACCTTGGGCAAGTTTCCTTACTCCACACATGCACACACCTAATAATAATCCCTCGCCCTCCAAAAACCATATTAATAAAAATTGGTCATTTCAATCTACGGCTGTTTGTGGGACACTGCTGTGCACAATTGGCTGCCGCATTTTGCCTACAAATATACAGTCAATTCACTTTACAGTATATTCTGTGAAGCGCTTTGAGACGTTGATAAGATGTGAAAAGCGCTACATCAAATGCAAGGATTATTATTATTATTATTTGAAAAGAGAAGGGAGATTCTCCCAATCACCTGGCTAACAGGATAAAATTAGTCAAATTTTCTTCATGGCTATTTGTCAGATGTTGTTGTGAGTAATTGTCTGCCTTATTTGCTTATACATTCACTTCACTTTACAGTAAACCCGATGAGGACAGCCCAAGATGGGACTTGAATCTCCACCTTCATCTTAAGTCTCAATTAGTCTCATTTTGGACATTGATCATCCATACTACTGAAAAGGAACAGTGAAAATTTGATTTCCAAATTAAGGCTGAGTTTTAACCAATTTTAAAATTCCTCAAAACTTTACATGTGAATATTGTTTAAGAATTGTGGGGGAGAATTCCACCTGGGGTAGAATTTCTCTCCATATTAGGGATTTCAGAGCATTCTGAATTTGTCTCAAATCAAGTCTTAATTTAAAGCTATTTTCCTGAACATTGATTCAAGAAAACTGACTTTAAAGTTCAGACTGAATTGGTCAATTTGCTAAATTCTGGATGGTCAAAAATGCTACTTGACTATAGCAAATCTAAATCCAGGGTACTGAATTCGGTCGCTGAATGCATCACAAAGCATTGCAATGTCATCTCTTAAACTATTTTTGGACGCCAGATTTTTCTCCTGATACAAGATTTAATCTTGTGGTTTCAATTAGAATGTGTGTACTGTTCCTTAAACTGTACCACTGCATATTGGCATTTTTTTCCTGATGTCTCTTTGTATTTCACAGAGCTCAGGAAACCAATTGTAGTACTATATACTTAAAGTTTAATGCAGAATTTTGTCAAAGCTTAATGTGATAAATGTTACACCAATTGGATTGATAAAATGTATTGTTCAACATAAAAGTCCACATTACGGTGACTGGAATTGATCTTATAATTGGTTGCATATTGATTGTGATTCAAAACCTAGCCCTGTCTCTGTGTGTGGTTTTGAACAACTTTATCTGTACAGGTTGCAGTTTCTTCAATTGGAATGAAACCAGAATCAATATCATGAACATTAGTAGCCAAGGCAGCAATTACTTTTCCTTACAGTATTTCAATCAGTATCATCCAGAGTATCAATAAATGTGGATCTGATATGAACAGAATCGTTAGCTAAAACTTTGAGAGTAATCCTGTATGGATCAATAATTCAATTTACGGACTCATTCCATTGCTTATAACCTGGGTTGGAAATACGATTTTGCGATGATGAAGGCGATTGCAAACGCAACAGACAAATTGTTCACCGAAGCGCAGGGTTAAAATACCAGTGGAAACAAATTAAAATCAGGAAGATATAATTAAAAAGTGAAGTCAGATGGAACGTATTTGCTTTATTATTATTTTACTTACAGGGTAACAGATTTGTGGAGTATGTCATTAGCTAAAGCTGTTGAAGAGAGACATGCTAATACAACAGGAAGATGCATTTATATAGCACCCTTCATGCATCTCAAGCAAGGAAAAAGAAGAGATGACCATATATAATAATATATATAATAATCCTTGCATTTGATATAGCGCTTTCCACATCTTATCAACGTCCCAAAGCGCTTCACAGAATATACTGTAAAGTGAAATGACTGTATATATTTGTGGGCGAATCGCGGCAGCCAATTGCACACAGCAGTGTCCCACAAACAGCCGTGGATTGAAATGACCAATTTTTTTATTATTGTGGTTGTTTTGACCATAGGCACTGTCACCAAGCAAAGTCTTCAGCTGGGAGGATTAAGATAGGGAGTTCAAGAGGTTGGGAGCATAATGCTGTCTGGCACATTCACTGATGGTGGCACAGAGGTGTCGGGGGATGCTCAGCAGGCCTGTGCCAGCTGAGTAAAGGGCAGAGGATTTGAGTATGAGAAGGTTAAAGACGTAGGCAGATGTTAGAGCATGACTGGATTTGTTAGTGAGGGTGAGGGTGAAATTCATCATTTTGTAGACAGAGAGCTGTTGGGTAGGTTCACTAGTGCTTTATTTTTTACCCTACACAATCCCAAATGTTTTTAAACAGAATACAGAAGATACAAAAACAGCAACAATAACTAGCACTTATGTAGCATTGTTCACATATGGTGGTGTCTCAGAGCACTGGAGATAAAATGGAGACGGGTACAAAATGCAATGGGGTAGAAATTTCACCTAGATTCATTCTATTCACTTCGCATTTCAGAGTATGGGTCTTCATTTTGAAAGCGGATTTCCTTATGTTTCTTTTAAGAACTTCCCAGTTGGTTTCAACAATTTGTCAAATTCTGGGCAAAGGAAAGAAAATATCTAAAGTAAAGGTTTTACTTGATAACTGAAAATTCAGTGAGAAACCCCGGTTACAATTACTTTATGTGCACTATGATCAGAGAATTAACTATTTACTATTTGTCTGGCATAACCTACAAGGATACGATTTTGACAACGCAAGACCTGAAGTTGCCAGTGTTACAAACGGGTCATAAATGGCTAATTGAGCTGGAAGACTACTGCCAAGTGGGGACAAAGTCAATTTATAATTCAAGGGATGCTACTGATAAATTTTGCTTTTTATTTAAATAAATTAGTTTGTTGAAAGCCATGCGACCGGATGGGAATGCATTCCCCAGCAGCTGGGAGAGCAGTTGGCTTAGCTGGAGAATTTTAACATCCCACTGTGCGACTCAGCTGACAGGTCACATATACCTTGTTTGCCAAAAGCGCCTGTCAGTGTTTTCACACGATTGTAAACCTATTTAGCAACCTGACTTAAGAATTAATGAACCACACCATCATTCAGGGCATTTTACAGCAAAAACAAGAATTCATTCATTCGTTCATTAATTTTCCACTTTCCTTTATAAATATATGTTTTCAGTTTGTCAGAAATCCAGCTCTGTTTTGATTTTTTTTTCTGAGAGAGAAAAATATCCAAAACCCCTTCACTTTTAATATCCAGGTTTTGAACTCCTCAACGTCCTTCCGAATAGGCAATGAGACCTCAATTGAAAGAGGGCACTGCCAACAATGCAGAATCACTGAAATGGAGGCCAGCTTAGACTATGGGAATTCTCGTCCCAGTGTAGGGTTTATATAACCACAATATTGTAGCTCAGAAGTGAGAGTGCTACAAATTGTAGTAGGGTAATCCATAACACTGTTACTTGTACAGAGGCTCATGTACATGTATATAAAAATGATAATAACACATTTTAAATTAAATTAAAATAAAACATTACATATTTTAGCAGTGATCCCTCTTTCTTTTTTTTTCTTTTCTCTCTTTTTCCCTACTCTCTCATTAATTTTAATTTAGTAATTTTCTACTGAATCCAAACGAATATTCTAAATACTTCACCTTCAAAATTTGTGTCACTTTGCGCAATTGGAGTCCTGTAGCTTAATGATTAGAGTACTCGCCTCATAAGCGAAAGGACGATTCCCAGGCAGGGCGAGTTTCCTTATTCTACAGCCTCTGTTTACCTGGCAATAAGTAGGAACATGGTTGTTAGTCGATTGATGGATTTCTTTTCCAGGGGTAATAATCTCTTCAAAAATAATAATAATTTCTTCATTCAACCCATGACTGTTTGTGGGAAACTGCTATGCAAAATTGGCTGCCGCATTTCACCCACAAAATATACAGTCAATTCACTTCACAGTATATTCAGTGAAGTGCTTTGAGATGTCTCGAAGACATGATAAAACACTATATAAAATGTAACGATTATTATTAGTGTGCATCACTCTCCACTCTAAGTCTGAAGTTCATGGATCAGTTAATAATTTTCCCACAGACCTTAGATTAAATGAGTTTCAAATGTGTAGTGTTCTCTCCTTTGATTTCTTCACCAGTGCTGAAGTCTCAAGGACAGCTAAGTGACACAACCATAATAAGTAACTTGCTTGATTTAACATTCATAGAGCAGTTAAGATTTGCAGAATGGTTTCAGGTTGACGCAGTCCAAAAGAGAATGCAATTTTTCCAGATTGTACATTTTAAAATGAAATAAGGTCAGAGTAATAAGAGATAGTTTAGAGCCACATAGACTGGGGTTTGAGACAACTGATTCTGAACATAACTTGGGTTAGAGCACATGTCAGTGTTGCTAATTTTGAGATGGGTTAATTAAGAAATTTGTTTCTAAAAGATAGCAGAAAATTGACCTTAAAAGCTATCAGTGATTTCTATCCTACTATATTGGTGATTTCCATCCTATTGTATTATTGATCTCCATCCAACCGTATTGGTGGTTTCTATTGTACTCTATGGTCGTTTCTATTGTACTCTATCTCTCCATTCTATTGCATTGATGCTTTTTATCTTGCTGTAATTGGTGAACTCCATTCTGCTGTATCGATTGTCTCCATCCAACCGTGATGGTGGGACCCATTCTATGTATCCAAGTCACATTTTCCAATTAATGTTTGAGTCTCCATCAAGGTTTATAGATATTTTTTAAATGCTGTTTTGTCTTCGAGCCTTTGTTCATCTACAGTTAATTTCTGCCGTTGGTGACAGGGTCAATTGATCCTAATTATTCATTAGTCAGTAATAGGCCAGTGTTCACTGTTCTGTAAAATTGGATCAAACCTTGTTTTCACATTTCACATTCCTTTCGACATTCAAGCAGATCATAAACTGTCAACTGATATCCTTTATTTAGCAAAGCTATGATACCTTCTACTTTAGCTAATTACCTTTGGTACTATCGAATCTCACAATGTCCTCAGCAATCATTATGGTGAAATGTAAAACAGAGACAGGACCAAACATTTTTGGGAGTTTCATTAGAATGATTCACATGACAACTTAACCATAAAGTCCATAATCTTAGCAAGACTTGCAGTGAATAAACATGCTCTTTGATGCAGTATAGTTTGGTTACAAGATCCAGGTTTTAACCTGTCAATTTGGTTAATCTTTGTCACACTACAGCTTTGATACAAGGCCATTGGACATTCTCCCGATGTGAAAGGTGCTTATTTAATTAAATTGTTTTATTGTTGTTTGCTTTGGAAGATGTGTACAGACATTTCAAGACATTTTGATCTTTGATTTCAAGATTATATTTGTGACCCTAACAAGATTTATGTAATTTATGTAATATTGTCTCATAGCTTGATCAAAGCATGACCTGATCAACAAATTGGGACAAATTAAAAATAAAGTACCTTTAACATCCTGAGGACTTCTCAAAACACTTCACAGGATTTACAGCAAAGTGCAGAGATTTTATTCAGGCGGCATACGTGGCAACCAATTTGCGCACAGCAATGTCACACAAAACAGCCATGAAGTGAATGATTAATTTTTAACTGGGGAATTGTTGAAGAGTTCAGCTTCAAGGAGGTGCTGCTAAACAGCTCTCCACCAAGAGGATAGAATAAATTGTGGTCTATCAATATATTTCCCAGTTACAATTCTGATCTGTTTGTGAATTCAAAGACACAAAATGGTTATGATCAATTGAGCAACAAACCTGATATGAATTTCTTAGTTATAATACAATTTAATCATGATACGATTAAATATTTCAGAAGTATATGGTTTTCATTATTTAGATCTTCAAAGACTATGGGGCAGTTCACAGCAATAAAGCATTGAGAAAGAACTTGTAATTAAATGAGATTTGAATCCAAATGCAGATCTGGAATTTATGTTCTGTGTACCTCGGAAGGTAGTTCAGAAGTTCACTGTGCTTTGTGCATCTATTCAAGTTAAAAAATTCAATCTCAGTTGTCACCTCACTACCTTTGATGTTAAGGAACTTGAATATGGATAATATCTTAATTTTACTCCATTTTATTATAGGAAAACACTGTTTGCATATTCAATGATCCCAGGAGCCCTGAGTCTGTAACTTGCTAGAAAGATTTATCACATATTTAAAAATGTTTATATGCATGTTAATGTGATCAATTAGTAATGAATAAAACTGCTTGCATTGCACACAACACTTTATTACATTGAAATGTCTCAAAGTACTGTACTTCACGCAATGAGCTAGTGAGACATATAGAGACTGTTGTTATGAGTGATCAGAATGACAGATGAATGATCAATTTAGCTATGGCATATTTGGAATGAATATTAACTAGAAACCAGAACAACTAATTTCTTGTCTTTAACATATGCCATGTTATTCTTGATATGTTTATCAAAGCAGGCTGATATGATACAATACAAAGTTACATAATGCCTTTCACAGCAGGAGTATGTCACAATCCTGGCCTGGAACCCGAACTGTGGGTGAGAGTTGAGGATGGTGGGAGCCAAAAGACATGGAGAGGGGAAAGATTACTGAAATTGCAGTCAAAGAGATAGACCTTGAGGTAGACCTTGAATGAGGTGAGGGAGGGAGTAAGTCAGAGAGATTCCAAGATGGAGTTCCAGAGAGTGTCACCAGAATGGCTGAAAACCAGACTGCTTGCTGGACAAGTACGGTGTGGGACATGAAGTGGGCATGTGTACTCTGAACGATGGGAGTGACTGGGTTGGTATAGTTTGAGGAGATGACAGAGGTAGGGTGGGGCAAAACAATGCAGGGATTTCAAACTGGGAATGAGGAATCCTTAGCTTAGTTTGAACAACAACAACAACAACAAAATTGCACTTATATTGCGCCTTTCACGTTGGGAGGATGTCCCAAAGCACTGAACAGTCTGGTCGGAACCCGAGAGGGCAGGGTAGAGGGTCGAAGTAGGGAGAAGGAGAGTGGGAGAGGGGGAAGAGTTAGTGGGGTAGCCAAAGGCGCGGTCGAAGAGAAAGGTCTTGAGACCGGCCTTGAAGGAGGAAGGGAAGGAAGCAAGGCGGAGTGGCTGCAGGATGGATGGGAGCAGAGGGGCTGAAAGCCCGGCCATCAATGGTTGGGCGGTTAAGGCGGTGGACGTGGAAGAACCGTGCTGAAGGACCACACCTTCAACAATGCCACATTCCCTTACTACTGTATTGCTGTATTATGCAGGCACATGTACAGTGACAAAAGGCTTTAATCAATGATCTTGTGATTAGGGGTAATGGTTCTACCAATTGAGAGACAAAGGTTTGTGCTTTGAATCTTTGATTTAAGATCACAGGATTATAAGATTAATTTGGGTGAAGAATCCACATGTATGCGGGTGACACCCAACTCTATCTCTCCACCTCTACCCTCGACTCCAGGACTACCACTGTCCTGACACGCTGTCTATCAGACATCAAGTCCTGGATGAGAGCTAACTTTCTACAGTTGAATGTCAACAAGACTGAGGCCCTACAGATTGGCTTGCGCCAGCATCTTCTTGCATTAGGAGCTGGCTGTATCAACCTCCATGGTTGCATACTCAAACTCACCAAGCCAGTCAGGAACCTAGGTGTCTTGTTCAACCCTCAACTGTCTTTCCTCCCTCACATCCAAGCAATGACTCGCTCTGCCTTTCCCCACCTCCACAACATTTCCAGACTCCACCATTACCTCACCCCTAAAGCCACCAAAACCCTCATCCACGCCTTCATTACATCCCGGCTCGATTATGCAAATGCCTTGCTGGTTCACCTTCCCAATTCCTCCCTCCACAGACTGCAGATAATCCAGAACTCTGCGGCCCATGTCCTCTACCGTTCCAAACTCGTGACCCCATCTTCCCCCATCCTTGCCCGAATCCAATCGATGGGAGTTTAGAATGCCTACGCATTTTGCTCATTTTGGAGCAGAATTTAAAGATAAGCAATGAGTGGATTTCACGAGTTAACATAATTTGATTGTGACTTTGAAGTGTTTTGAGTATACCAACTTGCTGGAACACGCCAGGCAAACTGAATGTTTTCATTTCCCCATAGGCCAATAGATATACGGAACAGAAGCTCAGCAAAATGTGGTTGATTCTGTTTTCTGCCAAAAATAAATACAGAAATATTTTATCTTTCTGGGAACAATATTGGAGGTGGTCACACAAAGGACTTGTGTTTATATAGTTACATACATAAAAGGGAATGGACAAAATCAGAAGTTGATACAATTTGAAACAGTAGGTTGATTTTAAATTATTTCAAAGTATACGAATTCCTGAATTGAATTTAAATTCAAGAAATTTGTTTCCTAAATTGTACTGCATAATTTATAGATTTTCTTAAACCTTAAATAACAGATGTTAACTGGGTTGTATATTCATAGCTAGGAAAACTCAAATTAACTCAATGAAGATTTGACAAAATATGATGTATTGGTCATTTAAACTCTACGGGAATTGCTGATTTTTTAAATGCCTAATTTTTGATTCAGTCAAGCCAGTATTTTTCATATTCTTGTGAACACATGTAGCATTTGTTATCAAATGCTTCACAGTTTCTTTAGAAAAATATATTTGCTGGACTTTAAACTCATATTTCTCAGCCCAACTCCAAAAAAAAAATCAAATGTAGGACATTGGATATCAAGTTAAATAAGATTGCAAATTAAATGTTGGATTCTTGAGGCTGCATGGCCAAATCTCATTTATTCCACCAGTTGCTTAATTTTTTAAAACTTTTGTGCGATCGACTATTAGGTGGACGCAACACAGAAACAATCAATTTAAGAGAATCCTTCCTAACTTAACATATAAGTGAAGTTTCTTACAACAACACAATTACATTCATAGGGCGCCTTTCACATCGGAAGGACGTCCCTAGGCGCTGAACAATCAGGGGTCGGGACCCGAGCTCAGAGGAGATGCAGGGTAGGGGGGAGGGGAGTTAGAGGTTCTGTAGGATGGAGTTCCAGAGTGTGGAGGCAGAGAGGCTGAAAGGTTAATATGGAGTCAGCAGACGGGAGAGATAGGAAGGGGCATGGATGGCCTTGAAAGTTGGGATGAGGATCTTGCCGCTTGTCACAAACTCTGTCTTTCGTGTCTTTAAGTTTTGAATCACGTCTTCAATTTGGGACGTCCTCCTGACTGAAAGGCACTATCCGAAATCAATTTGCTGTTGGTGTTGTTGCTTGCTCAGATCTGTGCAAGTTTGGTGCATTGAGCTCACTCTGTGTCATTGTTCAATCAGTTTACAAACGTGTACGTTTACAATGGTACAGAATTCAATCTGATTTTCCTTTTCATTTATAGCAAATGGACTTTCCTGATGAAGGCTAGTACTTGCTCTCTTCGATGCCTTGCGGCCGTCTTTGTGATGACGGTTTTATACGTACAGCGTCTTCTAACTTTAGCAGCATTGCATGAGATAACTGTTGTCAGTATCCTTTGGGAATGTCAGTTCCAGTTCCTCATAGCTCCTGTAAATAGATGTATTCTGCGGCACCTGGAGCTATTTTTCATTCTATCAAGTCATTCATGGTTCTGTCTTGAGAGTTCATATTACCATATTGGGAGCAAGAAATGCAACTGATTTAGACATGATTTTATGCTCACCAGAGACAAATTCAAACTGCCACAACTGAATCTGCTTGTGACTGTTAACACTGATCAGTGGGAGAAAAGACCATTGTGTCCTTCTCAACAGAAATTTAATCTGGTTTGCAGAGGTAAAATGCCACTCCACCTTTAGTAAAATTCACAGGCAGTCCCATTGTGATTCATTCCAAGGCACTGCTGATGACAACAGAGTCATACTGGCTCATTGGCAGGACTTGGAAGGGCAAACCAGTCATTGGGGGCAGGGAATCATTCCGTGTGGTGTCCTGTAGCTTAGTGGTTGGAGCACTCACTTTCCAAGTGAGAGATCTGGGCTCAATTCCAGGCAGGGTGAAACTTTGGGCAAGTTTTCTTACTCCACACTCCTAATAATAATCCCTCAAAAAAATAATTAATTGGTCATTTCAATCCATGACTGTTTGTGGGACACTACTGTGCGCAAGTGGCTGCCACGTTTCACCCACATATATACAGTCAATTCACTTTACAGTGAATTTGAGACATTTAGAAGGCATGAAAAGCATATCTCAAAATGCAAGGAATATTACTACATAGCTCCTAAGTCAAAGCCATAATTGGTCGGCAGGTCCTCACTGGACTAGCAGCAGGAAAGATTGCCAGGCAGCAATATCAATGGCAAGATATGCGTTTTTTTTTTAGCTGGTTAGACTACAGATGTTCCCCAACATATTCTCTGGGGTCCACAAGCCTTGATCAATCTGCGCCTAATACTTTCAGGAGTTAGATAAGTAGGATGTATCACTCCAGGGAGAGTGTGTGCATTCCATGCAAACAATCTATCTCTGGAATTTACATGTGTACGTGGGATACAACAACAACAACGACAACAAAATAAAATAAAATTTGTATAGCTCCTTTCACATCAGGAGAACATCCCAAGGCGCTTATCAGTCAGTGTTTCAGATGCGAGCTGGGTCGGGATCACGGAGGGTGGAGGGAAGGCAGGGGAAGAGGGGTGACTAATGGCAAGGTCAAAGAGGAGGGTCTTGAGGTGGGATTTCAAAGAGGTTGGGGAGCAGGCGAGGTGAAGCAGAGATTACCGGATTGAATTCTAAAGGTTGGGGCAGAGTGGCTGAAGGCTCGCCTGCCGATGATGAGGTGGATGGGTTGGGAGCTATGGAGCAGGCCGGAGCTCGCTTAGCAGAGGGAGCTGACAGTTTGCTAGGGGGTTAGGAGGTTGCAGAGATAGGATGAGGCAAGACCATTGAGGGCTTCAAAGGTGAGAACCAGAATTTTGAATTGAATCCTCCGAATGATGAAAAGCCAAAGAAGTTGGGTGAGAATGGGGGAGATAGGGTTGCAGAGCTTGGTTATCGCAGGGATCACATAATAAATGCTATTCATCCCACACACTGTATGGGGCATTTTGCCTATAAAATACAGTCTTTGCTCTTTGCAGTATATCCTGTGAAGTGTTGTGAGACACCATCCTGATGAGAAGATATGAAATATCAGAATTATTATTTCTATCTGAAAGCTTTGAGTGCATAACCTTCCAAATCAGCACCGAGTGATTGACTTTATTTATTTGTGGGATTGTTGGCCAGGATACAGGAAGAAACTATTCAAATCGTGCCATGAGATTTTTAACGTCTCCCTGAAAAGATAGATAGAATCTTAGATTAATGTCTTATTCAAGGCACCTCAAACAGTACAACAAAGAAATGTTTTTTTCAATGTCATAGAGATTAGAAAAGCCTGAAGTTTGCAAAGAACAATATCTCCAACAATGCAACACCGCCCCAACACTACGTTGGAGTGTCAGCTTAGCCTAAGTGATTTGAATTCCTAATGTCACTCTTGAATACCCAACCTTCTGACTCAGAGGCAAGAATGCCTCTACACTAAGCTATAGCTGTTCTCTAAGCTGTATGCTAGGAGGCAGCGCACGGCTAGTTTGGTGGATGAACTTTGTCAATGCCTTTCTAGATCCTGAACACTTAAATTTTTGTCTCATACTCACAACCAGGAACATAAAACCCCCCATTATTTTTTAAACAAAAGTTGTCATTTTTCTGGATAGGATAGCTGCCTATCCTGTAGAGGGAACAATTGAAATTATATATGGAATGTCCATTTGTGACAAGGGACACAAGTCAAACAGTAGTATTAGTTGAACACTGCTGATCATTACTGCCCATTTCGCATTTCAAACTGAACATCACAAACAGCATTCGCTAATTATGCTTTAATTTACACCAGTCAAAGTTATTCAAACATTGAAAATTATGCCCTATTATTCTATTTTTTCTTTCTCTGGGAAAGAACATAGCATGTAATCATAGACGTTTTCATTGTAGAATGCATTTTCAATATCAAAAAATTACAGTAAATGCAAATAATCTATGTTCTGGTCATGGGATTTAAATTGAGTCAAAGATGATATCCCTGGCCACTGAATGCCAGCAAGTGTAGTGAGGAGGTGTTACACTAGAAGAGTTAGCTGGCAGGAGTCGAGCTGTTTTAAAAAATGTTTTGGACCCGGTACAAATTCCAGATACATGGAAACCGGCAAACTGGTGTTCACTGTATTTTGTTTTGCATTGTATTCTGCATTAATCCACAAGAAATTCATCAAGAAATCTTCATGAAACTTAACATGATTTCTGGGTATGATCAAAAACTGAATGCAATATTTAAAATAAAACAGAAACTTGAATATAGTGAGTTTGCTGAAGTTTTGCTGGGCATGCCAATTAAATGTCATATGGTTTGGCAAACCAGGGCTCTTGTTACAAACATAGCCAGTAGGGTCCATCGATATGGAAATTTTCCGATTTCGATATATCGATGGGCTCATATCGAGATATACCGATATATCGATATTTCCGGGGTTATCATACTGCGCATGCGCACGTGCATTCAGGGGTGCGCACGCATTCGGAGGTGCACGTGCATTCGGGGCCCATCTCCTCAGGAGGTAAATATCTCTCTCTTTCTGTGTCTCTCACACTCACTCTCTCCACCTCTGTGTTTTTCTGTCTGTGTCTCTGTGTCTCTCTCCTCTCTCACCCTCCCCCCCACACCACCCCCCCCACCCCCATCTCTGTCTGTCTGTCTGTATATTATCACATCCCCCCGTTCCCTCCCGCCACCGCCATCTCTCTCCCCCCACGCCGTCTCTCTCTCCCCCCCAGCCGTATCTCTCTCCCCCCCTGCCCGTCTCTCTCTCTCCCCCCCACCCGCCGTCTCTCTCTCTCCCCCTCCCCCACCATCTCTCTCTCTCTCCCCCTCCCCCTCCGTCTCTCTCTCCCCCCCCACCCCGCCATCTCTCCCCCCTGTCTCTCCCCCCGTCTCTCCCCCCTCACCCCTTGCCTACCTGTATATTGCATTTGAGGACTATGAATACAATATGGTGGCTTGCACCTCGGTCTGTGGATTGTGTATAGAGATGAGCATTCTGGGTCTTGTAGTTCAGTACGCGCGCATTCCGATTTTTTCGTTTCGATATATCAATATTTTTAAAATGTTTACTTCGGCATATCGATATGAAAATTATATTGGATATAACCGATATATCGATATATCGCTGGACCCTAATAGCCAGACACCATTAAATTTGACTGCAGTGGCATTGATTAAACTATCTCCTATCTGAATATCTCTGAGGTATTGAATATAAAATAAAACTCATTTTCTCAAGATAGATTCGATGTCAAAGTGATCCCAGGACCCTATTGGTCTCTTTTGAATGCCATTGCTGAATCAAGATTTATACAATGTTTCTTGTCCAAATCCCAGAACAGTGGCTAATTCCTTAACAACTTTGTTTATTCCACACTCCTGATAATAATCCTACATGAAAAATAACAATAGTAATTTGATCACTCAACCCACAACTGTTTGTGGAACACTGTAGTCACGTTTCACCCAGCAAAATAGTCAATTCACTTTACAGTATATTCTGTGAAGCGCTTTGAGACATCTCGAAGACATAAAAATGGCTACAACAAATGCAAGGATCATTATTATTATTAATTCTGAACAATCTCAATTTTTAAGACATGGTTTACAGACTAAGGTGGAATCTCAGGCTTTATTTGTCTTGTCACCATATTCCTCCTTTGCGTCATTGAGCCAATTTATGTGATTTACTTCAATGGCCCCGCTAAATAAATTTTGTCTTTATGTATTACTCTTTACGAAAGAAAGATTAAAACATAGACATCTACCAGCTAAGATGACCATTGCAGAGTTTTGGGACCTGAGTAGGAATATTCACAGCCTCCAGAGACTTCCCTTCCAAATACTGTCAATGAACTAGGATCATCAGCAGTGCCCTACTGGCTGCTTCAGGAACTGGATTTCCAAGTCTGCCACAGAGGATTATTTAATTCCAGCATTAAACATGTTGACTTGAAGCCAGTTTAACTCCAATGAGACTTTGCTTACTTGCCCTAAAGGAGGACAGTTACTGATTGGTCATTTGACATCCAACAACGGTGGGTTTGAGCCCTCACAAGAAGGATGGTAGGTATCAGGAACTCTCTATCAGCTATCTGGTGGACAACATAACTCAGCATGAATTATTGATGAAACATGAAATTGTTCCATCCAAACTGCACTTACATTCAAATAACATTGGAAGATTGACTAAGGGAGAGAGAGAAAAAAAACTTAGCTTTAGGCCATATTATTTTCATTAGAGTCTTTCAAGGCTGATCATTTAGTTAAGATTCCTCTGGAATGCCAACATCATAGGCATTCTGACATAATGCCTGAAGCTATATCTTGGCCAAAACTAAGGTCCTAATTAAACCTGGCAGGTGAAGCATAGTATAGTCTCTTAGAAATGCTGTTGTGAAACAGAAGCTTACTTCAGAGACAGCAAATTTGAAGAGATATTTTCTGGTTTGAACTGGTTAAGCATTCATTTCAATATTTACATTCCTTATTTTGAATCCCTCTACCAGAAGAAAGTAATTTGCAATTGTATATTGTCAATTCCCTTTATTATTACATTCATCTACATTGTCCGAATAACAGATCTCACTCAAACCTGAGGCAAATGTACTTTACTTTATCTGTTTGACAATTCAATTTGGCTAGTACCCCTGAGTAAACTTAATTTTAGTTGCGAATTAAAGGAAGTCTAGTATTATGGGGTGATTTTCACTGGAATTAGGTGTCTGACTGCTGAAGATATAGTTTGTATATTGCTCACGATCAGCAGAAAAAATATTTTATTTAGTCAGTCAAGCATATTTAATCTCAGGGTACAGAGATGATGGGAAATGTAGAACAGTGTTCCAAATATTTCCAACCTGAAAAAAACGTTAATGAAAAATCATTGGTGATAGTAATAATCCTTAAAATATAATGCTTACATTTGTTTTACTTCATGAGGATATCTCAAAGTGGTTTCCAGGATTTCCTGAAACGTGGAGTGACTGTGTTTTGTGAAACAACACTAGAGCCAATTTGCACACAGCAACATCCCACAAAAAAGCTATGAACCAAATGATCAATTTTTTACTCGGGGAATTGGTGGGCAAGACATCAGGAGCAATTCCTTTTTTTAAAAAAAACAGTGTCAAGGGATCTTTAATATCCACCTAAACAGGCAGATGGACCCTTGGGTTAACACCTCATTCAAATTCTTGACACCAACACAATGCACCCTAACCCAACCATTATATTGGAGAGTCATCTAAGACTATATGAGTTCCAAGTTCTGACGTGGGCCTTGAATGCTCAGCCTTCTGACTCAGAATTGAAAGTGCTGCCAACTGACCCAAGTTGACACATATTATCACACTGACCAAAAATGTAGTTAATGTATCTTTAGCAGTTAATAGTCATAGACTTGCTGTGGAAGTGAAACCACCACCAACTTGAACACAGAAACTGGGCCTAAAACTGTCTCATAGATTTGACTGCTAGGTTACAGCTCGATAGTCCAAAGGTTCGTAGTCCAAAAGGTTCATTAGTCCAAAGGTTCGTTAGTCCAAAGCTTCCCCTAACCCTAACCCTAAGGATGGAAATGTTCGGATTAACAAACCTTATTTTTGGACTATCAAGCGGTAACCACGGTAACCGCGCCAGGTATAGAAAATGTATGTGTTCAGACTATCGAACATTCGGACTATCGAACCTTCAGACTATCGAACCTTTGGCCTATCGAGTGCCCCCCGACTGCTACATTCTGTGTTGTTCATGATCATGACTCCATTCTTGCCAAGTGGACACAAAGTCCACTTTTTAATTCTGCTTCACAACATAGTGACATAATCATATTGAGCAATCGCTTAGCTACCCTGATAGAACAAAATAAGGAAAACAGTGGTTTGATTTGGAGGCAAGTCTGCTCTTCTACCTCATTATATGCTCTGCCATTTTCTTGGATTGATCAGTCCACAGTCTCCATATTTTACTGAATTTAGATGTTAGGATAATCCTTAGGGAGCTTTAGCTTTATTACTTCTTTCTCCTTGTCTGAATATTACACCCAGAAGACAAATTGGATGATTATGCTGCTTATTTATGCATTCAATATGGACAAGTTCAGCTGGACACAAATGGTTTATGGCTGGTCAATGAAAACAGGTCAAAGCCTAAAGTAATGTTCCAATTACAGAATTAGTTTTGCGCTTGCTTCTGTTACAAAGTAATTTTGTGAAGGTGGAGTCCTGTAGTTCAGTGGTTAGGGCACTTGCCTTACAAGTGTGAGACCTGTGTTTAAATCCAGCCAGGTGAGGGCAAAACGTTGGCAAACCTTGGGCAAGTTTCCTTACTCCACACGCCTAATAATAGTCCCTCCAAAAAGAAATAATAATAATAATCCCTCCAAAAAGGCCCTGTATTTTCCAACCATGACAAGGCAAACGTACTCCCCCTATCCCCATGTTTCCCATAGGGCCCTGTATTTTCCAACCACGGTTTTACCAACCACGGAGGTTTTCAGGAATGTATCTCCCGGGGTTGGAGAGGGGTACCTGTAATTTTAAAAAATAATCGAAAGCTTAATTTACTATTATAATATTTAATCGGTATTAAGTCAGAAATTTAAAATGGTGAACAATCCCCGTTCATAAACGTTTAATAATATTGTGTGAAATCCATTATTAATTTGCTCATAATGGAGCACATTGCACCAATAGTATGTATAACACAGAAGAAAAACAAGTCAAATGGCAAGTCAAATCTCTCCCTATAGATGACACTATCTAACTGAAGTAAGGATTGTCTTTCAGTTTATGCTGTAACATCTGATGCGAGAAAAATGTGCGCAATGTGATTTAGATCATGTATATTTATCACATTACATTCTAGCCCTTTTTCAGCCCTTTGTTTTCAGCCCTTTGCTTTTTCCTCAAGCTTAATCTGGAAAAGCAATTTAAGGGCATTGGGTATTTTTCTATGTTAAGAAGGGAAAAACAGAGGAAGGATCCTGGCTGCTCTTAGCTTCCTGCTTGCAGGTGCCTCTAAGTGGGAGCAAGTTATTCACTTGTCATCTCAGCCACAGACAGTATTTGGTATGAGCTACCCAGAGAAAAAGGATGTGTGCCGTTCCCAATAAAAGGGAGGTAACTGTTAATTTGCAATCCAATTCTCCGTGCATGAGATTATCCGTTATCAGCAAATTTATTGGGTTTGGCAGATTATGCTTATCATGGGAAATTCTCGTTACAAGGAAGTAAATCAATATTTGTAAATTAGCTCAACAATAGTAAGTAGTCCCATCAGCATTGTGGACCTGAGACCAACAGTTTGTGTCAGAATCATAGATCGATAACGTGAGGTAAGGGAATTTATTTTACTCTGCGGTGTTCTATCATATAGTGGAGATCCTATCGCTTAGTGGTTAGAGCACTTGTCTTCCAAGCTGGGAAGACCAAGCTGGGGAGATCTGTGTTCGAATCCAGGCAGGTCAGGGTCAAACCTTGGGCAAGTTTCCTTACTCCACACACCTAATAATAATCCGTCAAAAAAAAACAATAATAAAATTGGTCATTTCAATCCACGAATGTTTGTGGGATACTGTTGTGTGCAATTGGCTGCTGCAATTCACCCTCAAATATACAGTCAATTCACTTTACAGTATATTCTGTGAAGCACTTTGGGACATCGATAAGATGTGAAAAGTGTTATATCAAATGCAAGGATTATTATAATTATATTTGACTTGCCACCTCAGGCCTAAAATCCTACTATAGTAAAAGCCTGTTTATCCATGACCCAATCAACCATAACTTCCGTATAACCGGCACCACAAAAAAAGTCTCCATTCGATTAACCGGATCTTATCCGGCACATTTGGCGCATTTAATGAGTCGATTGTCGCAGGAGAGTACGTACAATTAGCTCTGAATGCTGCCAGTAGTGACACACTAGGTCTTAAAGTGGCAATGTTTTCCTCTCTCCTGTTTCTCTCTCTCTCACTCTTTTTCTTTCTCTCCCTCTCCTTCCTTCCTCTCTATCTCTCCCTCTCTCTTTCTATCTCATCCCCTTTCTTTCATTCTTTCATTCTTTCGTTCTTTCATTCTTTCCCTCTCTCTCTGACGGATACTACATTGCCTGTGTAGCCTGATGGTATGGTGGGTTTACACATTTGTTTTGGTGGGGTGTGGGGTGGGAGAAGGAGAGAGAGGCAGGGGGGGAGAGGGAAAGAGTGGGGAGAAAGAGAGGGAAGGGGGGGTGAGAAAGAGAGGGAGGGGGGGAGAAAGAGAGGGAAAAGGAGCGGAGAAAGAGAGAGGAGTGGGAGGGGAAGAGAGAGGTGGGGGAAAGGAGGGGAGAGAGAGAGAGAGAGGCTGAGTTGAATTATTTAGCTGGAAAATGAGAGGGAGGGGTGTTTGGTTTGGAGCCATTGAGATCCCAGACTGACTGAGTGTGTCTGTGAAAGAGAGAGAGAGAGGGAAGGAGGGAGAGAACGAAAGAAACAAAAGAGGTAAAACGGCAGTACTCCTTAAAACCACTACAGTCCGCCATTGTAGAAGTTTGCTTTGTGATTGTGTGCTGTGTTTATAGACAATAATCAATATTTATTGCTTTATTGGTAAGTATCCATACAATATTCTGTTATTATTTAGTCTATTATTAATATAGTATGTTTAAAACATTGAAATTAAATTTTTTTTAAAAAGATAAATTTTTGTTGTGTTGGATTTTCGGCAGCTGGCCACCCGAATATCCGGCATGCAGTTTAACCGGCATTGGCCGGGTCCCGAGAGTGCAGATAAACAGGCTTTTACTGTATCTTCAACTGCAGTTCTTTAGAAGGATTATGGTTAAGAAATTGTAAATTGATAAGAATTAAAAAATATATTGAATGATATAATAATAAATAATAATTATAATCCTTGCAATTGATATAATGCTTTTCACGTCTTTGAGACTTCAAATCGCTTCCCAGAATAGACTATAAAGTGAATTGACTGCATATTTTGGACGATATGTGGCAGCCAATTGTGCACAGCAGTGTCCCACAGACAATCGTGGATTGAAGTGACCAATTTATTATTGGTTCTTTTTCTTGAGAGATTATTATCAGGTGTGTGATGTAAGAAAACTTGCCCAAGATTGCCCTGCCAGGAATTGAACTCAGGTCTCTCGCTTGTGAGGTGAGTGCTCTAACCAATGAGCTGCTGGAAAATTTAGAATAATTATGAATTGAAAACTTGAAAAAATTTAAACATTCTTCAATTCAGTGTAATCTTAATTTTAAAACAAGGTCTTAATGTTTTAAAAATTCTTTAAAGGCATCTCCAAGTGCTTCTCAGTATTTTACTGTGGAATATACTGACTGAAAATTAGACCATGTGATATTTCAGCTCTCAAATGAATTATCATAGTAATGCAAAGATGAGGTTGTGCTGTGGGAGTTAGTACTCTGTAACTACAGTGTGACAGATTGAAGTTTCATGATGCTTACATCTGTCTGAACATCTGACTGTTTTAGATTACATTAATACAAAGAGATATCTGTTTATACTGAGGTGAGTTATTATCTCCTCAGCTCAATTGATTTTAACATCCAGATTGGATCTTCCAATATGTGATTTGGTTTTGTTTGATTTGGTTTTTTCATTGGTCACAACTCTTATCATCAAATCTCTCTCAATAGATGACACCATGTAACTGAAGTAAGGATTTTCTTTCAGTTTATACTCTAAAATCAGAGGCGTCAAAAATGAACGCAATGTGATTCATATCACATACATTTTATCACATTTCATTCTACAATTTTCAATCCTATGTTTGTTTCTTACCTTTCAAATGTTTGCTTGCTTCTTCATCATAATTGGATCATCAGTTTAGTTAGTGAAAGTTTAAAAGGTTTTAGGGCTCCTGTGGAGCTCCTCCTCTGGCTCAGTGGTTAGAGCACTTGTCTTGCAAGCTGGGGAGACCAAGCTGGGGAGATCTGTGTTCAAATCCAGGCAGGTCAGGGCGAAACCTTGGGCAAGTTTCCTTACTCCACACACCTAATAATAATCCCTCCAAAAAAAACCACAATAATAAAAATTGGTCATTTCAATCCACGACTGTTTGTGGGGGACGCTGCTGTGTGCAATTGGCTGCTGCGATTCACCCACAAATATATAGTCAATTCACTTTACAGTATATTCTGTGAAGTGCTTTGGGATGTCGATAAGATGTGAAAAGCGCTGTATCAAGTGCAAGGATTATTATTATTATTATATAGGGCATGTTCGTGTACCAAAGAAAAGCTTTGTTTGTGGAGTCGTGTAACTCTGCAGTTAGAGCACTCGCCTTGCAAAGGAAGGGTTCGATTCCTGACAAGGCAAAATGTTGGCCCTGTTTCCTTACTCAAACACCTCTGTTTATCTAGGAGTGAGAAGGAACCCAGTTGGTAGTCAAATGGTGGATCTCTATTCCATGGATAATATTCCCTTAAAAAATTGTTATCACTTCAATCACGACTTCTTTAAGGGACAGTGGTGTGCGCAATCAGCTGCTGTGTTTCGTCCACAAAATACACAGTTAAATTACTTCACAGTATATTCTGTGAAGCGCTTTGAGATGCCTCGAAGATGTGATAAGGCAATATATCAAATGCAAGAACTATTATTATTAACATTTGGCTAATCAATGACTGAACGCACAGACTGAAGCACTCTGAGACGCTCTCCGGCGTCTATCAATATATAAATCCAAGTTGTTATTGTTGTTGTAAACAGGTGGAGTGTTACATCTACTGATGCAATGTCTGTGGATGGTGTCATCCTAGTGCAGTTAGTATTACTCTCACCTCAGTGTCAGAAGGTTGTGGGTCAAGTCCCAAATCAGGATTTTGAACTCACATAGTCTTGTATGACACTCCATTGCAGTGCTCCAAACAATGCTACATTGTTCATGGTGGCATACTTCGGATCTCCCAGATAAAATTGGTAGATTCACGTAATAATAATAATCCTTGCATTTGATATAGCACTTTTCACATCTTTTCGACGTCTCAAAATGCTTCACCGAATATACTGCAAAGTGAAATAACTCAGCCCTGGTTTAACTTGTCACTACCATTTAAGTTACTTCATGTCAATATCTCGGTTCCTTCCACACAAATGTAAATAATTTAGTGACATTTTACTTGTCACTCTTCTTAACACATGACTAGTCAAATTCTAGAATTTCTTATAAGCAGTTACAATGTAAAATTGATCAGTTAACTAATGTTATTAGATGGCGTCTTGTATGAATTCTCGAAGACAGCGGTGTGGCCTCCCATGTGACCTCCTGCCTTGTCCTATGCCAGGTTAGGTATAACGGCCACAGTGTGGCTTTCCAATAGACCAGATGCCTATGTGGTAAAACAGAATAACTTGAGATCTTTGAAATGATGGCTCGCTTCATGTCTGGTCAAAGAGCAGACTTCAAGCCACAAAGTATTCCAATACTCATCCAACTTGCACACGAGAATCTATCATTTTAACAGTAAGTTTATTTTTCCTAGTTATGTGAGTTGCAGCTTAATAATATTTCACCTTAATAATGATTCTCTTTTTATGAATCTTAAGGATCAATTGGCACAGATAATGTAATTATTATTACTATTTTATAAATGTGTAATTGCAACTGCAATTTATGACAAAGCGTCATTGCAATGTAACTGGTAATTTGATAGATATTTTCTTCACAGACAGAACAAGAAAGCCCACTGGATTTCCAGCCATATCTGAGGAGAACCACAAAACTAACTGAGCTTTGGTTTCTGCAATGCAGACCTCATTAGCAAGCTTTTGCAAGAGAATGCATTCCAACTCTTCCCCCTTTCCTACTCTCCTTCCCCTTCCCTCTACCGCCCCCACCCCCTTCCCACACCGCCCCCTCCCCCACCTCCCCCCCACCTCCACCCACCCCGCTCAGGTCCCGACCTACTTGTTCTGCTCCTTGGGACGTCCTCCCGACGTGAAGGGTACTCTGTAAATGTAATGTTGTTATTGTTGTTCCTCAGGAATTTCCTGTAAAGCTGTATATTTAGACATTAGAGGTTCAGTGAGGCTGCACACGCAAAACTGTTTGATGGAAAAGATTTTTATGATAGTTATATTATTTGTGTGTGCATATGCTTATGTTAAGGTGGGTGAAGTCACTTTCATGTAAGCTAAAGAAGCCATTCCCAATCCTCTCCTACACAAAACTTCAAATACACACTCTTTCACGGAAAGAATATTTATTTCCTTTACTAAATTCCAAGCCTATCTGATCAAGTTTCACTCACAAAATATACAGCCAATCTACTTTACAATATATTCTATAAAGTGCTTTGAAACAACTCAATGATGTGGTAAGGCTCTATATCAAATGCAGCGAATATTTTTATTATTACCTTGAGTTACGTTTAAGTTTGGTCCAGGTTAATCGAGCTGTCAAAATTCAGATCAGCTAAAATGTTTGACTTGAGTATCAGCATTCAGTAGCTATCAGTCCAAATATCTATAAATACATGGCATTACCTGTGCCAATTGACCCTTGAGATGCATAAAAAGAGAATCATTATTAAGGTGAAATATGTCTACTCACATAACCAGGGAAAATAAACTTACTGTTAAAATGATAGATTCTCATGTGCAAGTTGGAGGAGTATTGGAATACTTTGTGGCTTGAAGTCTGCTCTTTGACCAGACATGAAGCAAGCCATCATTTCAAAGATCTCAAGTTATTCTGTTTTATATTAAAACGTCATTGAGATGTAATTGTCAGCTCCTTCTGGTCTCACCGGCAAATTGATGCATGCAGGTTGTCATCACTTTCGCAGGAACTTTATTTTCCTTCAGTGTGAATGGCAAGCTCATGGGTCAGCTAGTTCTGGGACTACTTTGATAACAGCTTAATACTGTAACTTTCGATGGAGAAAGGCTTCACTGCAATTCTGAATTCTATCAGTGCAATAAAGGGAAAATATGATGCCGACATTAGATCGGTAACACTAGAAGTGGCAGGAATATTCATCATATGTGACAGGATAAAATGGAACCAGGGACTTGAAACAATGACAGTACTCTTCTATATGTGGGACAAAAATTGAGCAGCACTGCTGGAATAATAATAGAAGGAAAAGATTCCTGTAATGCCACTTCAGATTATCCCTATCCACTGGGCTATTAATTCTGTACAACTCACTGCGAGCTACGATTTTCAAACACAGAGGTCTGTGATCGGCTATAAATGTCTCCATTTAGACCTAGTAGTTTCAACCCTGTGCGATTCCTTTGCAATAGATATGTATTTTATATAAATGAAACACACCATTAATAAATTTTAATAATAAATTCTGTAGCATATTGGTTAGAGCACTGGCCTCAAAATCGACAGAACCTGGGTTCAATTATCTGACAGATCTTAACATTAGGCAAGTTTCCTTACTCCACATGTCTGTTTACCTAGCATTAAGTGGGAACCCACTTGTTAGTTGATTGGAGTGTCACTTTTCCAGGGATAATAATTTCTTTTAAAATAATTTGATTATTAATCCACGACTGTTTGAGTGCTGTTTGCAAATGGCTGCCACATTTTGCCCATAAAATATATAGCCAATTCATTTTACGATATATTCTGTGAAGCACTTTGAGACATCTTAAAGATGTAAGAAGGCACTATATCAAATGCAAGAATTATTATTATTTTCTACTTCTATCCAAGCAGCATTAGCAAAACAATTTAAAGATTTAAATATGTTTTGGACTTAAAATGTGAAAAGATTGTAAATGAACACAGTATTCTCGATTGATATTTTTGTACTTTTGGAAGTAGAAGAGATCATACCATTTTCATTTTATAGATCAATCTGTTGTTCTGGTACCAGGAAGGACATTGATTTTTATGATAGTTGACTAAGGTTATTACTCAAATAGTCTAACTGTAGGGCAACCGTTCCAAATCATTTTAACAATGATGATAAACGTACCATGGTAGAATCAGGAAGAAGCCTTTTGTTACTAAGTTCAGACACAAAAATAATCTTTTTAAATGGGAAGAGAAGTGCCCCTTCCAATCACGGTTGAAGGAATTGGAGGAAATGGTACTATTTCTTCATTTCATAGTGGATAGGTTTCACACATCAATTGAAGATTGACACCTGTAACAATGCTCATTCCACCAATAATACACAGGAGCGTCAGTCTAGACTCCAAACTCAACTCCCAATTTGAAGTTTGATCTGACAACTTTCTGATTCGGAGACAAGAATGTTATCAATTGATTCAGGTTGACAAGCAAGGCTGATTGTGAGAGAAAAAAAATCTGTAGTTTCCTAAATTTCCATTTATAAAACTGGATATTTGATGAATTTGCCTGGAACTTTATTTTATGCTTCTACTTAACTTACAATAACTATAACATAATTTCAGTCATTTATATGCAGTTATTGTCTTTTCATCTGCTGCCCTCCCACCTTTCTCCCTCCCCTCCCCCTATCCTGCCCCTTTCTCAAGCTTGGGTTCTGACCCCTGACTTATCAGCACTTTGGTACGTAAAAGGCACTCTATCAATGTAATTTTGGAACTCCATCCCACACTCTGGAACTCCAACCCACAGTCCTGCGCCTCCTTCAAGGCCGGTCGCAAGACGCTCCTCTTCGACCATGCCTTCTGCTGTCCTCCCAACTCTCTACCTCCCCTCCTAATTCTCTCCCACTCCTCCACCCTGCCCTGCCCCTCACCCTTGCTCGAGTCCAGTCCTGACTGGTTAGAGCCTTGGGATATCCTCCGAACGTGAAAGGCGCTCTATAAATGTAATTTTGTTGTTGATAATTGCTTTGCAAACAAAACCATCAGAGTAATGTTTATCTTACTACATGCTTGTTGAAGGTCAATAAACAATGCCGTGGACCTAGCTTCCTACCATTGAGGACGACAGTCGTTGGCACATTCAATGTGATAAATACTTACTCCACTACATTTCTGGCAGGAGAAGAATTTTGGAATCTCATTTCCAATTTTCACTTGCATTTATGTGTTCGTATGTTCTTGTTAATCTTATTATTATTTTTAAGTATTTCACCCATGTATTAATGCTTGACCTTCAAATTGCAAACTTTTTTTTCAGACCTCCTGCCAAATCCTTTGAATCCCAAAGCGGTTTTGAAGCTGTTAGTTGCGTATTTTCATGATTCTCTCCTGTTTTGCTTATTGGCCAACTCAATCATTTTGAGTAACACTTGCAGGCTCCCATTAGAAAATCTTGCCTTGTCTTGCTGTGACATTTGCACCCTCAATTCTGTTCTCCACGGCTGTATTAATGGAGATTTTGTAACTTCATAGGCATCAAGTGACTGGTCAGCTGCTCCAATAGCATCATCATCGGCTGTTAAATTTTCATTAACACTAGTGGAATCACATTTCTTACATTGAAAAATCTATGTACTGTAGTTATTTACGGTTTTACCTTCATACGAATGACCTTTTTCAATCCTAATTTTGTGTCTAACAAATCACCATGATTAAGAGTATCCAAACAAAGCTGAGAGACTGTTTGTGGGACACTGCTGTGCGCAATTGGCTGCCAGGTTTTACCCACAAATATACAATCAATTCACTTTACAGTATATTCTATGAAGCACTTTGGGACGTCATAATAATAATTATTAGTACACCTCCCCAACCATGGGGGATACGTTCCTGAAAACCCCCGTGGTTAGTAAAACCTCGGTTGGCAAATACAAGTCCCTATGGAAAACATGGGAATAGGGGGGAGTAAGTTATTTGTTCTTTTACTAAACACACAAAAAAACACATTAACCTAACAAAAACAATGAATGTTCAAATAACACAATAAAAAAGAATACAAAAAACAATAAATTCATGTTATTTACCTTAATTCTAAGAGAAAAGCGACATCGTGGCTGGTTGATTGCGATATCACAACTGGGTCCTTGTGCCAAACACTAGTGTTAGTGTTAAAACCCGTGGATACACAAAATTCACTGCCACGGTTGGCAAAGGTTGTCTTAGAGAGGCAACCGTGGATACATGAAATTCGCGGTAGAAAAAAACGCGGTTGGGGTGGGGTACCTGTATTATCGATTCTACTTGATTCCAGGATCACTATTGTCCTGACAGACTGCCTGTCAGGTATCAAATCGTGGAAGAGATCTAACTTTCTACAATTTAACATCAACAAGATCGAGGCCCTCCTGATTGGCTTGTGCCAGCACCTTCACACCTCAGGCACTGGCAGCATCAACCTCCATGGTTGCACACTCCACCTTACCAAGCCAGTCAGGAAGTTAGGTGTCTTGTTCGATCCTCAACTTATTTTCTCCCCCACATCCATGCCATGACCCACTCTGCCTTCCCGCAACTCTACAACATTGCCCAAGTCCACCACTACCTCACCCCTCAAGCCACTGAAACTCTCATTCATACCTTCATCACGTCTAGGCTCGGCTCTGCTTGTCGGCGTTCCCAACTCCTCTCTGTCCTTTTCTGCACCAAGCTTTATATCCCCCATTCTTGCCCAACTCCATTGGCTTCCCATCATTCAGAGGATTCAATTCAAGATTCAGGTCCTCACCTTCAAATCCTCCATGGCTTTGCTCCACCCTACCTCTGCAATCTCCTAACACCCACCACTGGGAGTGTGTTCCCTCCACTCAGAGGGCTCCGGTCTGCTCCATGTCCTTTGACCCACCCGCCCCAGGATTGGCGGGCAAGCCTTCAGCGATTCTGTCCCCACCCTTTGGAATTCCATCCCACAATCCCTCAGCCTTGCCCGCTTCCTAGCCTCTTCAAGTCCTGCCTCAAAACCCTCCTCTTCGATGGTCCCATCAGTCACTCCAAATACTCCCCTTTCCCTCTACTCTCCCTGTCCCCAGTTCGGATCTGAAACAATGACTATCCAGCACCTTGGGACATCTTCCTGATGTGAAAGGCGCTATACAAGTGTAATGTTGTTTGTTTTTTGTTTGTAATCATCCCTTCAAAAAAAACCACAATAATATAATTGGTCATTTCAATCCACGACTGTTTGTGGGACACTGCTGTGTGCAATTGGCTGCCGTGATTCGCCCACAAATATATAAAGTCAATTCACTTTGACTGTATATTCTGTGAAGCGCTTTGAGACATCGATAAGATGTGAAAAGTGTTATATCAAATGCAAGGATTATTATTATGATTATGATTATGATTGTGATTGTGATTATTATTATTATTATTATTAAATTCAGATCTCCATCTGCACTGATTGATCAACATAGCATGTGCCACCATACAAATAGAGGAGAGCATTGACTTCCACTGCACTGAAACTTCAATTTTCGCTACTGAGGCTCAGTAAGATAACGTTTTCAGTTGAAGAGGTTAACTTAAATGACTCAAAACTTAAATCAACCAGAAATAAACTGGGAAGCAATTATTTAAAAATCCCATCAACTTTCATGTCACATCTCTAGAACATTTCTAATTCTTAAACACTTACGTCCAAGGATGTGCCCAAAACCACAATGAACCCAAGGCATCAGTTTGGACAGAAGCCTAGAATGATTATTAATGATCAGTTTGACCATATATAGTGCATAGGATGATAATGATATTGATGATATAGAGTGCCCCTCCACCAGGGTAGTGTTCCAGAGCGCTTGGCAGTGGTGGAGCACAACTTCAAGCCCAGGGAGGGGAAGGTGACCATTGGCAAAGTTGAGGAGGAAGGTTTCCAGGCACAACCTGAACATGGGGAAGGGTGGGGCATAGCGGAGGAATAGAGTAAGAGTGTTCCAGAGTTTTGAGGCAAAGTGGCTGAGAGTGCAACCACTAATGATGCAACTGATGGCATGACGCACATGCAGAAGGCCAGAGTCAATATAATGGAGGCAGCAGTATGTGGGTTGGGGGGCAAGCAAGTCAGAGAGGTAGGAAAGTGCCAGGGCATGAGGGGTTTGAAAACTAGTGTGAATATCTTGAAATCAATCAGTTTGGTGAAAGGGGATCAAATTCAAGATCCTCATCCTCACTTTCAAGGCCACTCATTGTCTTCCCCCTACCTATCTATTTGACCTACTGTCTCCCTATCAGCCTGCCCATCCCCTCCATTCAGCAGGCTCTGCTCTGCTCCACATCCTCCACCCTAACCGCCCTACCATCGGTGGCCAGGTTTTCAGCCTCTCTGTTCCCACAAAATGGAACTCTATCCCACAATCCCTTCACCTCATTTCTTCTCTTTCCTCCTTGAAGGCCGATCTTAAGACTGCTCGGGTCCCGACCTAATTGTTCAGCGCCTTGGGACGTCCTCCCGAAGTGAAAGGCGCTCTATAAATGTAATTTTGTTGTTGTTGTTGTAGGGAGTCAGTGGATCCTGGCTAGAACTGGTGGAATGGGATACGGGTTTAATGTGGGTATATATCAAATGCAATGAATATTATTATTATAAATTCTCCCCCAGTTTTAGATTCAGTCTCACTACAAGGTTCAATCAGATAAGAAGTGGATCCTACCACCGAGGCTTGAAGTTTCTTACCTCAAAAACTGAATCCAAAAATAATGACATTACTGGAGGAATGAAAATGAATAAAGTCATTTCTGTTTAGCAGCAAATTGATGTTGCCAATGATCAGTCTGATCTCTGGTAAAATTTTGTCAATGTAGATACATTTTTCCCTGCATTTCCCACAGTTTAATCATTAAGTCATGAGAAAGAATTCTGGTGTTAATGACCAGATTGGTATGCCAGGCTCCATATTGCCGAACATCCAAAAGATCAAAGAATTCAAAGAGAAACACACAGATTTTGAAGACTGTGATGTTTAAGAAATGAATAAGGCTAAATGAGGAACAAAGCATTTTAAGCCAGAATTTTTAAGTTAGAATTTCTTCATTTTTAGAAATAATGGGAGAAAACTGCAATGTTTCAGATTTTATGTGATAATTATCTCTGCTATGAAACATTACTTTCCTTACCACTGTTGTTACAAGTTATGATTAATAGTAACATACACTTGTTTTGATGCTCCAATTTCTGTTTTATTCTTGAATATTTTTGCTTGAACTGTGAATACTGATGCAATATTGCACAAAAATGCTAGTTTGAAGGAGATACAGTATGTGACTGTAAGGAAAATGAATTACCATCATTAGAAATGCATTGCTCAGTATCAAGGATATATGATAGGTAATTCAGCTCCTGTACATTCAGGCTCAGGAATTATTCTAAACCAATGGCACATGTAATATATTGTAGCGCAAACCCAGATTAGTCAGAACAGAGTTCGCAGGCAGAGACATAATTCAAAAACGATGCTTTGTTGGAACATAACAAACTTTCATGACCTCAGCATTTCTGATAACTAAAACCTGTCTACCCACTAACATAGAAAAACAGGAACAGAAGTAAGTTATTCAGCCCCTCGAACCTGTTCTGCCAGTCTATAAGATCATGGCTCATATGTACTTCAAGTCCAATTATTACCCTTGCTCCGTATGCCTTAATACTTTGACCTAACAAGTAGCTATCTACCTCAGTCTTGAAAATATGAATTGATCCAACATCCACCGCCTTTTGGAGGAGAGAGTTCCAGATTTCCACTATCGTTTGGCTAAGAAACTGCCTCACAATCTTCCTCTTATATGGCCAAGCCATCATTTTAAGATTATGCTCCCTTGTTCTGGATTCCACTAACAGAGGAAATAGTTTATCTGTATCTACCCTATCAAATCCCTTTATTACATTTTTGTTTAAAACCTCAATCAGGTCAAGCCTCAACCATCTAAACTCAAGGGAATAGATACCAAGTTTATCCAATTTGTCCTCGTAATTTAACCCTTCAAGACTTGTTATAATTCTGTTTAATCTGCGCTGCACCCCTTCCGGAGACAATATAACCCTCCTGAGTTGTGAGGTGTGATGCCCACACTGAATGGTGTACTTCAGATGGAGTCTGACCAGGGCTCTATATAGTTAAAGTGTCAATTTCCTCTCCTTTATATTCCAGCCTCTTGAGATAAAGAGTCAAATCTCATGAGCCTTCTTGATCACTTTTATATCTGTGAGCTTGTTTTTAGTGATTTGAGTATGTGGACACCTAAATCCCTTTGCTCTTCCACAGTTCTTAGTTTCCCAACTTTTCGAAAATATTCTGTTCTGCTATTTTTGGATCCATATTGGATGACCTCACACTTCTTCAAATTAAATTCCATCTGCCACAGTTTTGCTGATTCACTTAATCGATCTAAATCTATTTGTAACTTCTTGCTCCCATCTACACAATCTACAGTGTCTCCTAATTTTGTGTTATCTGTGGATTTTTATATCCAACTCTCTATTCCTTCATCCAAGCCACTGTATTGGTCTGATCAACTCAACTGTTTGAACTGTACTAACCTGCCACAAGCACTAATTTGATTATATGAAACCTATAATTTTGCTAAATATAACCTTGTGAATATTTATCAAAATTCAAACTAATTGAGAATTTGTTTTGGTTCATACTTCACTGCAGGATCATAAATGTAAGTAACCTACACAACCTCAAAGGCATTATATAAAATGTAATGATATTTATTGTTTAAGTCACCTTCATTTTCACTCACAAAGTATACAGTCATTTCACTTCATAGTGTATTTTGCGAAGAGCTTTAGAATTTTTGAAGAATAAGGATTATTATTATTGGACAGTGTGAGCTGGTAGACTAATTAGCAATAGGGTCATCACAGTCATGCACCAAATGCAAAATACTGCAGATGCTGGAAATCTTAAACAACAGAAACATTGGGAACACTCAGCAGGTCAGGCAGCATCTATGGAGAAAGGAAAGTGAGTCAAGCTTGCTGGTGGAGGGGAGAGACGGTAGAAGAAAGGAAAGTGAGTCAACATTTCAGGTCCACAAACTTTTGTCAGAACACAAGACTCACTTTCCTTTCTCCATAGATATTGCCTGACCTGATGAGTGTTCCCAGCGATTTCTGTTTTTGTTACAGTCAAGCATAAAACTGTCACAACCTTACACACATGCACATATACTTCCAACAGTGGGTACTATATTAAATGCAATAATTGCTATTATTAAGTAATACATTTAGCTTTAGAGCAAACTTGTCTGCTTGTCTGATTACAAACCAGAGATGCTCCAAATCTAAAACAGATCAAACAACATTTGAAAGAGAAAATAGGTTAATGTTTGGCCATGATCCTTCAACAGAATCTCTGAGGCTTAACATGAATTCCAAGTAACAGTCCTTGATATTTCTTATACCTTCAATAGGATTTTGTCCTTCAGGAATTATTGAAAAATCTTAGTCTTCAATGACCTATATAGTTGCAGTTGAACGGGATACTCAACTTCTTGGAAAATGAACATCATCACATCACGATGTTTTGACATATTTTACTTATCTCAACAATTGCAATTGTATTCCACAATGTTACCAGACTCTGCTACTGCTTCTCCCCTCCACTACCAAGTTCCTAATCCATGCTGCTGTTACATACAGGCTGGATTACACCAACTCTCTGCTCACCTTAGACAGTGGGTGCTAAGCGCTCTGGGATGCTACCTCATGTTAAGGGCTCTATATAAACATAAGTTTCGTTGCTCACTGAACTATCTGATTTTTTTGCATCACAAGAACACTTGAACACTGCAACTTGTGTCCTTGCCCACAGTCAGCTCCACAAGCTTATCACCTATACGCTTGCTGGGTCCCACCATCTCCCCATCCCCCGATGTATCGAATTCAAGAACCTTATCCTAACCTTTAAATCCCTCCATGGTCTTGCCGCTCTACCACTCAAAACCTACAAACCAGGTCGTTCTCTCCAGTCAGCAGGAATAAGACTGCTTTACCTCCCCCGCCCTGCCTGCCCATTATCAGTGGCCGAGTTTTCAGTGCATGTGCCCCACCATCTGGAATTCCATCCAACCGCCCCATAGATTTGTTCCTTTCTCCACCTCCTTCAAGGTCGGTCCCCAGACCTTCCTCTTTGACCATGCTTTCAGACATCCTCCCGCACCCCCACTCCCCCCCACCATGATTTCAGCCACCACACCAGTTCATTTGCAAACCCAAAATTCTCAAGCACTTTGGGACATTGTCCATTACGCGCTATATAAATATAAATTTGAATTGTATTGTACTTCCTCTTCTGCAGGGCAATGTGCTTGGCTTCATCAAAAACAAGGCCTGTTTGATAGTGACACCACTCTGTTCATGCAAGGTCTGTGAGAAAATATGGGATCTAATTTGTGGTATTCCATATTTCTGTACAAGAACTGTAAAATGATTGAATATGCTGCATGTAAAATTCAATACTGTCTGTAAGAAAATATTACCATAAGTTACTTTGTAACAAACACTCATCAGTTACATACGTTTCACTCCTTAACTTGAGTAAATATTTTATGAGGAGCAATATAATAATAATCTTTGCATTTGGTAGAGTTTTTTCAAATCAGGAGAATGTCTTAAAGCATTTAACAGAAGATTATGTAAAGTGTAGGGGCTGTGCATTTAGGTAGGCAGCCCAAATGCATGGACAGTGGAGAAGCACTTTGGAGTTCCCTTCCAACATGAAAGACTGTATAAGAAATAAATATTATTCATAATATATATTGTTTATGAGAGGAGAAACCAGGTAGATAACATGTTTTTTTCAATTTCATTCATAAGACAGTGATGAACAGCATGGATAAACTGAAATATCAAATGCTTGACAGGAAATATATCTACGACAGCATATTCCCACTTTTTCATGTTCAATATATACAATATTCTTTAGAGCATACTTAACAATATTGCAAAAAAAAAGTCATGGGAGACCCTGGCAAACTAATGTTAATCAATATTAAGGGATTTGCAGCTGGCTAAAGGGAAGGAGTCAGAAGGAGTTTGCTAGTGGAGCTATGCTGAAGAGTGTTAAACTGGGATGAGGTGTTTGAAGGCTCCATTGCTGTGATTACCTCTGGAGGAGTGGTGGGGGGTGGTGGGGGGTGGGGGTGGGGAGTCAAAGTAGGGGGAAGGGAGAGGGGAAAGGGGGAAGAGTTAGTGGAGCAGCCAAAGGTGCGGTCGAAGAGGAAGATCTTGAGACCGGCCTTGAAGGAGGAAAGGGAGGAAGTGAGGCAGAGGGGCTGTGAGTTAGAGTTAGATAGAGTTCCACAGTGTGGGAGCAGAGAAGCTGAAAGCCCGGCCGCCGATGGTTGGGCGGTTAGGGCAGTGGACGCGGAGCAGGGCTGAGTCTGCTGAACGGAGGGGGCGGGCAGGCTGGTAGGGAGACAGTAGGTCAGAGAGATAGGCCGGGGCAAGGCCATGAATGGCCTTGAAAGTGAGGACAAGGATCTTGAATTTGATCCTCTGGGTGATGGGGAGCCAGTGGAGACGGGTGAGGGTGGGAGTGATGTGGTCGCGAAGCCTGGTGCGGGAGAGTACACGAGCTGCAGAGTTCTGAATGATCTGCAGCCTGTGAATGGAGGAGCTGGGGAGGCCGACGAGGTGAGAGTTCCCATAGTCGAGCCTGGAAGTGATAAAGGCGTGTAACTTCCATATAACCAGCACCTCAAAAAAAAAGTCCTCATTCGATTAACCGAATCTTATCTGGCATAATTGCAGTGCCGCATTTACTGAGTCGATTTTAGCACTAGAGCACAGTATGATTAGTTCTGAATGTTGCCGGAGGTGTACTTTCGGTCTTTCTTCTTAAAGGGACACTGTTTTTTCTCTCCCTCTCCTTTTTCTCTCTCTATTTTTCTTTCTCTCCCTCCCTCTCCTTCCTTAACCTCTATGTCTCCCACTCTCTCTTTCTATCTCTTCCCCTTTCTTTCCCTCTCTCTCTCTGATGCATACTATGTATTGCCTGTGTAGTCTGACAGTATCATGGGTTTATACACTGTTTTGGTGGGGGTGGGGTGGGAGAAGGAGAGAGATGCAGAGAGAGAGAGGGAAAGGGTGGTGGTGGGGGTGGGGGGGGGGCGAAGAGTGGAGGGGAGGAAAGAGTGGAGATAAGTTGGGTTTGGAGCCATTGAGATGCCAGACTGATTGAAAGAGAGAGAGAGGGAAGGAGGGAGAGAAAGATAGAAAGAAAAAAAAGAGGAAAAACTGACATTGCCCCTTTAAGAAGTAAAAAAAACTCTTCTGTCCGCCATTGTAGAAGTTTGCTTTGTGATTGTGTGATGCGTTTATAGACTGTAATCAATATTTATTGCTTTATTGGTAAGTATCCATACAATATTCTGTTATTAGTCTATTATTAATATGGTATGTTTAAAAAAATGTTAAATTTTTTTGTGGTGGCTTTTCAACAGCTGGCCGCCCGAATATCCGGCACGTGGTTTAACTGGCACTGGCCAGGTCCCAAGGGTGCCGGATACATAGGCTTTTACTGTAGCAGCTTTCACATTGGGAGGATGTCCCAAGGCAATGGACAGTTGAGATCTCTGTTTCCTGTGCTCAGTAGGCTCCGGCCTGCTCCATGCCATCACCCTACATATCCTATCAACAGCGGTCGGATCTTCAGCCTCTCTGTGCCCACCCATGGTAACTCCACCCCACAGTGCCTCCACCTTGCTCCCTCCCTTGCCTCCTTCAGAGGCTGAAGACCTGACCTCCGATGATTTGGTGGGCTGGGCTGGAGATGTGAAGCAGGCCAAAGTCTGCTGAGCGGACGGAGCAGACAGTGATATGGGATTGTATAAATGCAACTTGTTGAGCTAGAAATCGGTTATGTTGGATGAAGTTTTGAGTTATGCCCAGAGTCCCATGAGTCGTAACATAATATTGCAGAAAACACTGTTTCCATCACAGGACTCTTGTTCAGTGGGATCATTAAGAACAATACTGTTTACCTGAAAAGCACTTTTTCAACCACAGTAATAATGTTGCATGCAAAACATATTGAGTGCAGATCACTTGTTATCTCAGCTGGCAAGTAAACTATTAGTTTTCTCCAGCATTGTTTCTTGGGGCATCCTCCCGAGGTGAAAGGCGCTCAATAAATGTCATTTTGTGTTGTTGTTGCTGCATCTCCCACCATGAAATATGAACAAAAATTCATGGAAGTGATGCTATCTTTTGTGACAAAAGTGTCTTGAGCTGCGTAGTATGCAAATTTACCAGCCAATCCATGCTTATCAAAATCACACTGGAGACAAGATATTAGACAGAATATTGTTTCAGTTATCTTCAATAATAGAAGCGAACCAAAGTTATATTGTTTAAATTATTGTAAAAATTACCCTTTCTTAGTTACTCTTTTCTTGCCTTATTCAGCTCTTCCTGATAACCTCAATTCAGTAACAGCTTTTTTTTCAGCACGCAAAGAATTTGTAAGATGTCTCATCCAAACATCAACAAATGCAATGCTGAGCTTGACTAATTGATGTCCATAACAATAATGATCCTAGTTTCTCAAAAATGGTCAAACACCTTCTAGTTGGAAATCTGAGATATTGGTAAATATTTTCATGTGAAAATGATGTTCCCAATCCTAGGTACAAATCTCAATTGCAATTGGTGATTTAAGTTAAACGTGTCTTGTAAATTATCTACATGAATATTATGCGGCTGCTTTTATCAAGAAAGTAGGAAAAACATGCCACAAAAGGTCACTGAATAAATTGATTCTGTAGCTATGGCAACAAGAATATGCTGGAAAGAATACATTTCTGCTATTGCTTAAGTTCTCGCTGTCCAGGAAAAGAAATTCTTGAGCATAGTAACGTTCCACTTATAACCAGTATGAGTTAATACTTAATGGAGATAATTAAATAAATATCCTCAGTGAACTGTTGTTTGTATTCACCTCAATCATAAGCACGTAAAATTTTATTTCACATGCTTCAGGAGTCTTACATGATGATGTGTAGCACCGTTAATACACATGTGGCTGAATTATCACAGCATCCAACTATTTTTAGCTTTTGGTCAGCCGGGTGTCTAACACATGCACCCAGCCGCCCACCATCGCACGAAAAAGCATCCAAACGTGGCTGAAAATTCCACTTGTGTATATCACGACAAATAAGATTTTTCCTGTGTCTGGAATGGTATGTGCACTCTTTTCCTGGAGGGGTGCATCTTAGTTACCTAATTCCAGAGAGTATTGGGCATATGTTGGCAAGAGAAAAAGACTTGGGGACTCCAGAATGTGTTTTGCGAATGTATTTGTGCTGGTATTTAAACAGATAAAATCACATAGCTTGCCATTGAAAGCACTGACACCAAAATCAAATTAATCTTAATCCATAAGTGGGGTTTTCGCCTACAAAATGTAAAGTCAATTCACTTTGCAGTAGATCGATCAAAATCAAGAATTATCCCCAGAACAGGTATGTGGAGTAAGAAAGCTTTCCCAACGTTTTGTAGGGCCGGGAATCAAACCCATGTCCTTGTGCTTGCGAGACGTGCTTTAACTACTAAGCTACAGGACTACAATTTTCCTGTGACAAAAGTCTAGCTGTTAGTGAGATGATATCCTAAATAAATATTTCAACTAGATTAATTGAACAATGATGGAGGTCAGTAGATTGGTCTTGTCTGGCTCTGTGAAATGTTATGCAATGTCCTCCAGACATGAAAAGTGCCATATAAGTATAAACTTGTTGTGCTTGAAATACAACCATTGTATTTAAATTACCTGACTTCCCATCTACAAATGAATACTGTTCCATTGGAAATAGTAGAAATGTTGAAATTGGAACACCTCCCTTGCAATCATTCCAATTACTCTCAGTAAATTGATGGTACTGTAAGCTTGAATACTGATCACACTTTAAGGCAACATGTGCAGTTAGGGTTTCAAAATTAAAATCAATAATCCGCAGCAGATATTTATTCGGAAGCAGCAATTTGCAAAGCTTCCCTAATGATGCCCAATAGATTGGTATCCATTTCATGCAGCAGCCAGTTGACAACAGTGATATGATGACTTCCCCCCAAAAGATTAGATTTAATGGGAACATAATTTTCCACATTCCTTCATTCCTACTAATGTTTAACTCTGATCCCATTTGAAGAATATGCTCCCAGCTCATGTCTACTGGAAACAGAATTATTCTCTTTTCTACTGGCATTTTATGGCCCATTCCTTACTGTAACTCGTTTCCACTTCATCTTTTAATTTGCTTCCCACATTCCACCACCTCGCCTCGCTTAATGGCTTTTTCTTACTTGCATCAAACTCAGCTGGCTGACCAATTCCCTTTGTTTCTCTTATGTATCTCACTACATGCCAGTTATAGTCCTTTGTCTGAAGGTTATTAAATGACTAAAAACAATGTCATGGCCAGTCTTTTTAAGGTAGACCTAAAATGTTTATTTTTACCTTATTATTTTTCTCCTTTTGTTCCTATGTTTGTATTTGTTTTTTCACCTTTTATTGAGGAGATTTCTTGCCTATGTTCCTTACTAAAGGAAGTAACTGTTGTGACATTGTTTCGCCAAGGTAGTTAAAGTGTGTTCACCTACATCAAGCAAAGAGGAAAATAGTAATCACCATTTGAACATGATAACCACAAGCTTGACTCTGAGCTTCAATAGAAAAGAAGGAAGCTATCTGTCACGTAGTCATAAATAGAAAGTCTACAGAATAATTTTTTTCCAGTTGGAATCAATAGTTCAGCAGTAAATGTTTCTCATTGACAGTTCAATTTCTGTTCTTTTTGATGTTTGAAAGCTAATCTTTCAAGCTATAAATGGATAATATTCATGTATAACTGCCCGAAAACAAGTGATTATAACAAGTATTTCAGTAGCAGTTCAGAATCTTGCTTATAAGTCACAACAACATTCTCTCTATCTGTGACCAGGGTTTTCACTGCCTCCTCATCCTTCTCGATTTCTTTGCCGTGCTCGACACAGTTGACCATGCTACCCTCTTCCACTGCAACTCCTCCGATATTTAGATTAGTGGGTGGGCGACTCGCATGGTTCAAGTCTACCTTGGGAGCTCCTGTAGTTCAGTGGTTAGAGCACTTGCATTACAAGCGTGAGACCTGTGTTCGAATCCAGGCAGATCAGGGCGAAATCTTGAGCAAGGTTTCCTTACTCCACACGCCTAATAGTAATCCATCCCCCAAAAAACACAATATTAAAATTGATCTTTCCAATCCACGACTGTTTGTGGGGCACTGTTGTATGCAATTGGCTGCCAGGTTTCGCCCACCAATATAGTCAGTTGACTTTACGGTATATTCTGTGAAGTGCTTTGAGACGTCAATAAGATGTGGAAAGCGCTATATCAAATGCAAGGATTATTATTATTACTATTAACCAATTATTATTATTACTATTAACGCATCTCTAGGTCTGTTGATGTTCTTTCAGCTTGTCTGGCATATGTCAGGGCCTGAATGAGTGTAAACTGCCTGCAGCTGAACAATGCACAAAACAGAAGCCATACTCCTTGGCTCGCATCAACATCTTTACTCCTCTGGTTCTAAACTCCTCAACCGCCCTGGGCTCTCCCTCAGACTCACCAAACCAGACTGAAATCTAGGCATCTGGTTCGATCCCCAGGTTTCCTCCCCCAGATCCCATCCCTGACCAGCACCACCTTCTTCCACCAGCGCTACATTACCTGCCCCCAATCATACCATACCCCAAATGCAGCTGAAACCCACTTGCATTGCGCTTGTCACTTCCCACTTGAATTATTCCAACGTACTCCTCACCGGTCTTCCTAGCTCCACCATCCAAATATCCAGCTGGTTCAGAACTCTAAACTAGTCACCATGCAATAGTCTGACAAGCTATCCTGTATGGAGCTACCTATATAAAGGCAAATTATTGTTGTACTTCAGAAAGAACCAGATTTAGATCATGACCACTCTAGATGTGTAAAGATGTTGGTATCATTTTATTATCACCAATATTATTAAGAGACCAATCCCAATGATGCTATCTTCTTAAAACTAATACTATGCACATATGGATGGCTAGTGTAGAAAGTAGTACACGTATTAGCATTAATCCCATTTCCACACACACCTCTTTTATAAAGTAAAATGATAACATTGAGTTTCCCACTTACAAGTACTGCGGTTATTTTTACGAAGGAAAACAAATCCTTGGTTGAACATTAAATTTATTGGCGAAGAAGGGTTTTTGAGAGAAAATAAATGCTTTGACTCTCAAAGCAGAAATGTTATCCGTAAATCTAGGTCCCTCACCACTGGTTGTAACATATCCTGGATTTGTGCTGCCAGTCCTTGAGAAATTATACTTTTGTTATGGTGCTGTGGGGATTACTAAGGTCAGGTACATTCCCATAGAGAGGAAGAGAAATTTATTTGGAGGATTCCACAAGCCATCTCTGAAAAAGTCTAGCGTAATAGGGTTTAGAGTAAGGAACACCTTGCGATGAAATATCGTGTCACAAAAAGCAAAAGGAGACTATTTCCAGTAACTTTAAGTGCATTGTACCAACACACAGAGTTTCTGTGGAATTAATGGAATGCTAATAGGATTTATATTTAAAGCAATCAAGAAAACTGTAGAACCCTAGAAATTTACAGCGCAGGAAGAGGCCATTCACCCAATCAGATCTGTTTTTGCTCTTTGAGAGAACAATTCATTCAATCTTATTTACCTGCCTTTACACCTGTGCTACTTTACTAATTTCCTTAAACCAATACCATCTAGTGAAAATAATCACAAACCGGTAAAAATAGTCCCTCCATATAAAATCCCTTGCACATTTTAAAGACAATCAGGTCTCCCTTCAATCATCTCTATTCCAATGAAAAGAGGCCCATTTCCTCTAGAACCTGCTCATAGGTCAAACTACTCTATCTTAATGTTATTGGAAACCAGTGAAATATAAAAAGTCAGTGGAAACGGCAGAAGAATGGGACAAAGCAGATAGAGTCAGCACAGGCAAATGCCTCATTCTATGCTTCTAAAACATAATTAGCGAATAATAGCACATCCTGGTCACCACTCTCAAAAAATGCCTTATTGTAAACTTCATACACATTTGTTGAAAAAACCAAGCTTATTTCAACAAAATAAATTAAACTTTGATTCCACAGCAGAAATACCAAAGCAAAAGCAATTTGACATCTCAAGGTAAATTAACTAACAGAAGTTTGGGCCACCAGCCTCAAGTGGAATACTGTGAAGTGAGAGATCATAACAAACCTTCTGAAATCCAGAGATTAAACAGAGAGCTGCTGTGAGAATCCTCAGTGAGGACTATTTCATTGAGCTTGACTGCTATCAGTTCTTCCCTGTCAGTCTCATACACTGCTAAAATTTGAAAGAATAATACAGGCTGTTATTCTAAACCCTTCCATAATCTCTTATTAGACAAGGTCAATAACAAATGAGAAAAACAATGCAATTAGCAAACATCAAAAGAAAAAATCCCTGCCACATATATTAGTGATATTACCCGTTTGATTATTTTTTCCAGTTGACAAAAGTGGAGCTCCTGTAGCTCAATGGTTAGAGCACTCGCCATACAAGCGTGAGACCTGTGTTCGAATCCAGGCAGATCAGGGAGAAAACTTGGGCAAGTTTCCTTACTCCACATGCCTAATAATAATCCATCAAATAAAACCAATAATAAAAATGTGGTCATTTTCAATCCAGGACTGTTTGTGGGACACTGCTGTGCGCAATTGGCTGCTGCATTTCGCCCACAAATCTACAGTCAATTCACTTTACGGTATATTCTGTGAAGTGCTTTGAGACATCTTTCGTTGCATCACTCCAGGCTGACATCTTTCGTTGCATCACTCCAGGCTGCTTCCTCTGTCCCTGTAGTAAATGCTCAAGGCTTCCTTTACAAATGCGCTAGATCAATGAAATATTCATCAGTGAGATATGCACTCCGATGCACTACCCTGCATGCTGGGTGCTATATGAATGCAAGTTGGTTGCTGTTTGAGATTCTCTTACTGCCAATCATCTAAGCATCCTTACAAATGACCTATCCTCCCTGGATATGTTGGATACTTGCTTGGATGCCTCCCTGGAGCTCAGTAGCTCAGTGGTTAGAACACTTGCTTCACAAGCAAGAGACCTGGGTTCGATCCCCAGCAGAGTGCAAGTTTCCTTACTCAATGCACCTGATAATAAATCCTCAAGGAAAATAAATAATAATAATAATAAATGGATTGCTTCAATCCACACCTGTTTGTGGGACATTGCTGTGCACCATTGACAGCCGCATTTCGCTCACAAATGCACAGTCAATTCACTTTACAGTGTATTCTGTGAAGCACTTTAAGTGCTATATCATGTGCAAGGATCATTCTGATTATGACTATTATAATGGTTGTGTACACATTCTGTATTTGTTCTATTGGCATTCCAAGTTTTTTTGAACATTACTTTCCAAATAGATATTTTTTATCAGACGGGCATTTGTAGGCCACATGTATTACAAACATATTACAGGCATCACCATGTTATTTATTTTATTACTAATGATTACAATGGAGATAAAGTTTTATTGTTGATAATCTTGCAAATAAATGGAATTTCATGTTTCCTTAAAGGTGGTTTTAATTCTGGACTGATCCAATTACAGTAAAAGCTTGGTTATCCGGCACCCAACCAACCAGAATGCTCAACCAACTGGTATCTCCCAATGCAATTCACCATTCCAGCAACCGGATCTCATATTGGAGCCATCCGGCACGCTACAGGTATGCTCACTTTGTGCATGCGTGCTCATTAACCTAACCGAACGCAATTTTACCGAGTGTGCTGCAATGCTTTATTGGTAAGTATCCATACAATATTCTGTTATTATTTAGTCTATTATTAATATAGTATGTTTTAAAATAAGTTAATTTTTTGTGTAGGATTTTCGGCAACTTGTTGCTCGAATATCCTGCATATTTGATTAACTGGCACCGGTCAGGTCTCGAGGGTGCCGGATAACAAAGCTTTTACTGTACTTATTAATATATTTCTTGACCTTGATCGTTACCTTAATCCATAACTCATTATTTATCACCTATATCTATCACCCGCATTCTTGTCCGGCTTCACTGGTTCCCAATTCCTCAGAGAATCAAATACAAAATCCTTGTTCTTATCTTCAAGGTCCTCCACGGTTTGGCTCCCCACTACCTCTCTGACCTTATAACGCCTTATTGGCCTGTCCACTCTCTCCACCTGGCGGACACCGGCCTGTTTCAGGTCCCCTTGCACTTACTGCCCCAATATTTGTGGTCGGACATTCAGTATCTCCGCCCCAACACTCTGGAACTCTATCCCACAATTCCTCTGCCTCACCCCCTCTCTTGGCTCCTTGAAGTCCCATCTGAAGACATTCCTTTTCAATCGTGCCTTCGGCAACCCGCCCACCACCACAACCCCCTGCCCTCTTCCCCTTCTGATCCCAACTCCCAGCTCAGGCTGAAACCCCCTGATTGTCCAGGGCTCTGGAACATCTTTCCAATGGGAAGGGTGTTATACAGTGTAATTTGCTGTTGTTGTTGTTGTCATTGTTGTTGTTTTGATACATAACTAAATAAAATAAAAACAATAATCCTCCTTCCTTTTTTATTCATATCACATTTTGAGCTAATTTCCAATGTTGGCAAACTTATGGCACTGTATAATATCGTTTTCTTTGCTGTAATAATAAACTCACATCACCAAGCTCCATATTTATGAGCCAGCTGGGAATACAATGTTCTCATCCATCAAAGCATAAAAATATATTAAGAGCCAGAGAATTTGGGTTTCAGCCTGGCTCAGTTGATAGCAGGACAGTACCTCTAACAATGGAGGACACTCCAAGCACCACAACAGATAGTCAGTCCATAGTTCAAAGTTGCAGTGTACAGGTTTCACACGCAATCTTCTCACAAGCAACCTTCAGAGGCAAGAGTACCACCAACTGATACCTTTGTGGCTCTTATAAATTATTAGCTGTCTCGTATGAAGTAAACACCAGCATAGAGTTGAGTAGTCGATAGGCCTAATCCTGTGCTCTAACGTGTAAGTGTATGAAAAATATCTGAAATATTTACTCACAAACTATGAGACGTCTGTCAAATTTTAGCAGTTCTTATATTTGTCAGCAGGTTCCATTCCTGCCAGTCTCCTATTCTGTTTTAAACACTATCAGATTTACAATTGAACTGGACAAATATAGCAAGAAAATGATCCTCTTTTAAAATCAAGAAATTTAGGTCATTTCAATTTTGTAACACGTACAATCGGTGCTCACAAAATCTTGTCAGGGGTTTGATTCTCACTCAGCCTACAGCTGTCCATCAGACCAATAGCTACTCCTCTCTCAGCTCACCTCACCACCTGATCCAACAAGTGAGAGACTGGGGTTCAATTCCAGCCAGGGTGAAACCTTGGGCAAGTTTCCTTACTCCACATGCCTAATAACAATCCCTCCCCTCAAAAATAATAAATTGATCATTCCAATCCATGACTGTTTGTGGGACACAGCTATGTGCAATTGGCTGCTGCGTTTCGCCCATATACATACAGTCAATTCACTTTACATTTTGTGAAGCACTTTGAGATGTCTAGAAGAGGCAAAACGCACTGCATCAAATGCAAGGATTATTATTGTTATTGATATTATTATTATCAAACTTTCTGAAAGCCATCAATCCTATTTATCTGGACAGTATCAGTTGGGATTAACTTTCCCTTCACCAGCATGATTTTTAAGAAATCTTATTAGAATTCCCATTGGCTTGTAGGAAGTCCACTCCACAAGTGCATTGTCTTGGAGGGCAGTCCCTGTGGGTTGGAGTGACGTACTTCTGGTTAATATTCTCTTGGGTGGAGGGGTTGAGAACAAAAAGGACGTGATCTGAAAAATTAGAGCAAAACTGGTTAGAAGTGAAATCAGAAACAAAAAGAGACAACTTTGCTCTCAGGTAGTACCACAAAACAACCAAAAATCAGATTTTCACCTCATGTCAATTTACAACTTAATTCCATGAAATGGAAAAATAAAAAATCTAATTTGATAACTTTTTGATAAACAATTATTTTAATGTCTATTAAATGTACTTGATATGTAGTGTTAAAAAAAAAGTGTTTTTAATTTACGCAGTGTCCAAAACTTTAGTTTACCGAAGGATTTATTTATTAAGGCTTAATTAAGGCTTTTTTTTAGTACTATGCAATGTGTAGTGCCATTAAACTATGGCCGTGCTGGTTTAAACAGATTGGGGGAAATATTCTTCAGCATATTTTACATTTCAATAGTAACAGCATGGATATTGATGTTCTAGTAAAGTGAGCATATAACAGATCAGCAAGACATTTTTTTTTTGAAAAGGATACTTAATTGATGCCAAAAGGCATTTAATCTGAGAAACCATTGATTTTTTTGCCACTTCTGAGGGGGTATTAAGCATCTTCTCTGGAGTCAGTAAGTCTGAGGTCTGTGTCTTGAGTGTGGAACTTTAGCAGAATGTATTATTTTGGTCAGTGGTTGTCTGACCTACGCAGAACCCCCCTTTTGTGACTAAACACAATCTGCATGTTTGCTGAAAGATAAATTTAGGAAAATTTATAACAGTAAAATGTATTTGCCAGGATTTTCCAATGTAATTTAATTATCTTAACTCCACCTATGTCCTCCAAGCATTCCAAGCATGCTTATTAATTTGGTTTGCTAACATGATGTATGTAAATGAATGTTAGGCTAATTGCTGAAACACCCAAAGCTCGCATGATTAGTACTTCTCTCTGCATTTCAACAATAACAACTTGCATCTGATGGATAAGGCAGTCTATGTAAGCAGGTCAAAGAAGTATGGAGGTGTATTAAATGATCTGTATGTGAGTGTGATGATCTTGAAATTGATCTGAAGTGCTCTGAGATGCCGTCCGGCGTGGTGGGCGCTATATAAATCAAAGTTGTTGTTGTTGTTGTTGATCTGTTTGCGATTGGGAGGCAGTGGAGCCTGGCAGAGACTGTAGCGATGGGAGTGGGGGGAACTGAAGTATAGTATAGGTGAGATACAGGACAGCAGAGTTTTCATTTAATTAAATTTATGAATGATGGACGGGGAAACCAGCATGGAGGGCTTTGGAAAATTCTAATAGGAGGGGACAAATGTGTCAATACCCTTGAGAAATGACAAGTACAACAATGAGTGCTGCTACATGCAATACATGCCTGAAATCGCCTGAACCTCCCAGTATGTACAAATAGCTGTTACCAAGGCTTTTATTTTTGTTCCCCAATAGCCTTCTTTTTAAACAACCGTTTACTCTGATTTTTGAGGAGTAAGAACAGCAGGAATAGCACCGAACAGTTTATTGGGGCAAAAGACCTAACATTGTGCCATTACTCATGCCCATTTACATGAGGAATTTCAAGCCTTTCCTTCAAATGCAAATATTATGTTGGAAAACTTCATTATGAATGCAACTTACATTTGATACTGCCTTGTTCTTATATTGACTGCTTGGTTTTAGCTGCTCAGAGCTGAACTCAACCACTTGCTTGCATAGATTTGATTTCACTTCAATTTGTACAAGCAAAACCATTCTTTGTAAATTTCAGCACATTAAAACAATTAGCCATTGATTCAACAGCTAATATCATTAGGAGTGACTGTAGATACCATTGTGTTGTAATCATAAGACTAAAAATAAGTCAGCTGGATTTACTATGCCTGTAACTTCAAAATCAGGACATGAATATTGTATTTTTGTAAGCTTGCAGCCATTGCAATGTGTTGAAGATGTTTTGCATGTTATTTTCTCTGAGTTGCATGGATCTTGCCTGCCCTCAGCTGGACTTGGTGCCATGTTTTGATCATAAAGAAATAAATCCTATACTTAGTACTTGGGTAAATCAAATCAGCACATTCAACTGAAGTAGCTGGAGTGCTGGTGATAGATGTTATAGCACTGGATCCAAAGTGCTTTAAATTAGACCTAAATGGTATGTTTGGAAAATCAACAGGAATTGGGCCGTTTGAGTTTAGATGTGCTCGTCCTTTTATGGAACCTAGTGCACAAGCACTCATAGCTATATTATTCTCTCTGGGAATGTGTATTTTTATTTTACAGCTCACATTTCCACTTTCATCATACATGTGGATATATTCTATTAGTGGCCTTGTTTGTAAAGATTGCACCATACAAGCCAGAAAATCATAGGTCTTTGCTAAATTAACTGAACTCACCCAAGGATCAATTTTGGGACCATTGCTGTTTGTAATCTACATCAATGATCTGGACTTGGGTGTACGGAGTACAGTTTCCAAGTTTGCAGATGACACTAAGTTAGGGAGAATAGTAAATAGTGAGGAGGATAGTAGCCATCTGCAAGAGGATATAGACAAATTGGTAAAGTGGGCAGACACATGGCAGATGAAGTTTAATGCAGAGAAGTGTGAGGTGATGCATTTTGGGAGAAGAAATGAAGGGAGGCAATATAGGCTAGATAGTAAAATTTTAAATGGTGTGAAGGAATAGAGAGACCTGGGGATTTGTGTTAGTGACTCGTTGAAGGTGGCAGGACAGGTAGACAAGGCTGTTAAGAAGGCATATGGGATACTAGGCTTTATAAATAGGGGTATAGAGTACAAAAGTCAGGAAGTGCTGACTAACCTCTATAAGACTTTGGTGAGGCCTCAGCTGGAATACTGTGTTCAATTCTGGTCACCACACTACAGAAAGGATGTGAAGGCATTGGAAAGGGTACAACGAAGATTTACTAGGATGGTGCCAGGATTGAGGGACTTCAGCTATGAGGAGAGGCTAGATAGGCTAGGGTTATTCTCTCTGGAGCAGAGAAGATTGAGGGGAGACCTAATAGAGGTTTATAAAATCATGAGGGGTTTCGACAGGGCAAATAGAGAAAAACTATTTCCACTCGTGGGCGAATCTGTGACTCGTGGTCACAGATTTAAAATAGTTTCAAGGCGAAGTAGAGGGGAGCTGAGGAGAAATGTTTTCACTCAGCGAGTTGTTCGAATCTGGAATGCATTGCCTGAAAAGGTGGTGGAGGCTGATTCGATAACAACTTTTAAAAGGGAATTAGATCTTTATTTAGGGAGAACAGGTCTATTAGGCTATGGGGAGCGGGCAGTGCAGTGGGATTAAATCGCTCTTTTCAAAGAGCCGGCACAGACTAGATGGGCCGAATGGCCTCCTTTTGTGCCGTAAAATTCTATGAATCTATGAATCTATGAAAAGGAAGCAGTAGATGTTCTATAATGCTCTTTGTGACCTTGGATTATGGAAGAGAAACAAAGCTACAAGACTTAAATCTGGAGTACGAATGGATTCCTTAACCACTTACCCTTAACCACGTAAGCTTAGCTTAAGAGTATCCACACCAAATGATTGAGCGTCCCACATATGCATGTAAATTTCCCCTTTGAATAAACTATAATAATAAAACGTGAACTTGCTCCCTGAAAGGGAAAGATGGCTAGGTTTAGGCTTCAGAATCAAGCCCGAGCTCGGAATAAGGGCTACATCTTATTACAATGATGATGATGTCTCTTTCTGTTGCTGTTTGACCTACTCTGGATGTCTAGCAGTTCCAATCTTTCTTTTGTATCCTTGTGCCTGTGGTTCACATTGATCACTGCAATCTTCCACACACAGAACACAGACAATGTCTTAAGAGAACAGGTGATGCAAATTGTTTCTGCAGCACACCTATTACCATCCAATTTCCAGACAGCCTGCCTGTAATGTGTTTTACTTTACTGAAGCCATACGCGCAAACTAGAACTTCGGCAGTTCCATTACTCTAGCGCTATGGCACTAATACATTTACTTGAAGACCGAGCGCCCTGATCTTCTCTAAGAGTCCTGTGTTGATTTGAATGCAATAAAATGTGACAAGAAATTTCCAGCCGTTCTTCTCTGTATTGACTCTTCAAGGAAAACCAGTGGTCAGGCTTGTAAATGTGCATTGATACAAGCTGAAAGTGGGATGGATGTTAAAATGTGAGCTTTGAAGAAACAAGCAGAAAACCAGGCAAGCTGTCAGCCTTACTCAGTTGGTAGTACTGTGACTCAGAAGGCTTTTAAGTTCAAGCTCCACATCATGGTCAAGACTGACTTCCCATACAGTCCTGGGGTTGGTGTTGCATTGTCAGAAGTGTCGTACTTCGGATGAGATGCTAAATCAAGAACTGTCGGTTCAGGTTGACGTTAAATTACTTGATAAGATAAGGGAGTTTCTCCATCCATCCTATTCAACAGTCTGCCAGATTTTTTAAAATGGTCATTCACTTCCCAGCTATTTGTGGGACACTGTTGTGTGCAAAGTTCTGCTGTGTTCATTTATAAATATATAGCCACGATACTTGACAGTAAATCCTGTTAAATAACATCAAGACATCTCTTGATTTGAAAAAGGTGCAATATTAAATGCAAGGCTTTGTTTTTTACAGAAAACCTTCAGTAAAATTTTCCACTGGTGGGTGTGTCAGTGTCCTGAGGTCACAGATTTTAAATAGTTTCTAAAAGGAACAGAGGGGAGGTGAGGAGAAATGTTTTCACTCAGCGAGTTGTTTGAATGTGGGATGTATTGCCTGAAAAGGTGGTGGAAGCTGATTCGATAACAATTTTTAAAAGAGAGGTAGATGTTTATTTGGGGAGGACAGGCTTGCACGGTTATGGGGAGAGAGTTGGGGAGTGGGATTGAGTTGCTCTTTTCAAAGAGCCGGCACAGACTTAACGGGCCGAATGACCTCCTTTTGTGCTGTAAGTTTCTATGATTTTATGAAAATAAGTATTCAGTTATTTAACTTTAGTACATTCTGTGAAGCGCTTTGAGTCGTCTAGAAGACGTGAAAAGCGCTATATCAAATGCAAGGATTATTATTATTTAAAAATATTGTGTCTGACCCAGGATCACTGAAGGCCAAGTAGTACACTCTGACTACATGTAGGACACACTGACTATAGATAAGGCATTCTGGCAGGCAGAACACTGTGGTCCACTGATAAGACATTGATAGCCATCAATTAGACACTGTGAGCCAAAGGTGGGACACACTGGTCATACATCAGACACTCTGGACATCTGACACAGATACATGTTTGTGCATACCTTTTCCTTTTGGCACCTCAACTGGTTTTTATCTCTCTCCTGCTCTGCTAATACAAAGGTAGTAAATCCCATTCCCTCAAAAACACTTCTCAACACTCTCAGGAGAGCTGTCTGTGACGGCAAACATATCAAAGACTTAACGCTTACTTGATATGATAAGTAAATATCCCTATGTGTCCTAAATACTCACTGGCTGAGGGAAAAAATGTAGCTTTGCTATCCTAATTAGGTTCAAGCTCCAGTAGTAAAGATTGCATTCTGTTCAGCATTGTATCTATTCCCTTGCAAATTTTCCCCATTACAGTTGTGCATTGTCCTAGGCACAGTATGTATCACTGAACCAAATATACATGAAGAATAGAGATGGTGTATGGGGTTCAGATATTGGGGGAGTCGATTGCAGAAGAAAGCACACACCTCCCCTCCCTCATCAACTGCTCTCAATGCAAGCTACCAGTTACAAATCTTTACGAAGAATATAAGCTTAGTAATCGGCCACTCAGCCCAACCAGTCCATGTTGGTGTTTATACTCTACACAAGTCTTCACTCATTCCTTACTCCCCCTATACCCTTCTATTGTGAAAGTGATGTCAAGGTTTAGTTTGTTCTTGAATTCATCTATACTATTTTCACAGTTAAAGACCTTTCTCTTCAACCGTGTCTTTGGTCACCTTTCCTGCCCCTGGCTCGTGTCCTGGGATCCGCTATTGTGAAGCGCTCTGAGACGCCGTCCCATGGAGGGTGCTATATAAATCAAAGTTGTTGTTGTTGTTGTTGTTCTTGAGACATTACTAGAAGAAACTCCCTTCTATTTGAGCACTATATATACTATATATTGTGAACTCCGGAGACCGCATGTTGGGATTGAATCCTCAATCTTCAGATCCTTAAGCAAGAGCCTTACCAGTAGATATTGAGTGGCAATAATCAGGATGGGGTTCACTTATGTAAAAGAGCATCGGTCTTGCAATGGAGTAAATATCAAGTAAGTAATTAGCTATTTGATGGATGGTTTATATCCTTTAGTCTATTCAGATTCAGATGAATCCAACCATAACAACACAACGTTGTTGTTATATCGTATCCTTGGCATCGGCTAGCATCTTGGAGCACTGCACATTGATAGGATTGGACACTGAACGAGGAAGAAGCAGATGCAGTGGGAGTTGGTGAGGGCAGGGAGAAGAGAATGTATTGTACAGGTACCCCGCCCCAACGTGGTTTTTCTACCGCAAATTTCACGTATCTACGGTTGCCTCTCTGCGACAACCTTTGCCAACCGTGGCAGTGAATTTTGCGTACCCACGGGTTTTAACACTAACACTAGCGTTTGGCGCTAGGACCCAGTTGCATCAACCAGCCTCGATGTCACTTCGCGCTAGCGTTTGGCGCTAGGACCCAGTTGTGATGTTGCAATCAACCAGCCACGATGTCGCTTCTCTCTTAGGATTAAGGTAAATAACATGAATTTATTGTTTTTTATATTCTTTTTTATTGTGTTATGTGAACATTGATTGTTTTTGTTTCCCATAGGGCCTTGTATTTCCCAACCGAAGTTTTACTAACCACAAGGGGTTTCAGGAACATATGCCCCGCAATTGGGGAGGGGTATCTGTATTTGATATAAATGTTTCTGTCTTCATGGCAGTAGCACAGTAACAATTTCAATCAGCTGTAAACTAATGGATCATTTGGTTTACCCAGCCAGCTTAGTAGCAATATTTATTGATGCTTTACGTATTTTGAAATGTCAAAATATACGCACATTATTGTGTTTCGTAATAGTATTCTTTAATAAGGATTCCAAGTGACGTAAATGAGAAACCAGTAGTCATGCTACATTGTAATCTACTATTGGAAAGAATTTTCCACAGGCTGATTGGAATTCCTACACTAAAGAATCATATTTAGAAATCTGCAAGTTAGGCCCTAAGGTTATTTTTGACTTCAAATACAATTTCTAGAGAGGGTGAAGAATCAAAGCCTCAGTGTTAGTTCTAAATTGATTTAAATGCTTGCCTGCCTCAAGAGTGAGAGAAAATGTTTTGGGAAGTATATTAGGAAATTTTGTAGGTTACCATTATTATATTCCCACAATTAAAAAAAATAAACTGGAATGTTTTTGAAAATGATCAGAAATTAGCAAAATAAATTGAATGAAAATGTGAGTCTGATCTATTCTCCAGAATCCTTATCATTCAACAGCATTTTAACTAGATTGACCAGAAACTGTGCAATTAATATTTATGATTTATGGGATTATGTTTCCAAACCTACTTTGCCACCAGCTAATGTATATTAATGTGGACTTGCTGCTGTACTGATTACAAAATGAAGAGAAGACTTATGTTTCTTCAAACAATGTCATGTTGGTGGACAACTCTAACCAACATTCATTACCTTTGTTAATGGTGTGCTCTAGATACATGCCAAAATTCCAGCAATTTCTTGTATTATGTGCAGCAAAATGACAGAGAAGGTATTAGATGGGTATAGGTGAGGGGAAAAGGAGGGGTGAGGTGATATAAACACCGACACAGACTAATAACAACAACAACTTGTGCTTATATAGCGCCCTCCATGCAGATTAGCATCTGATAGCAGTTAACAATGACAGAGACTGACTCTGAGTCGGGGGGATGGCAGGGCCTTGGAAAAGGGGAGAGAGAGAGAGAGAGCAAGGCGGAAGGGATTGAGGAGCGTATTCAAGAGTTTTGGGGCGAAGTGGCTGAATATGCAACACCTAATGATGGGATGAGCAGGAGGCCAGTGCCAGTCGAGCGAAGATATCCGGTGGTGGATTGGGGAGTGAGGAAGTCAAAGAGGTAGGGAGGTGCCAGGGAGTGAAAGGATTTGAAATTAGGTGTGAGAATCTTGAATTTGATCCATTTGGTCATAGAGAGTCAGTGGAGCGAACTGGTGATATGTGGGTATGGAGTTTGGTTCAGGTTAGTATGTGAGTGGAAGAGTTCTAAATGAGCTGGATCTTTTGAAAAGTGGAGCTGGGGATTCTCAGGAGTGGTTTTAAGTAATCCAGGTGGGAGGTGACAAACCTGAGGGCTTTGGCTGCATTTGGGATAAAGCATGAGGGCTTTGGCTGCATTTGGGATAAAGTACAGTCGGAGGCAGGCAATGTGATGAGGTGAACAAAGGGGGTTCTGGTCAGTGACTGAATATGGGGAAGGAAGGAGAGCTGATGGTCGAACCAGATGCCTAGATTGTGCATTGGTTCCATGAGTCTGAGGAAGAGCCCGAGGAGGTTGAGAAGTTCAGATCCAGAGGAGTGAAGACGGTGACGAGAGCCAAAAAGTATGTCTTCCTTCATGTCCACATTCAGCTACAGGAAATTTGCACTCATCTAGGCACTGGTGTCTGCCAGACAAGCTGATAGAATATTGGCGGACCTGAAGTTTAATGCTAGAGCAAGCAGAGTATGCGTGTTTGTCCCTGTTTGGGGATGACATTGCCAAGTCTCAGGATATAGATGAGTAACATGGGGGGCCAAGGATGGAGCACTGGACTCAACATTTCCTGTTTCAATGATCTCCTTAGGTAGCCTGTTCCGCAGGCACCAAGTGAAAGGTGACGGGAATTTTTCCCAGTATCTCAGCTAACAATTCCACAGATAAAATTTGTCATTCACTTCATGACCATTTGTAGAATGTTGCTGTGCACAAATTGATTGCCACATTCACCTACAAATACATAATCACTACACTTTACAGTAAATCCTGTAAAGCACTTTGAGACATCTTCCCGATATGACAAGCAAGCACTTTATCAAATGGTTATAGTTACTATTATTATGATTAGAAACAAGAAAACAAGATTAGCTCAGTGTAGAAAGGATCAAACCATAAAATTCCATGTTGAGAATTCAACATTGCAATTTCTTTTCTCAGTATTATATCCCACAACAGCAACTTAATTTGTGTAGCGTCCTTCATGCCGGGCAGCATCTCAGAGTGAATAGAATGAGGAAGGGAGTTCCAGAGCCTCGGGGCATGGTAGCTGAAGGCACGGCCGCTGATGGTAGAACAGAGGGTTCGGGAGACAAGGAGGAGACCAGACCCAATAGATCGAATGAAACAGGTACTGTTGTGAGGAGAAAGGAGGTCAGAGAGGTAAGGGGTGCAGAGCAGTGGAGGGATTTGAGTACAATAGTGAGGATCTTGAAATCGATCCACTCTGAGACAGGGAGCCAGTGAAGTCTGGCAAGGACTGGGGTAATTGGGGAACAAAGTTTGGGTTGGTTGAAAATGCGGATGTGGAATTTTGAATAACCTGGATGTGATGAATCGTGGCGGAGGGGAAACCGGTGAGGAGGACATTGGAGTAGTCCAGTCGAGAGGTGACAATGGCATGGACCAGGGTTTTGGCAGCTTTTGGGGTGAGATATTTGGTGAGATATTTTCACTTAGAAAGAACAAAGTGAGGTCAATGTTCAATGCAGTTTGAACAGTGGCTATGATTACTGAACAGATATTGTCAAAATGATACATTCATATTCAATTTTATTTTGACTTGCTGAATAAATGAAGCAACAACTGGATCATATTCAGAGCAAGTCTCTGTGGTTTTTGTAATAATGAAAGTAAATGAGAACGGACTGCTTTCAAAATATCACCATAAGTTAATAATTTGTCCACAACAAAACAGTTACTTAGAGTCACATATTAGCAGAAATGTAATAGCATATTTTAATCCTGCAGTATACTGAAGACAAGCACAAATCTCAGTCTAGGCTGACCCCACCGCTCCTCTGCAAACTCATATGACGACTGCACTGGCTGCTTCCATCTGCTCTGCAAGTATGGTCATTTTTGATCATTATGACATTCTGGATAAATGTGATGAAAACAGCCAGTTGATTTAAATGAGGTGTCAGCCTGGCTCAGCTTATTGCATTTACACATCCGGGTCAGAAAGTTGTCAGTTCAAGTTCCACATCAGAACTTTGAGCTCAAAGTCAAGGCTGACACTCCAGCAGTTGCTGTGAAATCTCTGCATCGAATGTGTTAAACCAATGTTCGGTCTGCCTGTCCAGGGGGATGTTGAACATCCCATGATACTATTTAAAAAGCAATGTGAGTTGCTCCAAGGGTAATGGCCAACAAACCTCCAAATAAACTTGATCATAGTAGCTGATTGTGGGAAAAATTGGCCGCAGCATTTGCCGACAATACACAGAAATACAATCACTGCACTTTAAAGTGTGGTGATTGTATCCCATGAAGGATTCTGAGACATTTCGACAATGCGATATGTGAGGAAATGCGATCACTGTGCCAGATGAGAGGCTTATTATTAATTGTTGTAATTCTTACGGTATCTATTGAGGAATTGTCCAATTGCTACTTTAATTTGTGAGCTTTGTTCACTGTTATCACATACTGCATTTTTCATCCAAAGCAGAGCTCTGTAAACTAACACCGATGCCAGCTATGTTTTGATATAGCTAAAGAGCTGACTGAGGCTGGTTCAATCTATTTCCCAGAGGTGGTTCCAAAAATAGGGTTGAAAATCGCATCAAATCAGATTGGTACTGCATTAATGCTGATTTGCGGTATCTGTATCAAATCACTGCTCTCTTGAGTATTACCATGGCACTTACACTACTTGTTCCTCAGGCAAATGAGAGTTACATATGTTCATTCAGACAAGAGCAACTGATGATTCCAGGATTTAGGGTTTTACTCTGTTTTGAGTTAGCTGGGTGTTGACGCACGAGGAACCCCATTGCCATGCTTCAATTAATAATCCTATTATAGCAATCCTTGCATTTCGTATGGTGCCTTAGCACGTTCTTGAGACGTCTCAAAGTGTTTCACAGAGTATACTGTAAAGCAGATTGACTATATTGACTCCGCAATATTGCCAGATTCCGCCACTACCTCACCCCCCCCCCCCCCCCCCCAAGCCGCCAAAACTCTCATCCACGCCTTTATCACTTTATCACTTCCAGGCTTGACTACGGGAACTCTCTCCTCATCGGCCTCCCCAGCTCCTCCCTTCACAGGCTGCAGATCATTCAGAACTCTGCAGCTCGTGTACTCTCCTGCACCAGGCTTCGCGACCCCATCACTCCCACTCTCGCCCGTCTCCACTGGCTGCCCGCACCCTCCGTTCAGCAGACTCCGGCCTACTCCGCGTGCACCGCCCTAACCGTCCAACCATCGGCAGTCGGGCTCTCAGCCTCTCTGCTCCCGCACTGTGGAACTCCAACCCCAGCCCCTCCGCATCACTTCCTCTCTTTCCTCCTTCAAATCCGGTCTCAAGACCTTCCTCTGCGACCGTGCCTTCGGCTGCCCCACTAACTCTTCCCCCTCTCCCACTCTCCCTCCCCTTCCCCCTACCCCGACCCTCCCTCTCCCCCTCCCCCACTCCCCGCTTGGGTCTCGACCTGACTGTTCAGCGCTTTGGGACGTCCTGCCGATGTGACAGGCACTTTATAAGTGCAATTTTGTTGTTGTTGTTGTTGTATATGTTGTGGGCAAAACTCGGCAGCCAATGTACACATCAGTGTCCCATAAACAATTGTGGATTAAGTGCCCAAACTACTATTTTCTTTATGCAATTATGACCCACAGAAAGTGATCCGCCAATCGATAACCAACCAGATTCCTACTTACTGCAAGATAAATGGAGGTGTGCGATGTAAGAAAACTTGCCAAAGCTTTTGCCCCACCCGAGATTCAAACCCGGGTCTTCTCATTTGCGAGACATGTGCTCTAACCAGTTTTCGAATACTCCAACCAGCTTGCGGGGCGAGTGCACTGAAAGTATCCAGACCAGACTGAGATACATATGTACGCTACCCGCACATAGAAATTTATCTATGTTAGGAATGGAATGTAGATTCTCTCTATGAGGTAAGCATCCTGCATACTTAACTCTGGAGAGTATAAGGTGCAGAGCGCCAATTGCAAAGACTCTTTAGAAGGACAGTACTGAATCACTTTTTGTTTGAAACTGAAGACTGGAATAATTATACACACATTGATGAATCAAGGGGACAGAACAAGAAAGAACCTTGGAGGCTCTTGCTGGAGCCTGAAGAAGAGGAAATGTTTCCAAAAGGCATTAGGCGAGCGATACAGTTAAATTTGGCTTCTCAACATGTGCTTCTGACAGGGCCAGCACAAAGATTACAGAGTCCCAAAACGTATTTAACTTAATTTAACTGTCTAGCCAGCGGCAACAGCAAAAGTACTTCACAGACTCACAATCCTAATCCACCGAGAAAGCAGCCAAGCTTCTCTTACTGGAGTCCATAGATTAAGTTGACAAATGATAGTTAGCACCGATGAGATCAAAGTGACCTGGTTAAAGAAGGATCTTCTACACCAACATCCTCAGTGAGAGATTGTAGAGAAACTCCAGGAACTGGAAGGTAGAATATTTGTGAGTGAAGCCAAAACCGCCCCTGCTTCCACTTACATTTTTAATTAGAGATCTTCAATTTAAAAAACAATAATGAACAATTCTGATTAAGTCACAACAATACATTCAATTTAACACTGACCAGAAGATTTGTATCTCCTTAACTACTTTTCACAAAATGTCCCCAAACTTTGGATTTCTTGTTCGCTACTTCTCTATTTCCGCCCTCCCCAACCACATCCATTTCTGTCTTTAAATCCCATATCGAATCCTACCCCATCAAATACACAAATGCCTACCTCCCCTTCTTGCTCCACCTCTTCCATGCTCAGTGTCCAACCCTGTCCCTATAAAACACTCTGAGATGTTATCCTCTGTGAAAGATCTCATTGCCTTATTCAAAATGTTAAATGTTATTGGCTTCAAATTCATCTGGCCAGAGCTGCTTTTAGGTCCTTATTGTTTACAAAATTGTTGTGTTGAACATAATTTACAAACCATAATGTAACACATTTCCCACCCGATAAAATGCAAAACAGAAAACTAGCATCAAGAATGTATTTCTCAGTTTCATCAGGTTTAGGATTTTGGTGCAATGCAGCATGTTCCCTCATGGCCAAGATATATTTGAAGATCATTCATTTAATCAATCCACTCTATCGCTGACATATACCAAAGTACAGATAATAAAATATTGCACATACAGATTATGAATCGCAGATGAATTCAACTGATCTATAGCTTAATTCATGTTAATGTTGATTTCTTTATCAAAACGACTGACTGCGTGCAGGACTCCAATCACTACCTCACTTGAATACAAAATAAAGTCTTTAATTTAAATAAAGTGCTTCAAGTTGTTGCTTCTCTTTATTCATGGGATACAATGGACATGGGTTTTAAAAGAAAAGTAGAAGGTTTAGCAAGTTTGAAACATAAAAATAAGATTATCCTTATTAATAAAAGAAAATACTGCAAACTCATGGCAGATCAGCAGATTGAACAAAATTGAACAAAATCATTTTAAAATGAATTCCCTCCCTTCCAAGTCTCCTCATTCATTTGATTCCTCCTGGGATATGATTCCACATATTTCAGCATAACGGCAGGTGTTTGGTTCAATTGTCAGCACTGTTGCCAGCGAATTCAAGCACCATATATCAAAGTCTAACCCGAGAGTTTGGGCTGATGCACATGCTCCATTGCACTACACGGGAAATGCTACATTGCTGGAGGTGCCATACTTAGATATCAGTCTAGTTCAGTTGGTAGATTTCTCCTGCCTATGAGTCAAGAGGTTGTGGGATTGAACCCCATCTCAGTACTTTGATTATCCAGTATGGAATACAACAATTTCTGGTGGTATTATCCTCCACGATCGACTTTAAAATACACAGTCTTACTTTAAAGTAAATTCTGTGAAGCACTTTAAGGCATCCTCCCGACACAAAAAATGTATGGATGATGATGATGACGATGATGATGATTATTATTATTACTTCAAGTTAAATGAAGGGCTTGCCATCCTGTTCAACTGAACATTCAAATTCCTATGATATTATATGAAAAGAAAGGAAAGAAGGAAGTGTTACATTGTCAGAGATGTCATACTTAGGTCAGGTAATAGCATTCTTACCTCTGAAGTCACAGGATTGTAGGTTCAAACCCCATGTCGGGACTTAAGGTCACACCATCTGGGGATGTGTTGCATTGTTCGAGGTACTGTTATTCAGATGAGATGTTAAATCAATGTCTCATCTGCCTGTTCAAGTGAATACTAAAGAACCCATGGCACAATACGAAAAGAGAAGTGTGTTTCTCCCTTCTGGAGAACAAACCCTCAAATAAAATGAGTAATTTACCATGATTGTGGTATTTCTGTGTGCAAATGGGCTGCCATGTTCGTCAACAAGTACACAGTCACTCTACTTCACAGTAAATCCTGTGAAGTGTTGTGAGACATCTTGCCAATATGAAAGGTGCAGTACGAAATGCAAGGATTATTATTATATTTCAGATCATTTTCATTTTGGAATCTATACTGCGAGAATTGGAACACTCTCAAAACCCATCTGATTGCCTGCTGCATTTCAACTACAAACTCACGATCACCATAATTCACAGAAATTCTGTGAAGTGCATGGGGACGATAAGATTCAGCAGCTCACTATAGCAGCGGCCTGCTTTTAACGTTCTATTACTAAAAAAGTATACTTCCAGCATGGACCAGCTGACTTTTTTCACAGAAAGATAGCTGACTTCCAGGTCATTCGGTATCCACCAACATTCCTGTGTGCTAGTGAAGCAATGGTTTGTCATTTTTTTCAGACTTTATTATAAATTGTAATGAACGGATTCTAAACTAACAGATCTATTACAAAGGGATTGCTCTGTACGTCAAATCCATTATTATTGTACAACACTCTGTAGCTATGAGCCAAACATCACAAATCATTATGATATCTAGAAACCAGATATGTCTTGAAGTGCCTTTGCTGGAAGGAACTGTTACTGTTTCTGAGGAGCATTTTCTCACCCACTAGAAACATACAGGGAACTGGGAAGTGTACTGTGATCTGGGGCAATTTCAGCCTTGCCTGAGCATTACATGGTGCATTACAGAATATAAATAGAATATAAGAGATTGAGAGGGCTCCATCTGTTGAACTCTGCGATTACAGTTTCTAACTACTTTTTTCATGTCTGTCTCATATATTTTCAGTATACATTTTTCATGCTGTTCATTTACTGACGACAAAGAGAGTCATTTCAAACATTGCAAGTTCATAAGGATTTCCTTTTATTTACTATTTAGGGTTGGATTGCTCCTTGTAGTAGGATATTAAAACCATGCTGGTATCAACTGATGTTATTACTAATGTACAATTACTGTGGTTATGTTTTGTTCAGATTTTGACATTAGAAATATTTTTTTTTCTGTATTCTATACTGGGATCAAGTAGCTGTTCATTTGAAAACGCTCTGCCATTTTATACTATGAAAGGTACCATGGCTATTAATTATTAACGTATGTAGTTGTCAAGATGAAGCTGATCTTCCATTTTTTTCTGCACGCTGGTAGACTTCTGTTATTATTGCTCCTGCCTAAGGGTACTTGATTCCAGAGGTAAGTCCATAAGAGGTCCCATGAGTTGGCGCAACATTCTTATGATGAAATTTCCATTTGCATAATTCATATTCTTTTGATTTTTTTTCGTGTCAAAAAGCCTGCGTTCGATTTTTTTCCCCCTAATTTTTCTCCCCACTCGCTCTGCTCCTGCTTTGGCCTCTTCATACTGGAATGCAGTTCCGAGATTGCTGGCTGCCCTCCAGTAAGATGCCTAATCTGGCCACTGTTCATATGTGAGCCTTGGCAATACGTGTTGGCAGAATGCCGTAGCTGAGCCTGACTATTCCCCACCAGCTGCCGCACATGCGCGCAACCAGTAGCGATGATGCTGTTGACATCTCCTTACGGGTGCACTACAGGGACCTGTAATAGCACAACCCTGGCTGGTTTTCCTTCCCTAAACCTTGAAAGCCCAGAGCCAGTTTAGCCTCCCTGTGTGGCCCATACTGAGACCAACCACCAAGCTCATTTGAACCACTTGGTACATAACCTGGAGATCTCTTTGTTACACTTTCAGAGTTGAACCTACTGAGAATTATTATATTGCATTTTAGAATTCATATTGTATGCTAGCAATCTTTCCTCGAATTCTACACTGAGATCAAGCAGCTGTGTATTTGGTGTATACTTTATTCATGTTATATCATAACTTGTACCATGGCTTGATCCTCAACTTTCTGCCTCAGAGGAGAAAGTGCTACTAAATGAGGCAGTCTGGCACACATACTTGTTTCGTACGTGTTTCAAAAGGGATACTAATGAAAAATATGTTAGAAATATTTAAGGTGACACAACAAGATGGTTATATCAGTGATCAAGTACAAATGCAAGAGGAAGCATAGGTATCGAATAACTTTTTTTAAACTTGAAAGATAGTATTGACATGAGTATTAGATTGTCCTATCTCTCCGAATAATGAGAAATTAAGAAGCTGTGCAGTCCCGTAGTGTGGTGGTCAGCAAGTTTGCCTCTCATGAGAGGCCCCCTATTTGATTCCCGGGTGGGATGAAACCTTAGGCACGTTTCCTTAACTCCACATGCGTCTGTTTACCAGCAACAAGTAGGAACCCAGTTGTTAGTTGATTGGTGCACCACTTTCGGATGATAATCATCCCTCTGCTAAAAAACATGTGGTCACTCAATCCATGACTCTTTGGGGGACGTTGTGTGTAATTGGCTGCCACATTTGACCCACAAAGTACACAGTCACTTTACAGTATATTCTATACTGTAAAGTATATTTAAGCGCTTTGAGACATTTCAATGATGTGATGATATGATGGGGCGCTAAATCAAACACAAGGCTTATTAATTTAGGTTAGCAAGTGAACATTAAACCACTCAACGGGGCTCTTTATCGGATTTATTTTCCATCTTAGCTCCATGTGGGGCATTGTGCTTGAATGGTCTTCGCAGCTGCCTGGCTCATTTGACAAATGAAGAATCACAAACTCAGGCATTTCCTCAGCAACAAGAAGTGAAAGATTTGGGAATATAGTATGTTATTCTTTTTACCCCACATTGTGCCATGATCTGCTCTACCATCCCTGATCACTGCAACATTCCCCAGCTCCGCCAGCTGCCAAAACCGTCATATACGCATTCATAACATCCAGGCTTGACTATGCAAACTCCTTTCCTGTCAGCCTCCCCAAGTCCTCCCTCTACAGGCTACAGATCATCCAGAACTCTGCAGCCCATGTCCTCTCCGGCGCTAAGCTCCGTGACCATATCACACCTTGACCGACTCCACTGGCTTTCCATCATACAGAGGATACAGTTCAAAATCCTGGTCCTCACCTTCAAAGCCCTACATGACCTTGATCCCCGCTATCTCTGGGACCTCCTACTCCCAACCAACCTGCCCACTCCCTCCACTCAGCGGACTCAGGCCTACTCCATGTCTCCCGACCCACTTGCCCCACCATTGATGAGCTGGCCTTAAAGCCATTCTCCACCCACTCTTTGAAACTCCAAACCGCAGTCCCTCCATCTCGCCCCCTCCGTCGCCTCCTTCTAGACCCACCTCAAGGCCCGTCGCTTTGACTGTGCTTTTGTTTAACCTCCTTCACTCCCTGCTCTCCACCACCCCCAATCATTTTCCCTAATGTGGGTCTGGAATACTCTCTGCCCAGCACCTTCAGACGTCCTTCTGACATGAAAGGCACTATACAAAGGTAACTTTGTGTTGTTGCACAGCTGAGAGCATTTCACCTCAGAGGTAAAATGCATGAGGCAAAGGAAAATACTGCAGATGCTAGAAATCGGAAACAAAAAGAGAAGGCGCTGGAAACATTCAACAGGTCAGGAAGCATCTATGGAGAAAGGAAAGTGAGTCAACCTTGCGGGTCCACGACCCTTTGTGAAGACAAGACTGATCTTGGCTGTGATGCTGCCTGCATGCCTGCCAGCACTCGCTCTCAAGGTTCATACACATCGAGTCCTGTAGCTCAGTGGTTCAAGCACTCACCTTACAAATGAGAGACCAAATGAGAGTTTAAATCCAGGCCAGGGCAAAACCTTGGGCAAGTTTCCTTATTCCACACACCTGATAATAATCCCTCCAAAGAAAAGAACAATAATAACTTATTCATTTCAATGACTGTTTGTGAGACACAATTGTGCAATTGGGTGCCGCATTGCGCCCACATATATACAGTCAATTCACTTCATAGTATCCTCTGTGAAGCGCTTTGAGATGTAATAAAAAGACATGAATCTGACGTAATCAAATGCAACGATTATTACCATGCACATGCCTTAAAGCTGAGGTACTGTCACATGTAAACAGAACCCCACCTTCAAGAGGAGAAAATATTGGGGAGAAAATTATGGAAACAAATTATAGAAATTCACATAACAACACAGCTTATCTTATCTTTATCAGCACAAGTTAAGACAGTGAGAAGTATAATGTCTCACATGATGTAGCTCAGTGGTTAGAGCAGTTGCCTTACAAGCGTGAGACCTGTGTTCGAATCCAGGCAGATCAGGGCGAAACTTTAGACAAGTTTCCTTACTCCACATGCCTAATAATAATCCGTCCAAAAAAAACACAATACAGTAATAAAAATTGGTAATTTAAATCCACGACTGTTTGTGGGACACTGCTGTGCACAATTGGCTGCCACATTTCGTCCATAAATATACAGTCAATTCACTTTATGGTATATTCTGTGACGCACTTTGACATGTCGATAAGATGTGAAAAGCGCTATATCAAATGCAAGGATTATTATTATTATTAAAAAACAATCTATAGCTAATATCCCTTACAGTTTCAGAGAAGGCCATAGAAGCAGGCAGTATGAATGGGCCCAAGAGGTAATTTGAAATGGTTCTGGAGAGAGAAGTGATTGATGGATGTGAGGATGTGTTTCTGTTCCCTTTATTCCATATAATTAATTAGTTGCTCTGGGGGGAAAATATACTGTTCTCCTCCATTCACTAATGTTATCCAATGGATTTATTATGAGTCACTGGAGGATCTGGATAAAGTGAGTGCTCGGCAAAGATATGGGTAAGAATCTACAAAGACATAGTTACTATACTGCACAGTAAAACTCTGTGAAGCTCTTTCAGATGTCATGACAATGTGAAAGTCACTAGATCAAATGCCAAAAATATTATTATTGTGATCCGGAAGGGAAGATGGGCCTACAGAGATACATTAATACTCATTTTAAAGTGACATCTTGCAACAAAGGTACTAACATGTTTACTCAGCTTGAACTCCTTAAATATTGAAGCGAATTTACACTGCAAGAGACCTGTTTGTGTTTGCCATGAAGATTCAGAGTTGAACAATGGCTTGTAATTGAGTGTCCTCTAGATTATGGTGCTAAGATTTGTGATATGCAAATTGTATGTCAGTTGTTATAACCATGCTTATTACTGCGTCAATGCTTTTGACATCTTTGGACTCAATGCTTTTGATATCTTTGGACTCAATGCTTTGGAGTCCTGTAGCTCAGTGGTTAGAGTATTCACCTTACGAGCGAGAGACCTGGGTTCGATTCCAGGCAGGGTGAAACCTTGGGCAAGTTTCCTTGCTCCACAAGAATAATAATAATCCCTCAAAAAAACAATAATAAATTGGTCATTTCAATCCACGATTGTTTGTGGGACACTGTGGTATGCTTTTGATATTTCCTCCTTCAAGGCTGGTCTCAAGACCTTCCTGTTTGACCGCGCCTTCTGCTGCTCCACTAACTCTTCCCCCTCTCCCATTCTCCTCCCCCTTCCCCTTCCCCCTCCCCCGACCCTCCCCCCACCCCCCACCCACCCCCTGCTCAGGTCCCGATCAGACTGTTCAGCGCTTTGGGAGTTGCCAATGGGTCCATCGAAGAGGAGAGTCTTGAGGCGAGGCTTGAAGGAGGTCAGGGAGTGGGCGAGGTGGAGGGACTTCGGGATGGAGTTCTAGAGGTTGGGGGCAGAGTGACTGAAGGCTCGCCCGCCAATGGAGTCAGGCAACGATGCAGGAGATGGGGTCATGGAGTTTGGAACAGTAGAGGACACGGGCTGCAGAGTTCTGGAATATCTACAGCCTGTGGAGGGAGGGATTGGGAAGGCCGACCAGCAGGGCATTTGCATAATCGAGCCGGGATGTAATGAAGGCGTGGACGAGGGTTTCAGTGGCTTTAGGGATGATGGCAAATTCGGGAAATGTTGCGGAGGTATACCATGGTATTGTCATGCAGTTTGCAAATCATGTCACTTTGAAGCATCTTGATGATATGATAAGGTGCCTATCAAATGCAAGGATTATTTTTATGGACTTTTACAGATTGAAAATATCTTTAAAATAACGCTTCTGAGCTGTAGGTTGGAATAATTAAACAGCAATGCTTATTCTGCTTTGTACTTTTTTTATTACGTCAGATTCTATATTGTGAATTTATCAGAATATTCTATGTTAGTGTTCAAAGAGATCTTATAAAAAAGCAAAAAATTGCATAAAACTCAATGGACAGTATTGCTCAACTCTTTTCCATAATTAATAGCGAGTACTGTGATGGGTTAGAACACAAAGCTGGGTAACTATAGAACTTGGGTTGAATTGATGGGATGAAGGTCTCTGCTAGCCAAGTGTAATGATCTTGAATTAAATGGATCTCTGTTACCCAGAATTTGTTCAGTCTTGACCAAATTTGTGCTATGTTCATACCAGCCTTGCTCAAGATGTTTCCCTGAACTTGGGGTTGCTGGGACAGAGTAGAAGTAATTTCACTTCATATCTGGGCCATGGAGCAATTTTCTTTGGACCACATGAAGTTGATCAGAGTATAAAATCTGAAATAACACAATGGTGTTCATTCCCAAACTTAAACCTAGGAAAATACCAATCACTTTGAATTTCATCAGGCTGAGTACTCGCTTTGCTCCATCACACAACAAACCGAAAATGAACAATTCATGAATATTTCCCTACAATAGCTCCTGGTCTACATTGATCCGCAAAGTGAAGAAGCATTAATAAAAGACACCGCAATATACATTCAAAAAATGGCTGTCCATCTCGTATTAGTAACCAGAGTCCAAAATAAACTATAAATACATCCATCTTTCTCAAGTTAGTAAGAGTAATGGTGTATTTTATTTGGATGAGCACAGAATTTTGCTAATGGTAATAATAATCCCTGCATTTTTACCTAGCACTTTATCACATTGCCGAAACATTTGAAATGCTTCACAAGATATATAGACCAACATGGTGTGATAGTGTATTTTGTGGGTGAACACAAGTTGGAAAAGAAAAATGCTATTTTAATATTTGTATTGAAAAAAATTATAGTCTATGTTTATATTGTGCTTTTTGTGGAAAATGACATTTGTATGCCATCAAATATATTTTTAGAAAACGAGCAGCTCTGTTCCGATGTAAATCATATTGGATCACCCCCTCTCTTTTCATTTTACAAAATCTCTAGTGACTACTTTGAGGAACTGGTTTGTTTGATACTTTCGCACAAACCCTGTCAACTCTGGCTCCACTACCCAATAGTCCCTTAAAAGGTTTCACAAACATTTCATTTCAAGATATTAAAGAAATTATCAAACCAACTCTTTGATAAAATCACAAAACATTTGAATTCAGTGCTTTGGCTATCCACAGCTAAGAATTTGAGTTGTAGCACTATAAATAATGCATATAGTCTTACCTTCCTATTAGACTATCCAGGAAGACAGTAGATGTGGGTGGTGTTGGGAAATTCATTAGGAGCTCGATAGAGTTTGGAGTGATTACTAGGATTGAACTATTTTCCTTCAACTTTGAGAGAGGCCAAACTGAACACAACTATCTCTCCCAGCTAGCATGCTCCTGTGTTCCTCGGCTATTTAACAGGTACAAAACATCCTTAATTTCGGAAAAAAACATAATTATTTATAGTTTCACGAACTAGATATGATTATTTCTTCAGATAATAGACAAAGGTGCCAGCTGCTCCCACTATTTGTGGGAGATCCAGCAATTGCACAAATGCAATCAACTCCCTGAATCCACCTCTAATCTGTAATGAAATGACAAGAATCACAACTACATTTATTCCCTAATCATTGAAAATTACCAAGCAAGTCTACATCTCAGTTAAATACTCTGCTTTGCTTTCTTGCACCAGAATTATCGTAGGCCAGCAATGAATTATGAATAAATATCAAATTGTTATCATATATTCAATCCCAGTCTAAATGCACACAAAAACCTCAAGGAATGTTAATAAAAGACTACTCAATAACTCTCCATCAACACCATGCTAATAAAATAAAACTGAAGGCGTATCAGATGTAAAATCCTAACATTCTCAAGTGCATTGGAATTTGAATTGTATGAAATTGTAACAGGATTCCTTAATAAAAAATTATCCCACGTCAAATTCTGAGACTCCATCCAATAATCAGATGTACAGTGCAAGATGTGCATTACTCCGATACGATCTATCTCTGGAATGAAGTACTACTGGTTCCCTGAAGTACTTAAAAGGATGTACAGCATGGAAGCTGGCCAATCGACCCAAATAATTTATACCAATGATTATTTCCCACATGAATTTCAGCCATTTCTTACCATACTCTTTTTTTCTCCATCGTGAAGTCTAGCTTCCTTATGAATATATTTATACTATCTGATTCACCAACCACTACAGGCTGCAAGTTCCATTGTCTCACTACCCACTGTCCAAGCAGTTCCTCCTAAAACGTCTGATTATTGGAAGGCTTTCCTGTTTAAGTGCTTATTAATGAATATCGTCATGAATCACTGGAAGTTAGTTAAACCTCATTATTACTGTGTGATACAATAGGAATATAACACTTTTCTCTTCAGTCCCTCTGTTTACTCTTAAAACTACAAAATCTGTGACCCCACATCTGGCCTTCAATACTTCAAACACATTCAATAAATCAATTCAATTAACCTTATTTTAAAAAGTCACTCATTCTCTCAGAATCTTTTTCCCATCCCTATTTTAAGCCCAATACAAAAAAGTAGATTCATTACAACCATTTATGATTTCAAAATACTGTATATGGTGTCGTAGTATTTCATTAAACTATAAACTTTTTACCTCTACTTTGCTAAGCAGGAATAAAGCATAATGAAAAAAGGTTTTCTAGGGCCTATAATACCAGATGAAAATATTGTTTTCTTGTGGGAATTAATGTACTGAGGCATTGAGGTTCAATTTATCATCCAGTGTTAAATGATTTTTAAATATTCTGGTGAATTGTCTGTGACCTGCTTCAATCGTTACAATCCACCCACTACATCAGTGCATTTTGCAACATGAAGCTTTAACACTCACTCAAAATTGTCAGAAGACTCATTGCTTCATAATTACAAGCCATTATAAATGGTCATAAACAAGGAGAGTAATTCCATTCACACATTCACAAGTATATTGTAGTGAATTACTGTACAATAAGATTTAGGATTTAGGACTTGTTTGGATTTTTGAGACTAAAAGTCCTGATTTCACCTTTTAAATTCTGATATTTTATTGTTAGTATTTGCTCTTTGCAAATGCACAGTTCACACTACACCACATCTCATTAATATTTATTCTAGTCTTATATATTTCTACACTTTCTGAAATCTACATGCCTCATTTGTTCTCAAATGCTTTATGCTTTCTTAAGAAAACACTTTTAAGATTGGTTGTTTACTTCTCTTAATACCTGCATTGTATATTAATAGATTTTAAAAAATGTGAGCAATCAGTTTATTTTATTCAATGACATAAAGCAATATAATTTCAAATTACAGAATGGAAATACTGTATATAATTTTTAAAACATCAAATATATCTATTTCTGGCAAACTATCAGCACCTTTCAATAGATTTGGTACTGGGAGAAAAAGACTTGCTATTCTTGTATTGAGGAATGCAAAGCTATACATTCAAAATTCAACAATAATCTGTCACATAGGGAGAACATGCCATAGTGTTTCACAAAGACTGAGTGGAAACCTGAGTTGGGTTAGTGAACAATCATAAATATTAATTAGGAAACATTTATTTTATACAATGAGTATATTTATATTGTATTAAACTCTGTCACATTGGTTATCTTTACTCAGTTGATACTGTAATTCTCTCAGGTCTGTGTCAGTAGGGTAATGACTTGAAACTACACATCAGGACTTGATTGTCTTGGTTGTAACTCCAGTGTATTACTACATTGTTGAAGGGTCTAACCTGAGATGGAGACATTAAATCAAGGTTCTATTAGCTATTCTTCAGGTGAATGTTAACAATCCCATGATATTAGGTTCCCCAGGGAGTAGCTAGAGATGCTGTCCTTCAGATGAGACATTAAAACAAGGTCCTGTCTACCTCTTTAGGTGGACATTAAAAATCCCTTGGCACTATTCCGAAAAACAGAAAAAATCATACTATGCACTACAGCAGTATGTTACTTAAACATTGTGATCAATGTATTTGTGTATTTATCACAGTAAAATATGAGAATAAATGTTAAAAACATTTTATCTTCATCTTCTCTCTTCTATTCTCTTTTTCCCCAATCGTTCCTAGTGAACTTATTTTAAAACTATTTAAAAAAAACTATTTTCTCTCCGCTCATCTCACTTGTGACAGAAAGGCAGGTGAAAGTGATCTGTTGGAAAACATTGATCTAATTCTTTCTGAGGGAACTGCTTGGCATTCACTCAGCATCTCTTATAAGTGGTGTAGCTGATAACAGGAGTAAGCATAGAAGGGAAATTAAACCTGCATTCCATCACTCTGTGGTGGTGAACTCGTGATGCAATGCAGTGGGAGCACTATGGAGTTTCTAAATGTTAAATCTAATGTTTCCCTCAAGCAAAATGACAGTAAACATTTTATGCAATCAAAACAGTCATACAGAAAGAATTTAGAGTGATTTGTGAAAGAGTCAGATTTCGTCCTTCTTCCTTTCTGGTATTTTACTTAACAAAATCGTGCACCATGTTCAAACCCCTGTGGCATATTAACACATGTGCCTGACAGTGAAAATGTTCCCGAGAGACTGAACTATCACCAGTATTCCATTTAGATTGAATACACTGCTCCTATTCTTTACTTTGATAGTCTATTAATCTAGTAAAAAATTGAGACACCAAATGGAATGTGCATTCTATTCTGTTGTAATACGTGAAAATTTACTTTGTGCAATCCTGATGCAATTACTTTTATATTTGAAAGAAACTAGGGACGTGATATAAGGTTGGACAACGACATTTTCTGGTGGACTTGCTGTGAATTGTGTGTAGTGGCAATTTTTACTGCAATTTAAAACGTTACTTAATTCTATTTTAGATTGCACTCGAGACGGTTTTATTGATTCGCTGGTCTTCCAGGTTCTCCTGAGAATGTGGAATCCTCATTGATCTTTAAATTACACATGATTAGAGAGTGCGGTAGGCAAAGGGATTGTCACCACTGAAATAGCATTTACAGAGAATACAATTTCCACTGACTGAGATAGTTCCTTATAGCCTTAATACCAGGATTATTTAGATCTTGAATGTGTTGAGTTTTTTTTTGCAACCTATTCAGTTAATCTCCTAACCTTCCTAAAGATGATTTGACTCGAACCAGAACTTTAACCAATGTTACATTTTATGTAATTTTCACCAGTACATATGGGCAACTTCTGAGACAGGCTTAAAATGCTGTGACATGTTATTTTAATAATCCTACTTTTGCTATCTTGTGAGGTTTTTTTTCCTGAGACAAAATAGACATTTGATCCATGTTAATCCAGCATTCAAATTGCAGCCTGGTACTATACATCATTCTTGCAAATGTAACAACAATATTTCACCACAACCACCCAGTCACCTTGCTGTCTCTCTTTCTTCTGTTAACTGACACGATCAAATTGAATGCAATGTGCTATTGTTGCCTCTGTTACCGTCTTGCAAGTTTCAAAAAATGCATTTTACCTATGGAGTTTCAAAGCAGGAATATACTGAAGTCTCAAAGCAAGGATGCACTGGAAAGAATGCAACACAATAAAATAATAATCTTGGAGTAGGAATGTTTCAGTTATATAAAAAAGACTTGATAAATAATCAAAAATGTCATTTGCATACGCAAATCAATTAAAAATAATAATAATTCTTGCATTTCATGTAGCGCATTTCACGCCTTCTAGATATCTCAAAGCGCTTCACAGATTATACTGAAAAGTGAATTGAGTGTACAGTATATTTTGTGGGCAAAACGTGGCATTCAATTGCGCATAGTAGTTTACAGCCGTGATTGAGTGACCAAATCATTATATTTTTTTGAGGGATTATTATCATACGTGTGGAGCAAGGAAACTTGCTCAGGGTTTTGCCCTGCTGGGAATCAAACCTAGGTCTCTCACCTGTGAGGCAAGTGCTCTAATCACTGAGCTACAGGACTGCAATTACAGACTTGTTTATAAAGAATTATGACATTACAGAATGCTGAACACTGAGAATACTGACAAAATACTCTGCAAACCATCACTCAAGATCATGAGGGGATTTGACAGAGTAAACAGGGAAAAACTGTTTCCACTGGTGGGTGTATCAGTGACTCGTGGTCACAGATTTAAAATAGTTTCAAAAAGAAACAGAGGGGAGGTGAGGAGAAATGTTTTCACTCAGCGAGCTGTTCGAATCTGGACTGCATTGCCTGAAAAGGTGGTGGAGGCCGATTCGATAACAACTTTTAAAATGGGGAGAGAGCTGGAGAGTGGGATTGAGTTGCTCTTTTTAAAGAGCCGGCACATACTCGATGGGCCACATGGCCTCCTTTTGTGCCGAAGATTCTATGATTCTATGATCACAAAAGATATGATGCAATGTAAACTACTCCGTGCGTCTTGGCGCTCGACACAGAAGTGAGGTTGCATGCCCAGCATGAAGAAGAGGAGGGGCAGGTAGCAATAGGTACAATTAAAGAGGTGTGTCTTCAAATAGCAATGCTCTCATGCATCTCGTGCTGAGATGTTTGCCCACCGGGAAGCTCCCAGGGAGTTTGTGGTACCTACCATCCACCTAGGAGGGGCTTAAATCTGAACTTGCACGAATTGGCTCCAAGGTGACATGGTTAGCAATAGAATGTCAGAATCAAGCCAGCCCTCTGTGCCGATCTTGGTTTCTGAGCCAGGTAGGTTCACAGTGCTCTAGGGCACTGCTGATGACATTGTCATTCTTTTGTTTTATGAATTTACGTTGTTGTAAGATTTATTTGGTTTAATATTTTTTCTTATATCTGTCCAAGTTTGGATAATCGTATTCTCTATGGCCCGGAAATGTTCTTTTTTCCCTCACCCGAGACTTTCAAGCCTTGGTCCCCGTGAGGATAAAAACATTTGCGAGTTCTGGGAGAGCACAGCTGTTGCCATGGCGAACATTAACTCCAGAGTCGAATTATCATGCGTCACAAATTTAGCTCCATAGTTGTTGAGGTATTTAATGAGTGGAAATAAAATAATAATGATAATAAATAAACTTTGCTTTTGATGTAGCATGTATTTGTCAAGGCGCCTCACATCTCTTCATAGGGTTTTACTGTATTTATAGGCAACCAAAATAATAAACAAATATGAACTGCTGTAGGTCACAGGCAGTCAGTGTTATTGTTTGGTGAACCTAGGCCAGAAGCAAGAAGTTTTAAGCCTGACCCAATGGAGTCTTTCTACTGCATCATTAGATCAAATTAATAATGCGTCTAATGAGAAGACAGTAGATCCAAATATAGCTTCTGAGTTATATTGCCAAAGGTGCTGATCATAGAATCATAGAATCTCACAGCACAAAAGGAGGCCATTCGGCCCATCGAGTCTGTGCCGGCTCTTTGAAAAGAGCAATTTAATCCCAGTCCCCAGCTCTCTCCCCCTAACCGCGCAAACCCATCCTCCCCAAATAAATGTCTGCCTCTCTTTTAAAATCTGATCATAGAGTGCATGCCTAAAGCAAGAGAGTGGGAATGTACTGTGCCTTTGAGATCTTGAAGACCTGTCCACTGGGACAGCCTACCAAAACCTGCCAACTTATTTTATTTATGTTGCTCAACAAGCTTGCTTAACAGCTGGTCTTCACCATCTGGATGATGGAAAGTTTGAGAAGCTGGATTGAAATGGTAAAATTAAATAGTCTATCTGCGCTCTTTGAAAAACCAGATAAAAGCTTTGTAAAAGTGTGAATTCTGAATCCTCAAGTGCGATATTCAGATCTGTTTGCTCAATGCAATTAATTATTTGTTGCGTACTGGATTGGCATTTCTTTTCTGTTTTGTTCTTGCCTTTTTATGCTTCTAAGTACAGTCAAACCTCTTAATGCAACCACCTCCACTCAGAAACCACATGCTGCCAACAACCACCCTGGAACAATCCCTACCAATTTCAATAATAAACCAAATAATAAACCATCTCTCTTCAGCAACCACCTGTCTAATGTAACCAGTGGCCACTCTTCTTTAACACTGGCAGTCCGCCAACCCCTTTCAGCGGCCACGTAAGTGAATTTAAATGCAGTCACCAATAATGCATTACAATATCCACAGGCTCACATGTAGACACCTGATAGATTCCGAGCACTTTATACCAATGGCACGCTAAGCAACCCATTTGATGGCCACAGATTCCCATCTCACCAAGCAGTGTTGGTAAATGAACTAAGAGTCAAACAAGAAGTCTACACATGTCCAGAGGAATTTTAGGTTTGATAGTAATACTATTCCAAAGGGAGCCTGAAACGTTATAGTCGCAAACCAGGATAGCTGTGTTAATTGTGTTGTGAGATAAATGTGAGAGTTGCAGCAATGTGAATCATGATTTTCAGACCAGTAGAGCAAGGCAAAAGGCTGACTGTTTGATTTTTAGCTTTTTTTTAAAAAAAAATCTGACTTAAGATCCCATTTTGAAGGGTATGTGTATCTCATATCAGTCTTGAAATCCAATCTTTGTAAACAGAATATCATAAGTAACACGTTGAAATGTGTGTGTGTGAATATTGCTTTAAGACCGCCAACATTTAGGATTTAGCTTAATATGGTACTTAGAATGTTAACTTATGCACTATATATCAAACGCAATTTGATATATTATTTTATACATATTATTTATACTGGTTCTTTGAAACTGCCGTGCAGTTATTTGCAAGAAGGTCACAAATTCACAAGTTTACACAAAATTCACTGCATTAAGCAACTGAGCACAAGAACAATTAGCCCTTTCCACATTAGGTTTCCTGAGCCCATCACCCTCATTGTCACTTGGCAACACATGCTGCGCATCCCCCAGTTCAAGATCCTCTATGTCCTTTAAATCCCTCCACAGTCTCATTCATTCCCTGGCTCTGAAACCTCTACAAACTCTCTCGACCTAGCCACTCCCTTCCCTCAACAAGCACGGGCCTGCTTCATGTCGCCTATCCTATTTGCCCCACCATCAACACACAGGCTTTCAGCGTTGGTTTTTGCTCTGTAATTCTATACTGGAATCCCCTTCACTCACTTCCCCATCTCCTTCAAGATCTATCTTTGACCGCACTTTTGGTCTTTTATCCCATCCCACTCTAGCTCAGGTGCCAGCCAGTACTGTTCAATGTTTTCAGACTTCTCCCCAATGTGAAAGACACTATATAAATGAAAACGTTGAATTGAATTGTAAGCTGTTATTAAACTTAGATAATTTTGCAGCGATTTCATGTTTACATCCAACTCTGATCAAAGCAAAAGATAAATAATAATAATAATAATCATCCTTATATTTGATGTAGTGCTTTTCACGTCTTCTGGATGTCTCAAAGCACTTCACAGAATATACTGTAAAGTGAATCAACTATATATTTGTGGACAAAACGCTTCAGCCAATTGCGCACAGCAGAGTCCCACAAACAGTCGTGGATTGAAATAACCAATTTATTATAGGTTTTTTATGGACAGATCATTAGTAGGCATGTGGAGTAAGGAAACTTGCCCAAGATTTTGCCCTGACCTGCTTGGATTCGAAACACAGGTCTCATGCTTGTAAGGCACTGGCTCTAACCACTGAGCTACAGGAATATTGCATTTCCAACCTGAATCAGAATAAAAAGGCTGGGATCTGGATTTTCAACATGGGGAATTGGCTATTGGCTTTACTGACAATATTAAATCCATCTAGCATATTTTAAATATTGCCACAAATGCCAGATTTAATTATCTAAATGTTTATACATGAGGTTCAGGAGGAATTTAAACTGACAACCTAGCCATTGCCATGCAGAGCACACTGCAAGAAACTTTAAGCAATTTACCTAAATGAGGTCAGGGTTATAACAAGTTACAATACGATAGACTTTTCTATTGCTCTTCTGCCCCACTCCAGCTGTCCTAAAGCTCCAGCTGTCGAAAGGGAAAGATGCCATTAAAAAACATGTTCCTTCCAGTGGGAAATCAGTTTTTCTGCCAATGGTCTAATGATCTGGCAAGATATCAATGAAAATTGGGCAGCATAGAAACCACTACCACGAATATCTAGCATGCGTGGGAGAAGTGCTTCTTGAATATATACATGTAATTAGACCTTCCCTCTCTCTCTTTCTTGTAGGTGGAAATACGTTACTTTGAATTTAGAGAGAGGGAAAAGGATTTATCAAATCAAGCTCAGCAACAGGACTTAGATGACACGAGCATGATGAAAGGAGCTTGATGTCCTTTTCTCTTCAAACTGTCCCTGGAATCCTTTGTTCGTCTGTATATCTCAAATGGCCATGGTCTTCATCACGGATCTGATCTCCTCCGTACTGACCATTTTCATTTCAGAAGTCCAAACATTGATACCAGCAACTTCCAGTTTCCGGAAGCTCAATCTCTAATCAGGTAACCTAGATGCAATGTGAATGGAATGATTGTAGGAAAAGTTAATCAGAAGAAAGACGTTGAAGCCTCTGGCTGAACAGTAAAGACTTCTTAGACATTTAACGAAGGTCCCAATTGGCAGCTCAGTTTGATAATAAAGAGTCCTGTTTGAAAAGAGAAGGAAGTGTTTTTCCGCTATGCTGACAAACAATCCCCCAAATAAAATTGGTCATAGCTGTTTGTGGGACATTGTTGTTTGCGCAAATTGCATATCAGTTCACGTCATTACAGTTTACAGGAAATCATGTGAAGCACTTTGAGAAGTCCTTCCGATGTGCAAGGTCTTGTATCCAATGCAATGATTATTATTATTATTATTATTTATAAATTTAGTATGTTTCACAGCAGATTTTAATGTGACCATTTGTTATAAATTTCACCCCTATGATCATATCTTTCGTGGTTCTGCACTGAATCCACTGATTATCACTGATGATGGTAAATCGATAGTTTGCCAGTTAGGTCGCCCGGTTTAATTTACATATGGAAATTCAGAGTTAAGGGCAACTGAAAAGCTAAACACTTGAGGGGATTTTTCATCTCATTTCATCAGTGTTACTACAGTACATTGACATTCCACTAAGTTGTCTTAGAATGTCAGACTGAGCAGAGGTGTGCAAGATTCTTAACATCAATTTTGATTTGAAAGACTTTTTTAAAAACAAAATAGGCGAGTTTGAAATTGAACCTGAATTTAAGAATTTTCCCTAATTTTGCAACATCTCATTTTAAAGCACAATGGTTTCATCAGGCCTGATGCTAGATGGAATTATATACCTGAAGAACTTCTTTCCTTAGAAAACAAAAGCGCAAAATCTAGTGAGTCAAAACAATGATTTATTTTAGCATATTTATGTTTACATTGGATGTTTAATTACATGCAGATGAAATGTGGAAAAAGCAAGTAAATTGTATTGAATTTATTATTCTTTCAAAGAGTTTATGTAAAATCTCTATTGTGTTACAGTTTAATTGTGTTGGATTATTTCAGAAAATGCTCATTTTCTTTATTCTGGATTTTGTACGACACAAACATCCTTATACAAATGAATGCATCATGTTAAATAAAGAATGGCACATGTATACTAATGTGATGCAGCATTAAATCATGTGTGGCCCGGCTGACTGCCAATCACACCAAGTGCATTCTTGGTTTTTCTATTTGGCTGGTTTCACGAGTACTGTGGTTTTACGACCAGGAGTGATACAGCAATTTGCTCAAATTACAATTCTCCGTAAACATTTTCTCCAGGTGGCGTAAAGAAAGAGGGTCCAGTATAATACGTGTTTGAACTGTTGGCCTCCTTCAAACACAACGCCTGGCTATTCCCTTCACTCGGCGAACACTGGCCTGCTTCATCTGCGCCACCTTCAGCAGCCAGGATTGAAAACACGTTTCAAAATGTTTCTCTTTAACCTGGTGTTTGGTCACCTTTCCTCTGTCCACCCATCTCACTCTTGGCTCGAGTACCCACCCAGCAGTAGAAAATGCTCTGAGGTGTGAAAAGATGCTATAAAAATGTAAATTGCATTGTATTATCTTGCATATGAAGCTGAATCAACTCAACTGAAATAATAAATGGTGCTCTATTTAGGCAGTGGTCATATCACCTTAGCTTGTTTTACCTTTTACCTTGAGTATTGGTTACCCTCCTGTTCCCTGGCCAAGTGGCCATTATGTGTAAAGCTATGCAGTGAGTATCAGCAGGTCACTCGACTGTCAGTGACAGAATCAAGCAGGAGCAGGAAGCCTGACTTTCTCACTTTCTCCTCCACAACCATCACCTTGAAACTTATCAAGCCATATCACAAATAATTTAGCCTTGCCATTGAAGCCTTGTTGAGACCAGCAAACTTTGCATTACAGAGGTGATGTATTTGGCATGTGTGGCTTTCAAGATAGTTAAGTCTTCAATTGAATATTGCTAATGGAGGAATCCAGATTTTTTGAGAGTTGTTTGAATTATATTTTTCCATCTTTACGTTGTTTAAGTCTGATTCAGAAAATAAAAATCTGTAAATGAAATAGCTATATTTCCACTATTTTGCAATTTCCGCATGTTTCAATCTAATAACTGTAAAATTTAGCTGGGAAAACACATTTTCGGTTACAACAACAACAAATTAGATTTGTATAGAGCCTTTCACATTGAGAAGATGTCCCAACAGCAACTTGTATTTATATAGCACCCTACAACCAGGGTACTGTCCCAGGGTGCTTAAAAGATGAATTCCTCTTAAAATATTCTCTAAAGAAACATAATACAGTAAATGATAATAACATTACAAACTTTTCTCATGTTTTACCCACAAAAGACACAACAACAACAACAACTTTGATTTATATAGTGCCCTATAGTGTCCATTTGTCAACGCACTTCACAAAAGCTGAGCCTGAGGTTGAGCCAGGGGGAAGGGGAAGGTGACCATAGGCACAGTCAAACAGTAAGATCTTCAGGCGTGACCTGAAAATGGAAAAGGAGGGGGTGAGGCAGAGGGAATGAGAGTGAGATTTCCAGAGTTTTGGGGTGGAGTGACAAAAAGCATGGCCACCGATGGAGGAGTGGAGGATTCAGGGGACAAGGAGGAGGCCAGATCCAGTAGAGCAGAGACACAGTCAATCTACTTTCACTGTGAAATGCTTTGAGATGTCTCAATATGTGATAAAGTGCTGTACCAAATGCAAGGATTATTATTATATTACAAATAATGAAACCTGATGCTCTGTAACATTATGCACATATCACAATTTATACTTTAGACAGCTGCTTCTTTTAATTGCTTTTTTTCTCTAAGGCCTAGATTTCCGCAATCTGATTATGCTAAGTTACATCTGGATATTAGCTGTTATTAGACACTATCAACTTGACAGTGATCATGACATGCATTTACGTAATTTCCTTGTTTAATCCTGGTTTAATTCATCAAACCAAACCCCTGGTCGCTGCAGCGCTATTCCTAGAGGATCATAGTGAGACATCGAACCTTGCCTAAACTGATACCTCTGGCATTACAATACATTACATTAAACTCATCTCATGCCAGACAATGATTGCAATAGCTGTTAATACAGCTATGTGTGCTTAATGTAGTTCTGTCAAAACAGATTAAACTCAATTGATAAAATAGCTGTTGCAGGATGAACAATGGGGAGGTAGTGCTTACATAAGAACAAAACTTTGCAAAGAGCAAGCTGTTAATAATAGGCATAAGTATACTTTGTGAATGAATATGTGCCTCTATGTGTCTTTCTGTTTTTCTTTCAGTCATTTCTCTCTCCATCTACTTCTTTATACCTCCCTGTGGGTTTGATCTCTCTGTGTTTTTCACTTTGTTCATCCATCTGTCTGTCCGTCCGTCCGTCCGTCCGTCCGTTTGTCTATCCTATCAGCCTTCTCCTATGAATCTTTGCCTCTCTCTATCTGATACTAATTGTCTCACACTTACATGTTCTACCTCATGTTTCTCTTCCCTCATACCTTTGCCTCCTTTACGCTGATTTCCCATATATGTATATTGATTATATCTTCCTGTGTATATGGTATAGGATGTCTCAAAGCCCTTCATAGGATTCACTATGATTTTGTTTTGGATTCACAGTGAAGTATAGTGACTGCATATTTGTACGTGAAACCAGTAGCCCCATTGGACACAGAAATGTCCCCCAGTAAATGACCAATTTGATTTGCTCAGGACTCAGGTTGTGTGACACACTTCCATTTTCATTACTGATCAAGAAAGTTGTCTTGTACACATTTCAGGAATCCTTCTCCGTCCTTGCCCTTTACGCTGTTATTTTGTCAATCTATGTTGGGATGTTGAAGTCCCCCATTATCACGACTCGATTGGCTTTGCGTCTTTCTGAAATCTGCTGCTTGCAGATCTGCTCGTCTACCTTCTTCCCACTATTTGGTGGTCTATAGTGTACCATAACAGCGTAACAGCTGTTTTTAAGCCATCTTGCACCTCATCCCTTTTTAAAGCTGTAATCAAGTCTTTAATTAATATTACCACTCCCCCTCCTTTTTTTCCTTCTCTATCATACCGGAATACATTATAGCCAGGAATGTTCAGTTCCATTCCTGCCCTTGTTTGAGCCAAGTCTTCATTACTGCTGGTACATCATATCTTGCAGCAACTTGAGCCTGAAGCTCACCAATCTTGTTTGTCAAACTTCACACATTTACACACATGCACTCCAAGACAGACATAGCCTGTTCTGTATTTTTACCCGTTTTATCCCTCCTTTTTCCAGACTACTGCTTTTTGCAGATATGATCTGATATAAAGATATAAAAGAGAAACAGATATAAACCTTTTAGTGTGGGAAAATAAGAAAGCATGAAATGTTTTCACTATGTCTGCTCCTCTCACACGGCATGTGGGAATATGATAATACTAATACTACTACAAATCATAATAATCTTTGCATTTGATAAAGCACTTTTTATGTCCTTCTGGATGTCTCACAGCGCTTCACAGAGTATGATGTAAAGTGAATTGACTGTATATTTGTGGGCTAAACACGGCAGGCCAAACTATTATTGTTTGTTTTTCTTGAAGGATTATTATTAAGCATGTGGAACAAGAAACTTGCCCATGGTTTCGCCCTGTCTTGAATCGAACGAGGTCTCTCACTTGCATGACAAGTGCTCCAACCACTGAGCTCCAGGGCTCCAATATTGGCAGAAGTGCTTCTCAGAGATGTTTGGCTCTCCCCCAATGACCCCGTCTGCCTAGTTGAAGCCTCCCCTCCAGGCTACATCTTCCACCACACCCCCATCCAAACCAACATGGCAGCGGGTTGGCCCTCATCTCCAAAGCTTCCCTTGGTCTTTCCCCTTATTCCTCTGGCTGCTTCCCCTCTTTTGAGCACCTCACCCTCTACCATCCCTTTTCTCACTGAAAATCCTTATGGTCTAACCCCTCCCCCCACCAAACCCACTGGCTCCTTCCTCTCTGACATCTCTACTCTCCTCCCTTCCCTATCCCTCTGCTCTGAATGCCTGCTCATAATGGGCGACTTCAACCTCCACCTAAACTCCCCTTGCACCACATCCTCTGACTTCACTGTCCTCCTCTCCTCTCTAAATCTCACCCTTCACATAAACTCACTGACCCACAACCGTGGCCACCCACTCAACCTCATCAGCACCCACGGCCTTGACATTTCCGACCTGAGCATAATGAACAAGGCCATCTCGGACCACTTCCTCATTTCCTTCTCCTCTCACATCCCACCCTCCTCCACCAAGCCCTCAATGATACTCTACCACCTGTGGAAAAGGTTATACCCTGAGACCCACACAAAGGCCCTCACATCCTCTGATTTCCTACCCCTCTGGCCTTCCACCCACAGAGATCCTGAAGCAACTGTCTAACTGCTCTATGATCGCCTCTCCTCCACCTTCAACTCTCTCATCCCCCTGAAATCCAGCACCATCTTCAAACCCACCCAATCCCCCTGGTACAACACTCATCTCTGCTCCCTAAAAGCCCAAACCCGGTTGCTCGAGCACAGATAACAGAAAACTGGCCCGACAGTTCACCACCAACCGTGGCTCAAGCATCTCCACAGTTACCAGCATTCTCTGTCGTGTGCAAAAATTACTTTCTACTCCAACATCATCTTGGAGGCAAATGACAACCCCAAAGTCCTTTTCTCCACAACCCACTAACTCCTCCATGCGCCCCATTCAGGCTTCCTCAATCTTCACTTCAAATGCCATGTGTGAGGAGGTCATGGACTTCTTTTCCTCCAGGCAGTCTCATACTCCTGCTTCTTGTCGCCCACCACCACCCCACTTCCGTGCACCTCACTGTCCCCATTATCAGCTCCTATCACAACCCCCATCCTACACTCCGTCCTCCCCATCTCCCCTTCCTCCCTCTCACCCACCATCACTTTGATGAAACCCACCACCTGCTGCCTCAAGCCCTTTCCCACCAACTTGCTGGTCACCCAGCTCCCCCTCCTCTGCCCACTGCTGGCTGACATCATCAATCCATCCCTCTCCTCTGGATCAGTCCCTACCCCCCTCAAATCTGCTGTCATTACACCACTCCACAAAAACCTTCCCTAGATCCCTCAAACCCTAGCCACTACCGCCCTATTTCAAACTTGCCCTTCATTTCAAAAGTCCTAGAACGTGTCGTTGTCAACACACTCCACTCACACCTCTTCTCCCACTGTCTCTTCGAACCCCTCCAGGCCAGTTTCTGCCCTGCCCACAGTACAGAGACTGCGCTTGTGAAAGTCACAAACAACATCCTCTCTATCTGTGACCAGGGCAGCAGATAAAAAGGATGTTGTGGAGCTCCTGTGGCTTAATGGTTGGAGCATTTGTCTTACAAGCTGGGGAGACCAAGCCGGGAGACCTGTGTTCGAATCCAGGCAGGTCAGGGCGAAACCTTGGGCAAGTTTCCTTACTCCACATGCCTAATAATAATCCCTCAAAAAAAAACACAATAATAAAATTGGTCATTTCAATCCATGACTGTTTGTGGGACACTGCTGTGCACAATTGGCTACCGCGATTCACCCACAAATATACAGTCAATTCACTTTACAGTATATTCTGTGAAGCGCTTTGGGACGTCGATAAGATGTGAAACGCGCTATATCAAATGCAAGAATTATTAAGGATTATTATAGGGCTCCCTCTGCATCCTTGTCCTCCTGGACCTCTCTGCCGCTTTTGACACAGTCGATCACGCCATCCTCCTCCACCTCCTATCCTCCGTTATCCACCTCAGTTTCGACCGCACTCGCCTGGTTTGAGTCCTACCTCACAAACCGCCAGCAGTACATGTCCAGAAACGGTTTTTCCTCCTGCTCTCACCCGGTTACCTACAGAATACCCCAAGCATGCATCCTCGCATCTCCTCTTTCTAATTTATACGCTGCTTCTTGGGGCTTCTTATACGCAGACATGGGGTGCACTTCCACATGTATGCGGATGACATCCAATTCTATTTTTCCACCTTACTTTGCAACCCCCAGTCCCCTGTTGTTCTGTCAGCCTGCCTGTCAGACATCAGGGGCTGGATGAGCGCAAATTTCCTGCAGCTAAATGTTGACAAGACGGAAGCCATACTCTCGTCAACGTCTTCAATCATACGGTTCCCACTTCCTCCACATACCTGACCTGCCCCTAAAACTCTCTGAACCCATACACAACTTAGGCGTCATGTTTGACCCCCAATTATCCTTCCTCCCCCACATCTGGTCCCTCACCAGCACCACCTTCTTCCATCTCCGATGCATCGCCCGTCTCCACCAATATCTCACCCCAAAAGCTGCCGAAACCCTCGTCCATGCCTTTGTCACCTCTCAGCTGGACTATTCAAATGCCTTTCTCGCCAGTCTCCCCTCTGTTACCAGCTCATACAGAACTACCCGGCCCGCATTCTCATCCATACGAAACTCCGCTCCCCAATTAACCCAGTCCTTGCCAGACTGCCCTGGCTCCCTGTCCCGGAGATGATCGTTTTCAAGATCCTCAAGCTTGTATTTAAATCCCTTCACTCCTCTGCACCCCCTAACTCTATGACCTCCTCTCTCCTCACAACGGTATCTGTTGCCTTCGTTCCACTGGGTCTGGCTTCCTCCTTGTCCCCCGAATCCTCCGCTTCTCTATCGGTGGCTGTGCCTTCAGCTACTACGCCCTGAGGCTGTGTAATTACTTTCCTCACTCCCTTCACCTCATCCCCTCCTTTCCTATTTTCAGGTCTAGGTTAAAGACCTTTCTTTTCGACCGTGCTTTTGGTCACATTCTTCCCCCTCCGCCTGGCTTGGCCCCAGGATCCATTATTGGGAAGCGCTCTGAGATGCCGTTCAGCATCTAAAGTACTTACCTCTTCAGATTATGCTCACAGGTAACATTAAGTGCAGCATGCTTCAACGAATCTAGCAAAAGCAAACCAAAATCAGACGGATATTTAGGGTACGATTCACATGCAGCATTGTACTTTTGTTTTGTTAGCAGTACTTTCATGCCTTATTTATCCTGTGCTATTCACGGCAAATGGATTTGCCGCAAAATTGCAGCTGAGCAGAGTAATCTGAAAGCAAATCACGGCAGAGTCCAGTTGCCAAGACTATCTTTTGCGGAGGTGGTTTCAGGTGCGCATCAATTTACACCATGGCAGCACAAATGCAGCCAATGCAAATCGATTTAAGCTCGACAGGTAAATAGCTTCTAGGGAGGGGCATTGGGATTTTAAGGGATTTTATATTGTTGCATCTGTATTAACATTTAAAAGAAAACCCAGACATCAGAGTTTTGAGCATGAGTTCAGTTGTTGGTGTAGAATTCTCCTGAGCTCTCAGCCATTGCGGTTCACCAACAACAATGCAGTGATAACTGGACTACTGAACACTTTATAATGATAATAATTATTCTTGCGGTTGATATAGTGCCTTATCACACCATTGAGGCATCTCAAAGCACTTCACAGAAATATATTGTAAAGTGAATTGACTATATTTTGTGGGCAAGAGGCGGAAGTAAATTGTGCTCAGCATTGCCCCATAAACAGTCATGGATTGAGTGACCAAATTATGAATATTTTTTGGGGAAGAGAGTATTACTGCTGGAAAAGTGATCCAGCAATTGACTGATAACTAGGTTCCTATTTGCTGCTAGCTAAACAGAGGCTTGTGGGGTAAGGAAACCTGCCTTATGTTTTGACAACCCAGGAAACCTTTACTACTGGAAGCAATGTTGACTTGCTTTCAGCAAATATAAAAGTGTTGCTTTTCTTGGAAGCTTTTGTTCAGTTATAATTTCATATCTTTAATGTTGGAAATCCCAAAGCCTAACTAAAAATATATAGTCCTTGATATGTTAGCAGCTTTTGTGACTTAATACATGACATGGTATGTACATAATTCTTAATAGGCTAGGCTTTCATTTTGCTACCATGTATATTTAACACTATAATCCTGTAATTCCTCTTCACTTCTTTGTGTGAAGCACAACAGATTAATCTTAAACATTTTTGTACCTTGATAATATCAACATTTTATGGTATTATTATTTTTATTTAAACAACTTTCGGTAGTCTTCGCAACAAGTGTGGGTTCTTTAAATGTTACAATAGATTTCTATGTGAAATCCTATACATATCAATCATTAACCCTATAATTCTTAACACATTCAGCAAATAAAGAGTAATTATTGTTTACATTGTATTCATTACAGTCTAAAGATTTGATCAGTACCCCACAAAGTTATGCCAGTCTCACCTGCACTGCAATGTCAAAAAAGACAAGTTAACTTAAGCAAACCACAGGACTTGTAGTCACCTCACAGTCTGATTGTGCTTCATAGGAAGATAAGTACCTGAGAAAACATGGAACGAGGAAACATCATTCAGCCGATCTCACATACCCCGGTCAAATATGATATACAATCTGTCCTCTTATAGACTATACCCCACCTATTTAATCTCTATTATTCAAACCTGACTAACCATCTACCGCATCGCAGAATTCAATGAGTCTCATGCAATGTATAATCATCCCATGCCACATTTACACTGCTGGAAGCAATTTAAAATCAATTTCAGCAGTAAAGTGATATAGAGTGGGAAAGGGGATTTATATTTTCCACTCCAGAATTGCATTTTCTGTTACCTCACATTCCCAACACCTAAGCACCCTTTCACAGCTTTGAATTTCCGATACCGAATGCCAGCTAGATTCTCAATGTTATTAAAAACCTGAGAGTGCAAATGGCTCTTCAATGGTCAGCTATCAAGGGACCAAGTTTTAAATGGAATCCAAAAATCATTTGCACCGCCTCTATTTATTTACAGTGGACGAAAGTGATTTCCTGGAAAAAGCATCCACGGAGGTGATCTCAGAAGGTGGTCTTGCATTTAATCAACAAGAAAAGTAGGGCATAAATAGGGCACCAGACTACACTTATGCAATAATCTTCAATGTAATTCACAGTACCATGTTTATCTAGTTCCCTTTTGATTCAACTGTTTTATTCGGGAATCTGTTGCATTTAGTTATTACTCCATGATGGAAAATAATTACATTCCCTAGTCCTGCTCAATGCTCATGTAAATAGCGATGTCTTCTGCAGTCACAGTCATAAGTCAAATAGAAGCTCCCTGAGATATTATCATGAATGAAGTGCTTTATTAATGGAAGTCGTTGTTGTTGTTTGCAACTTGCACTTAGAAATAAAGCAACTAGAATACGCTGTTCAGCTCACCGGGTCTGCTCCATTTAATGCTATAAAATTATACTATTCCCTCACCCAAGATTTTTTTTCTCTGACAAAAAGAAATTCAGCTCCTCAGGCTTTTCCTCACAGCTGGGTTGCGCAGTGTTTTCCTATTACAAATTTCATTAAGTTTGGAATTATCTGGATGTGCTCTAGAATGGTCTACTCCAACAGCATTCTACACAGTACTCGTGTACAGTGTATAGAATTACATTTGTATGGCACCTTTAATGTTGTGAGGACCTTCCAAGGCGCTGGACAGTCAGCAATTTGGACCAGCCTATTTTTTTTTGTTTCTCTGCGTTTAAAAACATCCTACAGTGTTGGGATAAATTTTCTTTGTAAACCTATGTTACCTACTCTGACTCCACATTCCCCCTACCCCAATTTGTGGTTATCTGTAAAATTAACTGGTTTAAACTGAGTCTGCAAATCTAGATCATCAAAGTATTCAAGGAACAGGGATCCCAGTGCAAACCCATGAGGCACTCTGCTTAATACCTCAGCCCATTTTGACCCTGCTCCCCTTATGACTTCCATCTGTTTCCTTCCGCTCAACCAATTTTGAATCAATTTCCGTCTCTTCCTCTTATAACGGGCAGGGGTTTGAAAAGCCTGGAGCGCGGCCTGGACTCGGCGCCTCGAGCGGGTCCCGCAGGTCTTGACTGTAGCTGAACGGGATTCGTTCTGCGACCAGAACCGGTCTCTGGAGTGGCCCACAAGCGAGCAGTACCCAAGGCAGTGCAGCTTATCCCGTGGGACAAGCGTCCTCTTGAACTTCGCCCTGGTCCTCGACCTCAATGGCGACACGTCCCAACACAAGCCCCGAGGCTGCAGGGATCACCTGGGCCTCACACTCAGTCGGCATGAAGCACCGTAGTCTCCATTCCTGACACACCGAGGCCTCAGCCAATCACCAATCGCCTGCACTTTTTGAACTTCTTAGGCCTGGACTCACTGAGTGATCAGCCTCCCACTCCCCCACACCAGCCCAGCGGGCTAATCATGCCTCGCTGACCAACTCCATCTGCTCTCAATCGCACCGTGTGCATTATGGCTGCAGCAGTCAACCCAAACCGCTTCCCCAATATGATCCCGTCCCTGTCCCCACTCTTCGACTACTCCCAATCAACCCTCCTCTCCCTCCAACCACCCGGACTCCTATCCCTTCTGGACCGTCCCACATCCTACCTCTACCATCTATGACCTCATCATAGACGAAACCATCGGCATCCTCGCCCTGACTGAAACCTGGGTTACCCCAGGTGACAGCTTCCCCTGGACTGAGGCCACACCTCCCGGCTACACCTTCCACCAAACTCATGGCCTTATCGCCATGGTGGTGGTGAGGCTCTTATCTCCTGGTCAACCCTTGGCCTTTCCCCTTATTCCTCCAGAACCTTCCCTTCCTTAGAACACCCTACTCTCTACCACCCCTCCAGTCTCAAAATCCTCCGAGTCTATCTTCCCCCCAAACCCTCCCCAACTTTCCTCTTAGACATCTCCACTCTCCTATCTTCTCTCCCTCCCTCTGCTCTGAACGCCTCCTCATCTTCGGCGATTTCAACCTCCACAACACCCCTTCCTGCTCTACTTCCAGCGACTTCTCATTCCTCCTTTCTTTCCTTAATCTCTCCCTCCACATCCACTCCACCACCCACATCCATGGCCACCCACTCGACCTGGTGATCACCCGGGGCCTCACCGCCTTGGACATCACCATCACCAACAAAGCCATCTCAGATCATCACTTCATTTACCTTAAAACTTCCATACCCCTTCACCCTGCTCAATCCTCAATTATTACCTACCACCCATGGAAAACTCTCACCCCCACACCCCCACCCTTGAGTCGTCTGACCTTCTACCGCTCTGGCCCTCTCTAAATGACCTAACCTTCACTCTATCCTTCCTCCACAGTTCTCTCTCCTCCATCCTCGACTCCCTCACCCCTCTCGTCTCCTGAATCACCTCCTATTCCCATAAATCACCCTGGTACACCAGCCACCTCTAAACCCTTAAGGCGCAGATGTGAGCTGCTGAATGAGCCTAGAGCCAAACCAAGATTAACGCTCTACCAACAAATTTGACTAGATCAAATCAAGGCCTACCACTCTGCTCTTGCCTCCGCCAAGTACTCCTATTACTCCAAATTAATCTTGGAGGTAAAGGACAATACCAGACTGTTTTTCTCCACCACTAACTGCCTCCTTCGCCCACCCTCCCACGCCTCACCCATCCTATCCTCCAACTCCAATTGCAAGGAGATGCTGGACTTGCTGCACTACATTCCTTTGACACTATCTCTCCCCCAGCCCTCTCTGCTCTCCTCCGTAAAATGAAACCCACCACCTGCTCCCTCGACCCCCTTCCCACCTCTCTCCTCATCTCCCAGCTTGATCTGCTAGCCCGCCTCCTAACTGATGTCATCAACCTCTCCCTATCCACTAGCACTGTCCCCACCCCTATAAAAACTGCTGTCATCACCCCCATCTTGAAAAATCCTTCGCTGGACCCATCCTACTCTCCAGCTATCGCCCCATCTCCAGTCTCCCATTCCTCTCCAAGGCCCTGGAATAAGTTGTTGTTTCCCAGCTTCGCTCCTTTCCCTCTCGACATTCCCTCCTTGATCCCCTTCAATCCGACTTCGGTGCTGCCCATAGCATGGAGGCAGCCCTGATCAAAGTCTATAACCAGGAATCTCTTTGCCATCTTGTCTTCCTTGACCTCACTGCTGCCTTTGACACTGTCAACCATTCCATCCTTCTACACCACCTCTCCTCCCTTATCAATCTCCGCGGACATGCCTCACCTGGTTCGACTCCTACCTCTCCCATCATCTAAACTTTGTCACCACCAGCAGCTTCTTTTCCAGCCCCGCACTGTCACCTGTGGCATTCCCCCGGGGCTCTGTCCTTGGCCCCTTACTTTTCAACATCTACATGCTCCCAGTTGGTGACATCATCCGCAGACATGGGGTTAACTTCCACATGTATGCGGATGACACCCAACTCTATCTGCCTCTACCCTCGACTCCAGGACTACTACTGTCTTGACAGACTGTCTGTCACACATCATGTCCTGAATGAGAGCTAACTTTCTACAGTTGAATGTCAACAAGACAAAGGCCTACTGATTGGCTCGCACCAGTGCCTTCATGCATCAGGCGCTGGCAGCATGATTGCTCACTCGATCTCTCCAAGCCAGTCAGGTGTCTTGTTCGACCTTCAACTGTCTTTCCTCCCCCACATCCAATCAATGACTCGCTCTGCCTTTACCTATCTCTGCATCATTGCCCAACTCTGCCATTACCTCACCCCCAAAGCCCCTGAACCCCCCATCCACGCCTTCATTACATCCCGGCTAGACTATGCAAATGCCCTATTTGTTTGCCTTCCCAATTCCTCGCTCCACAGGCTGCAGATGATCCAGAACTCTGTGGCCCGTGTCCTCACTCCGTGACCCCATCTCCCCCATCCTCGCCCGACTCTATTGGCTCCCCATCACCCAGAGGATCCAAGACTATTTTATCTTCAAATTTAACATCATATGTGGAAGTTTCTTATATTAAATGTTAATTAGGAAGTTGATTTTCAGTTCTTCAATTAAGACCAAATTTTAGAATTATCCACATTCTGCCAATCATAATTTTTAAGACAAAATGCAGGCTAGCATCACCACAACAACAACTTGTATTTATACAGCACACTTCATGCAGAAGCTTAGGTTTCAGGTGAAAGTGGGAGTTGGACTTGAGTTGGCTGTATATCTGTTATTTGCACATACCCGCTGACATGGTTACATAACTTGCCAACGCCTCTGAGCTAACAACTGAAGGATACCCAGTTGAATGGATATTGGGGCGCAGTGATAGTACCTGATAAATCATACTCCATCATGAATCAGTGCCTTTAGGAGAAGAGTGAAAGGAATGAGCCTCAATAAAACACATGAAAGGAGCCAAACCATACAAGACGCATAAATCATACTCTATTAGTTATGCTTCAACACAAAAGGAAATTGAGCACATTTGTCAAACAAACACAAAAGAATTGAGAAGTAATTTTCATGTCATGAATCAATCTAAACTGAATTGAACTGTTAATTGAACTGCTTAAAGCTAAATATAAAGCCTGGTAAAGTGGGAAGCACAGCTAATAGTGCAAGATTTACGTATCTTGTATAGTTTAACTGGCATCATAAACTTTACTGTAACTGACTTAGAATTCAGTGTGCTCTCTCATGGGGAATGTTAGAGCATCAGATGTTTAACAACAACAATTTGCTTTTATATAGCATCCTTCACATTGTGTCACCTCTCAAATTGCTTTATTAAAATATAATCCAAACACAAGTCAAGTTGAGATGGAGTAAAGGTTAAAACAATGCTGGGCAAATAACTTCAAAAAATATTACATGCTCATTGCTGATCACTAAAATATTATTCTTAGTCTTCAAAATAATTCCTATTGGATGGAATACCTACTGTGGATTGTTTGCCAATCAATATTGGAGAATAATGAAAATAAATATTATTGGAATTAAAAATGACTGAAAGACATACTGCATGAATTGGAGAAAAAATAAATATTTTCAAATAATGATGTTCAGTACTTAATCGCTCAGAGACAAGTGCTTCTGGGTGAAGTGTGCTGTATAAAGGTAAGTTGTTCAATTCAAGATAAGGATATTTCCAAGAGAAGTGTATGCAAGATGTTGGTTAGGTCACAGGTACAATATTGGCATGCGGGGCATCCCCTAGTCCCAACGTGACTGTTCAGTGCTTTGGGAGATCCTCCCTCTATAAATATAATTTTGTTGTTGTTGTTGTGAAAAGTACATTAGAGCTACGGAAAGGCTAAAAATTGGTAAAGGCTGTAAATTCCCGTGAATAATGTCAGGGATGAATAAGGTGCAGTTATAGATATTTGAGTTAACAACAACAACAAAATTACATTTGTATAGCGCCTTATATGTCGGGAGATGGTGCCAAGATCCTGGACAGTCAGTATTCTGGACCCGAGTTGGGGGCAGGGATTGGAGAGGGTGGAGGGCAGTGGGAGAAGGAGGTTGATCAAAAACGAGGTCAAAGATGATGGTCTTGAGGTGGGTCTTGAAGGAAACAAATCCAGAGGGATTGAGGGAGAGAGTTTCAGGGTTTCAGAGCGTAGTAGTTGAAGGCAAGGTCACCAATTTTGCAACAAGGGAGAACGAGGGACAAATAGGAGGCCGGAGCCAGCCGAGCAGAAGCAGCGGGTGGTGGAGTTTGTGGGTAAGCAGATCCGATATGGAGCAGGTGCCAGGGCATGATGAGATTTCAAAATGAGTAAAAGAATCTTGAAGTCGATCCATTTAATAATTGGGAGCCAGTGGAGCCTGGCAAGGACTGGTGTGATGGGGTTACAGAGTTTTGTGCGGGTGAGAATCCGGGTGGGTGATTTTGAATAAACTGTATGGGAGCAAGCCCAGCGGGTTGTTTGCTGTAATGTTCTGTGAAATTCAATGAAACTCCTTGCAATGCCTTTGCAACACTTGAAATTTTATTAATGCAGTTGCTCCCATGAGCTGATCTGCAGCTAAATTTTAAATGATAAATTCTTGCCCCAGAAGGTAAGAACTGAATGTACAACATGGAATGAGGAACACTTCACTCGAATCAAGATAAATAATTATTTTCTCCTGCAAATTGATATTGAGACCCAACTTTTTCATCAGTATAAATTTATTCAGTATTATCTCAAGCACTTTAAGCTATTAGAGCTATAATATTAAAATTGTACTATTTTCTCAGAAATATTTTTTACATTGTGTTTAAAATGATGATTTGCTTAAATCTATTCTGATTCAAAGCAACAAATTAGAATAATCTCTTCCTGGACCCACTCTGATTTTGTTCCTTAATCGCTTGTATTATGCAAGACATTTATTACATTCATACTGCCATTCTTAGGCAGAGACAAGCTGAAATCTACAGTGTAAATAGTAGTTGAGACTTCATGGAGGCAGTGTGCAACCCCACTCTGAACGCCACCATGAGTGAATGGTATCTGTAGCAATGCAATTCATGCCTTCATCCTGGGATATAGTTATGGAGGTGTGAATCACTACCTTGGATCAAAGCTTGAGTGAGGTGTAATGTGAGTCCCATAGCATAGTGGCTACCTAGCAAGAGGAAGAGGATCCGGGTTCAATTCCCAGGTGAGGCGAAAAATTAGGCAAGTTACCTTACTCCACACAGCTGCTTACCTAACAGTAAATAGGAACCTGGTAAAAACATAAATAATAATAATAATAATTTGGTCACTGATTCCATGACTGTTTGGGGCTACTGCTGTGCACAATTGGCTGCCATGTTTCACTCACATAATATACAGTGAATTTACTGTACAATAAATTCTGTTAAAGGGTTTTAAGATTTCTCAACCACGTGGTAAGGTGCTAAATCAGATGAAGGCTTATTATTATGAATAATGCTGGGCTTGTTTCCTTGCAGTCTATTGAAACCATTCAGAGATCCACGAAATGGCTTTGAAGCTTTCATTGCATCCTTTTCAATGTTATTTTAGAAATAACATTAAAATAATCCATCTATGTGCTATAACATAAAAATAATCATAAATCAACTATGCTCCAATTATGCTTCAGCTTTGCTAAAGTGGGATAAATATACCATATAAATAATAGATATTTAACCTGGTATATTATTTAATCTGATTTGTACATTTTTCTAATCTGTATTCATCTTGTTTTATTTTGAATAATTAATGTGTCAGTGAGGCCCAAGTGTCAACATGGCTCAGTTGGTAGAATTCTCACCTCTGAGTCAGGCGGGTGTAACTTCATGAAACATCGTCCTAATGTAAATGGTGCTTGTCAAAAAGAAGTATTATTATCATTATTATTATTGACTCTGAAGGGTAAATACTCAAAAATCTAAAATAGTTTAGAAGCCCTCTAACACAATTTAGTATAAAATTAGTTTTCCAAAATGTAGCCATCTACAGTTCTCAGCAAACAATGATTCACTGGTCAACCAGCACAATTCAAATGTCACATACATTGGGTTCTGCAAATCCATTGCAACCCAATCCTGGCACTTTCATTCACTTTAATCCTTGATTTACACCCACAGAGCTGCACACGTACCAATATATTGTATTCTTGAGCTTGCCAGGCCTTAAATGGGATTCTGCCATGGGAACAAACTGTCCTACTGTAAGTACTGAGCTTTGTTTATTACCCCTACCTTTATGAAATCAGCTGAAAGGGCATTAAAAATAACAGGATATAGACCTTTCTTTTATCTTCTAGAGTTTATTGGCAAATATAAAGATTGGTCAGAGTGTAATTATCTTATATTGGCATTTGAAACAGATTATGATGAAAGAGGCTGTTGTGTGCCTTTACTAAGGAAGAGCTAGAATCAATATGAATTTGCCCAGCAAAGCATTCTGCATTCTTGTGAACAGCAGGATGAATGGCAAACTATTAGATTAAGCCTGTCATGGAAACTAATATATGGATTGCAATATTAGTATTATAACATAATTAATTTGTTCTTGAGATAGCACAAAACTCAAACTATTTTTGGCTGTTTATAAATGATCTCCACAGAGTGTGAATCCAGGATGATGGTGACCAGAGATTTTCAACTGGTTTGGGGCAATATTATTATTTAGAAGTCATAAGAAGGGAGGGAAGAAGGGGAAGCAGGCTGGGTTCTGGGAAATAAGAGCACATGGCCTGATCTTGAGATAACTCCATTTATTCCTTTTTGGGATTATCGTTTCGCAAACAATAGACCTAGGTTTGATTCCCGGCAGGGCAAAACTGTTGGTAAATTTCCTTACTCCACTTGCCTGATAATAATCCCTCAAGAAAATAAAACAATAAATTTGTCACTCGATCCACAACTGTTTGTGGAATACACCAGTGACATGCGGTGGGTAAAATGACAGGGTAGGCACTTTGCCTCAGTCCATACTAGCTTTTCCGTCATAAAGCCACGCCCCCAAAGGCAGTTTCTGCTTATTTGACCCGTCACTGAGAATGAGAAAGGCACGCACAAGCATTGGAGCTACATTCAACTCGATGGGTAAAAAAGGCACAGTGTCTCGCTGCTTTTCTGTTGCTTTTAAAGTAGGCATAACTATTTGCATTATGTAAAATGTGCATTGTAAAAATATAAACCATTAAATAATCATATACAATTTAAAGTTTTTATTTTTCATAAGGTAGGCACTGCCTACCCTGCCTACCCTGACTGCACTCCATGGAATACACTTCAGTGTGCAATTAGCTGTGCATTTGGCCCATGAAAATACAGTCAATTCACTTCACAATATATACTACGAACCACTTTGAGATCTCTAGAAAACACGAAAAGTCATAAATCAAGCCATAAAGCCATAAATCAAAAAATATTCAATTACGAACAAACTGAAAACACACTTTTGATTGCACGGGGACTCATATAGACTCATCTAAATGTTCAGTGGGCCACTTCCAGTCCACTGGTCACAGGTTGGCCATTACTTGTCAACACTGATACTCCAGTGCAGTGCTGCGGCAGTGCTGCATTGACAGTATGGCACTATTAGAAAAGAGAATCAAGATGTCCTGACCAACAATTCTTCAAATGATTTTGATTACCCACTGCATATACATACAGTATATACCTATAGCTGTTTGCAGGATATTCTGTATCCAAACTGTCTGCCACAAGTAAGTATTACTGTACTATAAAAATTGTTGCCTTTCAGAAAGAGCATGAGAGTACAGTCTCTTAACCTTAGCGTTTTTTCACATTGACCAAGTACAGTATTTCCTTTGGTAGAATATTATACAGCATCTTTACGTCTTTGTATTTTTCCCTGTCAGCGGGGACCATACAACATGTTGTCTTGCAAATGTTTTGGAGAGAGTCTGTTAACTATGAAGTTAACTATGACATGGTTAACTATGAAGTCCTCTGACGCATGAGTGATCCACCTTGCTTACTTTATATTGAAGTGTATTAGGTGTAAATTGGCAATTGGATTAATGTCTCATTTGTTTATGTATACAGCATTTCCAAAGCTTTCTTCCTTATTTTTGGAAATCAATTAATCATTTTATCCTTAGTCTTGTCTTACCTTGCATCCTATTTCATAACTCAGGTCTAGCCTTTAGTGATATTATCTTTTTATTTTGATATGAGGCAAATTACATTTGAACCCTCTATAGTATATTCTTTGAAACATTCAGGTTTTATTTTGTGCTTCCATTTCTAAATTTATGGCACAGTGTATTTTTGCTGTAAAGTCCATTGATGGAAACTGAATATCATGCAAGCATAGACAGGTCAGCGTGGACAAAGCAATTGCTGAGAAATGCACTGTGTTACCTGGATGTAGTCTAGAAAGTATGAATTATGTGATAATTTGCTTATAGTACAGATTTACATTGATTTGTTGTTGTTGTATTTACATAAACTGTATAGCAGCAAAAGAGGCCATTTTACACATTTAGTCTGAGATGCTATCTATATTCAACAAAAACAATGATCATTTTCATTTATATCATGCCCTTCACATCGGTGAAAATCACACAATATCAGCAGAACATGAAAGTAAAAATTCTGTATCTTAACATTTGTTGAATAGCTGCAATTATTACGGATGTAGTACTAATAAATGACAAACATACAATAGAACTTGAGGAATAGCATCCCTGACAGAGGTGAAAGCTTTGTAAAGAGAGATTACAATGATAACATAGAAATGGGGAAGTACAGTAATATCCTTTCCCAAAGCCAAATCAAACTTTGGTTATGAGTTTTTTATTTCAGTGATTGAAATGTCAAGTTTCACAAGAAGAATTACTTTCATTCATGTTAGACACTAGGTTCTTTCCAAGATGTTTCATGACAAACCAAATTAGTACATAGCAACTTGTAGACTTGTTGATATTAATATTAATGTACACAAATCAACGCAAAATGCTCTCAGGTAAATGTCAGAAATCACCAAAGATTCTAAATGTAAACTTCAGGAATAGGGAGTTTAACTTGCAGGCAATTATATAGAATTAATACATTTCCTTAAATATGTTTCAAAAAATCAAACAGAATGTAGAGGGGGGATTGAGAATGTAATATTTAATAATAAAAAATAAATAATCTTTGCATTTGATATAGCGCTGTTTCACGCCATTGAGATGTCTCAACCAAGCTTCATAATATAAATTGTAAAGTATATTGTAAAGCGCCTTGGGATTTACCCCCTACGTGAAAGGCGATATACAAATGCAATTTTGTTGTTGTTGTAGAGTGCATTTATTATACGTTTTGTGGGTGAAACTTTTATTTAGCGTTCCTTTCCCTACTTTTCTTGATTTATGGCTTAAATCAAGACATATTGAATCAAGAACAAAAAAACTTTTGGCCGACAATGAAGGTTGCCACCACTGGACTAGACTATGAACTCATAATCCCAACCTACCACTTGAAACCCCAACAGCAAAATTACATTTGTATAGCACATTTCACATCGGGAGAATGTCCCAAGGTGCTGGACAGTCAGAGTGTCCAGGGTCCAGAGAGCTGGGGTCGGGATTGGGGAGGGTGTAGGGAAGAGAAGGGAAGGGGGAGTGATCGTTGGAGGGTCTTGAGGCACGACTCGGGAGGGGGAAAGTCGGAGGGTTTGCGGCATGGAATTTCAGAGGTTGGGGGAAGATTGGCCAAAGGCTCACATGCCAATGGTGAGGCTGGTAGGTTGAGGGACATTGAGCAGGTCGGAGCCTGCTGAGCGGAGGGAGCAGATATGTTGATAGGGGTTGCAGAGCTAGGGTGGGACAAGGCTATGGAGGGCTTTAAATGTGAGTACCAGGATCTTGAATTGAATCCTCTGAATGATGGGTAGCCAATGCAGTCAGGTGAGAATGGGAAAGATGGGGTTGTGGAGCGTGGTGCTGGAGAGGACACATGCTGCAGACTTCTGGATGATCTGAAGCTTATGGAGGGAGGAGTTGGGAAGATCGACAAGCAGGCGTTCAGCCTGGGTGCGATGAAGGCACGAATGGGAATTTCAGCAGCCTGAGGGATGAGGTAGTGGCAGAGGCAGACAATGTTGTGGAGGTGCAGAAAGACAGAGTGGGTCGTGGCGTGGATATGGGGGAGGAAAGACATTTGAGGATTGAACCAGACACCTAGGTTCCTGACTGGCTTGGTGAGGTGGAGTGTGCAAACATGGAAGTTGATGCTGCCAATGCCTGAGGTGTGAAGGTGCTGGCGCAAGCCAATCAGGCCTTGTTGACATTCAACTGTAGGAAGCTAGCTCTCATCCAGGACTTGATGTCTGACAGACAGTCTGTCAACAGTGGTCCTGCAATTGAGGGTAGAGGCAGAAAGATAAATTTGGGTGTCATCCGCAAACATATGGAAGTTGACCCCATGTCTGCAGGTGATGTCACCAAGGGGGAGCATGTAGATATTGAAAAGGAGAGGGCCAAGGACAGAGCCTCGAGCAATGCCACGCATGACAGTGCGGGGCTGGAGGAGAAGCCGTTAGTGTCCTCAAAGTGGAGACAGTCAGACAGGTAAGAACCAGGCAAGAGCAGATCTAACCAGATGAAATATGATTTAAATTTTTCAGAAACAAGGCAAAAGTATTTAACCAAACTTTAGAGGAACCACAGACTCAATGTAAATTGAGGGTAGTAGTAATTTATAACTTGAGAGTTATAAACACATGGAATAGACTGCCATCTAGTGCAGTAAATGCAATATAGTGAGTGAGCAATTCTGATTCAAACATACAGCAACATAAGTTAATCAGGAGAAACTTTCAGAGAAACTGCAGAAAAGTAGTAGTTTTAAAAAAATGGGGTGAAAAAATGGGTTGAAAAGGGGATCAAAAGAAGATGAGTCTCATAGTAATTGAGTGACTTTTACTTAGTACTGTCTTCCTATGTTACAGAATTTCAGCTCTAAATTGTATAATTGTCACAAATTTTATGAAATATCTAAAAATGTCAACAATCCTTGAGGTATAATTGATTATTTACCTCATGGCTCGTGGGACTTGCTTTGAGATTTTGCATGACAACAACATGATAATAATAATGATCTTTGAATTTGAGATACTGCTGTGTGCAATTGGCTGCTACGTTTTGCCCATGCATAGAGCTTTGAGACATCTCAAAGACACGATAAAGCAACATATCAAACACGGTACAACAATTAGTGTTATTATATAAACTTCAGGAGAAACTGCAGAAAAGTAGTAGTTATTTTTATCTTTTCATCTTTATTTGCAACAAAAATATTAGAGACGGGGGTTTGCAATCACAAGCCCTGAACATAATTGAGCTGTTAAAAATAATTATGATGGCCCCAGACATTTTAGGGCATCTGTTCATCAAATTATGGAAGCATCTTGGAGGAACCACTGAAGCAGACAGTAAATTCAAGCTGAATTTACTGACAAGACAAGCGAACATGAGAGTTGAAGCCCCGTTGTTAATGATTGCATTGGCTTGGTTTATTCAGCTCCATCAATCTTTTGAAGTTGATTATTCATCAAAGCCATTTCTCTCAGTCAATGGCATTCATCATTTATAAAACAATTGCAAAAAAAATTAACAGGCAGAAATTAATAAAATAATCATAACTCTGTGTAATTGCTTGATCTTTGCAAGTAAGGGTGAAATTCTCCCTAGAACAAGGAAAATCTGAATACATTACATTAACATCCATTATTTAAAAAGAATCAATATATTTTCGTTTTCCTCCTACTCCCCATCTAGTTTCATTAAGTTGCGAAGGCAGCATGAATGATGATGGTAACATCTTATATAAGCATCTGCATTTCCACCATAAGCCTGGGTAAAAATCTTTCAAATGTTCAAACATAGCTCTGCATAGCAACAGTGTGCACCATGTGTGGGAGGTCTATCAGAAAAGAAACACAACATAAAAACAATTGTTTCTAATTCTGTGTATCCATCTGCAAGAGAGAAAGGCACCAGAACTATAGTCGGTGATGGTGCTTTTGACTAACATGTGGAAACAGCAGAACTGAGGTCACTAAATTTGCAAAGTACTGTTAACATTTGTGCTCTGTGGCATTTTTGCATCCTGTAATAGTAATGTGGATTAAAGACATTTATGAGTCAACTCTTTCATACATTTCAGTTACTACTTCTCTATAGAAATTCAGGCAATTTAAGCTCTGAATGCTTCTAAGTACTCCTATTTTTCATGTGGAAATGCAGTTGGAGACATTGAATAAGTCTTTGATATTTTCAATTTGGACATTGCTATCCACTGTCTAGCTATAAAATTGCATCGATTCATAATTTCTGTCAGAATCAAGCTCTAATTAGTTTTCTCTTGAATTGAATACAGCACAATAATTGGAATAAGTTTGTTGAGATTGACGTAACCAAACACAATATTTGTAACCGGTTTAACTATTCAACCAAGAGTTTTACCATAAGGTGACAAAAAACACAGTCTTTACACATTAAAGTAAAACCTGTGAAAACTTCTGAGTTGTTTTCCCCGTCCAACGTGAAAGGTTAAGGATGATTATTTTCAGGCCTTTTGTTTGTTCAAAGCACAAATAGGTATTATTTTCTTCACATGTAAAGTTTAATCTGGGGGTATACCATGGACATTGTGGAATTTTAAAGATATGGGTATGCGAGGGGGAAGAGGTTGCAAGACAATATAGGTGGAGGGGGACAGAGAGTGAAGAAAGTGTTATTTTTGAAAGTTGTGTCAGTGTGCACAAGATGGCAGATGGTTAAAATAACTGTAAAAGTACTGCCTCCAAAGTTCAGCGGCCTACAGAGTACCCAATTAATGGAAGCTGCCTCAGCACCAGTTCATTAGATGCAATGAACTGGAAGGGCCAAGTGTATACAAAGTCACATTTCCACTTCTTTCACTTTTAGCTCCAGTTCTATGCCAAAACTATTTGGTGCCAAGGTTCAGGAGCACTGTTAGTGCCAAACAAGATTGATTTTACAAGACTGAATCAAATGAAATATGTTGTAGACTTTTATAGCTTGGTAACAGGCCTTTCGACACAACTAATCCCAATATGATCTTCTACCCCTTCCTGATCTCCTTCACATACTTTATTCCTTTCTCCCTCATGTATGAAGGATGGAGAAGGAACTTTGGCTCTTTGATCTCCATGCTTTCACTTTGTGAGTATCTTACTAGAAATAACCCATGGAATAAACATTAAATAATTGATAACATAAACTTCACATGGACCATCTCTGACTCTTCCCTTCCTCGACATCACCATTAGCATCTCGGGCCATAGATTATCCACAGATATATTTTACAAGCCCACAAACTCCCACAGCTATTTGACTACACCTCCTCCCACCCCACCTCATGTAAAGAATCCATTCCCTTTTCCCAGTTCCTCCGCCTGCGTCATATCTGCTCTGATGATGCCACCTTTCATGCTAGAGCATCTCAAATGTCCTCCTTTTTCCTCGACTAAGGGTTCCCATCCACTGTGGTGTCCGCCCTATTTCCCACACCTCTGCCCTCACTCCTCCCCCATCTTCCTTGATAAGGTCCGCCTAGTCCTCACCTTCCACCCCACCAGCCTCAATATCCAACGTATAATTACCAGCCATTTCCAGCATCTCCAGCATGACCCAACTACAAAGCATATATTTCCCTCCCCTCTCAGCATTCTGAAGGGACCCTTCCCACTGTGACTCTCTGGTTCATTCCTCCATCAACATCAACAGTTGCTCTCTTTCCCCTGGCACCTTCCCATGCCAGTGCAGGAGGTGCAATACCTGCCCTTTCACTTCGTCCAGACCACTGTCCAAGGCCTAAAGCACAGTTTTCATGTGAGACAGAGATTTACGTGTCCTACCGCCAATGTAGTATATTGCATACCCTGCTCACAATGTAGTCTCTTCTATGTTGGAGAGACCAAATGCAGATTGGGTGACGATTTGCCGAACACTTCCGTTCTGTCCGCAAGTACAGGTACCCTGCCCCAACCACGGTTTTTTCTACCGCGAATTTCACGTATCAATGGTTGCTTCTCTGCAACAACCTTTGCCAACCATGGCAGTAAATTTTGCGTATCCACGGGTTTTAATACTAACAGTAGCGTTTGGCGCTAGGACCCAGTTGTGATGTCGCAATCAAACAGCTACAATGTCACTTCTCTCTTAGGATTAAGGTAAATAACATGAATTTATTGTTTTTTATATTCTTTATGATTGTGATAGTTGAACATTTATTGTTTTTGTTAGGTTACTGTGCATTTATTTTGTGTTTTAGTAAAAAAAACAAGTAACTTACTTCCCCTTATCCTTATGTTTCCCATAGGGCTTTGTATTTCCCAACCGTGGTTTTACTAACCACAGTGGGTTTCAGGAACATATTCCCCGCAGTTGGGGAGGGATAACATGTACAACCCTGTACAACCCTGATCTGTCGGTTCCTTGACATTTCAACTCTATTTCATGCTCGCAGTATTACCTCCATGGTCTCCTATGCTGTTCTAATGAACCGCAATGCAAGCTCGTGCACCTTATCTATTTGCTAGGGACCTTACAGCCCTCTGGCCTTAATATTGATTTTAATAATTTCAGGCCTTAACAGCTCACCTTCCCCCTCCCCCCCACCCACACCCCTCTTCTGTGACCATCTGGTCTGCCTGTACTTTTGCAATTTCAACCCCTCTTTGTTTTAGTTATTAACATCCCTTCTCTCCAGTTTTGTTGCAACTCCCACCCGCTTTGTTTTACAACAGTTATACCTCTTTAACCCATCATCTCCTACCCTCTACATTTTCTTCTTTGTCTTCCTTGCCCTGCCTCTCCCCTCTCTATTAGTCCTCAAAAGCCTCTCCCTCCTAACATGCCTTAGTTCTGATGAAGTGTTATGGACCCGAAACATTGACTCACTTTCCTTTCTCCATAGATGCTGCCTGACCTGCTGAGTGTTCCCAGCTTCTTTTTTTTATTAAATCATTGATAATTAGTTGTTAATAATAATAATTCTTGAATTTGATATACTGCCTTACCACAATATTGAGACATCTCAAAGGCTTCGTGGAATATACCTTAAGGTGCAGTGTCTATACCTTTTGGGAAAAATGCAGCAGCCAATTTTACATAGAAGTGCCGACAAACAGTCAAGGATTGCGTGACCAAATCATTTTAATTTTGGGGTTGTTGGCCGATCCACCAATCATCATTATTATTATTAGTTGTAAAGCTATTGAAAACCATTGGGTGCCAAGCCAGGACTGTCAACTGCCTTGGGACACCTTCCCGTTATGAAAGGTGCTGTAAACCTGTAATGTATTTCTGAAAAGTTTTCTCTTTGACCACTCCCCCTCTTGGAGTCAAACTCACTACGTTATGTGTCCTGATACTCTACCCTGCATGGAGGGCACTATATAGGTATAACTTGATGTTGTTGTTATTTGTATTGTATTGATGTTAACCTAAGTTAACACACCATAAGCAGTATTGAAAGATGTTAACATAAGGATATTATATTGTTATATCCTTACTGCAGGCTCAGCAGAGATAAACTGCAGCCAGTAATTTTGATATGTATTATAATCTAACAAAATTATAAGAACATAAGAACATAAGAATTAGGAGCAGGAGTAGGCCATTCGGCCCCTCAAGCCTGCCCCACCATTTGATGAGATCATGGCTGATCTTCTGACCTAACTCTAATTACCTGCCCTATCCCCATATCCCCTAATCCTCTATTTTCTAAAAATCTGTCAGTCACAGGCTTGAAAATGTTCAAGGACTGAGCATCTACAGCCTTCTGGAGTAGTGAGTTCCATAAATTCCATAAATTCCTAGTTTATTCAACCTATCCTCATAGGTCAGTCCCCTCATCCCAGGAACTAACCTAGTGAATCCACGCTGCACCCCCTCCAAGGCAAGTATGTCCTTTATTAAATAAAGAGACCAAAACTGCACACAATACTCTAGGTGCGGTCTCACCAGGGCCCTATACAGTTACAGCAAGACTTCCCTACTCTTGTACTCTAAACCTTTTGCAAATCCTTGCAAATGATTCAATAACATTTTGCACGTGGTTAACCCAACACGTAAATTAGACCTAATCTCAATTTGGTTTTCAAAGACAATGGTCAGTGTGATTCGTTTTAAAGATGTATCTTTAATATACTTAGCTACTACGTCACCAGGAAATTAAATAAGCACGAGATGTAAAAGCAAATGATCACTTGCCTCAGACCACCATCTGCAACCTGACAAAAGGCAAAATACTGCAGATGCTGGAAACATGCCAGTAATTAAACCTTTAAATCAGTGGAGAAGAAAATGGTATCTGTGAGTGAAACAAGAGTGAAAGGCCAAGTAACTAAGCAGAGAAATCATAAATAGAAGGGCCTGTAAGATTCTCAACTCCAGTCTGAATCAGGGTGCAAAATGTAGTTTCACTGTAACCATTATAGCAATTTTTACAGCATTTCCGAATTCACCATTGCTGGACAAGCTAACATATCTAGAGTTGTGAATTCTCTAATTTAAACAACTGGGGGGAGGGACGGCTAAATGAAAAGGCTTGCAATTGACTAGCAATAAAAAGAGAACATTGCAAACGCTTTAAATACATAATAAATCTGAAATGCTGGAAAGCCACATACAGATCAATCAGTCCCTGACAGAGAAAATAAGTTAAAGTTCTGATGAAGAATTACCACCGCAGTGTTAAGTTATCATTCTCTTTCAGTTGCTGATTAACCTGCTGCGGATTTCAGCACTCAAGGCAAAATGGTGGGTTAATTTCCTTACTCCACATACCTCTGTTTACCTAGCAGTAAGTAGGAACCCGTTTATTATTCGACTAGTGGATCACTTTTCCTTTAAAAATATTGATCACTTAAATCCATGACTGTTTGTGTGACATTGCTGTGCACAATTGGCTGCCACATTTCGTCCACAAAATATACATCCCATAAATAACAGAATACCCTTAATACTATATTCTGTGAAGCACTTTGTGACGTCTTGAAGATGTGATAAGGCGCTGTATTAAATGCAAGGATTATTATTATTATTTATTATTATATGAGTTACAAATGGATGTTTTACTCAAAGCATTATTGAAATTGAAGGTGGTATTTTCCTGTAAAATAGTATAATATTTGGTGTATTGATATAATAAGGAGATTAAAAATTGAAAGTGCATTATCTTCTAACCTACAATCCATGTGCCGAGTAAACTTTAACAAAATTTGTCTCTGCAATCGGAAATTCTACTGTAATTCACTTTAGGATCCTCACACATCTTAGCCTCAAGCATAATAATTAACAGACCTTCCAATGTTTTAATAAAGATCTTACTGCTCTTGCTCACTACTATTTATTTCCTTTAGATTCAAAAGTAATTTCCCACCACTTTTGTTGCCTGTTTAGAGCCACCAGCAACATTGAGTTGCCCCTCAGCTCATAAATAAAACATTTTGGAGATTAGTGATAGACCATGCAACTTGGTGAAATTTCCATGTGCGGTATACAACTACAATAGTTGACATTGTGTGGACTTGGAACTCATAGAGTATATGCATTACAGTGCAGAGATGTGCTGCATCGTTGGAGGTGCCATCCTCCTGATGAAATGTTAAACCAAGGTTCTGTCTGCATGTTGAGGTGGACATTAAAGATACCATGGCAGGGTTCAAAAAATGCCAGAAGTGTCTTCTGGTGTCTTGGCCAACAATCCCCACATAAAATTAATCATTCACTTCATGGCTGTTTGACTGTGTGTAAACTACATGGTCATTTCATTTTACAATATATCCTCTGAAGTGGTTTGAGAGTTCCAGGAAACATCAAGGGCACTGTAGCAATGCAAGATGTTTTTTATTATTACAATATTCTCAACTAAAACATGGAAATTGATTTCTGCATATATTCTGACAAAATAGTCTAATGTCAGAGTATATTAGAATCAGGTTAACAAAATCTCTGTTCCAGAAAGTGGTGGAGGTGAAATTAATGGGATGTTTAAAAGAGAGGTATTAAGGGGCATGGTGAAATAATAATACAAATAATAATCCTTGCATTTCATATAGCGCTTTTCACGTCTTCTGGACGTCTCAAAGTGCTTCACAGAATATACTGAATTGACGACATATTTGTGGGGGAAACACGGCAGCCAGTTGCGCACAGCAGTGTCCCACAAACAGTCGTGGATTGAAATGACCAATTTATTTTAGGCTTTCTTTGGACAGATTATTATTAGGTGTGTGGAGTAAGGAAACTTGCCAAGGTTTTGCTCTGACCTGCCTGGATTTGAAACACAGATCTCATGCTGTGGCAAATGCTCTAACCACTGAGCTACAGGACTCCAGGGTAAGGCCAGGGTATTGGGATTAAATACACCATCTAATAAAGTGGTGGAACAAGCTCAATGAGTGATCTCCTGTTTCATTTTTTTCCCTATATGTCCTATGTTTAGAGCTTTATATGTGACAAGTCACCAGAAATCTACAAAACAAATTAAAACACTAAATATTATATTTGTTTTAGATCCATGTACACTCATTTTGAATGTTTTCATATTGACCCCAATAATAGAAGTAGGCAAGCAAGGTTTCAGTATCCAATTTCCAAACTGATGTGCACAAGGGAATCAATAGTGAAGCATGAAAAAACCAACTAAGCAATGAGAGCTCGATTTCCTAGGGTACTTCAGGTTAATTGGTTTCAAGGCACAATACATCCATGGAACATATTTGATATTTGTACATAAATATCAGCCATTGAAGGTTAGCAAGCTGATTAATGCTTGAGAGATGTACAAAAGGTAGAATGAAATAAAGCTTCACATTTTTTGCCTTATATTTTGATATTTTTAAAATCAATTTCAATGCACTTTGTTTAAACAAATGTTTTTTTTGGCTGCACGGACCAAAGGTTCTTATTATGTAATGATGATGGATGAAGTTTCTCATCTTTTATTTTCTTTATGTTCTGATTTAGTGACATGGTAAAATACTTATGCAATTGTATTGCAATTTGTAAAGTGTGTGTGTGTGTATGTGTTGACTGCATATATCTCCTTGGCCAACAACAACAACATTACATTTGTGTAGCGCCTTTCATGTCGGGAGGATATCCCAAGGCTCTGGACATTCAATGTTTCAGACCCGAGCTGGGGGGCAGGATTGGTAAGGTGTGGGGGCAGGGGAGGAAGGAGACTAACAGAAGGCAAGATTGAAGAAGAAGGTCTTGTCTTCAAGGAGCAAGAGGGGAGGGTACCCAAGACCATGGAGGGCTTTGAAAGCTTTGAAAACGAGGACCAGAATCTTGAACTGTATCCTCTGTGTGACAGGAAGCTAATGGAGTCGGTCAGGATGGGGATGATAGCGTCACCGAGCCTGGTACAGGAGAGGACACAGTCTTCAGAGTACTGGATTTTCTGCAGTCTATGAAGGGAGGAGTTAGGGTAGGCCAACAAGCAGGGAGTTTTCGTAGTCAAGCCTGGATGTTAGTGGTCATCTAACGTCAGCAGGTTTGATCCCTCACTAGGCGGATAGAAGATACCAAGACCACTCTGCCAGCTTCCTGGTGGGCAACAACTCAGCAATAAAATCCACAAGAGCATTGCCACTCTCTGTGGAGCTCCTATGGCTTAGTGGTTAGAGCACTTGTCCTGCAAGCTGGGGAGACCAAGCTGGGGAGACCTGTGTTTGAATCCAGACAGGTCAAGGTGAAACCTTGGGCAAGTTTCGTTACTCCACACACTTAATAATAATCCATCCAAAAAAAAACACTGTGATAAAATTGGTCATTTCAATCCACGACTGTTTTTGGGACACTGCTGTGCGCAATTGGCTGCCGTGACTCGCCCACAAATATACACTCAATTCACTTTACAGTATATTCTGTGAAGCACTTTGGGACGTCGATAAGATGTGAAAAACGCTATATCAAATGCAAGGGTTATTATTATTATCATCTCCCTGCCCATAGCTCAGTCACGCAACTCCTATCCATTGCCAATAAGGCAGGTTTGGAGGTACAGAGCTTGAAGAGCAGTTGCTTACTTCTCTGCAAGACAAATCAGGTGGATACCAAGCCCTGGGTTCACAACCAGACTCCAGGTAATGTCTCCCAGAAGCTGTTATCTCAAGCTTCAGAGTTTCCTCATTAGCTTTTTGACAGACATCTCTGCCTTCAGCATTATGGGAAAACATTCTGCTGATGCCATACCAACTTGATGGTATGGCATCAAGTTGACAAAGTCCAATGCCACATACCAGACTTACTCAACACTAAGCTGCTTAGTCCAGGTCTCTCATCTTCCTCACCTCCCACTAGACCCAGCTCAGGCTCCCAGTCAACTCTATGAAGCATCCTCCTGACTTCAAAGGTACTATTTTCACATAAAATTGCTTTTGCAAGCACTATAACATGATGATAATAATAATCCTTGCATTCGCTGCAGCACTTTTCACATCGGGAGGTTGTGATAATAATCCGCTCCCCCCAAAAATACAACCTATAATAAATTGGTCATTTCAATCCACGACTGTTTGTGGGACACTGCTGTACAATTGGCTGCCACGATTCACCCACAAATATACAGTCAATTCACATTACAGTATATTCTGTGAAGCGCTTTGAGACATCTAGAAGACTTGAAAAGCGCTATATCAAATGCAAGTATTATTATGAATGCGTGTTTGAGGGTCTCGGCAGCTTGCAGTGTGAGACGGTAGCATAGCCGAGTGATTTGTGGAGTGGGGAAAGGCGGAGCAGGTTAGGGCATGGATGTGGTGTATAAAGGACAGTTGAGGGTTGAACGGGATGCTGAGGTTCCGTATTAGCTCCATGAGATGTAAAGTGCATCCATAGAGGGAGATGCTGTCAGGGCCCGAGATGCGGAGGCACTGACGGGATCCAAGCAGTTGAACCTCGGTCTTGTGGGCCTTCAATCGTAGGAAGTTAGCTGTCATCCAGAACTTGAAGTCTGATAGGCAGTCTGTCAGGAGGCAGAGAGATGGAGTTGGGTATCATCCACATACAAATGGAAGTTTACCCTATGTGTGCAGATGATGCCACCAAGAGGGAGTAGATAGATATTGAAAAGGAGAAGGCCAAGGGCAGAGCCCTGGGGGACGCCACACGTTATAGTGCGGGGGCTGGAGTAGAAGCCATTAGTGGCGACAAAGTGGAGACAAAGTGGAGCCTGTCTTAAATTGACACAAACTTAGTTTTTAATCAGATGAAATATGGTTTTAATCAGCTGAAGAGCAGTTTGGAAGGCCAAGCACGTCAAAAAAAAATTCCATCTACCAATCCATCTTTTCTTATGAATGATTATACACATTGTTCAATTCTAATAATGGTGAGCTCCGCATTTTGCAACTGCTTTCTGCGTCTCCATCCTGGAGTTCCTCTGCCTCCTTCCCTCTCTCCTCACTTTTAACGCCTGATGTAAGATTTTTTTCAATAAAACATTTGGTCACCTTCACCCTTTCCCCCACCCCTGTCTTTTTTGATGTCTTCACTCTCAGTTCATGCTCCCATCTGGCTCCGTGAAGCACTTTGAGACGTCCTCCTGACATGAAAGGCACTATATACATGTAAAATTATAAAAAGATTCTTCATATTTGACAATTAAATCCAATTTGTAGGTTGGGCTAACTTTCATCGGCAAAGCTTGTTAGTGGTTTAGCTATGTGCAAACAAAGAGTGAATTTGAAGTGCCCTGATTTATCTGTAAAAGCAGTACAAAGGAATTCAGCTAAACTTCTTCCTTCGTGTTGAGACATTTTAGCCTCAATTTCCATTTTTTGTTCCTGAAATAGTTTTTTTTGCCTTTATATCAATTACATTTATTTAGAAGTTTGAGAAATGCGATATATAGCAAATAACAATTTCATCCCTCTGCCTCATGTCCCCCCCACCCTGCCTGCTCCATCATCAGCAGTCGGACCTTCAGCCTTTCTGCCCCCACTCTTTGGAACTCCATCCTGGAGCCCCACTGCCTCATCCCCTCCTTTGCCTCCCTCAAGGCCCTTCTTAAGACCCTCCACTTTTACCGCACCTTTTGTCATCATCCCACCTCCTTGCCCTCCATCATTCTAGTCTCCAACTCACAGCTTGGATTCAAACTCTTCAGTGTCCAGCACTTTGGGACATCCTCCTGATATGAAGGGTGCTATATGAATGCAATTTTTTATTTTTGTTACTATTGTTCTGCAGTATTTTTAATATATAATGGCAGGACTATGGTTTAACATTATTGATACAATTACATTAATAATGATCCTTACATCTACAGTTCTTTTCATATCAGGAAGATGTCTCAAAAAACTTCACAATATATACTGTAATTCTAATGACTGTATTTGTAGGTGAATGTGGCACCCAATATGCACATAATAATGTGCCACAAATTGCCATGGCTTGAATTATCAATTTTAACAGGGGGATTATTGCCAGGATACTGGAAGAAATTCCCTTACTTTTTTGAATAGTGTCATGTAGTGTCCGGCAAGACTGAAAGAATATTAACTTCATGTATGGCACATGCTGAAGGTGCAAAATTAAAAACTTGTTATTATATTGCAGCAGCTGTCTGAAATTTAACTGTTAATTGTATTATGATTGAACAGTATCGTGTAGTATGATTCTTGAACAGCAGGAATCATAGATAAGCCATAACCAGGAAGATAAATGGGATCTAACAGGATCTAATGTCCTCTCGCTCATGCTAACTAATTTTGCGCTCCACATTTATGATGGGATTTCCACTATAAAGCTAGAATATAGCTGATTATTATATTGTAAAATCTGATAATAATCACTTCTACAACTGGCAAAGATCACATTTTTAAAATATAATAATAATTGCATTCAATATAGCACACTATTGAAATGGTTAAAAGCCTTCTACATTTTTTAAAGTGAAGTGACTATATTTGCAGGTGGACCCAGCAGGCAATTTACACACAGCATGAAGCTAACAGCCATGGAGTGAATGCTGAATTTTATCTGGAGGACTGTTGGCCAGAACACAAGGAGAAACTCTTTTCATTTTTCAAATAGTGCCACAGGATCTTTAACGTCTGCCTATTGGCAGACAGCATCTCAGTTTAATGTTTCATCTGAGCCACCATTAATTCAGCATGCCTCAGCTCTACCCCAGCTCTCCCGACCCCTGACCTTTCAACGCCTTGGGATGTCCTCTCGATGTGAAATGTGTTCTATAAATGCAATTTTGTTATTGTTGTTTCATTAGAGTTCATAGTCCCAAAGTTGTGACCAATAGTTACATATAATTTATATTATGTAATGCCCCCAACACGCATTATATGTTACTTTTTATTCAGTTTTAACAGCTAACTGTAAAATAATTATTCACAATTTGTTCCTGCTTCTTCTTTCATGAAAGATTTGTTGTGTATTTGGCACTTCCTAATCATAGTTATCAACTTGACAATGGATAAACACTGACAATCCGCTTCCCGTAAAATGGGCTCCTGCTGCTACAAACCCATTCATATTACTGCAGGGCAGCTAATTTGCTTGCTGTGCTAATTCCAGCACCTTGGGACGTCCTCCCGATGTGAAAGTCGCTATGTAATGCAATTTTGTTTTGTTTTTTGTTGTTGTCTTTCCAGATCATTGATTTTGTGTGCAGCCAACCAGCGCTTGTAAACTCGGAAAAAAATTATATTGTATCCTTATGTTGTGTTCCATTGGAGAAGGTTCACATCCGACACCTCGCCCGCACTACCATTGCCGGGCGGTCCTTTGTCCCCACGCTCTGGAGCTCCATCCCGCAGTCCCTCCATCTCACTCGCTCCCTTGACCCCTTCAGGACCCATCTCGGAACCTTCCTCTTCGACCGTGTCCTTCAATCACCATTCTTTCTCCCCTTGCCCTCTCCGATCCTGACCCCCAGCTCGGGTCCAAAACACTGATTGTCCAGCACCTTGGGACATCCTTCCGACGTGAAAGTCGTGAAACAAATGCAATTTGGTTGCTGTTGTTCATCCAGTGTGACAGAAGCACATCTTATGTAATTGCAAAATCATCTGAAATTATAGGTGTGGGTTGTTTCTTTAGTCTCAAAGTGTAAGATGTAAGATGTGCCAACCATGTATAAAACCATGGCGAATGATGTAATTAAACAGTAATAAAATAATTGCCAGGATTATGCATTCATATTGATTGATCATTCTTCTCCAATCTGGGGACTTTTATGACTCTCTCGTTACACCTGTGTTTACACATAGTTAGCACAACCTGCAAATTCTAAACCTCTCTTCAGCTGATTAAAAACTAATCTAAGACAGGCTAAAATCAGTTACTGAGAAATGTTTATTTATAACTACAATAAAGCTTTGGACTTTGATGTTTCACTTGACTCAATGTATCATTCAGATTGAAATATAAAGTGTGTTGAATTTCATGGGAAAATTTATACATAATTCATAGACTAAACAATCTAACCAGTTTAGATATTTACAAAGGTTTAGCTCTATTGTCTCTAAAGATTCCTTTAAAGTTCACACAAAATGTAATTAATTTTCCCAATACAGAGAACAACAAGAATAAAATGCTTTGGGTAGCTCACTTATGTTTAAAAAATAATAAGAATAACCATTGTATTTTATTGTTGAGATGTCTCAAAGCACTTCACAGAATATTCTGTAAAGTAAATTGGCTAGGGATTTTGTGGGTGAATCGCAGCATCCCATTGCAGTCAGCAGTGTCCCACAAACAATTATTGATTGGGTGACCACATTTTGTGAGGGATTATTACTCCTGGAAAGCAATCCGACAATCGACTAACAACCGGGTTCCTACTTACTGCGAGGTAAACAAAGGCGTGGAATAAGGAAATTTGCCCAAGGTTTCACCCTGTCCGGGTCCTCTTGCTTTCGAGGTGAGCATGCTAATCCTTATCCTTCGGGATTCCACATGGAAATTACCAGTAAGTTGCCATTTTCCAGAGGAGCATGTTTTAAAATCAAATCTTTTGATCTGAAAAAATCAGAAATCCAAATCCAGACTACAGATATAAATCAATTCTCCTTGATCCCCATTCTGTTCAGTCTCAATGCCTATTCTTCCCATTCTCCAATTAAGTCAGTACCCTCCATTCGTTCCATGATGACCTGCCTTCATCTTTAACATAAAACATGCTTTTATTGGAAAATCCCTAAACGAACAATCCAAACAAATTGTTAATCTGGACAATCAAATTTTGTTCAGGTAAGTGTACATACACTTACCATGCATCCGTTATAATGAAATACTACCCACTTACTGTTCAGTGAAAACCTGAGCGTTGATATTTTATGTAGACTATCAGTTTCTCCAAAGATTTCTGTATTCTCTGACATTGCATTTCAATTTTCACCTCACATGCTTGTGAAACTGAAAATTTATTGTTAACAACAGGAAAATTGAAGAGTTGAAATGGACACCACTTAAATCACTCTAAACCAACGATAAAACTCTGAAATTACATATTGTGTCAACTATTTTCTGAAATTGGACCTTAAACCTGAAGATTTCTTTAGGTTCTCACATTTTCTGCCAGTTCCAATTCAATCATGTTCCTTGAATGTGAGCGCACTTCAGAGTCTGTGTACAAATATATTTTAGTAACTTTCCGATTTAAGCTTGTATTAAGCTTTAATGTGAAATTTTCTTAAAAATAACTTACATAATATTCCTACCAGACATTTTAATTATTCACCTGGCAGAAGATGAATATATCTATTGTTGGCGGCAGAATATATGTTTTGGTCTGACACATGTAGAAACCCATCACCATACTTAAGTGTACTCTATGCACTTCATAGTATATCCTGTGAAGCACTTTGAGATGTTTTGATGACATGATGAAGTACTATATCAAATACAAGGATTAATAGGAGCATAGGAACAAAGGAACATAGGAAATGCTGGATGAAAAAAGACCAAATGATCCAGTTCCCTTTCTGTCATCCTGGTTGTTTTATGTTAAAATAATACAGATGTTGATAGTGATTAATTCTGTATGCATTAGTCTACCATCACTCTGGATGAGTTTCAGGAACCATAGATCCAAAGTTACTTAGTTCTTCCAAGTATACTACACTTCTCATGTCTCAAATTATTATTACTATGATTTGAATGTGCAGCACATGGCGCATAATTCCATGCCTCTGAAATAGCTATTTTAACACTATGGTGCTAAGAACTTTTATTCTCATTGGTTTAGATAAAGGGAAGCCTTGTTCTTTAGCAGAGTTCTGTAAAAATAAGTCCTGCAGACTGAACATTTCAATAGAGTACCTCTCAAAAATTGAGATACGTTATCAGTACATCTGCCCACTAAAAGTAAACATTTTTGACTAGTGGGTTAAATAAAATACTATTAAAAAGGCTCATTAAGAATGATTAAAGCTTTCTTGAAATACAGCAAATTAATAAGATGCTCAATTCAACATCAAAAGCCTTCAGCTTCTCTGCCCTCAAGCTCTGGAACTCCAACCCACAGACCTTCCGCCTCTCCCTCTCCCTGCCGCCCTTGAACTTTCACTCAAGACCCTCCTCTTCGATGGTCACCCCAAATCCCCCCCTTTCCCTCCACGCTCCCTGTCCCCATCCTCGACCCCAGCTCGGTTCTGAAACAATGACTGAAGCGCCTTGGGAAGTCCTCCTGTCGCCCACGAATATAGTCAATTTTCCTACTCTTCTTCATCCTGCCCCGACCCCTCCCACCCTGCTCTTGTCCCTACCTACTGTACAGCGCCTTGGGACATCCTCTCAACATGAAAGGTGTGATATAACTGTAAGTATTAATTGATTGATTGATTGATTGATTGATTGATTGATTGATTGATTGATTGATTGATTGATTGATTGATTGATTGATTGGCACTATACATGAGTAAATTTGTTGTTGTTGTGGTTGTTGTTGTAAAATGAGAATTCCATTCAAGCCAAAGTGTTGACAGTTTTTTTTTGTAGTGAACTTTATTTAGTAAAATGCAAAGACCTTTTCAGGATTAAAAAAAACACTTGAGATTTTCAGACGGGTTTAATTCTAAAATTAAATTACTGTTATCTTCCATCCTTCTCTTTTTCTCACTTTTTGTCTTCTTAACACCTTAAGATGTCTCAACAACATGATAAAGCGCTGTATCAATTGCAAACATTATTATCATTCTCCCTTTACATGTTGACAAAGTCAATTCCTCGTTCCTAAATGTTAAGGTCGCACTTTAGGTACGACATCTTTCACAATCATTAAACACTACTCAGCATTAGTTTAAACATCGCATTTGTCAAATTGCATGTTTGATTTGAGGGAAATGCTGTACTGATACTCTATATAATACATTAATATGATTGAGTTTACCTGACAGAGATGTCTCCTGGAAAGATCAATGCTGCAGGCTTCTCTGTTGCCAAGCAGGGAATTCTGTAAATGTCATCTGATTATGTTAGAACTATAGAAAAACTTCAAAATTAACATATTGGCAAGCCTCCCAGGAATAGACCTCTGATATTTGATAACAAGCAAAATATATCACAGTTTAACAGAATGACAGCTGTAAACAAAAGACAAAGTCGAATAATTCCAAAATATTTAAGCACCTCTTTGCTTCTCCCATCTTGTCTATAAGTCCCTGCATTTTGAATACACCTTTGACCAACCTTCCAATCACCCTCTCCCTTGCTTGGAGTCTAATCCCATCCTGGTAAAGCACAGAGAAATGACCTAAATGAAGGGCATTATCAGTGCAGGCTGTTGTTATTATTGTAAATGAATTACGTTCTAGAAGTCTAAATTTGACTGTGTTTTAATCCTATTGGGTTTACAGAACACATGTAAGAATGCAGACATTGATATCCAGAGTAATGATTAGACTCGAGGGAAACTTTGAGACAAAATGAGACTAAATATCTTGGAAGAACTTTCTTGTGACACAAAACATTTTATTTCTTATCAATTACAAAGGTAACACTTAACAAGCATTTTATGAGTCAATTAAGCTCAGGACATGGGACTAGAATATCTAGGTTTACATCTTAGTGGATCCATTCAGATTTTTACCTTTTCAGAGCCACAAAAATAAATTTGAAATATAGTCTTATTTGTTGGTAGAAAGGAAAGCATGGTCTTGCTGACCTTCCCAGTAGCTAAGGACACCCTCCTGATGTGAAAGGCACTTTACAAATGGAAGGGAGATCAGCGAGGAGGGTGTTGGAAAAGTCCAGTTGAGAGGTGACAAAGGCATGGACCAGGGTTTCAGCAGTTGTTGGGGTGAGATATTGGTTGAGGTGGGCAATATGGCAGAGATGGAAGAAGGCAGTGCAGGTGAGAGACCAAATGTGGGGGAGGAAGGATAATTGGGGGTTGAACCCGATGCCTAGGTTGCGTATGGGTTCGGAGAGTTTTAGGGACAGGTCGGGTAGGTGGAGGAGGTGAGAGCCATGGGATTGAAGATGTCGATGAGAGCCAAAGAGTACGTCTTCCGTCTTGTCAATGTTTAGCTGCAAGAAGTTTGCGCTCATCCAGCTCTTGATGTCTGACAGATAGGCTGACAGAACATCAGGGGACTGGGGGTCACAAACTGAGGTGGATAAGTAGAGTTGGGTGTCATTCACATACAGTACATGTGGAAGTTTACCTCATGTCTGCGGATGACATCACCAAGAGGGAATATGTATATAAGGAAGAGAAGGGGGCCAAGAATGGATATTTGGGGTACCTCGCAGGTAACCGGGTGAAAGCGAGAGGAAAAACCATTTGCATAGATGTACTGCTGGTGGTTTGTGAGGTAGGACTCGAACCAAGTGAGTGTGGTCCCACTGAGGTGGATGATAGAGGACAGTGGGTGGAGAAGAATGGCATGATCAACTGTGGCACGGGACGGCGGAGAGGTCAAGAAGGACATCATTTGTGACTTTCACAAGTGGGCAGGGCAGAAGCTTGACTGGAGGAGTTCAAATAGGGTGTAGATGGAGAGATGTGCGTAGATTTGATTGAGACAGATAGAGAGGGAGCAAGATGGAGATATAGAGGGAAAGAGATTTCAAAGGTTAGGGTTGTGTTGGTGGTAGGGAGCAGGGGATATGCAGCAAGCCCCAAGGTAGCCCCAAAGTAGACAAGCGAAGGGGCAAGCAAAAGTGTGAAATGTCATCACATTTTAGAAGCACTCTGAATTGAATGAGGTACAGTTCTATTTATAACCACAGATTCTGTCATCCACGTAAATTTTAAAGCAGAATATTTTCTTTAAGGTTTCTAGAATATTGACAATTAAGTGGAGAACGAGATCTATCAGCCATGGACAAAGCAACGCTTTGGTATCTTTAAACCAGCAGGGTCACTTGGGAATAAAATAAAGTTATGAAGTGCAAAGGAAACTGTGTTAAAATGGATAGTTTATTGATGTGCTAATTTCCAACCCAAATCAATGGGAAAATGTTATGTGAACTGCAAAATGCAGTTTAGTGCCCCAAGGAGGGGAGAGCAGATATACATAGTATGAAAGCTTTAACGTGTAAATCGTTTCTTAAGTTAGAAAGCTGCAAGTCGAAACACCTGGAAGAAAAAAAGAGAGAAAAATAAAAAAGTTGGAAGCACAAGGCTGGCTTAGATGACTCAGACCTCTGAGTCAGAAATTTGTGGGTTCAAACCTTAGGTCGGGACTTTGAATTCTCAGAATAGGCTGGCACTTCGGTGTAGTTCTGGGGGAGGTAATGCGTTGTCAGAGGTGCTGTTATTCGAAAGAGATGCAAAACTGAATTCCCATTGCGCACAAATTGGCTGCCTGGTTGCCTACAAAACATGCAACAACAACAACATACTTCACAGTAAATCCTATACAATACTTGAGACGTTTCAACAGCAACAAGGTGCTGTATCAAATGCAATAATTATTATTAAAGCATCTTGGGATGGAGCAATCTTCTGGTTGTGTGGAAAAGCCCTGTTTCATTTCTATAAATATATTTCAGCAATTATCAGCAATGTTTTATTACCTCAATTTCTTCTTCCTGATATCTATCATTGAAACGTCAGGGCATTCATTCCAACCATATTAATCAGTCCAGTGTCTGGATAAGCAGACAGGGCTTCAGTTCAATGTTTCATCCAAAGGACACCATCTCCAATAATGCAGCACGCCCCAACACCCCAGCACTGCATTGGAGTTTGAGTTCAAGTTCCCAAAAGTGGCATAACTTTCTCAGCGCTTTGGGACGTCCTCCTGAAAGGCGCTATATAAGTGCAATTTTATTGTTGTTCTTGTTGTTTCTGACTCAAAGACAAGAGTGCTACCGATTAAGCCAGCCTGATTTTCTCCTATCTATTGTGAGCTTTTCTTGTCACCTTTTCATTTAAAAAAACTCTGCATCAATAATAATTCTTACATCTGATATACAGTACTGCCTTATCACATCATTGAGATATCTTAAAGTGCTTTGCAGAATATAGTGTAAAGTGAATTGCCTGTATATTTTGTGGGCAAAATACATACCAGTGGGTAACCACAATCTTCCTTTCGCAGTTTCAATTAGAAGTAATTACCTTAAGTAATGCAGCTGAAGATCAACTCATTGAGTGTTTAAAAAGTAATTAGAGAGACTGCATTGAAAGATAACTTTTGAGTGCTACAGGCTAAACAGTATTTTGTCAATTTATCAGGTGCTGCTTTGGAAGACTGGTTCACGGGAATACCGACTTAACTCTCAGAGTATTGGCTTAATAAGCCAGTATCTGAATGACTTACAACTTAATATGGCAATCTGCAGGACAACATTTCCTAAGACAGGCAGCTTTAGAGTCTCAGCATAAAGAATAATAATAATGTGATTTAGTGCCTTATTATGTCATAGAGATCTCCCAAAGCAATACGCAGAATTTTATTGTAAAGTATTGGTGCCTCTCTATTTTGTAGGTGAATACATAGTTAATTGAATACAGGAATGGCCAACAGTGAATAGAATCTTAGTTTAGCACTTGATGCAAAGGATTGCATTTCAAACAATGTTGAGCTTGATCCGACAACCTTCTGATTCAGAAGTTAGAGTGTCACCAAATGAGCGAAGCTTTGCTAACAAGGAAAAATATAAATATTTCAAGTACAGGTACCTCAATTCATCCCCAAATAATTATTTTGAAACTCTGTTAGAATTCAAGATTCTTGTCCTCACTTTCAAGGTCCTCCACGGTCTTGCCCCCTCCTGACTATGTAACCTGCTGACCTCCTATCACAGTATCCGCTCCCTCCATTCAGCAGGCTGTTCCTTGTCTCCCGCCCGACCTGACCTATTTTCAGCCTCTCTGCACCCATTCTTTGAAACTCCATTCCACAATCTCGTTGCCTTGCTCCCTCCCTTGTCTCCTTCAAGGCCAGTCTCAAGACGCTCATTTTCGACAATGCCTTCAGCTGCCCTCCCCACCTCTGTGCTCTCCATCATACCCTGCTCGGGTCCTGACCGCTGACTGTTCAGTGCCTGGGACATCATCTCACATGAAAGGCAGTCTACAAAGGTAATTTTGTTGTTGCTGTTGGGACAAGAGAATTAATTTGTGTTATCCATTTCATCTTGTCAATGTTTTACTTTTAATTGCTATCTCTATTGTCTTAACATATTCTAATCACGTTGTGTTCTTATTATAGGTTGAAGGATTGGGGAGAGAGGTCAAAGTCCAGATTTGGCCGGCTTGACCAAACTGAGGTGAGGGATCTCTGCATGGGATGAATTATTTGGCCATTAATGGATTTTTAGCTGTTTGCAGCCTTTACAGAAGCTCCACTCTAATTGTTTCCTTTATTTTCTTACCTTCATAAGCTCTACTCTTTCTCTCTCTGTCTATCCATCCGTCCACCCACCCGCCCACATTTAAACTGGATATTGGATTAGCTCTTTTCTCGCCTGTACTGGTTTACAATAACAAGAACACATTGCTTTTATATATTACTTTTCATGTCGGGAGGACGTTAATTGCAACCTATCCAATAGATTATCGCAACATCCCTAAATCTCACAATTCTTATTAATAATTTTATAGACCAAAATCTAAATTTGTTTGCCTCATTGGCTTGAGAAGATTTTTCCATGTCCAGCTTCTTCATTCATAGTTGGACGTGATTGAGCACTTCTAGCAGCTCAACAAAGCTTCATAACAAAATGATACTCTTCTGTTGTGAAGATAAATTCAAGGATTATTAACAATAATATTATTATTGCAGCACTCCCGCAGCACTGTATTGGATTGTCTGTCAAGACTATGGTATAGTGTCACATCATGAGGATGTAAAAATAAAATGTCAATCATACATAGCTAGAGTTTTTAAAATTAAAAATCTGTACTCAGTGCTCTGAGCATGTTCTAATCTCTGCTCTGTGATGCTACGCTGTGTGAAGGGCGCTATATAAATGCAAGTTGTTGTTGTTCCTTGCTCAAAATTCCAATTTCAGGACTTAGATTATAATCGGACTCCTTTGCCTCCACTTCAATGCAATAAAATCTATGAAGCAGAGGTTCCTCCATAGGCGGCAGAACCCCCTTCGCTCAAAATGGCAGAGGGATGGGATGAGAAGGCGGAAAACAAGAGCATCTCTAAGCTAATTGCTCTCCAGAAAAAGGTTTCTCTCGCTCAGCCCTACCTCCACAGAGAGCAGAGGTTTGGGGGAAATTAACTCTGCAGTGAGAAATCTATATGGTATGGAAGAGCTTCAAGCTCCATCCAGTTAAGGTCAGTTCTCCAACTCCCCCCCCCCGCCCCCCCCACCAAAGGGTCAGCCTGGCTCAGCACTTGAATCTCTCTGTTTGACTTTTGTGGTCCAATTGGGATTTTGAGCTCGCAGTCCAGGGGAAACTCAGAGGTGCGATCTTTCGGATGAGATGTCAAACTAAGGGTAAATCCACCAATTCAAATTGACATTGACAATACCATAATATAATTTGAAATGCGAAGGCAGTTTCTCTTGGTGTCCCTGGATAATCCATTAGATTTTAAAGAATGGTCATTAATTTCAACAACAACAACAATTTCGATTTATATAGTGCCCTCTATGCCAGGCAGCATCGCAGAGCGCTTTTAAAGCTTCCTGTATGCAAATTGGCTGCCTCATTCACCTACTAATGATCACTACATTTCACGGAAAACTCCATGAAGCTCTTTCAAGATTGGGTATCAAATATAAGGATAGCTTGTATTATTAATTGTCTAAAATTTGCAAGCACTAAAATGTTATAAAAAATGTCTGGTTAAACTAAACTGAATTCTCCTCCCTGGTGGCTATGAATCAAACTTCCTGCTTCACATTGTTCAATGCATAGAAGCAAAATTGCTTTGCTTTCAGCAGCAGGAACACAGTATGAGATCCTGATTGGAAGAATGAAAAGAGAACCAATGCCTGCATTGTTCTTTGTGGCAAATTGATTCGTAAAAGAATAGCAACAGGAAGATGATATCGTTTATCATGTAATGTGTGGGAATACAAAGTGACAGGGGCCCAATGCGAAGAAAGCAAACACTGAAAACAAAGAAGGGATTGGAATGGATTTCTATTTTTAAACAATTGGGATGAAAAAGACCCACTGAGCACCACAGGAATCCCTGATCGACAAACACAGGGGACATGCTGTTCACAATCTATTCTCCAGTAATATAAGCAACACTAGAAAATTGATTTCTGTAGTATGAAGGGGAAAGGGAGCAGAATCAGAAAATGCAAAAAATGTGGGGCAAATCGGAACCTCAAATACAAAGCCCTTGGAATAATGAAGTTGTTACTATTCAGAATACTGAAAGAATTGGCAAGCTTTCAAGCGCTGCCTGCCTCTAATATTCTTGTTACAAAACTATAACTTTCGTCTTGGCAGAACTACATCATGCAAAGTTTACTGACTGCTGAATAATGAGAACCTCAGAGACAGAGCATTGCAGCAATTCAAAAACATAGCCTCTGGACAGATCAATAGTCATCACATATAAATCCTTCTCACCAGAGCACCCCACCTAGCCCTCTGATCTTATATTTCCCCATACCTCTGTCTGGCCCCTTTGTTAACCTTACATAGACCTGCTGCCTGTCCATCTCCCCCTTATGGCCCAAACCTTCAGTCTCTACACCCTAACCTCTAGAAATTCTAGCCCTCTCTAGCCCTCACCTTAAACCTACCTCTCTGACTGCACCTAAAGTCACCCTCCCACTCCACCTCCCCCTTCACCCCCACCTTCTCCGCTCCTTCTTGGCGCTGATCCGCACTACTGTGATTCACTCACAGTGCACCAAAAAACAAACCCATATTTATTATGGAATGTGTGAGTTACTCTCACAGCATCAAAGATTGTTTCATGAAAAACACAGTGTTTGAATTCTAAAGGATTCCAGTAACTCAGCAGATATTTCAGCAATGAGAAACGTATTACTCCATGTACACCATCTTGGCTGATCCGTTTTCATCAATAAAATCGCATTTTTCCCTCCAAAAAGATTGAGTATTCAGGAATATTGAGTACTTTTGCAATTTCATTGTTGTTTCACTGAACAGCAACATCTTTAAACTATCCTCTCGCCTTTCTTGTGTAAAAAATTGGAACCCCTGTGTTTGATTATGCAGTGAAAAAATACACACGACAAAGCATGGCATATAATTATAGAACCCTTTACAACATAGAAAATCCATTTTCATTCTAATCTGTTACTAATACTGTTTGTAATCATCTTCGCCCTGTTTAAAGGTCGGTTTTATTCTAGTTTAAACACAATTTGTTTTGAATGATCTTGAGTTAAGACCTAAAAGACCTAAAAAAAAGTCTGGAATCCAAACAATGAGGGAGCTGGTAAGATGCGATATATGAATAAACTGCCAGGAAAGAGTGGAACTCCAGGTGGCCAAAAATACAAGGATAGAAAACAGAGAATGAAGAAAACGTGTCTATGATCTGTTGTCCTTTAATGCTTCCAGCCAGCTGGCTTTTTTTTCATCTCAGGCATCTTTTGATGAACGGAATAATTATATGATGAAAATCAATATAGTCATAATCTCTTTCGTAAATCTATGTGACTGACAAGCAGATTGTTATTTATTCTCAAATCAAAATGATTTAACTCCTTTATATCTGTAAAGATAGTTACTATTATTATTTTAACTTCAATTTTCATGATATGATTATCGGCCAAACATATAGATCTATAATAAAGAGAATTAACGCTGCTTTGAAAAATTGCGCTATTTGAGAAAGATGAAAAAGAACAAATAATGTGGATATAAGTACAGACGGGGAAAAGTTGCTGAAAAGAGGAGCAAAGAATTTCAGCACTAACCAATTCATCAAACCTAAGGGGATAAAATAAAATGACATTGACGGTCAAAAAAGAAACATATGAAGTGAGAATTAACAAAACTGATTTTAAGATTATTGCAGCACCCAGATGAAAAATAGTGGAAAGAAGGAAGTATCAAGTGGGCTCACTGACTGCTCATATTTTTTGCTTAACCAATATTTGTGTCTGTCCAGTTATATAAGACAGACATACACTCAAGTAGTGTACAAAAGACACACAATTTACCTCTTCAGTAAAGAAGCCAGCACTGACTAGAATGATTGTATTCAAAAATAAAAGCAACTGAGGAAACGCTCTGTGATAATCACCTTTCAAAATGTTCATACATTATTCACTTAATGCAATTAATAAATGTTACATGCTCATCCAGGTATGGAATGTATTGAGTCAGGCTAGTCAACACACACAAAGAATTTAGTGGTTGAGAATCCGGTACAGGGAAAGATACAATCTAACAAAACAGATTACAGGCACATTGTTAATGGTGTAATTATTGTACAGTATGTAGTTTTTTTTAAACTTTTACATAATATGACTTTTAATAAATTATAATCCTTATAATTGTTATACCAACTTTCCCATCAGGAGAATATCTTAGAGCTCTTCACTGGATATACTCTAAAGCAGTGGTGCCAACCTGCATAATGCCTTAGGTAGTCGAGACATTTGAAAGGGTTTCACAGGATATACTGTAAAGTGGATTGGTTGTGTATTTTGTGGGCAGCAAGTCTTGTGCACAGCAATGTTCTATCCATTAGGGCTTTGTATAACAGCTTACTCGACATCAGCTGTTTCATCCAGGTCCACATGTGAGGAGCTTTGGTAAATAGCCAAATAGCTCGCTGTGAAACCAACTCTGTCTCCAGATGCCTAGCGACAGTTCAGTGTAGGCCTCCCTCTCTAATTCCCATGGTTTCACAAATCCACTTCAGTGCTTGATCCTGGTCTTTGCAGATGATCAGGAGAAAGCCTCCTACATGGCATCCCCAGGCGCTCAGATTCATAAAAGAGAACTGTTTGAGCATAGGGTTTATATGCCACAAGCTTGGCATTGTTGTCCTTGAGAGAAACACAAGCAGGACTAGTGTCCTTCACCCCTTCTCTGCACAGTCCTTCTGGGCAGGCTCCAAATGTTGATTGGAAGATATAAAGGGCATTAATCCCAATTTGGTCACTCAATTCATAACTGTTTGTGGGACACTGCTGTGCACAATTGGTTGTCGCATTTCGCCCACAAAATATGCAGTCAATTCACATTACAGTATATTCTGTGGAGCGCTTTGAAATGACTCAAATACATGATAGGCCATGGCCCGGTGTGAAGAGTGCTATATAAATCCAAGTTGTTGTTGTATATCAAATGCAAGGATTATTATTGTTAATTGTTGATCTTATTGGTAAATGTGAGTTGTGGTGGACATCAACATGATAATAACCTCTAACCAGTGTACCAGTGAACTGTATAAGCTATCACTGAAGAAAGCTGTAAGATCTTAGCCTTGCACAGAAACAAATTCAGTGGGATTAAATATTAAATTGGCATTAAAAATTAATGTTGAACTAAAATTGAACATAATCCAACATTCATGGAGGAGCTATAAATACATTTGCAGCAGCAGAGAACTTATTCGACAGCGAACAGCATTAGTAGTGAACTTTAGTCTAGAGTAGGGAAACCTGTGTTGTGAAGCAGGAAAGACCACAGATAATGGATCTAATAAGTAATAATAATCCCACATTTGATATAGCACCCATAAGGTCAAACTATCTCAAAGCACTTCACAGCAATTGTTGTCAAGTGAAGTTACTGTTTTTGTATATGTGTAGGCAAACATGCCTGAAAATGTGCACATGACAATGTACCATAAATAGCCCTGCATTTGAATGAATTTACACTATTCCCTCAAATATGCGATGCCATAATATGTTTAATATCCATTTGAACAGGCTTGGTTTCTTGGTATAAATAATAGCACCTCTATTGATTTGCTCATACATGCCGCAGCATTTCAGAGCCAGTTCAGGCAATACCTACGTAACTCAACCTTTAAAATTGCAGCGATTCATTGCAAAACATACACCTTTAGGGGAATCTTATGCAGCATGTATCCTGCAGGAGATGGTTGATTGATTTCAGGTGCATTGTGATATATACACCCAAGGTGTATAGACAGCTATATAATTTTGTGACAAAATATTGGTGAAATCACAGCAATTCAGTTCGAAGCATGTAGCATTAATACAAGCGTCTCCACACTTTGTAGTAGCATTCTGTTGAGCATATTGCTTCACGTCTTCTTTATGTGTGATCACAAGAATCTCTACTCTACCTGACCAGCCAGCCTGTCAGGTACCCTATGCAGTGAGCAATGTCGGTTTCAGTTGGAAGTGAGATATGCCTTTGTATCAGAGGTCTTCATCTACCACATTGAGAGATGTCTGACAGGGCCACCGATTGCTTTGACCAATCCATTAAGTGCATTAGTGGCATTTCTAATTTGATTAGCGAAACAAAATTGATCTCAGCAACAGCTTATTTGCAGATCCTCTGGAGCAATTTGCAGAGCTTGCTGCTGTAGGTTTAACATTCTTGATGTGCTCTGGATTTGCAATAAAAAGCCACATCAAATAAGAGTTTGGAATCACTGATATGCAAATCCTGTTGTTCCAGCACGTATCAAGTCATGAAAGAACAATAAAAAATAGCACCAACCAGCTCTCAGTGTAGCCATCAGAACAATCAGACTTCTTTTAAACAGTTAATGGGAAAATCTTACTGGGCCAGATAATATTATTTTTTCATATAAATTCCATTGACAGTTTAAGTAGAAACTGAAACTGAAGATGTTCAAATCATTTATATCATGCTTTTAAGTTCAAGCTTAGCTGTATTTCTCCTGTGTGCACAGATCCTGTGGGATTACTATTATGTTACTGCAGGAAGGGCAGAGAAAAGAAAGCTCTTTGTGGTATAATATATGCTGATCATTAAAAATAACAATCTCCTGTGCTAAGTCTTCATAATGGGATATCCTGTTATAAAGATTTAATGGGCAAGATTGCTATTTTTAGCCCAACATGTGCTAGGCTCCATTGTGTAAAGCGTTTTGAGATGTTTTGGTACAATAAGACAACATGAAATGCAAGTTTTATTATATGTGATTGCGATTTTAATTAAATGAGTTTTGCAGTAGTTTAATGAAAACCTTTCAATCACAATGAAAAAATACTGTGAAGCTCCTTTGAGCATCCTAAACCTAGTACGTGTGCATAGTGATCTTGCCGGGATGCTCCTTTCTTGAGTTCTTGTTCCGGTCACAGGAAAGCACTGGTTTCTTTCAATCATGTGGCAATCACAATCATCATTCTGGCAATATTTATATCATTAAACTATTAAAGGTTGCGGCAGGGTAGTCCAACTGGTAGGGTGGACCACCCTACCCCCTTCCCCCCCTTCCCCACCTCCCCCCCTTCCCCACCTCCCCTCCCCGCGCCCCACACCTCCATTTCATTTGGACTACCCGTTCCCTCCATAACTCATAAATGTTGTGTGATGCTTCTGGAAGGGAAACACAAAAATGTTGCTTATGCAGACCACGGACGTTTCTCAAATAGGGCATCTGACCCTTAGCAGTAAAAAGGGTGGACCACCCTGCACAGGATAGATGGAAACCATTCATTGCATCATGTACTAGTGTCAGTTCTGCAGCTATTTACTTCCATTCCTCTGCTCAATCAAATAACCTTCAATAAAATTGTTCCTCATGGACTTATCCAATTCCCTAGTAAAATCGTATTATGGACTGGGCTTCAGCAGTCATTTGTGGTAAGTGATTCTACAAGCTAATAATCCTCGGAATAGCACAAATTCTTCCAGCTTTCCCTTTCTTCTTAGTTGAGACTTTAAACCAATATTCCATCAGCGTATTCAAATGGATATAAGAGATCGTACAACACTCTTCAAAAAGAGAGGGGACTTTCTGACCAGCAATCCTTCATTGAATGACAAAAATTGTCATTCAAGATTCCTTATTTCACATGCCTGATAATAATCCCGCAAAAATGTTGTTTTTAAAAAACAATTATAATTTGGTCACTTAATCCATGACTGTTTGTGAGACACTGCTGTGCACAATTGGCTGCCGAAACGCCCATAAATATTTAGTCAATTAATTTTACAGTTTATTCTGTGAAGCGCTTTGAGACAATTAGAAGATGTGAAAAGTGCTATATCAAATACAAAAAATATTAATATTTATTATTATAAGCGGTTTGAGACTATTGATAATATAAGCATTATGTCAACTGCAAGGTTAATCACACAGGAAAAAACAAACTAATATCTTACATTACACTACTGTTATCCTATTCAAAAGATGCTCTGCACATTCAGGTTGTTGTTCTCTATCCTTCAGCTTTTACACATTGTTTTCTATTGAATAAAAATTCAGTTCAGTATTACGATGAACATCGCTAAAGGCAAAGTCAGCCCCTAGTAAGATTTCCTATTCTAGTGGTGAACTGTCACACAATAAGTAAAGGTACATGTAATTGCTACCCTTATTTCCATCAAGGCGAGGAGAAGCAATGCTCTCAGGCTTCTACACAATGCCACAAGTGATCTGGCATCTTCAGTGTTACTACAATTTGTGCTCAGCCCTCAATTTTGCCTGACTCCCTGTGAAGAGGTACTTGGTCCTTGCATGTCTGTGCAATCAATAGACCTGCAGACCTCAGGAACCAGCCACGTGGGAAATCATAGCACAAACTCTACTACCCATTGCACCACAGTGAGCAAACAAGCTGAGTGCACTTCTGTGCATTGCTCTAGTTGACATAATGCTATTGACTAAAATCAACAGTATTGACATCTTCTCTTCATATTGTGGTTATAACTGCAGAGAATAAAATCAACGTCACAGATCAGAAAGACTATCTTTCTATTGCTGTTCAATGACTAAACATGCAGCAATTCTCACCTCACAAACAGTTCACTTGCTGTTCAGCTACACACTCTGTTCCTTATAATGGCTCAGATAGAAGTGGAAGATGCTGAAAATATTATCTGACATTCCTCTTTTGCAAGAAGAATTTGCTTGCTGATCCACAATTTATTGGTGAAATGAAGCTCTTCTACATTAACATCATTATAAACGTAATTTTTTCTTCACCCAAAAGGCATTCTCAGGAACAGTCATTTGAATGCAACACTCAAGAGCAACTCCTTCTTGATTTTTACTTGGCCTGACCCAGGGGATTGACTCCCCAAACTACATTTCAAATTGATATCTCTTAACTTACTCCAAAGTGGGGATTGAACATAGGAAAGTCCAAGTCAAGTCATTTAAATAAAATGCTCCGGGTCTCTACCCTGCATGAAAGGCACTATAAAAGTGCAAGTTGTTGCTGTTATTGTTTTTAACAACACAGTAAAAATACAGAACAATACAGTCACTTTGCAGCAAAATGCTGCGTAATGCTTTGAGACATCCTCCCAACATGAAAGGCTCTATATCAAATATTACTAACAATAATGCTTGTATTTGATATAGCGCTTTTTATGTCTCAAAGCGCTTTACAGAATATACTGTAAAGTGAATTGACTGTATATTTTGTGAGCAAAATGCAGCAGCCAATTGCGCAAGGATTATTATTACTTAACATAATAACATTGGAATGGGTTTGCAAAGCTTTGTGTGGAAGACAACATGGGCTGGAGAGTTTTGCATCAGATGAAGCATCTGGAGAGTGGAGGTAGGGAGTGCAGAGTACATGAAACATAGCCTTGAGGTGATGAAGGCATGATTAAGACTTTTAATAGTAGTGCAATGTACATGAGCGTGCAATATTTCAGAGGTGGAAGAAGGCTATGTTAGTACTGGACCAGATGGGAGGCATTAAACAGCGCTCAGGGTCAAGCAGAACACCAAGTGCCTGATTTAGCCTGGGTGCACATTTAGGGAGGTTGATTACATCAAAGCTGAAGGCATGTAAATGCGGGTGAGAACAAAACAAATGGCTTCAATCCTACTGATATTCAGTTGTGGAGAATTATGGAAGATTGACTTGATTCAATCTCCATTGCCAAGTATGTCACCTGAAATCAGATCAGCTCCAAGATAACCCTGCTTACCTTTTCCCCAAATCACATGTTGGTCAGTGAAAACTTTAAAGGGCAATTTAAATGAAATATTCAGATTTATTTAAAATTTAACTAAACACTAACTTAACTAAATAAATTAAAATATTTAAGAGTCTTAGATATTTTGCCCTCCGTTGATTTTAATAAAACAGAGAATTTCAGCAAATACAAATGTCGCTTTTTGTCTACAAATATACCGTCAATTCACTTTACAGTATATTCTATGAAGCACTTTGAGACATCTAGAAGGCGTGAAAAGCACCAGATCAAATGCAAGGATTATTATTATTATTATAGTAAAGAAGCATTCATTTTTCAAACATTCATTTGAAGGTCTTCAGACCAAACAGACTTCGACCAATCTGTCTGCAAAAGACTTTTGCAAATTGCTACCTATCTGAAATAACACAAGATGTACACCTACACGTACATTATTGCTATAATAAGGCTCAATGAATGTTAGCTAGATCTCTACCTGCCCACGTTCGCCCATGCTAAACATGTAATGCCTCTGGTATGCACCTTTGGCAACCATTCTGCCTACTATCTATAGAAACCATGAATCAATTTTGAATGCTATATGTTCAACCAAACCATGTGGTGGAAAGGCAAAGGCATATCCTCTCACACTTACTGTACTGATTTCTACTTCACTTAATGAGATCATGCACAAGCATAACCTCAAAGCACTTCCATCATCAGCAGAAAAATTGTTCCTTCGATTATATGAGGGAACCATCAGGCTTTTATGTCTTACTGTTTATTCCTGCTTGCTATTTATTTAACAACCACCTCTTTGAGAGGACAACTCCCTAAAAAGAGAAGGATTCATAGATTATCTTTGTGACATATCTGACTTCCCTCTTGAGACTCCCATGGAGCTCTGCGTGGGCTGGTTGATTAACCTTTAGATTTTTGCTCCAAGGTGTTGCATCCTGGTCAGATGGCATCAAGCTGATCTCTTTCCCCTTAGGGTTTCTTGGCCACACACATTATGGAAAATTGCTCAGCTTGAGCAGATTATTTTCACTTTTTTTTTGTACGTGTCCACTGATGCATGCTGGATTGCAGTTCCAAATGCTGCCCGATAATATTTTGCACAAATAACTGTTCTTCTTTTATGAGCTACTTAGTGACTGTTGGCAGTTTATTTAATCATTCACTTCCATCATGCTGAGCCCAATCCTTTTTTCAATTCTCAGACGTGGGAATTTTCATTGTCTCAGTCTCAAGACTGTGCCTTAAAAGTTACCATAGTGCAGAATATTGTAAAATTGTTCTTAAATTTTGCCTTAATTTTCACCATAGAATCATAGAATACCAGCACAGAAAGAGGCCATTCAACCCAGTCATGCCCTTGTCAGCTCTTTGGAAGAGCTACCTAATCAATCCCATTCCTTTGCTCTTTCCCTGCTGCAAATGTTTCCTTTAAACATACTTGCCTTACTCCCTTTTGAAAGTCATTATTGAATTTTTTCCACCACTCTTTCAGGCCGTATATTACAGACCGTAACACCTCTCTGGGTAAAATAAAATCTCCCCTCCCCTCTGGTTCTTTTATCAATTATCTTAAATATATGTGCCCTGGTTACTGACCCACTGGCCAGAGGAAACAGTTTCACCCCATCTACTCTCAAAAACCCTCATGTTTTTGAACACCTCTATCAAATCTCTGTTCCAAGAAGAACAATCTCAGATTCTCTAATTTGGGAGGTAGTTTTCCATTGTTTCTCCTGGAGTTCTGGCCAACAATCCTTCAGATATAAAATATGGCCAAAGTTTCCACCTGTCAAGTTGGCTGTTTGTGGGACATTGGTATATACAAATTGGCTAGTCAATTCACCTACAAAGTCATTACACTTCACAGTGAAACACTTATCAAATGCAAGGATTATTCATATCAACCTACATCAATTAGCAGCACTCACGTTTCTGAGTCAGTAGGTTGCCCATACAAGCTCCATGTCGGGAATTTGAACGCACAGTCTAGGCTGTCTTAATGTCAGCCTACTTAATAGGCTGACAATCCACTGCACTGTTGGGAGTTTGCTTCATTATTGGAGATGGCATCCTTTGGATAAAAATAAATCCTTGCATTTGATATAGTGCCTTATCATATCATTGAGATATCTCAAAGGACATCACAGGGTATTTGGTGCAGCAGACAGTTACACACAGTAATGTCTCACAAACAGCAATGGAGTGACCAATTTTATTTGGGGGATCATTGGACAGGACACCGAGAGAAACTCCCTTCCCTTTTCGAAAATGCTATGAGACCCTTAATGTACACCTGAACACGCAAACACGACCTTGATTTATCATCTCATTCAAAGGATGGCATCTCCAACAATGCAACATACCCCAAGCATTGTATTGGAGTGTCAGCTTGGACGATGTAAATCCACGTCACAATGTAGGGCTTAAACCCACAATTTCCTTACTCAGCAGTGAGAGTCCTACCAATGCACCAGGCTGACATACTGAGTGAGATATCTTACTCAAGTACTGTCAGTGTGTTCGGGTGAACTTTAAAGATCGCATAGCACTGTTTGAAAATAGAATGGAATTCTTCTCGATGTTCTGGCTAATCATTCCGAAAATCAAAAAATGGTAATTCCCCTCATGACAGTTTGTGGAACATTGCTGTGTACAAATTGGCTGCTGCATTCACCCACAAACTGCATATTCGGAACAAAATGCTTCCTGTGAAGCATTTTGAAATGTTCCAACAATGTGATAAGGTACCACTGTATATCAAAGGGAACGAAAATTATTATTCAATTATAGTTCTTTTTAATCACCTTGCTAATTAATATCAAATTGAAGAGATGTCCGAATCGCTCACCACCTTGAATATTAATTCAGTGAGAAGGTTTGGGCCTCTGAGATCCACACACATGCAATTCCCAGAAAGTGATCAGGAGTGGGAAATTTATTTCCCTCTCCCTAGCCTTGCAACGTTGAGGTTAATTGTAGTGTCCTGCAGCTACCTCTGTTATAAATATATATTATATAATGAAGCACACTGAAAGAGCAATCTGCGGAGACTGAAATGGATAATTAATTTGAAGCTGCATTTGTTTTGCAGTCTATTGCATAAAAATAACATCCACTGACACTTTGTGTCAAAGTGGTTTTGTGCTCTTATCTCTCCAGGGAAACCTTTCAAAAAGTAACCTGTTATTTATTTTTCAAATTTTTGTTCTAACCCCTGATCCAGCTTCTTCTGATCAGTTGGAGTGACATGTGCAAAAGTGAGCCAATCACATCTGGTACTGTTCCACACTCAATCCAGAGAATTGCCTCAGATGGTGCATATGTGGCAGAATGCAGTTAGCATCTGCTCACCCGGTGTAATAATAACAATAATGATAATAATACTCCTTGCATTTGATATAGCGCTTTTCAAGTCTTCTAGACATCTCAAAGCGCTTTGCAGAATACTGTATACTGTATTGACTGTATATTTGTGGGCGAAATGCGGCAGCCTATTGCACACAGTAGTTTCCCACAAATAGTTATGGAATTGAAGTGAAGTGAAAAGCACTATATCGATGCAAGGATTATTATAATTATTCGCTCAAAATGTACCCCCTTTTAATTACAGGCCTTGTCCTTTGGTTCTACTGTTCAGTAAAACATTGTATCATGGTCTACATTATCTAGTCCCTTTATAATCTTAAGGACCCAGTTATATCATCCCTCAACCTTCTCTTGTCCAGTGTGAATATGCCCAGTTTGCCTAATCACTCCGCATAGTGGAGTGCATACATCTATGCTCTGGCCCTGATCCACAAACTGCAGTGTGCCAAGGAATTAGATCCAGCTTCTCCAGCTTCATAGTGTTTACAGGGTAGGATGGTCCACTGCTGGTCTATTCAATCTGGTGAACATTGTCCAGCTCACAAAACTGCAAGTTCTCAAAGAGAGTAAGAATACATCCACCAAGCTGCACAAAATATTATTAAATAAAAGCAACATAAACAACCACAGTCAATGCATAACTGTGAGGAGAACCCAATCACACACATTATACTGTATTAAGTATATACGGGATCCAACAAATAAAACAGCTTATTTTATCACTTTTCTTTCTAGTGAACAAAATAAATGAATAAATTTAACAAACTAGAATCCTTGCATTTGATACAGAACCTTATCACGTTATTCAGATGTCTCATCGCCCTTCACGAAATATATTGCAAAGTGGATTGAATTTATATATTGTGGGAGAAACGTGGCAGCCAATTGCACACAACAATGTTCCAGAAACAGTTGTGGATCCACCAACCGACTAACAAAAGGGTTCCGACGACTTACTGCTAGGTAAGCAAAGTCGTATAGATTAAGGAAACTTGCTGAAGGTTTCACCACGTCCGGTAATCAAATTGGGGTCCTATCGTTTGCAAGGCGAGCACGCTAATCACGCTAATCAGGACTCCAACGTTTCCTACAACAAGCACCTTACTGACCAGCATAAATTCTCCTTTCAATTTTTTTAAATTAAAAAAATATTAACTAAAACATGCTGCTGGTGAATCTGATGAGTTATTTCGAGACATTTTGTAATACTGCACAAGTGATCTAACATTGACTGCACTAATCTGGAGCACCATCTAGAGGCAACACATGTCTCCACAGTACATTCAGATTTCCATCTGAAACACAATTGTGCCATCTAGCCACAGAATTCCTCACCTGACAACCCATCATTTCTGTTGACGTGAAGCAAGCATATGATTTTCCTGGTGTAGCAGAGGCACGGTTCTAAGTATGAGATTGATTTGGCAGCTTCCATTTGTAGTCTTAGGGTACAATTCTACCAGGAACCCGTGATCTTGCTGCGTTCTGCTACAAAGAGTGAACAGTGACTGGAAACATGTCAATGATACATATAGATAACTCAGAAGGGTTGTGGACCTGAAACGTTGACGCACTTTCCTTTCTCCTTAGATGCTGCCTGACCTGCTGAGTTTTCCCAGCTCTCTCTGTTTTTGTTTCCTACAGACAACTTGTTGGATACCACTCTGATTATCTACACAGAAATAAACATTTATTTTTTGAAGAAATATCTTACATGATGGGTATTACTAATTTAAAGGTATCTCATTGCTGGTCAATTTAGTTTTTAATCGGCAGTTTTTACCATTTTCACTTTCTCCTGTAGGCTGTACCCTGATGTTGCATGTACATGACCATTCTTCAGCCTTGATAGTGCATTGTGACAGATTATTGCAGGTGTGTGGAGCATCACAGCCCATTTTTGCCCTCGCCCATCATCCACAGAACATGTTCCAGCAGAGGCCTCTGGATAGAGACCAGAGTAAGTGGAAATGCTGTCTTACATAACCAAAGAATCAAAATGAGGTACACTATTGCTACCATTGTGTTGAGGTAGACTAATAATAATCCTTGTATTTGATACAGTGCCTGGTACAAAAATTATGTTCCTGGTTTGTATTGATAAAATGTCTCGGCTCGATTACGTAAACGACCTGCTGTTCAGTTTCCCTAATTCCTCCCTCCACAGGTTGCAGATAATCCAGAACTCTGCGGACTGTGTCCTCTACCATTCCAAACTCCATGACCCCAACTCCCCCATCCTTGCTCGACTCCACTGGCTCCCCATCATCCAGAGGATCCAATTCAAGATCCGGATCCTCACATTTCAAGCCCTCCACAACCTCGCCCCACCCTACATCTGTGGCTCCTATCCCCTTACCAACCTGCCCGCCCCTTCCGCTCAGCAGGCTCTGGCCTGCTCCACTTTCCCTGACCCACCCACCCCACCAATGGCGGGCAAGCTTTCAGCCAATCTGCTCCCAACCCCTGGAACTCCATCCTACAGTCCCTCTGCCTCGTCCTCTCCCTGGCCTCCTTCAAGTCCAGCCTCAAGACCCTCCTCTTCGAAGTACCCATCAGCATCTCCTAATCCCCCCTTCCCTCCTCAGCCCTTGTCCTAAGCTCGGGTCTGAAGCAGTAACTGTCCAGAGCCTTGGGACATCCTCCTGACGTGAAAGGTGCTATACAAGTGTAATTTTGTTGTTGTTGTCTCCCCAGGTCAAAAAGTGCAAGGAGTTCCTACAGAAAAGTAATTGTGACAAACAACAGCTGTACCTCACTGGATATAGGTCACCCAATGGAACACAGAAGCAGGAGGAGACAATTCAGCCCAATTAATCTGTACCACAGGTTTATTAGATCAGGTATTTATTAGGCAGGGCTTTAATCCAATCTCCCTTTCTTCGTCAACATCCTCCAATACAGTGACGTCCCATGTATTTATCTACTTACTTATCAAGTATTCATTATCCCCACAATACATACATAGTCACACCACTTTAGAGTAGATTCTGTGAAGCGTTTTAAGATGTCTCAACAATGCGATAAGGTGCTATGTCAAATGGAAGGATTACCATTATTATATTATGTATCTAGTTTCCTTTTAAACATTCCAATTGATTCTGCCTATACAGCCATCTGGGGCAGCAGCTCATCAGAACAAATTACATTTCAATGAACAGCTAAGCATAGTGGTAGAATATTAAATCAATGCCTGTGCTGTAATTTATAGAATTTCATATTAGAAGCAGCGTTTCTTTTGTTACAACATGAGACCTCTCATTTTCACTTCCATCCTTGGGGCCAATTACTGACCAGGTAGAGAGTGAAATTGGAAATGATCCTGCAGTCATGCCCATGCAATAATTTAAAGTCAGCTAATTAAAATCTTCGAACTATTGGAATAAGAATAAGAAGAAATGAATAATTATCACTGCAAATCACACAGAAATAAAGTTAGATGCTACAGTCAAACCAGATTGACTTATGACTGGAGGTAATTGCATAGAATGTAGCTCTGTTTGAAGCATATATGAGTTGTGAATCTTTGGTTCTCTTCATTAAGTTGCCCCTCTGTTGGAGCTGAAACACCAAGATATTTTTGCAGTAGAAATCCACTTAAAGCCCAAAGAGCAAGAAACCCTGCAAGCTGAATTTGATTGCTGAAAAGTCTTACTGGGATTTGCTGATTATCACTGAAGAGATAACGCAAACTATACCGGTTACTATAAATGAGAACTCTTCAAGAGCCGGTAGCTTCACAATAACATTCCTATAAGACTTACAGTCATTTATTACTACATCTCTTGTGGAAAAAATACTCCATCTGCAAATGACAATAGGCCCTTACTTGAATTGTTCAAGCTAATTTCATTTTTTGGTTCAAAAGGTAACTATTCGCAAAGCCCCACATATTCCTTGACTCATTTATCACAAATCGACATGAAACATTGCAAATGTCATCCCAAAGAATCACTTTTTATTTGTTAACTAATTTTTACTTTGCACACAATAGGAGAGCATGGCGGGTAGAGGGGGGAAGATAACTGAAGGCATAGTCAGAAGGGAAGGTATGGAGACAGACCTTGAAGGAGGCAGGGAGAGGAAGAGGCGGAGGGTAGGAGCAGAAAGGCTGAAGGTCTGGTAGAAGGGTGGGGTACATACAACTGGCCAATGCCTGCAGACTAGAGGGAGCAGACAGGTTTCAATAGGTCACACAGGTGGGAAGGAACATGTCCATAGACAGCTTTAAAGATGAGGACAAGGATCTTATACTTGATCCTTTGGGAGATGAGGAGCCAGTGAAGCCGCAAAGTATGGGAGTGATCAACTCACAAAGCAGGAGAGGATATCAGCTGCAGAGCTCAGAATAATCAGAAACTTGTGGAGGAAATTTGGGAAGTCCAGTGTTCCTGTTAGTCTAGTCAAGTCTAGATGTAATAAACAAACAAATAAAACAAATCAAATTACATTTATAGGGCGACTTTCAAGTCGGGAGGACGTCCCCAGGAGCTGAACAGTCAGGGGTTGGGACTGATAGGTGGGGCGGGGAAGGGTAGAGGTGGGAGGACGGCAGAAAGCATGATTGAAAAGGAGGGTCTTGAGACCAGCCTTGAAGGAGGCAAGCGACGAAGCAAGGCGAATGGACTGTGGGATGGAGTTCCACAATGTGGTGGCAGAAAGCCTAAAAGCCCAGCCACCGATGGTAAGGGGGATCAGGCAGGAAACATGGAGCAGACCAGAGCACACTAAAAGGAGGGGGCAGGCAGGTTGGAAGGGAGTCAGCAGGTCGGAGAGGTATGCAGGGGCAAGGCCATGGATGGCCTTGGAAGTTACAATGAGGATCTTGAATTTGATCCTCTGGGAGATAGGGAGCCAATGGAGCCGGGTGAGGGTGGGAGAGATGGAGCCTGGTGCAGCAGAGAACACGAGCTGCAGAGTTTTGGATGATCTGCAGCTTCCCAGGTAGCAAGCCAATGTGGGGCCCATATAGGCAAGACCCGGGGCATATGGGCATGGATCAACCCATATGTATCCCATATAGGGCCCATATGGATTAATCCATATGGGGATCTACTTGGGCTAGCCCATTTGGGAACCATATGGGAAAAACCTGGGCAAGCCCATGTGGGCAGAATATGGGCTGGCCCATGGGGGTATCATATGAATCTTGGGTGCAGAATCCTGTGGGGCCCATATGGGCCACCCCATATGGGACCCATATTTTGGCCCATTTGGGACCCCACATGGGCTTGCTACCTGGGTTGTGAAGGGAAGAACTGTGAAGGCTAATGAAAGGGAGCTTCCATAGTCAAGCCTTGTTGTGATGAATGCATGGGTGAGCATTTCGGCAACCTGAGGGTGAGGCAGTGGCAGAGTCTGGAAATTTTACGGAGCTGGTGGAAGGCAGTGTTGGTAATGCATGGATGTGGGGGAGAAAGGACAGTTCAGGGTCAAACAAGACACCCGAGTTCCTGACTGGCTTCATGAGGTGGAGTATGCAGCATGGATGCTGATACCACTAGCGACCGAGGTGCAGAGGAGTTGATGCGAACTATTCAGGAGGGGATCAGTCTTGCTGACATTCAGCTGGAGAAAGTTGTCTCTCGTCCAGGACTCAATGTCGAACAGACAGGCAGTCAGGATGCCGGTAATCCTGGAGTTGAGGGTGGAAGTGAAGAGATAGAGTTAGGTGTCATCTGCACACATGTGGAAATTTACTCCATGTCTGTGGATGATGTCACTGAGGGTGCAAAAACTTCACAAGAGAGTGCAAAAATCTAACATACTATTGACAGGGCTGGATGCTGTAAAAGGGCAAATATATGGATATGTTCAGGAAATGTGCTCCCTGCTGCTACCACGACATGTGGTTTTACATTGAGAGATCATGAAACAGGGGAAAACTGTTTCCATTGGTGCATCAGTGACTCGTGGTCACAGATTTAAAATAGTTTCAAAAAGAAGCAGAGGGGAGGTGAGGAGACATTTTTTTCACTCAGCGAGTTGTTCGAATTTGGAATGCATTGCCTGAAAAAGTGGTGAAGGCCTATTCGATAACAACTTTTAAAAGAGAGGTAGACATTTATTAGGGTCAGACGGGTTTGCGCGGTTATGGGGAGAGAGCTGGGGAGTGGGATTGAATTGCTCTTTTCAAAGAGCTGGCACAGACTCAGTGGGCCGAACGGCTTCCGTTTGTGCCGTAAGATTCAATGATTCTATGATACGCAATGTGGCAAAGTTATATGTCTAGCTGATGCATTACTAAAAAACACTTCAATACTAATGTAAAAATGTAGTGATTGTATTATGCAGACAATCATGGCGGCTAATTGGTGCAAAGCAATATTCCACAAACAGCCATGAAGTGAATTATTGATTTACATTTGCGAGAGTGTTGGCTGGATAATTGAGAGAAACATTTAAATACTGCAGTGATCGTTAATGTCACCTGAACAGGCAGACAAGAACTTGGTTTAGCATCTCATAATAGAGCAGCTTTCAGTTTGGAGATTTGCTTGAGTGCAACCCGTGTGTGAGGCCATGGAAATCAGTCTCCCCGTTCTATGATTCGTATACTGCACTTACAGCTTCTTTCAAGCATATTGTGCATTTTTCTAATCCATGGATGGAAGTTATTGGAAGCTGCCGTAAAACTTCAGGATCTTCCACTTGAACTAAACTGCATAACCATTACTTCAGTTCTCATCAAGATCTACAGGTTCCCTGACAGATCAACTTCAAGGTCATCGCCCTCACCTATAAATCCCCTCACACTCCAGCAACTCCCAATCTTTGTAATCTTCTCTTACCTCACTCTTCTGCTCACTCCCACTACTTAGCTACCTCAGGACGTACTGTGCATCCTCTGTTCCCACCACACTAGCATCGGTGGTCAAGCCTTTAGTAACTTTGCCCCTAACCTTTGGAAATCCTTTTATCTCTACCCCCTCCACCTCTCCCCCTCTCTATCTGTCTTTAAATCTCACTTAAAAATCTCAGAGCAACTGAGACCATTTTTTGTGAAGCGCTCTGAAATGTGAAGGACACTGTATAATTTAACTTGTATAAATGTGAGTTGTTCAGGTTATGAACAATAATATTACATCAGAATTGATGGATAAACCTACGCGTCCATGAAAGCAAATACAGAATTTATGTGATCGAAATAAGATAGTAAATAAGAAAATATCAGATTTGCAGAGTTAGCTGTATGGTCCATGCAGACAGCAAACCCATACTGTTTGGGTTGATTGACGGATATTCATTCCTACCCATTCTACTGTGAAAGGCATTGATCATTTTATATGTTCTGCAGGGAGCAGAGCTGGTTGTGTTTGAAATTTTCGAAGCAGTGTTCAATGCAGATGAATCTTAAATCACGTGGAAGCCCCAAATTACCTGTTCGTGACTAGTGGAGTGGAAAACCACTGGTTGCCATGACAAAAGAGAAATTTGTGCTGCAGTCTCCAAAGTCTGTGTTCCACTCATAAACAATGAGACTTTTGTTGAGATTTTAAATTGAAATGTGAGCAGTTGAGCAGTTGTGAGCAGTTGAGATAACAAGGTGTCAATGAAAGGATAAAAATAAATGGCAACGCTGTAATAAGTTTAAGGGAGACTGTGCATTGCTGTTCTTATGAAGCCTGGGCCTGTATGTGTTATGTAGTTTAAATCTATTCCTGCAACTTTTATAAGATGATGAGAGATTTATACTTTCCAGACGGCATTAGCTGTTTTATTGCTAACTATCGGAGGCATCGTTTTGCCTAAATCACATGTGCTAGCCAGTGTAGGTTTGGAGAATCATAGTCATGACTCACTATCCCTCCACTTTTTAAGTATGTAAATACGGTGTCTATCTTCCTCGAGAAGGAATTAGTACAGAATCCAAAGGATATACCCTATTTTTTACATTGGATTTGAACTGACAGGAATACCAGCCTCAACATTAGGTAGCACACTGGTCTTACGTAATTCAGTGATCCAAATCCAGAGAACACCATTGAGATTCTTCTAGTCATAACTATAGGTTGAAGATGATTTGATGCATTCATAAAAGAAGGTTCAATACATAGTGTCATCCAACATCTAAAATCACCCATTTTGATGCAGAGAAACTTCTCAAAACAATATAAATTGACTATTCAGTGCCGTGGGAGGTCCTCCTGTGAAAGACGCTCCATAAATGTAATTTTGTTTTGTTTTTGTTGGGTTTGTTGTAAACCCCAAAAAACAGGGGAGTAAAAATGTGGCATGTCAATTAAGTAGACCTGTGTCTATAACATATTGTTCTATGTAAATCATGCGATTTACAAACTCTTTGGATCATTTCCCCTTAATACACATTAAGCAAAATTCTCTCAAGATCTTATCCTGGTTTTAATACCTCTTAGTTTCAAATACTGTAGAAACTTACATTACAGTTATTCTACGCAATCTTTTAAAAACAATAATATAAAATCAGAGATTGCCATCTCTAGTATTACTTAAATATTGTTCCGCAATTTTTTTGTGCTGAAAAAGAAAATTTTAAAGTCGTCCACCCTTAGTGAGGGGCATTCAATGTAAAATCTTCTGGAGTGGATTCTGGAAGCACATGGAAAGGCTTTGCTGTATCAGGTCTGGAAGCCCAACCACCATAAAAAGCAGACATAAGCACATTCTGTTACAGAAGTACAATTTTTTTTTTAAATGATTATGATTTAAGAAGTAAATACAAGCAGGTGAAGAAACACAATGCGATTGAAAAAGTATTTGGCAGAAAATAGCAGCATAAATGCAGCCCAGACATTGGAAAAACATCTTGGGAAGTAATTCATGTCAAACAGAATCACAAAGCCCCTATCTCTGGCTTGAGTGTCTCCCAGCAGAGGTCTGACAAGTTAGTGTGGCATAAGTGAAATAACCTGAAATAGATTAAATAGATCTAATAGAAATAGATCCTAAGGTGCTTTTCCCAAATTAAATTTCCGTTTATGTAACCTTTTTCTTAATAAAACAAATTTCAATCCCAGCGGCCTTTTCGCTCCCAAAATATAGTCAATCAACTTTACAGTATATACTGTGAAGTGCTTCAATGATGTGAAAGATGCTATATCAAATGCAAGTATTATTATTTTTATTTTTTATTTATAAAAATTTCAGCAAATTCAGGTAAATTCAGGTAAATTCCAAGCCCTTACAATGCAAAACTCCATTTAAAAGCAAAAGCCACCAACAGTGGAAAATCTCATTCCATGCATCTTACAGCATACAACAGACCAGGCTTTACACAAATTATTCAAATTTGACTTCTGAATTGCAGTTCATACTATAGGAATGGCAAATAGTGGGATACCAACCTAAGTAAAACAATTGGAGTAAAGCCAGAATATCACTATGTTGCACTTTAGTACAGTAATACGGGCCCTGAACCAGATGTCCAAAACACGGTGCAGTAGGTGGCACAGTAGGATGGATTCTTCTCCCTTATTACAAAAGGAGTTTGAAGGCGTTATCTTTACACCAAGGGCTGTTGGAGTATGGAATAGCACAAACAGCTGTTGCAGTTAATTCCATCACAGCATTTAAAGCAGAATTCTATAAATACATCAGAGAAAATAATATTAAATCTTTCAGAGACAGATTCAGATAATGAGATTAGCTATTAGAAGTGATTCAATGGCCTCCTTCTGTGTTGTAAATTTTCAGATTCCATAAAAAGAAAGGACGGAACAACCGCTTTGGAATCTTGCCTTTATGATTAAATAATGATTATAATAATTACCCTTAAATCTGATGTAAATCCACCCTCTGGAACTCCCTGTCTTGATCCCTCCACCTTACCCCCTTTTTACCTATCTTTAAATCCATTGAAATAGATAGATTTCTCCTTCATAAAGGGATTAAGGGGTATGGGGTTAAGGCAGGTAGCTGGAGTTAGAATGGAATATCAGCCATGATTGAATGGCGGGGCAGGCCCGATGGGCCGAATGGCCTACTCCTGCTCCTACTTCTTATGTTCTTAAGACTTACCAATTTGACTGCACTTATGAGCACCTCCATCACCCTTGCTCGGTATCCAACCCCTATCATTGTGAAGCTCTCCAAGATTCTATACTCCATAAAGAGAACTATATGAATACAATTTCTTGTTGGTTTACATAAGGAGGTCATCTCATGTCACCTGAATATACAGATGGAGCCTTGGTTTTACATCTCACCTGAAGGCTGTCGTGGAGCAGCTTGACGGTTGTTCAGGATCACTGCAGGTGACCCTGAGCAACTGTGCACCTTCAACTCTCTCATCTGCTTAAATATCCAGGACCATCAACAAACCCACCCACTCCTCCTGATACAACAGCCATCTCTGCTCCCTAAAATCCTAAACCTGGCTGCTCGAACACATGTGGCCGAAAACCAGACTTACAGTTCATCACACCTTGAGCATCTTCACGGCTACCGCTGTTCTCTGTCACAAGTAAAACCTGTGCACCACTCAAACATCATTCTGAAGGCCAAAAGAACTCCAAAATCCTATTCTCCACCTCCCATCATCTCCTTCATGCACCCCCTCAAGTAGCTCAATCGTCACATCCAATGGGCAAGTGCGAAGCGGTCATGAACTTCCTTACCTCTAAAATTGACGTCTGCCTGGTAGCTTCATCCTTCTATTCTGTGTCACCCACCATTACCCCCATTCTATTTCTCTCACCCACCCGCCCTCAGCTCCTAGCATGGCCCCCATCCTACATTTGATTGCCCCCATCTCTCCTTTCTCCCTCTCATTCACCATCACCACAATGAAACCCATCACCTGCTGCTTTAACTCCCCTCCCCACTCAATTGTTTTTCACCCAGCTCCCCCTCCTCTACCCACTGCTGGCAGACACCATTAACCAGTTCCTCTCCTCAGGATCAGTCCCACTTCCCCTTAAAACTGCCATCATCACACCTCTAAAAAAAAACACCCTTGACCCCTCCACCCTCGGCCAATACTGTCCCAGCTCAAACCTGCCCTTGCTTGAAAAACTCTGGAATGCATTGTCGGCAACCAACTTTGCACATAACTCTCCCTTCAGACTCTCGTCAAACCTCTTCAGTTCGGTTTCTACCCTGCCACAGTACAGAGATGGTGCTTAGAATTATAGAATCTTACGGCACAAAAGGAGGTCATTTGGCCCATCGAGTCTGTGCCGGCTCTTTAAAAAGAGCAATTCAATCCCACTCCCCAGCTCTCTCCCCATAACCGCACAAACCCGTCCTCCCCAAATAAATGTGAACCTTTCTTTTAAAAATTGTTATCGAATCAGCCTCCACAACCTTTTCAGGCAATGCATTCCAGATTTGAACAACTCGCTGAGTGAACAAATTTCTCCCCACCTACCCTGTGCTTCTTTTAAAAAACATTTTAAATCCGTGACCTCGGTCACTGACACACCCACCAGTGGAAACAGTTTTTCCCTGTTTACCCTATCAAATCCCCTCATGATCTTGAAAACCTCTATTAGGTCTCCTCGTGACCTTCTCTGCTCCGATGAGAATAAACCTAGCCTCTCTAGCCTTTCCTCATATGTGAAGACCCTCATTCCTGGTACCATCCTGGTAAATCTCCTCTGCACCCTTTCCACTGTCTTAACATCCTGTCTAAAGTGTGGTGACCAGAATTGTCCACAGTACTCTAGCTGAGACCTAACCAAAGTTTGATAGAGGTTAGTCAGAACTTCCTGACTTTTGTACTCCATGGCCCTATTTATAAAGCCTAGTATCGCATATGCTTTTTTTTAACAGCCTTGTCATTCTGATACAAGATGGTGGCAGATGAAGGGCTGATGTCACCAGGTGAACAGTAGACCAACAATGGCAGACATTCAAGGAGAGTGCAAATTTCCCAGCGAGCACGTATTCATTTGAGGAATAAGAATGCCATGGGAAAGGTGGTCCAGCCATAGATAACTAGAGCAATTAGGGAAAGTATAAAGTCAAAAGAAGAAGCCTATACAACAGCTAAGATGAGTACTAAACCCAAGGATTGGGAGAACTTTAGGGATCAACAAAGGAGAACCAAAAAATTGATCAAAAGGGAGAAGATAGAATATGAGGGCAAACTAGCGAGGAATATAAAAACAGACTGCAAGAGTTTTTATAAGTATACAAAAAGGAAAAGGCTATCAAGGTTGAATGTGGTCCATTACAGGCAGAGACAGGGGGAATTATATGGCAGACTCATTAAACAAGAATTTTTCTACTGTCTTCACCATAGAAGACACTGGAAACATACCAAAAATAGAGGGAAACCTCTATTTTTGCGAAAACCCAACACAAAAAAAATTAACTTATTTTTAAACATATCATATTAATAATAGACTAAATAAATATCGATTACAGTCTATAAACACAGCAAAGGATCACAAAGCAAACTTCTACAATGGCAGACGGAAGAGTATTTTCCTCTTAAAGCGACACTGTCAATTTTTCCTTTTTTTTCTTTCTCTCCCTCCTTCCCTCTCTTTTTCACACACACACACACACACTCAGTCAGTCTGGCATCTCAATGGCTCTGAACAGAACTCCCTTCCACTCCTCTCATTTTCCATCAAAATTAATCAACTCACCCCCTCTCTCCCTCCCTTCTTCTTCCCCAACTCTCTCTCCCCCTCCCACTCCTCTCTCTTTCTGCCCCGCTTTTTCCCTCGCTTGCCCCCCTCCTTCTCTCTCCCAGCCCCTCTCTCCTTCTCCCATCCCACCCCCTACCAAAACAGTGTATAAACCCACAATACAGTCATGCTACACAGGCAATACGTAGTATCCATCAGAGAGCGAGGGAGGGAGGGAGGGAGGGAGGGAGGGAGGGAGGGAGGGAGGGAGGGAGGGAGGGAGGGAGGGAGGGAGGGAGGGAGGGAGGGAGGGAGGGAGGGAGGGAGGGAGGGAGGGAGGGAGGGAGGGAGGGAGGGAGGGAGGGAGGGAGGGAGGGAGGGAGGGAGGGAGGGAGGGAGGGGAAAAACTGACAGTGTGGCTTTAAGAGGAAAAACAGGAAGTGCCATGGCAGCATTCAGAACTAATCATACTGTACTCTCGAGTGACAATCAACTCATTAAATACGCCAATGCGATTGTGCCGGATAAGATCCAGTTATTCGAATGAGGGCCTTTATTTGGAGGTGCCGGTTATACGGAAGTTACGGTTGATTGGGTCATGGATAAACAAGCTTTTACTGTAATATATATTACAATCTTGCACCTACTTCCTCCTCTGCACCAAATTCCCACTCTCGTGAATGTTACAAACTATGTCCTCTCTATCTGTGACCAGGGTCCCTCTGCCTCCTCATCTTCCTGGACCTCACCGCTGTATTCAACACAATCAACTATGCTATCCTCCTCCACCACCTCCATCATCCACCCCAGTGGGACTGCACTCGCTTGGTTTGTGTCCTACCTCACAAACTGCCAGCATTATATTTCTGCAAATATTTTTCTTCTCGTTTCCACCTGGACACCTGTGAGGTACTCAAAGGATCCATTCTTGGCCCCCTTCTCTTCCACATCTACATGCTCCCTCCCCATAGGTGGATGACTTCGCCAGTGATATCTCACATCCTTGGTGATGTTAACTTCCACATGTATGCAGATGACACTAAACTCTACTTTTCCACCCCCAGTTGCAACCTGTTGTCTGCCTGTCAGACATCAAGAGCTGGATGAATGCAAATTTCCAGCAGTTAATAAATATCAACAGGATGGAAACCATTCTCTTTGTCTCCCATTGATGTATTCTGTCCGATGGTTCCGACATCCTCAAGCTATCTGACCAGTCCTTAAAACTCTCCGAACTCGTGCGCAACTTAGGCATCAGGTTCAATCCCAAATTATCCTTCCTCCACATCCAGTCTATCACCATCTGTCTTCCATTTCTGCCACATTACCCATCTCCATCAATACCTCACCCCAAAAGCTGCCGAAACCCTGGTCCATGCCTGTGTCACTCTCGGCTGGACTACTCCAATGCCCTCCTCACCAGTCTCCCCTCCTCCTCCATTGACAAAATTCAGATCACCCAAAACTCTGCCACCTGCATTCTCACCCACACCAAACTTTGTTCCCTGAGTACCCCAGTCCTTGCAAACGTTTTCATGTTTTAAGCCTTATTTTAATATTAATTGAATTGTAACTATCAAAAATGAACAATTAGTTTATATAATCCATCACAAAATTTAGCTTTTTTATTATTCCTAGAGACCATCTTACAGTAATTTTGATTCTCGTATATATTTCCATTCCAGCAGTTTGTTTTCTTAAATCTTTCAGGCAAACTGCTTCAAGACTTTATTGTCAATCTTTCAGTGCAATTCAATTCCTTTACATCTGCTGCTTGCGTTTTTATTCCTGTTGGCTTCAGGGGCTTCTTACATTCTGATCTATTCTGATCTAATGTATATTGTGGAAAAGTCTTAGGTTATAAAATACTGAGAAAATAAGAAATTACATTTGGTTAAGTCACGACTCAAATCCCAGGGCACCATTGCTGTATTGTTGTCTTCCCATTTGATAGTGATCTTACAATTTTCACAGCAATTCAATGTGAACATTATTAATTTAACAAATTTTTCATACATTGCTAGTCTTGAGTCTCAGGAGCCATCCATATATTGCAAAAGAGACATGACAATTATTTAATGTGATGAATTTATGCATAAAATATATAGGCCAAATTAAATCATAACATGACTTCAGGCTTGAGAAGGTACAGAGATAAGGCTGGGTATTAGGATTGAATAAACAACCACAACAAATTACATCAAATAGTGCCTTTCACATAAGTAGGATGTCCCAAAGCCTGGGCAGTTAAGGACGTACACCTGAGCTGGGCATTCATATCAGGAGGAATGGAGGACAACAAAAACAATAAAATTACATTTGTAAAGCACCTATCACGTTAGGAGGACCTCCCAAGTGGCTGAGGAGAGGGAAGGTAGGGTTAGGAAAGGATCAAAGGCACGGGCGAAGAGGACAGCCTTGAGATGGGGCTTGAAGGAGGCAAGGCAAAAGGACAGCCAGGTGGAATTCCAAAGCATAGGGTCAGAAAGACTGAAGGCCTGACCGCAATGGTGGGGTGGGCAAGGCGGGGCACGTGGAACAGACCAGAGTCGCTGAGTAGAGGAAGGGTACTGCCAGTATGGTATTAGCAGGTCACAGAGGTAGGAAAGAGCAAGGCCATTGAGGGCTTTGAAAGTGTGGATAAGGGTTTGAAAACTTGATCCCCTGGTGGATGGGGAGCTGGCGAGGATAGGGGTGATGGGTTCACAGAGCCTATTACAGGAGAGAGCATGAGCTGCAAAGTTCTGATCAATCTGCAGCTTGTGGAGGGAAGAGTTAACAAGACCGATAAACCGATAGCTTAATTAAGCCTAGATATGAGAGCCTTGCTCTGAGAGTTGGTGCAGACTTGATGGACAAACTATCCTCCTTCTATGCTGTAAAAGGTTAAAATTCTACGACAAGCTATCAGATTGCAGCTTTTGTCCATGGATCTCAGTTTACTGGAATACTGTATACCTAAGAGAAGGGTTACAAGAACTGCTTTAGAATATATAACATTGTCATTGGCATTACTATCTTCTTTGCGGGTTCTCTTTGGGGCTGAGTTGATTCCAAAGTGTCAATATTGGGATCAATTTGATTCCTTGTGGCTGCCTTTCTTGTCCTGATCCTTAGCAAGGTGGGTCACAGTACTCCAAGACACTGCTGATGAGACCAACCAGCCTGACTCATTAGCAAGATGTGAATTGGCAGACCAGTCACTGGGGAAGTGCTTCATCTGACTCATCTCCTGTTACCCTAGAAAGGGTGGTATATGCAGAGTAAGTGACCCAATGTCTCTAGTTATGATCAACATCCTTCAAATGATAGGGACCACAACCTGTTAATGAATTGTCAGATCAGGTCACTTATGAATTGTGACCCATGGCTCATAGCGTCAGGGTACATACCTTGTGTGTCAGGTCCTAAACTAGTGGTTCCCAACCTTTTTTTGCTGCGACCCAAATTAACCATCAACAGCTCCTGGCGACCCAATGCATTTTGCTGTGACCCAAATTAGCCTCCAGCAGGTCCTCCCACCACTAGGGGGTGATATCGCGACTGAAGCTCAGCTCAGCCAAAAAGTTATCCCCGTCTCTTTTGTGGACTCAGCGCAATTGGTTAGTATGGGTTTTTGCAAAAAATCAGTGGTGTCGCATAGGGCGCTTTTTTTTAGCATTTAAAAAAGCATTTTCAAAGTTAAAAAAAGCAACAAAAAAAATTCTGATGACCCTTCGCGACCCTACTGAGGACCCCCGTGACCCTGATTTGGGTCGGGATCCAAGGTTGGGAACCACTGCACTAAACTGATGGGGGGTTTTTTACGTTTTCCTCTACATGGAATTCACAGAACCATCTGTGGCGGCCAGCAAAAATGAAAATAAAGCAATATCCTTGAATGCCAAATGGTCATTCAGAAAAGCATATCTCATTTGTATTCAAGATTTCTTTATGAATAATTTAAAATTCTCTTAGCTGTGCAATGCTCAATGTTCACCAACCTGCATGAAGGGGACTACGTAAATGCAGGTTGTTGTTGAAATTATGACATTAGTTATGGTATACAAGTGGATCTGTTTAAGTCGGGTGTAATCTTAAGATTCCGATGCAACAGTTCCAGCGAACTAAAACTGTAATGGTTCATCGGATCCACTTTCCTCCGTCAGTAAGAAAACATAAGAAGCAATAATTCATTTGCCTTAGGTGAGCTCCTCAGGTCATTCAGAAGCAATACGTCTCTATTGTGTGTGTTTCCTTGGCAGCAATATCCAAAGTACTAGAGTAGAATAAAGATAAAATTATGCCTGAAGCAGAAACTGCAGCTTTCAAACTGCCTTATAGACATTATGCTTTGCAGGTAGTGTCAGTGACAATCTGAAAAACAAACTTAAAAAAGTAAGGTAGCAAAAGGAAACTTGTTTCCAATATTTCACTGTCTTATTAAAATAGTGCTCAAAGGAAGCTCAGCTCCAAGAGATAATTTAGCTAATGAGAAGCCGTCCTGCGTGGAAGGCACTATATAAATCCAAGTTGTTGTTGTTGTTGGTTAAACACATGACCTTTTGTAATAATAAATGACTGTTTGTGAGACACTGCTATGCAGAATTGGCATTTGGCCCACCAAAATACAGTCAAGTCACAATACAGTATATTCTCTGAAACACTTGGAGGCTTCTGGAAGACATGAAAAACACTATATCAAATGCAAGGAATCTTATTATTATTATCATTATTATTATTTTACTCAAGTGAGAGTGGTACTGACTAAGCTAGGCTGATGCTTATAGATAATGCCCAGTGATGGTACAAAAAAATTACCCCATTGTTCCAAAAAACATCTGGGTGAAACAGACAACATTTTTTAAAACCAAATGGAACATAAAAATATTTCGAAAGGAAAGCAAAACAAAAGGTGCAACAGAATTTGTCAAATGTTCTTGCTCACTGAGAGGCTTCATTCAAACTTGTTTAAACAAATTTACATCCACAAAAGTAAAATTTCACAGAATGTGAGTCATCATTGCTTACAGGCAAGATTCAATGTAGCAACAGTCACTGGAGACAAAGCATAGAGATTAAATTATTACATAATTTTCAAAAACATGTAAAATCTTGACAGCGCAAAGAAAGAAATTATTAAAACAACATGGAAAAGGATTTAAGCACTGTGCTGCAATTAAACTGATGCTGACATAATCCAAAGCAATTGTGTGAAACTGGTAGTTTGGTTCCACTGCCACACAAGCTGCATAATAAGTTCTGTTCCTCATAATAAGCTCTGAGGTGGAAATGTGACATGGAATGTATTTACATGGCAACAGGTTTTGGAGTGATTTATTTTTGTGGAGTCTGAAAGCTCAGTGGTTAGTGTACTCGCCTTACAAACGAGATACCTGGGTTCAATTCCAGGCAGGGTGAAACCTTGGGCAAGTTTCTTTACTCCAAACACCTAATAATAATCCCTCCCCAAAAAACTATAATAAATTGGTCATTTCAATCGACGAATGTGTGTGGGACTATGCTGTGCGCAATTGGCTGCTGCGTTTCGCCCACAAATTCACAGTCAATTCACTTTAAAGTATATTCTATATCAAATGCAAGCATTATTATTAGTTTGGTCACCTGGATAATTGACATTTGTGGAAGCCTATCAACATGCTTAAGAGTATCCAAACTAGACTGAGAGTTCCACATATGTATGTCACCTAGACATAAAAAATTCCCTATGTATGGAATGTATACTGTATCCCTGGAGGGACGTACTCTACTCACCTAATACTGGAGAGTGTTAGGCGCAAGTTGGCAAGAGCCAAGACTTGGAGCCCCAGAGTGCGTGTCAGGGTACTGCTGGAATTTCACCAGCTAAAACTACATAGATTGCTTGTTTACCAGGGGTTGTTTAATTCCCTCTGCCCCAATGATCTCAGCATAATGTTCTGGCCCAAACCTGCAATTTGTGCAAAGCAATATTCCACAAACAGCAATGGAGTGAGTGTCCATTTTTTTAATTTGAGGGATTTGTTGGCAAGGAAAGGGAAATAAACTTCCTGCGCTTTTCAAATAGTGCCAAAGCATCTTTAATGTCCACCTGAACTGACCGGGCAAACAGGACATCAGTTCAACATCTCATCTGAAGGATGCATCTACGATCACGTAACACATCCTCAACACTGCACTGCAGTATATGACAGATGTGATTGTAATGTGACCAAACAAAACAGACAAAATTAATAATCTTTGCATTTGATATAGTGCCTTGGAACATCTGAAAACACTTCACAGGATATACTCTTGAGTGGAGTGAATATATTTTGTGGATTTGAAGCCAGCTGCCAATTTGTGCACGGTAATGTCCCACAAACAGGCATGAAATAATGGCCAATTTTATTTGATGGACTATTAGCCAGGATACCAGGAAAAATTTCATTCTCTTTCGAATTCCAATTGTTATGGAAACAACAATAATTTGTATTTATATAGTATCCTTCACCTGGGGGGCGCATGTCTCAGAGTGCTTAAATAAATATATGGAAAAATAAATCCCTATAGATTGATAGGGTCTTATTTATTGGTTATCCATTTGATGGTTATGCGTCAATGATGCACATGCAATGTTTTACATATTCAAGTTTTTTTTTAATGACACTGAAGGCCTTTAAATGTGTTAAGTGAAAGAGAATTTCACCAATACTGAAAAGCTGGGTTGCATAACAATTGTGGTGCGTGGGTGTATATGTGGGTGTGCAGTGCATTACTGATATTGTTTACCATAATAAGAGTCTAAAAATAACCCTGAAAATCGCTGAAAGCTTCAATAACTTTCAAAAGCTGTAGACGTGCTTCTTTTATATCATCATTTCCATTTAAATGTGAAACATTTCTGAGATTTTATATTGTGCCATAGAAAGTCATAAAAACAAAGATTACACATTGATATACTTCACCTTCTAAGTCATCAACTAACTAATCATTAATAATGAGCTGAACAGTTTTACAGAAAATTGAGCATAAAGACAGAATCATGTTATTGTATTGCAAACCACACATAATTAAAAGTGGAAAGTGTTTGTTAGAAATAAGTATAATTATATGCTTATATATATATATATATAAATATATATAATTATAATCATAATTATGATTAGAAAGTACAAGCTCACAATATGTTTGCTGAACTGCCTCACAGGTCTATTTTGGAAACTGCATCATGAAAAGGTACTCTGAGTTAAAAGAGGATATTTCCTGATATACTTTCCTTTTGTTTGTTAAAATATAATCACAAATAGTGATTGGTAAGAGGGGCAAAATCAGAATTATAGTCTGTTAAAATAACTGTTTTAATTCTTCTTCAAGACATAAATAACTGTCAGCTAGAATATTTTGGGGAACACTAATTAAAAGAATGAATTAACAGCAACAACAACTTATATAGCACCTCGACACAGAGTAGCATCTCAGAGTGCTTAAAATAATTAATGTTGGAAGCCAATTTAAAAAGACAGATCTAGTATTTTCTATTTACCAGACAAGAGGTTGTCCAACTGCAGACTTGGTCACCAATAAGGTGACTGACATCTGTGCATAGAGTGTTCCAACTTTGTTTTTTGGAAATATACCTGTTATTGTACTGTCTGAGAAAATGGAGTAAAGGGAGGTTGGGAGTGCAGCAAAGGACTCTCCATATGAAACAATCCTCCTTGTAGGAGAGGGTATTTAGACCCAGACTGCTCTATCTGAATCTTCCCAATTATCCTGGGACAGTAATCCTATGGATCTATAATGAGAATGTCAGATTCTAAAGTCACCACATGTGGCAGTGAGAAGCAACCACAGTGACTATTGCCAAAAATAGACTAAATTGTACTGTATTGAAAGGCGCTATGTTATAAATAAACCATTAAAAATAAATGTTACTCTAAATATTTCTACATGAAATATTTTTACATGAAAATGATTCATAACTATATATGTAAAATGGTTTCTCCACCCACTCCCTTCCAACCCCCTGGTCATCTGTTTTGTACTCCCAAGATCATACACCATCATTAACTGCCTCCATTTCCTTATTTACATGCTTCCACTTGGTGATGTCATCCACCGACATGGGATCAACGTTTACATGAATGCAGATGACACCCAAATCTACTTCTCCTTCTTGACCTAAAATCCACCTTTGTTCCATACTCTCTGCTTGTTCGCTTCCCTAACTCCTGCCTCTGCAGCCTGCAGATCATCCAGAATTCTGCAGCCCATGTCCACTCCCGCAGGCTATCACTCATATCCTCGGTCGACTCTACTGGCTTCCCATCATGCAGAGAATATACTGCGAGATCCTAGTGCTAACCTTCAAAGCCCTTCATGGACTTGCTCCCCCAACCTCTGAGACCTCCTAACCCTTACCAACCTGCCTGCTCCCTCCGCTCAGCAGACTCTAGCCTGCTTCATATCCCCCGCCTTGCCCAACCCCAACATTGGTGAGATGGCCTTTAGCCACTCTACCCCCATTCTTTGGAACTCCATCCTGCAGTTCCTCCAGCTTGCCCCCTCCCTTGCCTTGTTCAAGACCCTCCTTTTCAACCGTGCTGTTGGTCACCCCCCCTTCCCCCATTAACCCCCACCATCACCGATCAGACCTGCAGCTCAGGTCTGAAGCACTAATTGTTCAGCACCTGGGACATCATCTTGATATGAAAGATATCATCTTGATATAAAAAAGTAATTTTGTTGTTGCTTTTGTTCCACTATTCATAAAATCCTACTGTTTCAGATCTCTATTACTCATCCATATAAAACTCGACACCTCCATCACCTCAGTCCTTGCTAGGATTTATTGGCTCCTTATTGCAGAATGGATCATTTTCAAGATCCTCAAGCCTACATATCTATTCACTTCCAAGCTCCTCCCAACCTCTCCCACCTGTTTCACAGATTCCACTCCCCTTCATTCAGCTGGATCCAACTTTCTACACTGCTCCACCATCAGTGGCCAAGCTTTCAGCCACTCTGCTGAAATTCTGGTACTCAACCACTCCACCCGTTCTCTCCTTGCCCATCTTCAAATTGCATTTGACTCCTGCCTACGTTCACCTCCCCGCTCTCCATAGCTCGGGGGCAAGCTCCGATGCTGCTAAGTGCTCTGGGATGCTAGGCTGTGAGAAAAGCGCTACCTAAATACAAGTTGTTGTACATATATACAGTATCTAGTTTACAAGTACAAAATGTTGGGGTAGATTTTACAATACTTGTCCAGCTAGGATCACAATACACATTAGGACTAAATCTCGCAGAGTTAAGGGCATATATGTCTCATTTATGAGGCAGGCAGGTGGTTAAACCATCAATGATATCTTGAATTATAACAGACCTGCAGCCAGCTCAACTGCCGGTAGTCCTCACTCAACAACCCTCACAGGAGCAGAGGCTTTAAGCCATTGTTTATGAATCAATTTATAAACCTCAAGGCTAGAAACCAAACCATTTTGTTCCTGAGTAAACCAGTCTCGGATATTTGAACAGGGCCTAATTTCTCAACGATGATAACCCCTCAGCCTCATACTAATATAGAAATGTACAGGACTGGTAAAAGCCATTGCAGTTCATCTGGCTGGTGCTGAAGTACAAAATAATAAATAATACTACTCTTATATAATACTGTCTTTCATACCCAGCTTCACCAGATAACTATCCAAATCCCCCTTTGAATTTGGTGACACAACCTACCTTCACTAACTCTCTGGGTAGTTAATCCACATATTCACTCTCTAAAATAATTCTATGTGTTTCTTCCAGTGTCCTAGCCAACCGTGCCCCCAAATGAAATTGTTCATTCACTTTGGAGTCATCATTTGGGCTGCTTCGGGGTCATCATTGTACAAATTGGCTGCCGCGTCTCACTCACAAAATACACAGCCACTATACTTTAAGGTATATCCTATGAAGCGTTTTGAGACATCATCCTAGCATGAAGGGTGCTATACTAAATGGGTGCATTATTAGTATTTTACTTTTCCTCTTCTGAGCTTGTGTTTGATAATCTTATTTCACCAGAACATGTTTTTAAATTATTCCGTTTAGCTCCCCAAAAAGCTTACCCAAGAATTCAGTGGAAATGAACAAGCAGCAATGGCGTTCCTTGTACGTGTTGAGATGACCTATGCAGGGCATTTTGACTGATCGTTGTTCTTTTCAGATACTCTAGCTTAGACTGCTGCTCACTGCTGTTTGGGATTTTTAAATACAGTATTTGAACAATACTATGCAATGCCAATGGTTAACTAAATTTACCAGTCACTCTTTGCATCTACTTAAAGGTGAAGGATTAAAATAAAAGATTTATGTAAAGAAGGGTGCTATTTACCCTAAGTCTGAATGCTTTTAAGACATTCTTCTATATGAAAGTGCTTTTGAAATGCAAGTAGATAAATTAAAAGTGCTATACAAATGCAGCTTTTCAGATGAATAGCCATAAATGAATACGTGCCAGGATTTATACTCTTGGCTGTTCCAATTCAATTTGCGTGGGAGGAGATTACTTTCACGATACTTTAACTGAATTTTAGATGGAGGCTGTAGACTGCAGGAGTTTTATATCAGAGGAATTCCATTACCCCAAGTCTGTAATATCACTTTGTCTTAAAATTTAACATTGCGGAATTGTGGAAAATTCTTAAATTTATTTTTAATTTCTAAAAAATATGGAAAGTGTATTTTCAAATCAGGTCTCAGTATAAATTATTTCCACGGTTCTGTTCTATTTTATTTTTTAACACAAAATGATCTTATAGGCTAAGACTAGGTAAACTTTGGGTTTCAGAATTTTTATGTACATTTATAGTGAGCCTCAAAAAACCGATCACCTTTAATAAACTGCTTTATCACACAGTCGATCACACCATCCTCCTCCAATGTCTTTCCTCCCACCTCAACCTTCAAGGCACAGTCCTTGACTGGTTCCATTTCTACTTGACCCACCGTTTACACTTTGTATCTTCCAATGTTTTTTCCTCAAATCCCCGCACAGTTTCTCACGGCGTCCCTCAGGGCTCTGTCCTCGGCCCCCTCCTTTTCACCATTTATACGCTCCCTCTGGGCGACGTCATCCGCAAACATGGGGTAAATTTCCACATGTATGCGGACGACACCCAGCTGTACCTTTCTGCCTCATCCCTCAACCCCCAGACCATCGATGTTCTGACAGCATGTCTGTCCGACATGGAGTCCTGGACGAGGGACAACTTCCTGCAATTGAACGTAAGACCGAGGCCCTCCTGATCGGCTCAAGCGAGCGCCTCCGCACATCGGGTGCTGCCAGCCTCAACATCCGAGGCTGTACTCTACACCTCACAAAGCCAGTCAGGAACCTCGGCATCACGTTCGACCAAAAACTCTCCTTCCTCCCCCACATCCGTGCCTTGACCGGCACCGCTTACTTCCACCTGCGCAACATTGCCAGGCTCCGCAGTTATCTTACCCCCCATGCTGCCAAAACACTCGTGCACGCATACGTCACCTCAAGGCTGGACTACGGAAACTCTCTCCTCGTCGGCCTCCCCAGCTCTTCCATTCACAGGCTGCAGGTCATCCAAAACTCTGCAGCCCGTGTATTATCCCGCACCCGCCTCCGCGACCATATAACCCCCACCCTCGCCCGTCTCCACTGGCTCCCCATCCTCCAGAGGATCGAGTTCAAGATCCTCGTCCTCACCTTCAAGGCCTTACATGGCCTTGCCCCACCCTATTTAACAAATTTACTCTCCCCTATAAGCCCACCCGGACCCTCCGTTCAGCAGGACTTGGCCTGCTCCAAGCCCCCCGCCCGAACCGCCCCACCATCGGAGGCCGGGCCTTCAGTTTCTCCACTCCCACCCTGTGGAATTCCATCCCCCGATCCCTCCGTCTCGTTTCTTCCCTTTCCTCTTTCAAGGCCGGTTTGAAGACTTTCCTCTTCGACCGTGCCTTTTGTTCCACCCAGAATTTTTCGACCTCCCCTTCGTGTTTCACCCCTCCCCGTACACTCCCCTCCCAGCTCGGGTCACACGCCTCCTGTGCAGCGCCTTGGGACGTCCTCCCAACGTGAAAGGCGCTTTATAAGTGTAATTTGTTGTTGTTGTTGTTGTTGCTTGGGACAACTGTTTAGCAGGTGACCAATCAGCATTTTCTATACACTGGACTTCGTGATTTTCATCTCAGCTGCGAAATTACAGCCAAGCAATTGTAGAATTAATGTTGGAATATGGAGAGTAAAATAGCATAACCCATGCTAAATTCCAACAGAAATTCCAGAAGCCTATTTTCAGCCTGAAAGCTTCCATGTTATCACCATCAAACCATAATTGGATCTTATTGATTGATGAGTTGCAGACCAGCATTAATGTACTTTTTGAACTCTGTCATTTTGAGCTACTTTAAGTCCACCATTAATTTGTGGCTGTCAAGTGTTGGGGCAAACACCAATCAGGTGATATATGTTGTAAAGAGTCCAACCTGACAGATTTGAAAGCAGTTACAATGGGAATCATGTTCCTTTAACTAAAATATTCTTTATTTTTAACAATTTCTGCCAAAAATGCCTTTGCCTTAATCAGAAATCAGTTCTTGTATAGATGTTCACATCTCTGTCACTGCCTCACCAATTAGACTACTGAAACCTTCACACACGCATTTGTCATCTCAAGCCTTGACTACAGCAACTCCCTCCTTGTCAACCACCCCAACTGTTTTCCTCCAGAAGCTGCAGATTATCCCAAACTCTGCAGCTCGTGTCCACTCCTGCACCATGCTCCATGACCCCATCACCCTCACCCTCGCCCAGTTCTAAAGGATCAAATTCAAGATCCCCTTCTTCACTTTCAAATCTTTCTTTACATTGTGCTCAAAACCTCACACATCTCTCTGATCTGCTGTCCCTCTATCAACCTGCCCACTCCCTCTGTTCAACAGGCTCTGGCCTGCTCTATATCTCCCGCCCAACCGGCCATACCATCAGTGTCGGAGCTCTCTCCGCCCCTAAGCTTTGGAACTCCAACTCACAATCCGTTCAACTTGCTCCCTCCCTTACCTCCTTCAAGACCGGTCTCAAGATCCTCCTCTTCAACCATGCCTTCAACTGCCGTCCTACATCTCTGCTGTCCCTCATCCCAACACTGCCCTTCCCCCACCCATTAATTGTCTTAATTCTTTCAACGTTTGTGTTCTGGAAATTTAGCCGTATATTGGGTTTTCCATCTTGCCCATGTTATTAAAAAAAAGATGCAAAGTGTTTCATTATCAAAAAAAAAGGAAAATTGGCAGAAAAATCACCATGAACCATTAGCATATTTCTAATGAAAGCGAGACCAAGGTGTATTTTATGGAAGTTAAGAGCAAGTCATTTGTAATTGTTATCACAGGATGTTAATTTAAAATGCACTAAAATGTTACAACAACAAAATTACATGTGTAGAGTGCCTTTCACATTGGGAGGATGTCCCAAGGTGCTGAAAGATATTTGTATTTAGTATACACATCAAAGGTATAGGCAAAGTGTCTTAACGCATATCCAATTCACAAGGTCAGGTGAAAATGGCCCTTTAACAAATTTGATCTCCTCTGTCTACAACATCAGTCCTGTCATCTTTCGATAATAACATTAAGCTTTTTTTTAATATCAATCAAATCAGTCTTCCTGGCAGCCTGTTCCAGTTGTCAATTATCACTATGTAAAGAAATATCTCCTGGTATCCATGCTAAACTGAATTGAATAGGGTCAAATTAAGTCATTCTTGCACACATTTCATTCCTTATTGAATGAACAATATAAATATGATTTGGAATACCTCCTGACTTTTGATTAATTGTAGTGCTCAAAACCTGGCTGATTAGTATTATCTGGGATTGCTGGTCAGCAAAAATCATTTATCAACATCAAGAACAACCTTTTTAAGCATATTCAGGGAATACTGGCCAAACTCATCAACTCAAGTTATACTAGAATGTCCTGTTAATAAGCCATGGGAAGTCATGTTTCATATCTGCAAAGAGCAATGAAAGCCTTGGTGAAATCTTTAGGTCCAAGTAATTGGGCATTGCTATATTGGAATCTGTCTCAGCAGTGACCATTTTCAAACATTGATCCTACGTTTCTAAGCAATAATTCACCCTCTCAAAAACAATTGTTCCTTAAACACCTATTGCAAAGATGTATTTGATATATTCTGTGAAAGTGTCCACTGTCCAGTTTTACTTAAAGCCCTTTGGTTCTAATACCCCGTGTAATAATTCCAGTCCACAACTGTAAGACTTCTCAAAACTCAAATGTAGATGTTATCTTGTTTATTGTCAGTTCACAATCAGTTCTTCAACTCTCCTGGCTCCTTTCCCTTCACCATTTTATACACCTTCTTTTATCCCATTGGCTCTTTCTTAATTGCTATTAATTTTGTAATGGGATGTTCAACACCCCTCAAGACGTGCTTTTCAATTTTCAGACAAGAACACTTAAAATCAACACAGATTGCTGCTGGATAAATAAATCTCTGAAAGACCAAAGCAATATTACACTCTTCAATCAAGGAGTCTGTCAACCTCAATGGCATTGCATGTTGTGGAATAAGGTAGATTGCCCTAAAAGCTGGGTGTTATTACTAGTACATACTATTTGTTCTGCTGAGGGAATTCATTTACTGTGGATATTGCTTGAGGTAAACTCGACTTATTCAAACAAGGGACGTGTCAGGCTTGAGAATGAATAAAGCTTGCAAAAGGATATCTGATCATTCTAATTCAAGTGGTCTGACAAAATGTGTCTTTCCCCTTGGAGCCAAAAAAAATGAAAGAAGGGAAAATACGTTTTGAAGAATTTGACATATCTTTGCTTTCATTGCTCGTAATACTTGTACCAAAACCCTAAGGCCTACAGTGGCATTTTTGTATTCCACTTGACAAGAGGAATGCTTTTCTTTCAGTTTGCCCGTAAGTTATCAGCTAAAAGCTGTTCCATTGCTTCTTTGGTAAGTCAATAAACAATAGCAAAGTGGAGCATTCTGCAGCTGGTTAGGCTCCAAATGAAATCTTTTCAAAATGAATTTGTGGAAATATTTAACTGTGTTACAGAGCCTGATATATTTGGAGCAGAGATGTAGTTGTTTATCAAAGTATAAATAGGAAGATAAATAAAACCTTCATTGCCTACAAAACAGAGGGGATGCTGATTCAACACTATTACATGTTCTGTACCTTAGGCACAGTAGCCTGAAAAATAATAATTGATATCATCACACTGAGAAGTGGAATTATATGAACAGTAAATGAACAAAATGAAAAAAGGTCATTTAACAAAGACCAAGACCTCCTTTGACAGATCACAAAAAATCTATCCTGCCACAGACCCCATCAAACACAAAATGATTTACGTAATTAAAGAATGCCTGTTTAAACCACCAAGATGGATTTTTGTTCCCAAACTGATTTGCTCATCTGGAGTTTAAAGCAGGCAGTGAAAACCATTCACTAAATCAATAACACTCCACTAAAGTTTGTAGACCACAATTAATGTACCATTTTTATGTCACTAAAGACTACTCCAGAAGCCTGAAATTCCACATAGTCTTACATTATCAAAATGTAAGATTACCCTCAATCACTGAGAATTCTTAGGTTCAGTCTTAATTTGGAACGGCAGAAAACAGATTTGAAATGAAGAATTTATAACAATTGAGTGTGATTCAAAGTTTAAGACAAGCAGTCTTACTGGCTAAGACTACATGGAATTTCCAGTCTGAGGCTGTTGGATAACATTAAAAATTAACACAAAACAATCTTTAGGCCTCAGCTAGTAAATAAGAAAGGTTAAATCCAAAGGTCACATCACGTTCAGTAGTGTGAGAGGAGCATATCTTTGAAATAGGTTTGAGTTGCCATGACAACAGGTTGAAAGGAAGGTTTCTTGGTAATGATGGTTGTACGCAATTTTCAAGATATGAAATGTGACGTCTCTCCGCAGTGCTTAGATTACTGGGCACAATCAGGTACACCAGATAACAAGGAATATTGATTTGCCAGGCCAGCGGATAAATTGTTTGGAGGTGTTCAGAGGGTCCCCACGTTGTACAGTACATCTATACAGTATGTAGAAACCAAGCACGCAAACAAACACATTGCAGTTATAGTTCCCATCAGTAGGACATCCCAAAAAGCTGGACAATCAAGGGTTTTCATCTGAGCTTGGGGTAGGAATCGAGGGGGATTGCTCATTTGGTGGCACTCTCTCTCTTACTGAGTGTAATTTAGTTGTTGTTGTTAAGAGATTGTGGGTTTAAGATTAAAGTAGGGACTTTGAACTCACAATCTAGACCAACACACCAATAGATTGCTGGGGGAGTAATGCTTTAATAGAAGTGCTAACCTTTGGATGAAACTTCTTATTAATAATAATAATCCTTGCATTTGATATAGCGCTTTTCACACGTCTAGACATCTCAAAGCGCTTCACAGACTATATTGTAAAGCGAATTGACTATATATGTTGTGGGCGAAACGCAGTAGCCAATTGAGCACAGCTGGGTCTCACAAACAGTCTTAGATTGAAATGACCAATTTATTACTTTTTTTTGAAAGATTATTATCAGGTGTGTGGAATAAGGAAATATGCCCAAGGTTTCTCCCTATAGCTCCTAGTAGTTTATGGGAGATTTGCAGTGTACAGATTAGCTACCATATTTGTGTACAAAATATAAAGTCACTACTCTTTACAATAAGTCTTGTGAAGCTTTGAGACATCCTACTGATGTGAAAGCTACTACATTAAATTGCAAGAATTATTATTAAGAGGTGTTTCGCCCAAGGTCCTCAAGTAAGGACAGGAATAGGCGCTGAATATTTGTGTCTACAATGTACTGTATTCAGGAGGGATAGGGAAGGAAAAGATGGAGGGGTGGGGTGACAATATTGATTAAAGACATAGTTACAGATGTACTAGAGGATCTAAAAACTGAATCTATTTAGTTAGTTAAGGAACAGAAAAGGAGTTGTTACTCTTTTAGATGTACAGTATACCTGTATTATACAGTTAACCCTCATCGATCGCAACTTAATAGATTTGCGAATTCAAGTATACACTACGAAAAAAAGCGTCACTTTTTGCGTGTCACGTGTTAAACTTGTGTATACGCGCTGGTTGACCCCATGCGCATGCTCACTTGTGAGGATGCTGCCAGCTCCCAACTAAATCTGATGATTCCTTGGCTGGCTGGTCTCGAGCGCAATGCATCCCTGGGAATGTCTGATGACTCTTCGGCATCGGAGCATCCTGATGGCATTGCATGGTAAACAAAAGAGACAGAGAGAGAGAGAGATTCTCGTAACACTTCCAGGATGAAAGGTAAAATAATTTAGCCTGACTGTGGTTTTGTTGCTTTATTTTTTATTGCTTTATTGCCGTTTTATTGTTTCCAATGAGAGGGAGAGGTGGGGGAGCGAGCAGCGGGCCAGCCAGCTGTAGCCCGCCTCAGTACGTACCTTGCATTGGTTGGGTGTGGATGTGCCTGAAGGCTTGAGGTGGGTAGCCTGTGGCTGGATTCCCCTAACCCCACCTTTTCCCATTACTTGTTAAGCTTACCCAACACGATTTTCTGAGTGCGCAGTTTTCCAGGAACGTAACCCCGGGGATCAACGAGGGTTAACCATACATTGCCAAATAGTGGGAAGGAGATAGACGAGCAAATTTGCAAACAGATTTCAGAAAGTTGCAAACCCGATAGAGTAGTGATAATGGGGAACTTTTATTATCCTAACATAGACTGGCAAAATAACAGTGTGAAGGGCAAAGAGAGGTAAGGATTCCTGAAATGTTTGCAGGATAACTTTCTTGATCAGTATGTTTCCAGCCCAACAAGGAAGAAAGCACTCCTGGATCTAGTTCTGAGGAATAAAGTTGGGCAAGTGGAGCAGGTTTCAGCAGGAGAGCATCTGGACAACAGTAATCACAACATCATTAGGTTTACAGTACTTATGAATAGGGACAAGGAACAATCAAAGGTGAAGATACTCAACTGGAAGAAGACTAATTTCAGTGAATTAAAAAGGGACTGGAAAGGAAGATTCACAGTAAAATCACTAATGAGCAATGGGAAGCCTTCAAGGAAGAGATGGTTTGGGGACAGAACAAATACATTCCCACAAAGGGAACAATAGGGATCAAAACTTCCCTGGATGACTAAGGAAATTGGAATTAAAATAAAACAGAAAAAGGAAGCTTATGATAAATGTCAGGTCCAAAATACAGAAGGTTGTAATTGTTACTCCCCCATATAAAAAGGGGCAGAAGCATAAACTCGGGAACTGCAAACCTAATGTCAGCCTGACGTGCGGTGGTATTCCCTAGGGGTCAGTATTGGGACCACTGCTACATTTAATCTATATGAATGATCTGGACTTGGGTATAGGGAGTGCAATTTCTAAGTTTGCAGATGAAACGAAGTGAGAAAAATTCATAAACATTGAGAATAGTAGCAGACTGAAAGAGACAAACTGGTAAAATGAGCAGACATGTGGCAGATTAAGTTTAATGTGAATAAATGCAAAGTGATGCCTTTTGGAGGAAGAATGAAGAATGAAGATAGGTAATATAAGATAGATGGTAGCATCTTAAAGGGTGAAGGAACAGAGAAACCTGTGAGTTCATATAAGAAAATCTTTGAAGGTGACAGGGTAGATAGATAAAGCTGTTTTTTTTTTAAAAAAGCTTACGGAAAACTAGGCTTTATAACTGGAGGCATAGAAAATAAAAGTCAGTAAGTTATGATAAACCTTTATAAAACTCTGGTTATGCATCAGCTGGAGTACTGTGTTCAGTTCTGGGCACCACACTTTAGGAAAGATGTCAAGGCATTAGAGGGTACAAAGGGGATTTACCAGGATGGTTCAAGGAATGACGGACTTCAGTTATCGAGAGGCTAGAAAAGCTAGGATTATTCTCTTTGGAGCAGAGAAGGTTAAGAGGAGACTTCATAGAAGTTTTCAAAATGAGGGGATTGAATAAGGTGAACAAAGAGAAACTATTTCCACAGGCGAGCATTCTGCAACCAAGGACACCAATTTAAAATAGTTGTAAAGAGAAACAGGGGGGAGGTGAGAGAATTTTTTCACACAGCGATTTGCTGTAATCTGGAATGCATTGTCTGAAAGCATGTTGGAAGATGATTTGATAACAACTTTTTAAGAAAGAAGTAGGTAATTATTTGGGGAGGACAAGTTTGCAGGGTTTGGGGAAAAGAGCGGGGGAGTGGAATTGATTTGGACAGCTCTTTTCAATGATCAGTACAGATACGATGGGCTGAATGGCTTTATAATCCTTCTGTGCTGTATAATTCTATGATTGTATGATAAGTCTGTGAGGACCGACTACACTATACACTCATTCTGTTGGCTTTATCTCTTTTGCCTTGTTTCACAGATTGAACTGAAATTGACCAAAGCCTCTTCAAAGCATTGACAGCAATTGACATGATGATTTCTTCTTCAGATAAATCCAAGTCACCCAACCTTATTCACTAGCTTAGGCTTTTGATTGTGTAGCCAAAGCATCTAACACAAAGAACCTGCTTGCAATTAAGATAGAAATCAATGGATTCTCAAAAATAAGTGGTCCATAGTTATTGCTGTCTGATTAAAGGTGTTCTTGGTAGGGCTGGGCATTGAAGTAATGTCAAATATTGGGGTTTAATTTGTGTTATTTCTCAACAAATATCTTAGTCAGAAATATGTAATTTTCTAATTTCTGCAGGATAGAATGTAGACAGTTTGTATCTTAGAAATTCAATCATTGCATCTTTCTTATTCAGAAATCTATTAAGAAAATCAGCAAATCAGATCCAATTGGTTCAATTTTGAAATAAATAATGTTACCATCTAATTACTGTACAAATTTTAATTCATTTGTAAGATTGTACTTGAATTTCAAATTCAGATCATTTAATGCAGCGGGGTTTCTGGTATTGACGTGTTACTTACTTTTCTATTTCCGCATTCTTACCTTGCATTTTGATAATAAACCCCCTCAATCCATTACCTTGATTTACTTCATTATTACACTGCTGTTGCTTTGACATGTTTGTGTAATGACTATAACATCCTTGTAAAGTTATTAATTTTAGCAATGTACAACATTCTTCATTTTAGCATGAAGAGAAACCTTGCTGTGCTTATTCGGGCACTTGTTTTGTTTTTTGAAGAAGAGGGTTATATAACAGCAGACTACAATTGCTCATGATCAGACAACTACAGCAGTTTGCCTCAAATCCATTATGGAACAAAGGCTTAAAAGGATGTTACACTGTACTAATATCAGTTTTAATGGATATGGCATTTAACTATGCAAGGATATCAAAAAAAGAAAAATGTGGTCATTCTTTACCAAGATGGATAAAGAAAATTAGGAAAATTAACCTTTGACAGCTATGTATCAATCACAAATCAGTATTGAAACCATTTGACAATGGGAACAAATAAGGAATATTTGCAATATTAAAGCTGCAATTAATGCAATGGTGTGAAAGCATTACTGTACTCATTAGACCCCATTGTGATTATTATGGTAACATTGCCATCTTGTGGTGCAACAGAAAATAACTGCACCAATACATTACTTTCAGTAGGCTTCATGTTCAATTTGGAAAAGTCTGTTTACTTCAGCATTGATAATGCAGTGTGCCTATTACAGGTGGGGGTGAAAAATGTCAACGTTCCATTTTTTTTAAGGGATTATTACCCCGAAAAGGCGATCCATCATTCGAACTAACAACCGGGATACAAGTTACTGCTAGGTAAACAGAGGCATGTAGAGTAAGAAAACATGCTTAAGCTTTTGACCTGTCTGAGTGTTGAACTATCGCTTGTGATGCAAGTGCTCTGAAACAAAATGCTGCGTATATAGGACTCAACGAAAACCAGCTGCCTATGGCAGCCAATGAGCCATGTTACAGAGTTGTTGACCTTGCCACCCCATGGATTGCAGCTTATCAGTTTGTGATCAAAGAATACCGTAAACATTCATTAAGGTGCAATTGCAGAAACCAGCTTGGAAAGCTGACAATCCAAAGGACAAATACATTTAATGTTGTTATTGGTAGATTCTGAATTACCATAACAAACAGGTTAAGGCACAGGAATTTGGCAAAATGTGGAGGGAATGTTGACCCCAAAGCCAAAATTGACTGAGATGACCAATGTGTCTCTTGTCAACATCTTCTCACCTGCGTCTCCTCCCTTATTAACCTCCCCAGCCAATCACTCAGACTTTCTGAAACTGTGCGTAAACTAGGCATCAGGATTGATCCCAACCGTATTTTCTACCCCACATCCCGTCGCTGACCAGGGCCACTGTCCTCCACCTCGGCCACATTGCTGACTACCAATCTTACCTCACACCCAACAAAGCTGAGACCCATCCACCCATTTGCCAGCAATTATTCCAATGCCCTCCTTTTCACCATTTACACGCTCCCTCTGGGCGATGTCATCCGCAAACATGGGGTAAATTTCCACATGTATGCGGACGACACCCAGCTGTACCTTTCTGCCTCATCCCTCAACCCCCAGACCATCAATGTTCTGACAGCATGTCTGTCCGACATTGAGTCCTGGACGAGGGACAACTTCCTGCAATTGAACGTGAGTAAGACCGAGGCCCTCCTGATTGGCTCAAGCCAGCGCCTCCGCACATCGGGCGCTGCCAGCCTCAACATCCAAGGCTGTACTCTCCACATCACAAGGCCAGTCAGGAACCTCGGCATCACGTTCGACCATAAACTCTCCTTCCTCCCCCACATCCGTGCCTTGACCGGCACCGCTTATTTCCACCTGCGCAACATTGCCAGGCTCTGCAACCATCTCATCCCCCGCGCTGCCGAAGCACTCGTGCACGCATACATCACCTCACGGCTGGACTACGGAAACTCTCTCCTCGTCGGCCTCCCCAGCTCCTCCATTCACAGGCTGCAGGTCATCCAAAACGCTGCAGCCCGTGTACTATCCTGCACCCGCCTCCGCGACCACATAACCCCCACCCTCGCTCATCTCCACTGGCTCCCCATCCTCCCCATCCTCCAGAGGATCGAGTTCAAGATCCTCATCCTTATCTTCAAGGCCTTACATGGCCTTGCCCCGCCCTACTTAACCGACTTACTCTCCCCCTACAAGCCCACCCGGACCCTCCGTTCAGCAGGACTTGGCCTGCTCCAAGCCCCCCACCCGAACTGCCCCACCATTGGAGGCCGGGCCTTCAGTTCCCCGCTCCCATCCTGTGGAATTCCATCCCCCAATCGCTCCATCTTGTTTCTTCCCTTTCCTCTTTCAAGGCCGGTTTGAAGACTTTCCTCTTCGACCGTGCCTTTTGTGTCCCCCCAAATTTTTTGACCTCCCCTACATGTTTCACCCCTTCCCGAACACTCCCCTCCCAGCTCGGGTCACACGCCTCCTGTGCAGCTCCTTGGGACGTCCTCCCGACGTGAAAGGCGCTTTATAAGTTTAAGTTGTTATTGTTGTTGTTGTTGTTGTCGTTAATCTCCACCATTCATAAAATATAGCTACAGTAATTAAAAAGTCCAACACCTGTATACTCATTTGCACCAAACTTTGTACCCCCATCACAGCAGTGCTCGCCAGCCTCCACAGGGTCCCTATCACAGAACTAATCAACCTTAGACACATGTACAATTCTTTTCACACCTGCCACTTCACAACCTCTCCGAATTGCTTAGTAGTAGGCAGTACTACTACCCGCTGCCTCTGCTTGGCTGGTTCCTGGCTCCTACTTGTAGCTCATCCCCAGTCATGGCTTTCGGCCACTAGGCCCTAAAACTATGGAACTTCTCGTTCAATCCCTCTGCCTTGCCTCCTCCTCCTTTTGAAAGTCTTCAAATACCTGAAGACTTTCCACTTTGACTGCACCTATCGTCACCTTCTCCCTCTCCCAGGTTCAGCATCACATTCTGCTTGTTAATGTTACGAGGCACGTGGAGGTCCTTATATAAATGCGAGTGGAGTAGCGAGTTGTACCCAACATACATCCTTTTGTTCCCAAACCTTGTCTCTTTCCAAACTGCACCGGAAACTCTCCAGTTAGGGAAGCAAGGTGCATCCCTCCAGGGAAAGAGTGTGTTCCATCCTAGACACAGGGAGATTGCCAACGGGCTGTGTAGGTGGCATGCAAGTGTGGAATTCTCAGTTTAGTTTGACTACTTTAGGCATGCATGTGTCCAGCACTCAACTATCAAAAATGAACTACCATATCTCAACTGTGCCTTTGGCCACCCTCCTACCCTCCCTACCCTCGGCTTGGGTCCACCACCACCCATCCCCAGCTCGGGTCCAAATCCCTGACTGTCCAGCACCAAATGTAATTGTATATTGTACTACACTAATTGAAATATTTCCATTTGCACACCAGCCAGGCTGGCAAAAACAAATGCAGATGCAGTGATCGATCGATCTATCCATCCATCAATCCATCAATCAATCACAACTTACATTTATATAGAGCCTTTCATGTCAAGAGGACGTCCCAAGGCGCTGTACAGTCGGTTAGGGACAAGAGCAGTGGGGGGAGGGGTCGGGACAGGATGAAGGAGAGTAGGAGAAATGATTATATATTTGTGGGCGAAACGCGGCAGCCAAATTACATACAGCCGTGTCCCACAAACAGTCACAGAAGTGGGGTTAGGGGAGAAAGGAGTAAAAGAGGATGGCGGGGGGGGGGGGGGGGATAGGTGGTGGAGGGATAGGTGGTGGAGGGGGTTAAAATCAGGGGGAAAGAGGGGAAGAGGGAGGGAAAGGTGAAAAGAGGGAGAAAGGGGTGTGTGATGCTGGACATGTTCTGCTCTCTGTGAGTTTTACACCCACACCAGCTGCGGTGGGTGGGGGGAATCACACATGCACAGACGACTGTTTGTGGGACGCTGCTGTGCGCAATTGGCTGCCATGTTTCGCCCACAAACATACAGTCAATTCACTTTACAGTATATTCTGTGAAGCGCTCTGAGACGTAACAAGCTCTGTATTCAAATGCAAGGATTATTATTAATTTATATTATTATTATTATTATTACCCACAGGTGTTCAGCTAGACAAGGGGCCGGCGCAAGTTCTCATTGAACAGCGAGAGCCTATAATAATCATCATCAAGATGGCCGCGGCGCTCGCCATTACCAAGATGGCCGCGGCGCTCGCGATTACCAAGATGGCCGCGTACTCCCCATCACCAAGATGGCCGCGCCGTTGTGTGGCTTTAGTTGCCCAGATCAGGTGATCTCCTCTCGCCGTGCCATTGGGTGGCGAGGACAGCTGGACGGTTGGCTGGGTGGGGGGGGTGGGTCGTGACCGTTGATGTTTGAGTTCAGCGCGAGCTGAATCTCTGTCTCATACTCGGTGCCGGGCGGGTCGCTGTCCCTCACCCACCGTCACCCTGATGTGGGCCACGGCCTCTCAGACCCTCTGGAGGCGGTGCCGCTGGTGCCGCAGGTCCCGAGCCGCGGTGAGAGCGTCGATCCGCGGACTGCAAACAGGAGCGGCCTGTAATTCCGCTCAGGTGAGGCAGTCAGTCAAGACCTAGTCATGAACACAGGTTCATATTCTATTCATGTCATATTCACACAATATACTGTAAAGTGGACTAAATGTGTGTGTATATATATATATATATATATATGCTGGGAATACCCAGCAGCAGCAGGGGGCGGAGGAGGGTCAGGCAGCATCTATGGAGAGAGGAAAAGAGAGTGAATGTCTGCTCATTGACCTTTCGTCATTGACCTGAAACGTTAACTGACTTTCCACTCTCCATAGATGCTGCCTGATCCCTTCCTCCTGTTGCGGTACTTCAATCCTCAATCAGTCAGTCTCCCTCAGCTCCCCCCCGAGCGCTCGATCGTGGCAGAGCACAATGCCGAGCTGAGGGAAGGTAACCAAAGCCACTGTTAAAGAGACCCCCCTGAAGATAATAATAATAATCCTTGCATTTGTGGAGTCCTGTAGCTCAGTGGTTAGAGCACCAACCTTATTGAGTTCAATTCCAGGCAGGGCGAAACCTTGGGCAAGTTTCCTTACTCCACACGCCTGATAATAGTTTTGTCCACAAATATATAGTCGGTTTTCCTACTCTCCTTACCCACAACCCCTCCCCTTACACCCCTTTTTTTACTCTCCTTCCTCCCCCACATCCGCGCCTTGACCGGCACCGCTTACTTCCACCTGCGCAACATTGCCAGGCTCCGCAATTATCTTACCCCCCATGCTGCCGAAACACTCGTGCACGCATACATCACCTCACGGCTGGACTACGGAAACTCTCTCCTCGTCGGCCTCCCCAGTTCCTCCATTCACAGGCTGCAGGTCATCCAAAACTCTGCAGCCCGTGTACTATCCTGCACCCGCCTCCGCGACCACATAACCCCCACCCTCGCCCGTCTCCACTGGCTCCCCATCCTCCAGAGGATCGAGTTCAAGATCCTCGTCCTCACCTTCAAGGCCTTACACGGCCTTGCCCCGCCCTATTTAACCAATCTACTCTCCACCTACAAGCCCACCCGGACCCTCCGTTCAGCAGGACTTGGGCTGCTCCAAGCCCCCCGCCCGAACCGCCCCACCATCGGAGGCCGGGCCTTCAGTTTTTCTGCTCCGACTTTATGGAATTCCATCCTCCAATCCCTCCGTCTCGTTTCTTCCCTTTCCTCTCTCAAGGCCGGTTTGAAGACTTTCCTCTTCGACCGTGCCTTTTGTTCCCCCCCGAATTTTTTGACCTCCCCTACGTTTTTCACCCCTTCCCGAACATTCCCCTCCCAGCTCGGGTCACACGCCTCCTGTGCAGCGCCTTGGGACGTCCTCCCGACGTGAAAGGCGCTTTATAAGTGTAATTTGTTGTTATTGTTGTTGTTCTTTTCTCCCCTAACCCCACTTCCACGCCTGTTTGTGGGACACTGCTGTGCGCAATTTGGCCGCCGCGTTTCGCCCACAAATATACAGTCAATTCTCCTACTCTCCTTCATCCTGCCCCGACCCCTCCCCCACTGCTCTTGTACCTACCTGACTGTACAGCGTCTTGGGTAGTTCTTTCAACGTGAAAGACACTATATAAATGTAAGTTTTGATTGATTCATAATCCATCAACAAAAAGCTAAATTGGGCATTTCAATCCACGGCTGTTTGTAGGACAGTGCTGTGCAATTAGCTGCAGTGTTTCACCCACAAATATACAGTCAATTCACTTTATAGTATATTTTGCAAGGTGCTTTGAGACGTGAAAGGGGAGGGAGGTCCTGTTGGTGGCCAATTTAGGGTCGCTGCAAAAAAAGGTTGGGAACCACTGCTCCAAAGGGTTGTATTACTGAATGGTTAAAATAAACTAGCGAAATTGGAATAGTTTATCACAATCATTTTAATAGATTATAACCTTTAAATTACTCTTTATGCAACATATATGGTTTTTGAAGGTGTTCTGTTTTGCATTGATAGATGAGAATGAATGCATTCCAGGTTTTATATAATTTCAATCAATAAAATTTGAAGATCAATAATTGTGACATTCTTATGACAAGTTAATATACAGTTGATGACTTGCAGCATTTTTGTGAAGTTTAATAACACAATAATACAACAGGTCGTTTTGTAATCTTTAATTCTGTGAGAAATATAATATTTCCAGACATTTTTATTTAAACCTGGGTCTATTTGACGTTGAAAATTGTGACCTGTGACAGATGATATGAAACTTATAAAACATTACTCAGTATGAATGTAGTTCCTCTGTTATTTGTTTTTCAAATGAAAAATCTTAAGGATATTTCAGATAAACTCTGGAGTTGCAGAACTGAAATCAGTTACTTAATAGCAACTTTCACTTATTTGGCACCCTTGATGTTGAGTACCGTCTCTGAGTTCTTCAGAGATGTAGCCTATATTTTGTTAAATATAAATTTAATCTAAGCACACTCAGCTTTCTTTAGAAATACATATCTCCAGTGTATTCAATTATTTCTTTCTCTGGTCAACTGAACCATACTGCTGTATTGAGTTTAAGAATACTCAGTTCTCCAATGGGCCCCCTGTGAAATGGATGGTGCAATTTGCCCATCCTGGTGACTGACAAAAATGTGATAATTAGCTTTACTTGTTGAAATACAGTGGTTGGATCTAGAAAAACCCTGACTGCAGTAGTAACTCGTTGTTCTGAACAGTGAGTAAGTAAATACATGGGGAGGAGAATGTAGGAGAGGGTGGGGAGGTACATTTTAGTGAGATAGAGGAGTTGAAATAGAGGGAGTTCAGAGGTTGCTGAAGACTCGGCCACCGATGGTGGTGCAGGGAGTTTGCAATAACCCCAAATTTGTGCAGCACATAGTCCACAAACTGGAAGTACCTTGATGTCGACCTGGAAGTTGGCTGTTGTAATGCAAAAGCAGACCTGTACATAGTAAGAATCCTTGCATTTGATACAGCACTTTTCACGTCTTTAGAGACATCTCAGCACTTCACAGAATATACTGTAAAGTAAAGTTGCCTTCGCTTTTCCAGTTGTGGACTCCTCCTTGTCCCCCGAATCCTCCACTCCACCATCGGCGACTGTGCCTTCAGCCACTACATCCCGACGCTCTGGAACTCCCTTCCTCACTCCCTTGCCTCGCCCCGCCCCCTCTTCCTAGTTTTACGTCTCGGTTAAAGACTTTTCTTTTCGACCGCGCCTTTGGTTACCTTTTTCCCCTTGCCCATGGCTCGGACTTGGGATTATTATGAAGCGATCTGAGACACTGTCCAGCGTGGAGGGCACTATATGAATTAAAGTTGTTGTAATACGAGTGGAATTTCAGACCTTTTTAAATTTCCTTTTACAAACTTAATCACAATTGTCATGGTCTTTTACAGGAAACACAGGAAAACTATGATCTTTCTAAATTCCCTGTGGAAAATGTTAGGAATTTCAGTATCATAGCACATGTAGATCATGGGAAAAGTACACTTGCAGATCGACTCCTAGAAATAACAGGTAATGTATCTTTTTACAGTACTATATATCCTATAATGTCTAATTATAAAAGTTGTCCAATTAGTTTTTAAAGGAATAACAAACTAAGCTCTAGTAAAAATATTTAACATTTTTATCTTTATTGTTTCTAGCTTTAGACATTTGGGTACCTCCCTACATCTCCAACCTCCTCACTCCTCAATCTACCACCCGCTTCTGCTCAACCAGTACTTGCCTCCTGCTCTTTCCTTGTACCCTCCACCCCACCATCAGAGTTCACTTTCAGCCACTGCGCCCCAAAACTCCGGAAAACTCTCCCTGAATCCCTCAGCCTTGCTCCCTCTCTCCCCTCTTTCAAGTCCTGCCTAAAAACTTTCCTCTTCAACTGTAATTATGGACCACTTCCACCCCACCCCCCCGGCTCAGAATCAATATTCCGAGACATTACCCTGCATGGAGGGTGGTGTATAAGTGCAAGTTGTTGTTTTTAATTTCAATCACATGCAGTTTAGCCTCAACCAAGTAAAAGTTGCATGTGGTTTCAATGCAGAGGCAAATACAGTAAAAGTTTGGTTATCCGGCACCCTCGGTACCTGACCGGTGCCGTTTAATCAAATATGCTGGATATTCGAGTGGCCAGTTGTTGAAAATCCTACACAAAAAAAATTACTTATTTTAAAACATACCATATTAATAATACACTATAATAACAGAATGTTGTGTGGACACTTACCAATAAAGCATTCCAGCACACTCCGTAAAATGATCAGTAAAATAAAAATTCCAGCGTTCGTTAAGTTTAATAAGTGCACATGCGCACGCAAGTGCAAAGTGTCTCGTGAGTGTCCCGGATGGCTCTGGTATGAGATCCATTTGCTGGAATGGTGAATTGTATTGGGAGATACCAGGTTGGTTGAGCGTTCCGGTTGGTTGGGTGCCGGATAAACAAGCTTTTACTGCATGCAGCTATTCAGGTGAAGAATAAAATAATTAAAGTTACTTTACCACTTTATTACATGTGTTTTGACAATTCCTGTGTGCTTGGTAGGTGCGCACATCTTATTAAAATTAAACAGTATACAGTGTTTTTTACACTTTCAGGAGCTATTGCCAAAACTGAACGCAATAAACAAGTGTTAGATAAACTGCAAGTAGAGCGAGAACGAGGGATCACTGTGAAAGCTCAGACTGCAACGCTGTTTTACAGTCACGGAGAAAGAACCTATCTCTTAAATCTCATCGACACACCAGTAAGTTCCTAAAGGTACTTGACTCCTCATGTTATCAACTCTTCAGGACACGGCTCCTGTCTCCCTTGGCAATGCATAGTGTGATATTGTGTCGCAAATACTGCTTTTACACTGTTAATTTGTATCCTGAGACAAGCAGTGTTTGGAAATAGCCCATAAAGTCCTGAATTTTGGAAAACCCCACTTGAATTCTGATGTCCGCTTGCTCAGCATACAAAACTATAATAAAATGTTCCATGAACATGCAGACGTCTTGACATTATCATGTTAATATCGTGATGATATCAAAACTGATCATGTGTGCACGAAAGTTATTAATAATGTACTATTGGTAAGTTGAGACTGTTAACATCTTTATACAGTACAGCATCATATTCTTTAAAAGGCTTTCAATTCTCTTTCATCACAGGGTCATGTGGATTTCAGCTATGAAGTTTCACGATCATTGTCTGCCTGTCAAGGTGTGTTGTTAATAGTGGATGCAAATGAGGTAATTTGAATGAGCTTTGTACAAGTTTATTTTTGACACTTTCTTTCTGGTGTCAATGTCAATAATGAGTAATGTGTGCACAGCATCATTTTGGTATGAAATGCATTAGCAACATTAAAAAATAAACTGCTCATACTTAACACACCAGACACCTTAGCCAGAGCATATAGCCGTAAAATTTAAAATAAGATAAGGTAGAATTGTTTTTCGAAAATTCTTAACTTCAGCATTAATTTATAAACTAGTTTCTGCAGATCCTAAAACAAATGGCCGAAAATTGGTTTCTACACTTCTACAGTAAAAGCCCGTTTAAACGGCACCCGCGGGACCTGGCCATTGCCGGTTAAAGCGCCTGCTGGATATTCGGGCGGCCGAAAACCCACCACAAAAAAATTAAAGTTCTTTTAACACACACCAGATAATAACAGAATATTGTATTGGTATACTTATTGTTAAAACTACTCTCTTGCACTTCTCACCTTTACTGGTTGAGATTCTTTTTTAAATGGAGGATGCCGTGCGGGTGAAAAAAACGGCAGCGCAACTTTATTCGAAAAACGGAGAGCGGCTTTAAAGTGTTACTAGCGGCAAGCCGATAACCCTAGACTACTACAACAACAACAACAACAATTTACATTTATAGAGCGCCTTTCACGTCGGGAGGACGTCCCAAGGCGCTGAACAGGAGGCGTGTGACCCGAGCTGGGAGGGGAGTGTTTGGGAAGGGGTGAAACACGAAGGGGAGGTAAAAGAGTTCGGGGTGGAACAAAAGGCACGATCAAAGAGGAAAGTCTTCAAACCGGCCTTGAAAGAAGAAAGGGAAGAGACGAAACGGAGGGATTGAGGGATGGCATTCCATAAGGTGGGAGCGGAGAAACTGAAGGCCCGGTCTCCAATGGTGGGGCGGTTCGGGTGGGGGGCTTGGAGCAGGCCAAGTCCTGTTGAACGGAGGGTCCGGGTGGGCGTGTAGGGGGAGAGTAGATCAGTTAAGTAGGATGGGGCAAGGCCGTGTAAGGCCTTGTAGGTGAGGACGAGGATCTTAAACTCGATCCTCTGGAGGATGGGGAGCCAGTGGAGACGGGCGAGGGTGGGGGTTATGTGGTTGCGGAGGCGGGTGCGGGATAGTACACGGGCTGCAGAGTTTGGGATGGCCTGCAGCCTATGAATGGAGGAACTGGGGAGGCCGACTAGGAGAGAATTTCCGTAGTCCAGCCGTGAAGTGATGTATGCATGCACAAGTGTTTCGGCAGCGTCAAACCGAAATGAAGAGTACCTGCGCAACAATGGCTACGGTTATCGGCTTGCCGCTAGTAATTCTTTAAAGTCGCTCTCCGTTTTTTTCACCCGCTTGGCATCCTCCATTTTAAAAAGAATATGGACTATAAACCTCAACCGCAGCATCATGGCTTCAAGCGCAGCATCTACCAGTAAAGGTGAGAAGTGCAAGAGAATAGTTTTAACAATAAGTACCAATACAATATTCTGTTATCTGTTATTATTTATGCATTTACAAATGCTCCACCGCTATTGTTCCGGATATGTTCTGGATTATCGAATGGGGCTTTTTTTTTTTGCGTGCCGGTTATACGGAAGTGACGGTTCATCGGGTCACAGATAAACGGGCTTCTACTGTATTAGGAATTTCATGCCTAAGATCTAGATAGAAAAGTACACATATCCCCCAATTTACGACAGGGTTGCGTTCCTGAAAAACTTCACTCAAATCGAAATGTCGTAAATCGAAACGTGGTTTCCCATGAGGTCCCATTACATAACCTGGAATGCTTTTCTTTTTGGTGGGTTTAAGGTCCAAAATTTTCGGACCTTAAACCCACTAAAATATCACACAAAAACACACAAAACACATAAAATAACACACACAGGCAAGATTTAGTATCTAAAGTGATTACATTGCGGGGTCTCTTGTCACTAGCTGTATTACTGCTGCTCATTTCACTTACTGACATTGTAGAAATATGGTAGAGGCTGCAAATCGCTCAAAATTGTGTGTGTCGCTTCAGAAGAAGCTGGCTTTTAAAATGCTAAAAAAACTTTAATTTATATAGCACCATCCACGCTGGACGGCGTCTCAAGAGCGCTCTGGCTAAAAGAGCTTTTAAAGCTAAATTTTAAAAAAAGCTTTTCATGTTTAAAAAAAAAAGCGACACCGCTGACCAATTTGTATAAAGAGTGTACTGACCAAAGAGCTGAAACCACAAAACAGAGGAGATAACGTTTTGGCTGAGCTGAGCGATATTGATAAAAAGGTGTTAAAAAAATTACATTTGTTAAATGGAAAGCATGTAAATAGAAACGTCATATATCGGAGGATACCTGTAGTTATATCTCTTTGAAGTGATCCATTTTGTTTTAGGAATCATTGGGATCTGTGAAATGTGTTTTATAAACTTTTATGTCAATAATTTTCCTCAAAGTCTTAGGAATCCTGAAGTGATTTTTTACAGTGACATAAAAACATTATCTCTCGATCAATTTTCCTCTTACTGTTTTCAAGTAGGGACATAGAATATTGGGGTTATTCACATGTTTTGGATCATGCATAATGTATCATGGTAATGTATTTGAGAGATACATTTTTGTAAACTGAATTTTTTTTCTCACCGAAGCATATGTAAATTTCACTTTCAAATGTGAGTTTTTATTAGGAAACATTATTCTGATTAAGTTCATCAAATGTTTACTTTTTTTCAGAATGGTTAAAATGACCCTTTTTATACTTGCGCCATGAATAATCATATTACAAACAAATTTGTGTCCTGTGTTGATTTAATTTTTCTGCTTTCATTGATTTCTCATAGGGCATTCAAGCACAGACTGTGGCAAACTTTTTTCTTGCCTTTGAGTCCCAGTTAACGATAATCCCTGTGATAAACAAGGTAAAATATATTAATGGTTTTATATATCTGCTTATGTATGATGTTTAACATGTGAAACTCTTAAATTTTCTTTTAAAGTTTTTTTAAAGCAAGAATAAGTTAGAAATAGCTTTATATTTTCAGTATGGAAAACGTTAAAATAAATGTATTTTCTCTGCAGATAAGACAGTTTGACTGATTAATGATAAATGTTTCTGTATATTATTGCAGATTGATCTAAAGAATGCCGACCCTGCTAGAGTTGAAAAACAGATTGAAATGGTCTTTGATATTCCAAAGGAGGAATGCATTAGAGTATGAAAGGCGCTATACAAGTGTAATTTTGTTGTTGTTGAAACTTGCTTTTTTTCACTTTATTCACTATTATTTTCCACTGTATTCACTTTATTAATATTTTATTTATCATTCTGAGTTTACCTGCATTCAAATTCACGTTAGCTTTCAGACTGCATTTTGAGTTTCCAGAACAACAGTGGGAAAATCTACAAAATACAATGTCACTACACTTTGCAATGAATCATGTTAGCGCTTTTAGGTGTCCTCCCAATGTGAAAGGTGCTAAAACAAGTGCAAGGGTTATTATTGCTGTTATAATCAAATGTCATCTCAAAATGTAACTCTGACTGCTTTTGGTCTCTTTCCCCTCCGCACCCCTATCTTGGGTACCCATCTAACATTATTAAATGCTTTGAGCTGTCCTCCCAATGCGAAGGCCGCTATATAGATAGTATTGTATTAAAAGCATTTTCTTAGTTAATCATTTTTCTAATTTTACAGATTTCTGCAAAACTAGGAACAAATATACATCAGGTTTTGGAAGCCATTGTTGAAAGAATTCCTCCGTAAGTATCTTTCACGCTATTTATCATTCTGAGGTCATTATGCTTCTGAGGTTAATTCATTTTTCTTGTACTGGAGTAACATGAATTGAATCTGGGGCTTGAACTGTAACAAGCAGACGTGTTGTACCAAAGTACCATTGCTACTGAAGTTAGATCCCATTTTGGCCATCAGAGATCATTTGAAATGCAAACAAAGTAAACCCTTTAGTTCTTAAACAAAGTACCTTGAACCTCACCTCGTAGTGTCCTGTGTTTTAATTGAGCCCTGACCCACATAGTGGAAGCTTTCTCTTTCTACAAGCTGTCAAGGACCCAATGTGAAATTAAATTGAATCTGATTTTCATCCAGAAGCATTAGGACCTTAGGGTATTTGCCAAAATGTTTCCAATTCATTGTTAAATATTAAATATATATGTTTGGGAATATTTAGCCATTTGTTGATGTCCACTGTAATTAACAGATGAATATTAATTTCAAAGGATTACAAATCTTTTCATTTTAGGCCAAATGCAGGTACTGCAGACCCATTGAGAGCTTTGGTGTTTGACTCCACCTTTGACATCTACAGGGGAGTCATTGCCAGCATCACACTTTTTGGCGGACAGCTGCAAAAAGGAGATAAAATCATGTCATCGTACACACAAAAACTATATGAAGTTAATCAAGTTGGAATCCTCAGGCCTGATGAACATCCAGTAGAAAAACTGTAAGTAATTGTTTCTTTACATCAATCTCATTCACAGATTCTGAATCACTGGTGTGATACATCTTAACTATAACCCCATCTTTTCTCTGGCATTTTAAGATAAAATAAATATATTGCACCTTTTGGAAATGGAAACAACAGAAAGGTAAACTTGGTGTGCCAAAAAATGTCTCCATCGATCATTTTTATTGGCCAATTTAGGTCTATGATTCTAACAGTTGATTTTGGCAAACTGCTTATCTCTAGTACTAACCTAGTAGGTTTTAAACCTGTTGTGTCTAATATCAATTTTACATTACACTATGCGTTGCTTTATGAATGATGTACAAGTGGCAGTCTTGATAACTGAGTGTTACTCATAAAGCAGACTGGCAGCTTTTAAACATCCCAGTTTATGTTTTTTCACAAAAGTGAAGCTCCACTTTATAAGGAGAGGTTGTTTCAGCGTTTTATTTTAAGTATCCAGAGTTAAGGTGGAGTTAAACCTCACATTTGTCTGTCTCAAGACCTTCTTTTACCATACCTTTGGTTATCTTCTCCGACCTACCCCCCCCCCCCCCCCCCCCCTTGACTCCTATCCCCAGGTTGGATGTAAACCTTGGACTGTTCAGCACCTCCTGACGTAAAATATAAATTTGTTGTAAAGTGAGATAAAAATTTCTAGTATGTTTCATTTCACTGCTCCATAGTTTTGAAGCTGAAATTTAAATGCTCTGGTAGACATCATTGCTAAATTTAAGGTATTATTTTTTGGTACATTTGCATACTCAGTAATCATGGCACATCTTAATATTTATGATTGTGTTATCTTGTATATTGTGCAGGTATGCTGGCCAAGTGGGCTATCTAATAGCTGGCATGAAAGAAGTGAAGGACGCACAAATTGGAGACACATTTTATTTACAGAATTACCCCGTGGAGCCACTAGCAGGCTTTAAACCTGCTAAGCCAATGGTCTTTGCAGGTAAGAGAACTGGTACACCAGTTGCATTACAATTACCCAATGGTGTACCTCGGGGGAACATAGCATTTATTGTTCCTCCAAAAGGTCAAGGTTATTTCTGCATCACATTTTCTACTTTAGGATTTTTTGTACCATAAAACAAGCTGATTAATCTTTGAATCATACTGCTGGGAAATAATAGTTGAGCTTTTAATGCTCTAGTTCTTAATTTATATTTCAGTCATAATTCTAGTTTAACGCCTGATTAAACTGGGCTTCCTTGGAGATTAGCTGGCTCCAAGGTGACATACATGGCAACAAAATTTTGGAATTAACGCTGTGGTAGTCTCGTGAGTCTGGTTCCTAAGTTCGTGTGCAGTATTTTATGGCACTGCTGACAGTCTGGCTGATTAGCTGGACATGGAGTGGCAGACCAGTCACTGGGGTCAGGGATTCAATTCATATGCTGGAGTTTCCAAGGCTGGCTCTTCTCAATCTGCATCTAATACTTTCCAGAATTAGGTAAGCGGGATGCATTCCTCAAGGAATGTGTGGGCATCAGATAGTACATTCAATCTGGTTTGGATACTCTAGTTGGAGGGATTCTGCACGTGTCAGAAACAAAGCTGACCCAAATAACATAGCTAGTTAGGTCAGTAACAGACATAATATTTTAAGGCTTTGACGGCTAGCAATGAGTTGGTAAACTTTATTCAGTAGTACTAAGTAAATGGCTATAATAGTAAAATGAAGAATACTTCACTGTCATAAACTGTTTTTCTTGCCACTTAACAACTAAGATACTACAGAGAACATGATGGTTCGAGCATTGATTTCTTTCAAAGTACAGTAGAAGCCCGTTTATTCGTGACTCGATGCAACGGTGCTTCCATATAACCGGCACTCCAAAAAAAAAAGTCCCCATTCGATAAACCGGAACTTATCCGGAACAATAGCAGTGGAGCATTTGTAAATCATAAATAACAACATAATAACATAATATTGTATTGGTACTTATTGTTAAAACTACTCTCGTGTGCTTTTTACCTTTGCTGGTAGATGCTGCGCTTGAATCCATAATGCTGCGATTGAGGTTTATAGTCCAGTGATTCTTTTTAAAATGGAGAACTCCAAGCAGGGTGAAAAAAACGGAGCACGTATGACTTTAAAGTCATAATAGCGGCAAGCCGATAACGCTACCCGATAACCCACATTGTCGCGCAGGTGCAGTATTTTGGTTTGCTGCTAATAGAGTCTAGGGCTTTGGCTTGCAGTTAGTAAAGTCGCACAACTTTAAAATCACTCTGCCATTTTTTTCACCCACTTGGCGTCCTCCATTTAAAAAAGAATCACTGGACTGTAAACCTCAATTGGTAAAGGTGAGAAGCGCAAGAGACTAGTTTTAACAATAAATACTAATATAATATTCTTTTATTATCTGTTATTACTTAGTCTGGTGTGTATGGTGTGTGTTAAAAGAACTTTAATTTTTTTGTAGTGGGTTTTCGGCAGCTAGCCGCCCGAATATCCGGCAGGCACTTTAACCGGCGTTGGCCAGGTCCCGCGGGTGCCGGATAAACGGGCTTCTACTGTACATGGTTGGTACTTCAGTGATAGTTGTTGTTATAATATACTGCCTCATAGTACATTGTATATCAGTTATAGAAAGCTACTTAAGTAAACCTTAGTGTAAACCATTTGAGTCCAGCTTTTAATTGAGTGTTTTAATGACTTCATTTCTAAGGGATGTATCCAGTTGACCAGTCTGAGTACAGCACCCTGCGGAAAGCTGTGGAAAAGCTGACACTGAATGACTCCAGTGTGACAGTTCACCGTGACAGCAGCCCAGCCCTGGGAGCTGGCTGGAGGTGAGATCAATACTATTTACTAACTTTTTATTTGTCTAACTTTACACAGTTCTTTATCAAAATGTAGACATGCCAACCCTCCTGATTTCGCTGGGAGGCTCACGGAAAATCAGCCCAATTCCCGACTTTACGGCCATGTGCCGTATCCTCCCGGATTTGTAAATACAAAGTGTGTTTTATTTTGTTGTAGTATTGTGTATTACAGGGCGGGTCATATACAGGTAACTGACGGAAAGTATTGTGTAAATAGTGTTGTTGTAAAGGATGATCTCTTTATTGCTAAAGAGTAGTGCATGAAATTAAAATTTCCTTCAAATTCTGCAGTTTTCCTTTTAAAATTTTAAGAGAATATAGAACTATAGAAGTACTTTTTGATGAATGAAAATAAAAATTTGGTAACTGAAAAATGTACACAAGGAGGCCCCTCCTAAAGGCTTGAAAATACCTAAAAACCCAGGAGCTTCAGGGGGCGCTGCCCCCTGGTCCCCCTCCGGGGACCCCACCCAATATGTGCAGCGCTCACTTCACTCACAGCGCTTGACAGATCCTCCCTGATTACAGGATTCCAATGTTTCTTTTAGAAAACATTTTAAATCTGTGACCTCGGTCACTGACACACCCACCAGTGGAAACAGTTTTTCCCTATTTACCCTATCAAATCCCTCGATCTTGAAAACCTCTATTAGGTCTCCTCGTGGCCTTAGATTCATAGAATCATAGATTCATAGAATTTTACGGCACAAAAGGAGGCCATTCGGCCCATCTAGTCTGTGCCGGCTCTTTGAAAAGAGCGATTCAATCCCACTGCCCTGCCCGCTCCCCATAGCCTAATAGACCTGTTCTCCCTAAATAAAGATCTAATTCCCTTTTAAAAGTTGTTATCGAATCAGCCTCCACCACCTTTTCAGGCAATGCATTCCAGATTCGAACAACTCGCTGAGTGAAAAAATTTCTCCTCAGCTCCCCTCTACTTCGCCTTGAAACTATTTTAAATCTGTGACCACGAGTCACAGATTCGCCCACGAGTGGAAATAGTTTTTCTCTATTTGCCCTGTCGAAACCCCTCATGATCTTATAAACCTCTATTAGGTCTCCCCTCAATCTTCTCTGCTCCAGAGAGAATAACCCTAGCCTATCTAGCCGCTCCTCATAGCTGAAGTCCCTCAATCCTGGCACCATCCTAGTAAATCCTCTTTGTACCCTTTCCAATGTCTTCACATCCTTTCTGTAGTGTGGTGACCAGAATTGAACACAGTATTCCAGCTGAGGCCTCACCAAAGTCCTATAGAGGTTAGTCAGCACTTCCTGACTTTTGTACTCTATACCCCTATTTATAAAGCCTAGTATCCCATATGCCTTCTTAACAGCCTTGTCTACCTGTCCTGCCACCTTCAACGAGTCACTAATACAAATCCCCAGGTCTCTCTGTTCCTTCACACCATTTAAAATTGTACTATCTAGCCTATATTGCCTCCCTTCATTTCTTCTCCCAAAATGCATCACCTCACACTTCTCTGCATTAAACTTCATCTGCCATGTGTCTGCCCACTTTACCAATTTGTCTATATCCTCTTGCAGATAGCTACTATCCTCCTCACTATTTACTATTCTCCCTAACTTAGTGTCATCTGCAAACTTGGAAACTGTACTCCGTACACCCAAGTCCAGATCATTGATGTAGATTACAAACAGCAATGGTCCCAAAACTGATCCCTGTGGCACACCACTGCTCACTTCCCTCCAGTCTGAAAAACAGCCGCTCACTACAACTCTCTGCTTTCTGTCTCGCAGCCAGTTGTGGATCCACGCAGCCACTGTCCCTTTTACGCCATGGGCCTTTAATTTCCTAATAAGTCTCTCATGTGGCACTTTGTCAAATGCCTTTTGAAAGTCCATGTAAACTACATCAACTGCGCTACCATTATCCACCCATTCCGTTACCTCATCAAAAAATTCTATCAGATTTGTAAGGCAAGATTTGCCTTTAACAAATCCATGTTGACTGTCCTTTATTAGCCTATATCTTTCTAAGTGAAGATCTACCTTGTCCCTGATTATGGACTCTAGAAGTTTGCCCACTACCGACGTTAGACTGACTGGTCTGTAGTTACCAGGCTTGTCCTTCTGCCCCTTTTTATACAAGGGAGTAACATTAGCTATCCTCCAGTCCTCTGGCACGACCCCTGTGTCCAAGGAAGATTGAAAGATCGTGGCCAGAGTCCCTGCTATTTGCTCCCGTGCCTCCCTTAGTAACCTAGGGTGCATCCCACCCGGACCAGGTGACTTATCCACCTTGAGCCTTCTCTGCTCCAATGAGAATAAACCTAGCCTCTCTAGCCTTTCCTCATATATGAAGTCCCTCATTCCTAGTACCATCCTGTAAATCTCCTCTGCACCCTTTCAATGCCTTAACATCCTTTCTAAAGTGTGGTGACCAGAATTGTACACAATACATTCTCCAAGTCAAGAACTTGAAAATCAATAAATACATTTCTCAGTGTCTGATGTAAATCTAAAACAGCTGTGATTCAACTTTACTGACATGGTAAACATCTACTGTTTGCTTCTTCAAAAATATACTTTAACTGAATTGAAAAAAAAATAATTTAAATCCATCCCATTAATCGTACCATTGCAATGTTGTATTTAAATATTTCTACACACATTTTCTGGATGTGTATGTGCAGTAACCTCATTTGGCAAGCTGGATGAATAATTCATAGAGGCTGATCATACCATCTCAGTGTTCTATATTTTCCTTTACAACAGCATCTAGTTTACAGGATTATGGATTGCAGAGCAATTTTAGGACAAAGCCTTTTACTTACAGGATTATTGGCAACCTGAAACAGGTTACCCGGAAGGATAGTTGAGGCTAAAATGCCTTTTTTTTTAAATGCTTGGTGATGTAATAGGAGGACAATGGGATGGGTATGAGGATGCATTTTTTCACTAATGGGAGGTAAAAATCTGGAATTTTCTTCCCCTAAATGGCCGAGGATGCTGATCCATCCACAACTTCAATAGTGAGGTTGATAGATTTTTTTGGTAGGTCAGGGTATTAAGGAATATAGGGAGAAAGTGGGAAATTGGATTTGAAAGTATTAGTTGAAGTACAGATTAGCCATGATCTAATTAAATGGTGGAACAGGTGCAAAGGGCTGAATTTCCTATTCCGGCATTCCCTATGTGTTCTAGAAGAATGAGATCAAATTGGCTGAAAAGTCTTGGGATTTTCTGAACAAATGCATGGTATGTCCACATAGAAAGTATTTTAATGTTTCAATTCAAGTAGTAATAATTTATAAAATCACACGGAAAAGGCAACTCCTCCATTTCACAAAGCTGTCTTTTTCGTAGAAATGTTAGTGCAAGTACAGTAGAAGCCAGTTTATCCGTGACTCGATGAACCGGCACTTCCGTATAACCGGCATGCCAAAAAAAAATCCCCATTCGATTAAACCGGAACTTATCCAGAACAATAACAGTGGAGCATTTGTAAATGCATAAATGATAACATAATAACAGAATATTGTATTGGTACTTATTGTTAAAACTACTCTCTTGCACTTCTCACCTTTACTGGTAGATGCTGCACTTGAAGCCATGATGCTGCAGTTAAGGTTTATAATCCGGCGATTCTTTTTTAAATGGAGCACACCAAGTGGGTGAAAAAAACTGAGCGTGACTTTAAAGCCTTACTAGCGGCAAGCCGATAACGCTAGCCGCGCAGGTGCAGAATTTTGGTTTGCCGCTGGTAGTCTAGGGTTATCGGTTTGCCACTGGTAGAATCTAGGGTTATCGGCTTGCCGCTAGAAAAGCTTTAAAGTTGCGCTCCATTTTATTCACCTTCTTGGCGTCCTCCATTTTAAAAAGAATCACTGGACTATAAACCTCAACCAGTAAAGGTGAGAAGCGCAAGAGAGTGGTTTTAACAATAAGTACCAATACAATATTCTGTTATTATTTAGTATGGTGTGTGTTAAAATAAGTTAAATTTTTTTATGGTGGGTTTTCGGCCGCGGGCCGCCCGAATATGCAGCAGGCACTTTAACCAGTGTTGGTCAGGTCCCGTGGGTGCCATATAAACGGACTTCTACTGTAATTTATTTAATTCCTCTCAAAAGCAATACTAATGCTCGGCTCCCGTCAGCGACTCCATACCTCAGGTATTCAGAGCATCTCCCTCCATGGATGCACTCTATAACGTGTTCAACCCTCAATTGTCCTTTATACTCCACATCCGTGCTACGATCTGCTCCCCCAGCTTGGGTCTGAAACACTGAATGTCCAGCACCTACAGATATCCTCCTGACATGAAAGGCGCTATACGAATGCAATTTTGTTTCGATGTTAATATAAAAGTGAGTAGCAGTTTGCTGCAGGGTAGCAGCTAAATTGTTTGGAAGATAAAGCAACTGATTAATACATGCATCTTGTTCCCAGGTTAGGTTTTCTTGGGCTTCTCCATATGGAGGTATTCAATCAACGTTTAGAACAAGAGTATAATGCTTCTGTCATTCTGACTGCTCCTACTGTTCCCTACAAGGCCATTCTGTCATCCAACAAGTTAATCAAGGTAATGACATTCCTCTTTCATCCTCCTGATGTGAAAGGTGTTTTACAAATGTAATTTTGTTCTTCTTTCAATTGACAAATCAATTGTGTGTTAAGCTTTGTCGTGGCGGTGGTGTGGCCTCATCTCTAGGTTGTCACTTGCCTTATCTCCTTAATCCTCTGGTTCCTTCTCTTTCGAAAAGCTCACCCTCTCCCACTCCTCCCATCTCTCCCTCAAATCTCCACATGTATGCGCATAACACCCAACACTACCTTTCCGCTTCCACCCTTGACTCCAGGACTACTGGCGATCTGACTGCATGTCTGTCCGACATTGAGTCCTGGACAAGGGACAACTTCCTCCAACTAAACATCAACAAGACGGAGGCCCCTTGATTGGCTTACGGCAGCGCCTCCGCTGGGCGACTTGTTCGACCCCGAACTATCCTTCCTCCCCCAAATCCGCACCATGACCGGTACAGCCTTTAATAACCTCCTCAACATTGCTAGACTCCGCCACTACCGTATGCTGCTGAAACACTCATCCACACTTTCATCACATCTAGGCTCGACTATGGGAACTCTCTCCTCGTCGGCCTTCCCAGCTCCTCCCTTCACAGGCTGCAGATTATTCAGAACTCTGCAGCTCGTGTACTCTCCCGCACTAGGCTCCGCGACCACATCACACTCACGCTCGCCCGTCTCCACTGGCTCCCCATCTCCCAGTGGGTCGAATTCAAGATCCTCGTCATCACTTTCAAGGCCATTTATGCCTATCTCTCCGACCCCCGCCTATCTCTCCGACCTGCTGTCTCCCTATCAGCCTTCCCGTCCATTCCGTTCAGCGGACACTGGCCTGTTCCATGTCCCCTGTGCGAACCACCCTACCATCAGTGGCCGGGCTTTCAGCCTTTCTGCCCTCACACTCTAGAACTCCAACCTGCAATCCCTTCGCTTCGCTTCCTCCGTTTCCTCCTTCAAGGCCGGTCTCAAGACCTTCCTCTTCGACCGTACCTTCTGCTCCCCTCCTAACTCTCCTCTCTCTCCTACTCTCTTTCCCCCTACCCCGACCTAACTGTTCAGCACCTTGGCACGTCCTCCCAAAGTGAAAGGTGCTCTATAAATGTAATTTTGTTGTTATTGTCTTTACCAGTACCACATTTAGTCTGAATCTGTTGAGTTGCATTCTAAATATAGTAATACTACATTACTGTTTTTCCCACACTTCAAAGCTTTCAGCAAACGTTTTTTTAATTTGACCAAATGTATAATATTTCTATTTGGTTCTCTCAGGAATTTGGAGATGAGACGATTACAATTTTAAATCCATGCAATTTTCCTGATAAATCACACGTTTCAGAATATTTGGAGCCAATGGTCACAGGTACTATCCTCACTCCTGATGACCATATTGGAAAAATAATGTCTCTGTGCCAGGTATGTTTAAACATCTGGACCCATTTGTGTACTTTTACAAATTCTACACACATTGAAATACTTTAGAAGCATCAAATGGTTCAAGTTATCTAATTGATTGTCAGGAGATTGAAATATTGAATTGTGTTGCTATTCTGTTCAGTGGTAGCCTTCAGTGGAAACCAGCAAAATAATTCTTAAGGATATTCATTTGGAGTTTTGTTTTCAGTAGGATCATTTCAAATGGAACTATATAATGGAGCAGGAGCTATAAAATGGGATGTTGAGCAAGTTTCCTTAGGATTATAGAATTGTTGCTGCAAACAAAGTGTTAATTTGGCACCAATTAAGGATTCCATTACTAAATGAAATAGATTAGATATTTTGGAATTAAGGATATAATGAGGTGTGGATAAAGCGTACAGATTAACAGTATAAATTTGTATAATCTAATCAAATGGTGGAAGAAGCTTCATTTGTTCATACCTTGTTTATTTGTTCCTAATATTCATTTAAACATTTCTGTGATTCGGAAACATGCTGATCAATAGTTTTAGCTAGCATAAGGAACAATCAAAATAATTTAGTTTATTAAATAATATCTCAGGATAGAAAATAATATCACAAATGTATTTGAGGATGCAACTTGTCATGCAACTACCAGGGTGAGGGAAGCGAACTGAATGGACCTTTTGTCTTTCGCCTATCAAATTCTTATGTTCTTAATTTCATGCTGATATATCCCGATGATTGGAAGTATTTTTAATGTTAACATTATTGGTAGCTCTTAAAAATACTGAGAGTCTGTTACTGACACTGTCTCTTAGAGTCGAAGAGGAGTTCAGAAGAACCTGGTTTACATTGATGATCACAGAGTTATGATGCAGTACCTTTTTCCTCTGAATGAAATTGTGGTGGACTTTTATGATGGTCTGAAATCACTTTCTTCAGGGTATGCCAGGTACGAATATCTGCTGTGTCTCTACCATATACAGTAGAAGCCCGTTTATCCGTGACCCAATTAACTGGATCCTGCATCCTCGTAGTCAAAACTGCAAGATGTCCAAACATCATAAAAAGTCACCAAATGTTATTGCAAAATAACACTTTGCAACAAAGAATTTAGTGATAATGAGACTTAATGAATTTGATTAATGAATAATTATTTAATACCACATCGAGCGGGTCCCGTGGCTCTCGATCGCAGCCAAGTGGGTCCCGTACCGCAAACAGATCCAGCCTCTAGGACCCAATGTGAGCCCCGAGGCCTTGGGGAATCGCCTGATCACCTCATCCAATCGGCAACCGGCAGCCGCTTGATGTCGTGTCAACAATGACGTAGCGACATGCTATTGGCCAGTTCAACTTGTTTGATTGGATGAGGTGATCAGGTGATTCCCCAAGGCCTCGGGGATATACTAGATATACACTGCCGCTTGGGCCACTGTTTGGCGCGTTTTTCTCAACATCTACACACATTTCAGGTTGGTATACAAAATATACTAGATATAGTAAAAGCCCTTTTAACTGGCACCCTCGGGACCTGGCCAATGCCGGTTAAACCACATGATGGATATTCGGGTGGCCAGCTGCCAAAAACCCAACACAAAATAATTAACTTTTTTTTAAACACACCCTATTAATAATAGACTAAATAATAACAGAATATTGTATGAATATCTACCAATAAAGCAATAAATATCTATTACAGTCTATAAACACAGCACACAATCACAAAGCAGACTTCTACAACGGCGGATGGTAGTGTCTTAAAGCGGTACTGCTGAATTTTCCTCTTTTTTTTTTCTTTCTCTCCCTCCAATACTTTTTCTCTTTCACACACACTCAGTCTGGCATCTCAATGGCTCCAACCCCCAACCCCCCACCAACCACTCCTCTCATTTTCCATCTTAGTTAATCAACTCACCCCCGCTCCCTCACCTTTCTCCCACTCCTCTCTCTTTCTTCCCCACCCCCTGTTCTCTTCCCCCCCCCCCCCCCCCCACCCTCTCCTTGTCCCACCCCAGACCAAAACAGTGTATGAACCCACGATACTGTCAGGCTACACAGGCAATGTAGTATCCGTCAGAGAGAGAGACAAAGAAAGAGAGAGAGAGAGAGAGAGAAAAGAAAGAAAGAAAGAAAGAAAGAAAGAAAGAAAGAAAGAAAGAAAGAAAGAAAGAAAGAAAGAAAGAAAGAAAGAAAGAAAGAAAGAAAGAAAGAAAGAAGGAAGGAAGGAAGGAAGGAAGGAAGGAAGGAAGGAAGGAAGGAAGGAAGGAAGGAAAGGGGGAAAGGAAGGAAGGAAAGGGGGAGAGGAAGGAAGGAGAGAGAGAAAGAAAAAGAGGGAGAGAGAAAAGGGAGAGAGGGAGAAGAAAAACTGCCCATTTAACATGAAAGCCCTTCCGGCTGCATTCAGAACTAATCGTACTGTACTCTCATGCAACAATCAATGTGGCACCGCGATTGTGCTGGATAAGATCTGGTAATTCAAATGGGGACCTTTTTTTTGAGGTGCCGGTTATATGAAAATTACGGTTGACCGGGTCACAGATAAACTGGCTTTTACTGTATACTGCGTATTTTGATTTTTTCTACCCCCAAAAAAATCAAGTATAATTTTAAAATGTCATTAAAACAAAAGAAAATATTGTACAACACAAAAAGTGTGAAAAAATTACTTTTGTTAATTAAAAATCATGTAAATAGAGACGTGGTAAATCAGAGGATACCTGTATACTCATTTGGTGATTTCTAATAATGTTTGGACATCTTCTTGCAGTTTTGACTACGAGGATGCAGGATACCAGGCAGCCGATCTGGTGAAGATGGACATTTACTTAAATGGACATTCTGTGGAGGAACTGACAACTGTTGTGCACAGGTTTGCCACTGATACAAAAGGGCTTCAAATGTACTTACAAGACTTGTGAGAGGATCAGAAAGCAAAATACCCCAAATTCTTCCTTTGTTCAATTATCTACCTATCAAAATTATTGCATTTTCTGAATTTAGCCATCAACTCTAGATGTATGTAAAAACTAATAAAGCTCTCAATCAAATCACTGGGCATCTAGTTATTTAAAGCTGAGTACATTTGAAATAAATAAAATACCTATAGAACATTGTTATTTTTAGCTTTTATATAGTTATCTAGCCACTAAATGTTTTCTTCTTCCGGATCTATATGATCTGCCTCAGATAAACGATTTTAAATATATGGTATTGCTGAAGCATCTGATTGTCTTGTAAAACTAGTTGAAAATGTCTCTTAACCTTTCTCAATGAAACCAGCAATAAATGAGGTATTGAGCGGCAATGTAATTCTTGAGAACCTATTTTGTAGATCTTGGTCACCGTGAAATAAACATGTATTAAAATATTTAGGTTTGTAAATTGTAATATATTTTTATTTGGACTATATTTTAGTTTGGTGGCAATGTTCAAAAATGAGTTTGAGAATGATGTTATTACTTGTTTTATTGGCAGGGAGAAGGCCTATTCTACTGGTAAAGGAATAGCTGAGCGTTTGAAAGACTCAATACCTCGACAGCTTTTTGAAATAGCCATCCAAGCAGCTATTGGCAGTAAAATTATAGCAAGAGAAAAGTAAGTATCACATTGACTCACTGTTGTATGCCTTTATTTATTCTTCTTGTTATATTACTAGCAACTAATGTAATTACTAGCTTTGTGAAGCACTTTGAGACGTCGATAAGATGCGAAAAGCGCGATATCAAATGCAAGGACTTATTATTATTATTATTATCTAAGAGTGGTCAAGAGGGAAGAGGGCTCTTGTCAGTCTTTACCTCAATTCAACTCTTTGTGTCTCTTTCGTTGTCCCAAGTTACTCTGGGTTCACCAAGCCTCGCCTCTTGCTAACCTGCGCCTAATACTTTCTGGAATTAGGTAAGCAGGATGCTTCCCTCCATAGAGAAAATGAACATTCCATTCCAACAATCTCTCTGGGATTTCCATGTGTAGGTGGGATGCATGGAAATCTCAGCTTGGTATGGATACTCTTTAAGTATGGTGATGGGTTACCTCATGTGTCACAAACCCAGCTGACTAAAAAAAACTTCTGTTTTATCCGCTCCCCAAGAAATCACCTCTTACATTCACTCCTATCTGTTCCCACTCACTTCTCTCACTTTGCACTCACACTATTCCTTCTTGAACATTTGCAGGTCTCTGTCTCATGTCCATGGGATCCATTACACATTCAGAAATGGGCAAAGGGAAATGGGCCCGTGGCTTTTTTTCAACCTCTTGATAATCAAGGATGGATGGCTGTTACAAATTTAATATGTGCATGGAATAACTGTATAAAATGCAAAGTATCAAAATGCAACAAAAAATGTATAGGAACAGTCATAAAGGCTAGCTTAATCTCGCAGCCCACAAGTGAATCTTAGATACAGTGATTGCTATTTACATTGAATGATTTACCTACTTGAATGTACATAACTTATTGAAATAGAATTAATTCTTTAAATTCAAGTTTGTGTTCTCCAATCAGTCATAAAAGAGAACTTTGCTCTCATTGTTTCATCTCACAAAAGACTGAATTGTATTATTTTGTCCCTAATTTCTACATGTTCCATATTTGTCATAGCCCTTATATTGAATAATGTTGTTTTTTCAGTATTAAAGCGATGAGAAAAAACGTACTGGCAAAATGTGTAAGTACATTGTTTTTCTTTTTATTTAAATAATTATAAACGGAAGTGGGGGGTTTTCTGAACAGGAAAATGTACCTCCTTACAATTTTTTTTTCAAAAATGATAGGATCCACTGCACAATTTATATGGTAAATGGCTGTGCTTACCCCAACAACAACCAACATTACATTTATAGAGTGCCTTTCACGTCGGGAGGACGTCCCAAGGCACTAAACAGTTAGGTGGGGATCCGAACGGTGGGGGGTGGTGGGGGTTGAGATAGGGGCAAAGAGAATAGGAGAGGGGGGAGAGGAGCAGAAGACACGGTCGAAGAGGAAGGTCTTGAGACCGGCCTTGAAGGAGGAAAGGGAAGAAGCGAGGTGAAGGAATTGCGGGATCGAGTTCCAGAGTGTGGGGGCAGAGGCTGAAAGCTCGGAGACCTACTGTCTCCCTACCAGCCTGCCCGCATCCTCCGTTCAGATTCAGGCCTGCTCCGCGTCCACCACCCTAACCGCCCAACCATCGGCGGCCGGGCTTTCAACCTCTCTGCTCCTACACTGTGGAACTCCATCCCGTAGCCCTCCTTGCTTCCTCCCTTTCCTCCTTCAAGGCTGGTCTCAAGACCGTCCTCTTCGATGGCACCTTTGGCTGCCCCACTAACTCTTCCCACTCACCTTCCCCTTCCCCCTACTCCTACCCACCACCCACCCCACTCGGGTCCCAACCAGACCGTTCAGCGCTTTGGTACGTCCTCCCGACTTGAAATGCTCTACATAAGTTCAATTTTGTTATTGTGTTTTGATGGCTGCCTTTCATGAGAATTCCACAAGATGGCACCAATGATGTTTATTTTAAGATGTCATAACATCTCATTCAGATACAAAAGGCTTTCCCTTGAGTCAGTTGAAAGATTATAACATTAAAATATGCATGCTTTATTTGGAGATAAACACTTTAAAAAAATTCCTTTGCATAATCACAAGCTACTATTAATGATTGAATTGCTACATTTTTAAATATCCATTGGAAAAATATTGTTTAATAGCTTTTAAATTTACAGATAATTCTGAAGTATATACAATGCCACTTACTGTTAATGTAATTAAACCATTATCCACATTGTAAAGAGCACTACTATGTGCTCTATATGCATCTCTTAAGTGTTAACCCTTTCGTAACCACAAAGGTTTAGTAGCAATGTGTATCAAGACCCTCTTCTTCAACCAGACCAACCCTTTCCTCCACCCTCCCCGATCCCAACCCCAGTTCAGTCTGAAGCATTGACTGTCCAGGACCTTGGAATGTTCTCCCGACATGAAAAGTGCTGTACAAATGTGATTTTGTTATTGTGTCCTATCATAGTAAATACTGCTGATAACTACACTTGATTTGCCACACTCATCCTGGTTTCATGTGTAAAAATGAAATGAATTGACACGTGAATTCATATTTGATATTTTTCACTCTTTATCCAGGAATTTTACTATTTTACCATGTTTTAACTAAGGGAGTTCCTGATGTTAGAACTGTGTAAAGTACATTACGTACAATACCCCACCACCTCCCAAAGTAGTTATTGCTAGTAGCATTATTTGAAAAGCCCTCTGCTTCACTTCAGTATGTATTTGTTTCTAGTATGGTGGGGATATAACGCGTAAAATGAAGCTTCTGAAAAGACAAGCTGAAGGAAAGAAGCGGATGAGGAAGATTGGTAATGTGGAAGTGCCAAAGGATGCCTTCATAAAGGTATTGAAGAGGGAAAAAGACAAGTGAGACAAAATTGCCATGTACTATTTCTGATGAATTGCATAAATTGGAAGTCTCTGAAATGCACACATTTCTGATATGAGTATTCCAACTTATTGTCCACAGTGTGGATCATGAAATACAATAAGAATAAATGGCTGAAAATGACAATTACTGTTGAAGAGAACACTTTCCTAAGTATTTTTCTTTTAATAATCTACTGTGAAATGAAATTGGGATCTTGAGGATGAATCAACAAGGATTTCATCAAACTTACTTAACCAAGAATATCTCATGACATTATGTCCAGAGGGAATTAAAGAGACAAAACTGGGATCAGGAAAGAATTCCGAAGAAGCTCTAATTTAAAAGGACTGAGAAAATCATGATTAAGGAACTTGATATATTCAATAACATCCTCAGCAATTGTATATTTTAATATATTTGACTGTAAATAAATCAGGTTTTTATTCCAATAATTTGTTGTTATGTGCTGTAATATCTGCCTTATGAAAGATTTTGTGTATATATATATATAAAAATAAATACAGGTGTGTGTATATATATATATATACATACACACACACACACACACACAGTAGTTGAAAAGCTATTGCTTCATCCCTGCGCCAACAACTTGCATTTAAGTAGCACCTTTCATAGAGGATAGTGTGGTGCAGTGGTGGGGTTGGAGGCCAAGCAAGAGGGAGGTTACCATAGATGCCATGAATAGGTAGTCTTAAAATGGAAATTAATGGGTGAGAAGGTCAATGTATCAGCTTAAAACCTGGAGCAGAAACAATACTCTTTATACACATATATACTTGTGTATATATGTGATATATATATTAGATATTACAATGCAATATGGTAACCTTTTATACAACAATCAACAGCAAGAATTTCACAACAGCAACAAATTACCCTTGTATAGCATCCTTCACAGTGGAGAGTTGGCCTAGACAGGCCTTTTTTGACCCGAGCTGGGAATTGATGTCAGAAGAGGAGTGGGAAGATGGCTGAAGGCAGGTCTAAGAGGAAAGTCCTTAGACGGAAATCGAAGGAGGCAAGAGAGAGGGCGAGGCAGAAGGATTACAGCATTGAATTCCAATTCCAGAGTATGGGGGGCAGAAATACTGAATACTGACACTTGCCCCCCTCACTTCCTGAACTGCCTCCTACTCCCGAACCTCAGCCTGGTTCACCAGCCACCTCCGTTCCCTCAAGGGCCAGGTGCCGGCCACTGAACGCACCTGGCTCAAATCCGGCCTAATGGTCCATCAGCACATCTGGCTGGATCTCACATCATCTTACCACTCCGCCCTATCCTCTGCCAAATTGTCCTTCAACTCTTAAGATAATCCTGCAGGCGAAGGACAACCCCCAGCTTCTCTTCACCAGCATCCAGCTCCTCCATCCTCTCCGCCTCGCCTCGCAGATCCTCTCCTCGAACTCCCACTGCAGGGAGATGTTGGATTTCCTCAAGATCAAAATCGAAGGAATCTGCTCTGTGGTCACTATCCCTCCAACTTCCAACCCCTCCCCACCTCCCCCCCACAACCCGCCTCCTACCCACCCCTCCTTCCACACATTCGATCCCATCTTCCTATCCTCTGTCATTAAGACCATCTCCATGAAGCTCACCTGCTCCCTCAATCCCATCCCCATCCCGCTCCTCACCACCCAGCTCCACCTTCTAGCCCCACTAATTGCCAACACCATCATCCTTTCATCCGGGACCGTTACCAATCCTTTCAAAACTGCCACCATCACCCCAAGGCTAAAAAAAGCCTTCCCTTGATGGTTGCAACTATCAAGCTACTGGCCCATCTCCAACCTCCCCTTCCTTTCCAAGGTCATTGAAAGAGTGGTTGCCTACCATCTCCGTTCTTTCCTCACAGACCATTCGCTCCTCGAACCCCTCCAATCGGGTTTCTGCACTTCCCACAGCAGGGAAACTGCTCTGGTCAAGGTCACAAACGACATCCTGACCATCTGTGACCAGAGCTCCCTCTGCCTCCTTGTCCTATCTGCCGCCTTTGATACCGTCGATCACTCAATCCTCTTCCACCGCCATTCCTGTCCTCAACCTTCAAGGCTCTGTCCTTGACTGGTTCCGGTCATATCTCTCCCATCACCTTCACTTCATCTCCTCCAACGGTTTTTCCTCCAGCTCTCGCAAAGTCACATGCGGCATTCCCCAGGGCTCTGTCCTTGGCCCCCTGCTCTTCACCCTATACACGCTCCCCCTGGGTGACATCATCCGCAGACACGGGGTAAACTTCCACATGTATGTGGGTGACACCCAACTACCTTTCAGCGTCCACCCTCGACTCCAGGATTACTGGCATTCTGACTGCATGTCTGTCCAACATTGAGTCCTGGTCGAGGGCAAATTTCCTCCAGCTCAATGACAACAAGACGGAGGCCCTCCTGATTGGCTCGCATCAGTGCCTCCACACCTCAGGCGCTGATAACATCAGCATTCAAGGCTGCTCTCTCCACCTCCCAAAGCCAGTCAGGAATCTGTGCGTCTTGATTGACCCCGAACTGTCCGTCCGTCCGTCCGTCCTTCCTTCCTTCCTTCCTTAGCTTTCCACCACCTCCACAATATTGCCAGACTCCGCCACTACCTCACCCCCGTGCTGCTGAAACTCATTCACGCCTTTATCACTTCCAGGAACTCTCTCCTCGTCGACCTTCCCAGCTCCTCCCTTCACAGGCTGCAGATTATTCAGAACTCTGCAGCTCGTGTACTCTCCCGCGCTAGGCTCCACGACCACATCACTCCCACCCTCGCCGGTCTCCACTGGCTCCCCATCCCCTAGAGGATCGAATTCAAGATCCTCGTCCTCACATTCATGGCCTTGCCCCCGCCTATCTCTCCGACCCGCTGTCTACCTATCAGCCTGCCCGTCCCTTCCACTCAGCAGGCTCTGGCCTGCTCTACGTCCACCGCTCTAACCGCTCCACCATCGGTGGCCGGGCTTTCAGCGTCTCTGCTCCCACGCTGTGGAATCCATCCTGCAATCCCTTCACCTCACTTCCTCTCTTTCCTCCTTCAAGGCTGGTCTCAAGACCTTCCTCTTCGACTGTGCTTTTTAGTCCCCTCCTAACTCTTCCCCCTCTCCTATTCTCCTTCCCCTTTTCCGACCCTCTTCACCCCCCCCCCCCACACCACCCCCCGCTCGGGTCCTGACATGATTGTTCAGCGCTCAGGGACATCCTCCTGACGTGAAAGGCGCTCTATAAATGTAATTTTGTTGTTGTTGAATGCGCAACTGCCAATGGTGGGACAGGAAGTGCAGGGAACCTGAAACAGGCTGATGTTCGCAGAGCAGGCAGGCTGATATGGGGTTATGAGGTTGGGGAGGTAGGAGCGAGTAAGACTGGAGGGACTTGAAGGTGAGATTGAGGGTTCTATACTTGATTCTGAGGGAGGGGGAGCTAGTGAAGCCGGGCAAGAACTGGGGGTGATTGGATAACCTTTTTGTGAGTTTACATTTACATTGTGCCTTTCACGTCAGTAGAACTTCTCAGACTGTTGGGAGCCTGAGGTAATAAAAAGTGCAGCCAAATGAAAGGTCAGAAGGTGAGCAATCATTGTTCAAATGCAGAGGAAAAGAAATACGCAACCATTATAATTTAAGAATACTAATGATGATGTGTCATATTCTCTCAGAGGATTTTAAGTGAAAATCTAATGCAATTGTGGAAAATAATACAGAAGTTCCAAGAACAATTTTCCTCATGGTAGAACAACAGCCATCATTATTTAAAGAATAAAGACAAATTATCATTAGGTTCCTTGGCCGTTAATGGACTGAATTTGTACTAAAATATAGATCCAAATAGTGAGAAAGAAATTACTATTAAAATTAAACACTAAATCTATTCTTGGCCAGGCTTTTAGCTTCTAATTGAACAATTTATTCTGCATTTTTCAAGCTACAATACTTATAGTTGTTTTATGTGCTACATGCACTTCAAATGCACTTTTAAGAGCCTATTAGCGAGTTGCATGGTAAATCATGAAAGCATTACTCAAACATAATGGTATTAATAATTCATTTGATGGTGTATGAGTACAATCCCTAACCTATAGATTGTCAATATTTTGGAACACTAATTATTTCATTAAATAAGTTCGTTAAATGTTTTGAAAAGTATTTTCCTCTGAACAGTTAAATGTGCTTCTGTCTAACCTTAACTAACATATCAGTAGCAAAGGACTTTGATCAAACTGGATGTATCTTTTTTCATGTTCTCAGCGTTCAATAATTGTGATTCTAAACTTTAAATTGTTGATCAAACTCTGGCTCCTGAGATTAACCAGTCTAAGAATAAAAAAAATTGGTTAATTGGTCTGTCATGCAAATTTGATTGAATTCCACATTATTTAATGTAAGGTAATACATTTTGCCAACAAAATATACAATCAATTCACTTTACAGTATATTCTATGAAGCGCTTTGAGATGGCTAGAAGACGTGAAAAGCGCTACATCAAATGCAAGGATTATTTATTATTTATTTACTTACTTGGCAAGAACCATTGTGAACATTTTCCATGTAAATGCAGAAATAAGTGTTATTTTGGCTCACTCTCTCCTCCTGTCAGAAAGTTGCAGATTCAAATCCTATGTCTAGTCTGATATTCCAGTGTAGTGTTGGTATTATATCAAGGTCCGTTGCCTGCTGAGGTCAATGTTAAAGATCCTGTGACGTTATTTGAAAAAAGAACTAAGTTGCAACGATAATTTCAGAACTCGAGTACCACCAGTGTTGTGAGCCACGATTTATTACATCAATTTAATGTGAAAACAACACAGAATTGATGTAAAAATAACCTAAATATATCAGATTCAATTACAGTCAAACATGTTAAAGCAACCACCTCCATTTAGCAACTACCGCTTATCAGCAACCACCCTGGAACAGTCCCAATTTCTCATAATCAACTTCTATTCAGCAACCACCTATTTAGCCCAGTAAATTCATCTAATTTATTTAAACTACTTGATTTATGGGTTCATATGTGCACTGTATTTTTCTATACCCTTGGAATTAAATTGTACACACTCCAATGAGCCTTTACTCAGAGGCCACCTTAAGGCCACTTCGGCCCAGTCCCCTAATTAGTTGCTGAAAATAGGTTTGTGGTGAACCAAGGTGATTTCGTCGGGAAAACAATTCACAACCCTGCAGTGGAAATACATTGAAAATTAATCCAGGCTTAACTCTCAAACTGTTTGGCAGTCCGTACTAACATTACAAGACTTCCCTCATGTTTCCCTTCAGAGGATGTGGATGTTCTCCAAAGCCCCGGAGAGTAATTTTGTAATGAGAAATAAGAATGTCATTTCCCACTGTTTGCTTTGCTACTGAAGAAATTTGAAATCACTTTCAACCGTACAAATTAGCTGTCAGATATATTCATACATATAATTCCATAATTCCTAAATATTGGAGGAATACAATGATGTGTTTAATTGACATGTCCAGCCTTCTGATGCTGCAATTTAAAAACTGATGGAAATTCCTAAATTCCCAGTGCAATCTGTATCTGCAAAAGGTATTAATATTTTATGTGGGGAGTTCCATAGTTGTTTGCTTCTGGATTTCTATTATACCAATAGAAAACTTATAAATTTATTTGGCAGAGTCCATCACAAACCACTCTTAAGAGGACAAACAACAAACAATATTCAAGATACAATATAGTAAATACAATATTCAAGATGTATGTAGACTGCTAGTAATGATGCACCACAACTGCTTAGACCAAATATAGTTTTAAACATCTGAATTGAAAAGTACATAGGTATTAGTCAAAACAAATAATCATATTAAGTCACTGGAAACTTCATATAATAATGTGTGAGGCCAGAGAAAGTATTGAGCTCTTGCAGTGTTAAGCCTCACTTTGCAATTGCTTTGTGTGGACCACTGCTGAGAATCAGGACCTCCAAGGACCCACAATTGTCAAGAGTGTTAATTCACTGGCCAAATGAAATTACATTTTGTGAAAATATTTATATTCCATCTTTATTTGGAAGCCAGTTTTATGCATTTCTTGGACTATGGACATGGATGTAAGAATAAGACTAGTAGCTTTTGACTACTGGTTTGTACAATTATAAGGCTTTCAATAAACAAACTTGACAAACAACTGAACATTGCATAATAAAAGACTTGTCTGATAGGTAAAATTTCCTTCACCTCTGGCTCCACCCTTTCTCTCTCCCTCTTAATTACAACTATTTCCTCTTTTATCTTTTGATACTGCGATGGTCTTTATTTCACCAACCATTCTTCACAAGCTTCAAATATTTTCTCCCACATTCTCTTTCTCCGAACATTGAAAACAAAAGTCATCAGTATATTTTTATAGATATATAGATCCTTTCCCAGAAAATTCAAGACTCCATGACCCTTTCTTTCCTCATAAAACAAAACCTTGGCATCTGCTAATCTCCTTTTGACTGATGGTGTTTCTGTTGTTTATTGTTTACTACGATATATTTGGCATGTCACCAATGAGTCCAATAAACATGTTACCTAAAAAGTTAACTATCTCAATAATAAAATAATATTAATAGTCCTTGCATTTCATATAGTAATAAGCTCTTCACAGAACATACCGTAAAGTGAATTGACTCTATATTTTGTGGGTGAAAAAATTTAGGGTTAGAATGGTACAGTAAATCACGGTGCAGTACTAAAACAATATTGTAACATTGACGAGCTAAATGCTTGTGATTAACTGATATTAAACTTAATAATCCTTGCATTTAGTATAGCGTTTATATTGTTGAAACAGCTTATAGTGTACCATTACACCATTAAGTACTGTCGAGTGTTATGGTTGTGTAATTGTCAGCAAACACAGCAGCCAATTTGCACAAGGCTACGTGCAAATAATAATTAGCTCTGTAGAACTTCTGGAAGCTTCAAGCACAACCTTTTGGTACAGCTAGAAAGGATTAACTGGATGGGTGAATGTGGTTAGACAGCTCAGGGATGCTGTCTGTTTAACTTAAAGCAATAACTCCCGAAGGATGGAAACTAATTATGTTATGTTGTGAACACGCTTTATTTTCTGTCTGGGTTTACAGAACTTCGAATAATGTTTTGTCATCCAGCACTACTAGCAACCAGCCTTTGATCAAACCATTGGAATGAAAGGGGTGGGGTTTCCCTGTAGCAGTTCTCAGTGGGACGTGTCCAACAGCAGAATGTCCCACATTGTCATCAGTGGTGATAATTATCATATCCCACTCCTTACCGCTACTGGTTGGCAGGTAAATAAAAACAGTGCTTGCTACATTATTCAGGTTCATAGTGTGAAATAAATCCAGTGACTAAGTTGAAAAATATAACACTGAATATTAAAGCATGCCAGTCTGTGTTGGTGTTATATTTAGCAGAGTTATCTGTGCACTGCAAATTTAGAGTTTTATAAATAGCACTGGACAGCCTTCGTGTCTCAAGTTGTGCTTAAGCCCTGCTTGCTTGACATTTTGTTTTGTTAAAACTGTCTAAAGACGGCTTCGCTTCTTTGCTTCTTTGTTATTCAGTCCTTTCATTTATTTGAGGTATGTATAATTAAAATCTCGTATAATTACCAATCTGAAAATAGAGTTTGTTGTATTGTTTATCTGCAGTTTATCTTTCATGAGAAATGCTATAGAGCAATAGTGCTTAATAGATAAAATTCTCTTTTATGTTGGCTTTTGAATTTCTCTTAATCATGAAACTACAATACAAAATTATATTTGTATAGCATCAGGAGGATGTCCCAAGGCCCCGTACATGACACACCTGCACAAAGGAAAAACAATATTTTGCTGTCTGAAAAGATGCTTTGGTGCTGCATTCGTTCTTTTTGGGACATTGCAGTTAGTAAACTGGTTGTTTGTCTACAAAATATACAATCAGTACACTTTACGGTTAACTATATCCAGTAAGGTCTGACATCCATTAAGTTGCAACGTCCATTGTGAAAGGCCTTATATCAAATATAAAATATGATTCTGATGTAAATCTGATTCTGATTTTGTGGTAAAAGACTGCTGCTTGCGAGGCTACAAGCTTTCTAACAAGCTTATTTGATAGACCTTCTAACTGCCAGCATGTTTTGGTGATAGCAACCTTGACTTCAGGCTGGAAGAAACAGGTGCTCATATCACAGGCTTACATGTCATATATAACCTGACCTTCCAAGTACACTGAGATTTACAAGAGAAAATGTGGTCTAAAATGTGGTACAGGTAAACCTCTATTTAGGATGGGGTTGCGTTCCTGAAAAACTGTATCTAGATCGAAACGTCCTAAATCGAAATGTGATTTCCCATGCAGTCCCATTATATAACCAGAGATGCATTGTTTTCACAAAATTGTCAGATCTTAAACCCACTAAATAACACACAAAACCACACAACATAACACACAAAATACACAAATTAACACACATAGGCAAGAAGGGGTAGTTGGGGGTAACTGTACAGTATTGTACTTTAATACTGGCAAACTTTAATACAGTACACTACTGGCAAACTTTAATACTGGCAGTGTGACAGTGGCAGTGGCACTTGCAGCTTCTCCACTCATCTTGATGTTGTGGAGCCCATAGCGTCTTTTAAACCTTTGAAACCACCCTCTGCTAGCACTGAAAGATGGTGCCATTGAGCCTTCTTCCTGATCATTTAACTCCCGAAACGATGATTTTGTCTCCTCTTGGATAACCAGGGTGTTGAGTGGTATATTACGCTGGTTCTGATCCTTAATCCAGACACTCAGCATTCTTTCCATGTTTTCCATCACATCACTCCTATGTTTTGCTAATCTGCTTGCACCTGTGGCTGTAACACACCTTCAACTTGCCACTATATTGTCCTTATTCTGTTTGATAGTAGCCACTGTCAATCTAGCTAGCCCTAAAGCCCTCCTGACGTCTGTACCTTTTTCCCTAGAATCGATATGTTTTATCACCTCCAATTTGGTATTTAAAGTGATGACTTTGTAGGGGTTCTGGCCGCTAGTGGTATTACTGCTGCTCATTTCACTTACAGTACTGGTCTCTTCCCAACATGGTATAAACGGTAGAGGCTATAAGTCACTGGAAGTTGCTCGGGGATGTTTGGAAATTACTGTAATACTGACATGGCGTGGTGTCGCTTTAAAATCAGCTGGCTTTTAAACAATGACGTGGCAACATGCTATTGGCCAGTTCAAATGCTTGGATATCAGGTGTAAACACGATTTACCCGCGAATACACTATGGACTGTGCATATGGACAAAAAGGACGCACAAAATGTGACCGCGATATTCCAAATATGTCCTGCGCATGCGGAAAACAAAATTGGGGTCCTTTAAAATGAATCCAAGTATCCTACATCGATCAAAAGTTTTAAAAATTTATGATCCTTCAATCGAAATGTCCTAAATAGAAGCATCCTAAATAGAGGCTTACCTGTATTTACAGACTACGCATTATGCTAAATGTAGTGTTGAGAGTCATCAAGGGCCAAAAAAAGGAAAGCTCTTTATTTACAGACTTTTTAATAAGGGCATGTTGTCCAATTAATCAGGAGCATTGTGGACCAGGGCATTATTAGAAACTCCTTTCTCTTTGAATAATGCTACTGGAACTTTAACATAGACAGAACTTTCTTTTCAATATCTCAATCAAAATAAACACCTCCGACAATGCAACTCTCACCCTTTACTGTACTGTATAAATGTTAACCCTGGCTAGGAGCTCAAGATCCACTATGAGATTTTAATCTTCTGACTCACAAGTGAGATTGATACCCAACTCAGCTATGGCTCGTTTCATGTCTCTACATTGGAACAATGTCTTTTAAACCACTCCTTTTGCTACCTTTCTTCCACTAGTATTCAAATCAAATGCAACAACAATAGCCAACACAGACACAATGGGCTGAATGGACTACTTTTGTGCTGTAAAATTCTATGATTGTATGAATAACAAAATTACATTTGTATAGCGCCTTTCGCGTCCGCATACAAATCCAAAGAAAACAGTGAGTGCCAAAAGCTAACCACCCTCTTCTGCTTAGCACAAAAGGTGCGGCCAGATAAGACCACCTTATTCTGTTTAGCAAAAATATAAAGTCGAGAATTGAAAAACTGAGAAACTAAACTCTTATACATTCTATGGTCAATTTTCTTAATTGCTGAGGTAAAATGTCAGATAGCTTCGCATTGATTCAATAGACAAGGGTATGATAGGCAGGGTTACAATAACCAATATGATGTTTTTATGTTCACATTTAGTATATCATAGTGGTGACAATATCAAAGCTGATAGGGGACTGACAAACTTCTCTTGTTTTATTTTGGGGATGCTGATAATAGCGGCCGCTGAATCTCTTGCAACTGAGATCTTGTATCATTAGTAAGACAACCATTCAGTTACAAATACATGTACTGCTATTTAACTGGAATGTTTACTGACTGTTTAATGTAAATATTAAAAACAACAGTGCTTTACCAGTTTTGTAGTATACCACACATGTTTACATCTGATTTAAAATCAGAGTAATCTTAACACAAAAGAAAGCTTTGAATTAAATACAATTAGTGCAGCTCCTATAGCTCAGTGACTGGAGCACTAGCATCACATGCAAGAAACCTGGGCTCAATTCCCGGCTGGCAAGAACGTGGACAAGTTTCCTTACTCCAGTCAATTTGCTTTACAGTATATTCTGTGAAGTGCTTTGAGACATCTGGAAGACATGAAAAGCACTATATCAAATGCAAGGATTATTATTATTATTACTGCATACGCCTGATAATAATCCCTCAAGAAAAAAAACTCAATTGCGCTTGGCAGTATCCAAAAAAAAACAATACTAGTCACTCAATTCTTGACTGTTTGTGGGATACTGCCATGCGCAATTGGCTGCCGCGTTTCGTCCACAAATATACAGTCAATTCACTTTACAGTACAGTATATTCTGTGAAGCGCTTTGAGACATCTGGAAGACAAGAAAGGCGCTATATCAAATGCAAGGATTATTGTATAATTTTTATCATTGATTGTACTCTTTGTATTTCTTTTGATATTTCTTGAATCTTGGATGCTCAAGTTGCTTGAATTTTAGATTTTGAATCTTGGTACTCATTCTCACGCTAACTTAAACTGCCCCGGCTCCATCTACACTTCTTTATAGCATAGTTCTTTACTTCAGGCTGATTACTATACATCAGCATTTTCTCACCCACTTGTTGAATGTTTTAAACAATGGTGATCAAGACATTACAGGACTGTACAGCAGTAATTAATTCCTGATACAGTAAACTACTGTTACAATAACAATTCCATTTCATCTTTCTTAGGCAAGTTAATTCTTCACAATATATTACACAGCATATTGACATAATCTCATCATCTGCTGACAAGCATTAGCATCTTTCACTCAATCAAAACAACATTTATGATCAAGATTGTAATTGTGCAGTCAGCCTGACAAGCCTGTGCATACCTAACTTTAACTAAAACATGTTTTAATCATTCACTTCTAATCACAACACCATCAACATCACCAAGATGAGCTGTTGGTACATGACAAAATAAGTTAACCATGTTATGATTGCTTTCCAGGATTCTACCAGAATGGCTGCATTTGAACATATTGATACAGATTTTTACCAATCAAACTATGATATTAATGATCAGCAACAAACTAATGTCTACAGAGATGACAGTAATCTTGATCCAAATAGGTAAGTGTTTTCTTTATCCGATCTTTACCAACCACCTACTGAAAAGGGCTACACATTTCACCTAGTTTTAACCTGAAGCACTAATTTGCCTTAAAAAAAAGTGCAGCATTTTAGAAATGTTTTGATTCCAAACTGAATTTGGAAGACAATTTTCTGCAGTATTTAAAAATAATTGGCTTCTAAATTTAAATTATTAAAATAGATGACATTTCAGGTCTAAAGAATCCAAACAACTGAACCCATGAAGTAGGACTCACTGCTGAGGTTTGGGTCCAGTCATAAGATCAGGAGCAAGAGGTTTAGGTAAATAAACCTCTTCTGCTATTTAATAAGTTATGAGGTGTTTTTCTTTAATTAAAATAAGGACTAATTTCACTTTTTATGCATCTTTCAGTGATTCTGAAAATGACTACTCATGCCCCCGAATCTTTGCACCTTCAGAAATGATGCACTCTTCACAGTTCTATGCAGGCAACATCTTACAGCCAACTGCAACCTATACCCCCTTTGGCTCCTCTTCCCCAGTCAATGCTGATTTTGATGATGAACCGCCACTTCTAGAAGGTACAGAGTGAATATATAGGCCAAACCACAATTGAATAATGTCTGACCTTCGGCAGGTAGAGGTGTGCTATTATTATGAGTTTATTTTATATACCAATGTATTTTCCATTATTTTCCAAACTGTTACCAAAGTATTTGCAACTGATGCATCAACTTACATTGATATAATGCCCTTCACATGAAATAGCATCTCAGAGCACTTTACGATCGTAAAGACCAAATTACTAAAGAAGCACAGGCTATTCAGCTATTGGAATACTACAGATGTCCTGTAATGTGGAGTTTGATGTTTTTAATACACTATTGTTGGGATTTTTGATCCTCTAGATTCAAATCAAATAACCAGATAATCCAATATGGTGCAACTCAATTTTTATTAACAACACAGACAGTTATATACTTATTACAGATTACCTTGCAGGCCTTAACACTGAACCCTTCTGTCACAGATAACAATCCTGTCTACCTCATGATGTACAACATACAACAGCACCCCTCTCATGCCTGTCTAGCCTATTCACTGAGCGTAAGACCAGGCGCTTGCTTCTGTACTAACCCTTCACTGCTTGTAAAACAGAACAACTGAAACCATACTACTCATTCCAGTAGTTCTGGACAACAGCGGCAGGCTGGAGATCTCAGCTTCCATCTTAAGATATTCCCCAACTGCTGTGTTGAGCCACTCTTGCCCTCCTATCTTTATACTTTCCCACCAGCCTTGCTTACTCTAAAATACTACCATTTTACATGTGATTATTTCCTCATTGGTCATCCTGGTGTCTCCTGATTCTTGGTGATCCTTGCCCTGTTTTTCATTAGTCCTTTTCTTATCTAGACTACCAGAGCGGTTCTCAAACATTCCTGTTTTCTCAAAGTATCTTATTGTAAAACACCTCCCCATCTACCAAGGCCTGTTTTGTCTGCCTCCTCGCTTACCCTATCACTTCCCACACTTGGGAAGACAAAGAGTAGCTATATTGATGTCTTTAACAGAACATGTTTTCTGTTCTCTGTCATTCACACTTATCATATCTACTACAACTGGTGCCAACCTGGCTACATTCAGTTCTGTTTTACAGACAGGCTGGTTTCTGCAACTCTGCAGCTTTCGTTTTATCCCTAAATTTCTAATGTTATACTACTTATTATACACATAGACTTATTAAACATATAATAAACCTAATGCTTTGACTAAACCTAACATTATTCTTAAATTTCTAAGATGTTATCCTATATGAAGGAAACGCTATAAATACAATTTATTGTTGTTATTATATTATAGTTGCATCCATTTTTGCATTTAATATAGCACGTATCTTATCTTATCATGCCAAAACTTCTCAAAGGGGCTTCACGATGTTTTCTGTATTCAGTGGCAAGCATATACTGCCACAAATATTGAGGGTGAAGATGAAATATTTGCAAAAACTGAGTCACTTTGCCAATAGCGACTTCCAGTTGGTATAACCAGGCAACGTTTTGCTTTGGGGGCCTTTCTCAGCCTTATAACTCAGGTAAAATGTTGGAAAGTAAAATATTGACAGTAAAATACATTTTGCAGCCCTTTGGAATTGGAATTTTTCTGTAATTAACTGTGAGTAAGCTTTTCTTTTATGGATTTTGCATTTATATCTCATTGTTTGACATTGGTCTAGGTCAGTAAGCTCCAAGCAGCAGTTCAGGCTTTTGCTGTGACGGTCACCTGCTTAATGCAAGCTTCATATCCAAGGAGAATCTCAATTTCTACTTAGAAATTAGTCTAAATAACTGGATATATGTAATACAGTGCTATACATACTGGGATATCCATGGCCTCTCATCAGACTGACTGGTGATACTTCTGCGTAAATAGTCACAATATCACAAGATCAGTTTCAATGAAAAAAGCCCTTCAGTCAATTCATGTCAGCCTAGAATTCCAACTCTACCATCTTCCCAGTACAGCACCACATATTCCACAAATATTCTTGGGTATTCAAGAGGCAAACTTTAATGTTATTATCAAGAGGAATTCACACAATATTGCTTAGTTCATAAAAGAGGTTCAGTTACCTTGGCCCTACAGAATATCCATCCCACCATCTTCCCATTACAGTGTCAACTTATTTCTTAAATGAGTCTAGTGTCTAAGTGTCAACCATCCTTCCTAATAACTCATTCTAGCTGTTGATTCCCCATGTAAAGAAATGTTCACAAATCTAGACAAAGAGTCACCTGACCCTGAAGGGTGATGACTTGTTAAAGGAAAAGTGTCCAGAGAGTAATTCAGGTCTAAACTCTAGAACTCTGCACCCATGAAGTAGGAGCTTCACATTTGACTCGATTGTTAAATGGATTGTTACTGAGCCTCGGAGATCAAGAGATCTGTTCAATGCTGAGTCAACTGATCCCAGTGAAGCTAGTACAGGATGATATCCATACTAAAGGGTTAATGATTGCCACAATAACTGTAGTTTTAATGATTGATGAGCCGCTGTTGAATTGTGCTACAATTATCAAATTTTACATCAAATACTTTACCACGTATCATGGAGCTGCCAGAATATCACATCAATCACTCCACCTTTTTTTTCTTGGAGATAAAAAAGGAACTTTGAAAACTGGAATATCGTGATCCCACAATAACAGAGAGGTCAACACTCACCCTATCTCCAGCTGAATCAGAACCAAATGACAGAAGAACAGAGTTCACCAAGTAGTCATCTCTTTTTCACCTTTAGCTCATTGCAGGTTCTCAATTTTTTTTACTGAATTATTATTTAATGTGTGGTATAAGCAAATCACACGATGGCTGCCCACAGGCCACTGATTTATACCCAGCTAGTGTACTCATAAAAACCTACCTCACTTCGAGATTACTTTGAAGCTATCAGGTCAGCCCATTTGTGAGCTATACATATTAATAACATATTTTGCATAACACAATTATTCTTACCTAAAGAAAGGATATTATCTTTGAACCTGCTGAATGGCTGGATTAGCACTTTGCCAGGGCTTTACACACTCTGCTCACGATTATATCCTTATTTCCAATATCTTTATTATACTTGTATATATTATAATTTAAGTGAGCAATGAGAAGAGCATGAGCAATTCCATTAGCACAGCTGAAGTTTCAAAGTCATGGCTATTATAGCCAGAGTAATGCATATAAAGCTATCATAAATCTGTTTAAAAAATAACAAGCCTTTCAGCACTAAACCTTTCAATCATTCAGTCACTTTATATTGCCCACCCATTTATATTTTTTCCCATTTATACTTTATTCTGACAAAGAATGCTCCAGTCTGATTTAGAATGCACATTCAAAGAGATTGCACAAGTGACTCAATGTTACAGCGTCTCTCTCAATCTCCATCAAAAATGTTCAAATGAGAAAAAAATTTCTTGCAGTTGTGATGTTCACAAGCCTAAAGATGTTCTGTATTTTTAACTTAGTTTTTGGTCAGCCAGTTATCTAACATACATAGAAATCCATCACCATGCTTAAGAGTATAAAACCAAACCAAGAGTTCCACATATGCATAGGGATCTCACTTTGCCTGAAATGAAGAATAGATTCTCTCCTCGTAGAGACACAGCCTACTCACCTATTCCTGAAAAGTATTAGGTGGAGATTGGTGAGAGTAAATGTGAACTGGAGCACTCTAACAGTTTAATCAGCTAAGACGGTGCAGCTTGCCATTGAGACAACTGTCTGGCAATGCTTCCCAATGCTTGACCACTAGGACCACCATAGCTAGGGCTTCGATTTACAGTTAACAAGAACTGAGTGGGAAGATTCCCTTACTATCAGTGTCTGGTCTGCTCCTACAAGTCCCATTGCTAAACCAGGATGTCTGGTCTGCCATAAACGAGGCCTTGGACTCTTCTATAGCTGCCTGAATCAGGAACTAGACTGCTAACACAGAGAGAAACACAAAATACTGCAGATGCTGGAAATCTGAAGCAAAAACAGAAATCGCTGGGAATACTCAGCAGGTCAGGCAGCATCGATGGAGAAAGGAAAAGTGAGTCAACATTTCAGATCCATGACCCTTCGTCGGAACTGTCAGACTCTTCGTTCTATTCTAACGAAGGGTCATGGACCTGATCATCTCAATGTATAACTGTTTGAGGGACACTGCTGCGTGCAATTCGCTGCCACATTTTGCCCACAATTATACAGTCAATTCACTTTACAATATATTCTTCGAACAGATTTGAGATAATAATAATCCTTGCTTTCGATATTGTGCTTTTCCTGTCTTCTAAAAACTCAAAGTACTTTACAGAATATACTGTGAAGTGAATTGACTGTATATAATAATTAGATAATTATATTGACTGCATATAACTAAGATGTCTAGAAGATGTGAAAAGCGCTATATCAAATGCAAGGATTATTATTATTACAATATAGACTGGAGGTGCAAAATGTATTAATTCGGCAGATTGAATGATAAAAATGACCAACTTGCCCCTCCCCGCCCCCAATCTGTGTCTTGTGAAATCCTAACCCAGGGCGGTTTCTTTCATAGAACTGGGGATCAACTTTGATCACATCTGGCAGAAGACGTTAACAGTGCTGAATCCAATGAAACCAGCAGATGGCAGCATCCTGAATGAAACTGATTTGACGGGGCCAATGGTTTTCTGTTTGGCATTTGGGGTCACACTGTTGTTGGTATGTTAAAATGTCATTGCAAGAAAATGCCACAAAAAGTAATTTACTTGCAAATGTCATTTTCTTTCCTTCCATTTAATTTTTTTAAAATCAAAAATGTGAATTGTTATTTTGTGTACTATGAAAATCATCAGAATATTACTTTATTGTTGCTGTAGAAAAGTCACTACATGCCTCAGGCTCACCTTCCAGAAAAAAAACTAATTTCAATGCCTATGTTTTTGCTGGAAACAGTAGAGATGTAGACTTTTTAATGTGAGCAGAATGACAAGCTGTTACTTGAACATGTTTTTCGCATGGTCACACAGTTTACATTTGACAAGAAAAAACAATTACTATTTGATAATAAATATAGACCACATAAACATAGATGTACTGAATTGACTGCTTGCGTTAACCAAATCAGAGATGTTAATTAATGCTTGGGAATGGAATCATTTTTAACTCCTTCATTTTGAACTGCGCTGCGCCTGCTGCTAATATTGTCTGGTTCCTCAGAACTTGATGACTGTTTCCTGGCATTAGAAAGTTAGTAAAGAGATAAGACTTATAGTTCCAGATACAATATTTTTCTGTAACTGGTGAGCAAAGTCAGGCCGGCTCACCCCCATTAAACAAATTAGACAGAAAGGTTCCACTTTGGGAACAAGGGTTGCCCCACCAGACAAGCCACAATACCCCACAAACAGCCACAACCCCCCCCCCCCCCACCCCAAACAGCCACAACCCACCCCACTTTGCAAACAGCCACAACTCCGCCCCTCCCCTGCAAACAGCCACAATCCCCCCCAAACAGCCACAAGCCCACCCCCCACCCTCACAAACAGCCACAATCCCCAACCCACCAAACAGGCACAATCCCCAACCCACCAAACAGGCACAATCCCCAACCCACCAAACAGCCACAATCCCACCCAAACAGCCACAACACCCCAGATTGTCGTAGAACCCCGGCATTACAACCATCCAAGCAAGTCGGGTAACTGCATGGCCTCTCTGGATGGACAAACCTGACCTGAGACTGGTGACCAGGTGCTCAAGTGATCTCTGAGTTCCAATATCTTCACCTCCTCTTTGTGAAGGCAGATCAAACTCATCAAATCCGAAGTGCTGAAAAATTGATTTCAGCCAACAGCGGGCTGAAAGCATAGCTATAGCCAGGACCTCAATCTTTCCCATAGGCAGTTATGATAAGATTCGGTCACAGTAACCAAAACAAGCAAATCTTAACAGGAGATGAACTTTTCCAACATTGCTACCTGAAGGAGTAACTGATGTGAACAGAAACTACACTTGATCTTAAGCTTGAGTCTTAAGATTGGAGGAAGAAAAGAATACTGTATGTGTGGGAGATAAGTCACTTATCACACATAATTGCCTCCATGGCTGAAGATTGTGAGTTCAAAATTGGGACCCTGAACTCACGGTTAAGGATTATATTCCAGTGTATTATTGGGGCAGTGCTGCATTATTGAAGGTGTCATCATTTGGATGAGACGTTAAGATGAGTTCCCAACTGTCTGTTAAGGATCCCATAATACTATTCAAAAATAGAAGGGAATTTCTCAGGCATTACTCTTGTGGGGTTTTACTCATCATAAATTGGCTGCTGTGTTTGTCTAGAAAGGGAAACACTTGAAGGGAATTATTTCCAAAGATCTTAGAGGGTTTTTTATGTTCAAAGTCACTATATCAAATTCAACAATATTATTAACATTAAGGTCTTGGGGGAAAAAAACATATTGGAATATGACGGTGAAATTAGTTTTAGAATTATAGTATCATAGAAACTTACAATCTGTAAATTTCGGCCTTTTCACTTCAGAAGGGAACCATTTAGTCCATCAAGTCTGCACCAGCTCTTGAGTTTTATTCTCAACAGTGAATGTAGGAAGAAGGAAGAATTAAATTGCATTCCATTCTCTCTTATTAAAAGAGATTCATTTCCTTTTATTACAGGCTGGTAAAGTTCAGTTCGGCTATGTGTACGGAATCAGTGCCTTCGGCTGTTTGGGGGTTCACGCTCTGCTCAATCTGATGAGTCTCACTGGGGTCTCGTGCGGATGTGTGGCCAGTGTCCTCGGCTACTGTCTCCTTCCAATGACCATCCTCTCTGGCTGTGCAGCGCTCTTTTCACTGCAGTAAGTATGTAGAGTAAGTCTTTTCTGCCGAATATTGATGGTTCAAAATTGTTTTGGGGATAATTATAAGCATGTCTGTCAAAAATTAAACTGTAATCAATGCAAAATTTAGATAAATAGATATAGAGGCAGGAAAGAGCAAAAAAAGTGGTATCTCCAGAGTAAGGTCAAGGTACTTTAAGTCTATACTTCAATCTCCCCACTCCACCCCCATAATCCATGTAAGTATCTCTCCTGGTGCCAGCAATTCAGTCCTCTCTTGGTGGAGCTAGGAAACAGAAATAACAGGCTGGCAATCTTTCCCGCTGCTTGTCCCCCCAAAAAAATGTCAAATTCATTTATTAAACGAAATGGAAAATTCCTCCTAGAACTTGAAAGGTAGATTATCCAGGAGAGGTCTAAACACTGAACATTGCTCACTATTATCTTTATCTTATTCAACTGCTATCAATATCACTTAGCAGATAAAACTTGTTGTCTGTAGTTGCTGATCCTGTCTCCCCAAAGAAATTGTTTAAATTTCTCATGAACTTAAATTTGCAATGTAGGATGGCTCCTATGGTGGAACTTGCCAGACTTTGTGTCTACAATGATCACCATACTTCCTTCAAAATATACAATCACTTTACAGTTAAATCCTATGAAGTACTTTGAGATAATTTTCAGACATGAAAGGCACTATATCAAACAAAACAATTATTATTTTTTATTTTGTGTTCAAGTAAATAATGAAAGGAATTGTGGGTGACGGGTGAGAGGAAAAAATCTGCACATTACACATTACTTATTTATTATTGGATTAAACTATATAAAAACTATATAAAAACTATCTAAAGTATTGGTGGGCCACTACCTATTTGCGTTAAATCCTTGCCTGCATTGAGGATTCTCTTAATAATAATCCTTGCATTTGATTTAGTGTTTTTCATGTCTTCCAGACGTCTCAAAATGTTTCATAGAATATACTAAGAACATAAGAACATAAGAATTAGGAGCAGGAGTAGGCCATTCGGCCCCTCGAGCCTGCCCCGCCATTCGATAAGATCATGACTGATCTTCTGACCTAACTCTAATTACCTGCCCTATCCCCATATTCCCTAATCCCTCTATTTTTAAAAAATCTATCAGTCTCAGCCTTGAAAATGTTCAAGGACTGAGCATCTACAGCCTTCTGGGGTAGTGAATTCACTACCCTCTGAGTGAAGAAATGTTTCCTTAACTCTGTTGTAAAAGGCTGACACTTAATTTTAAGACTGTGACCCCTGGTTATAGATTCTCCTACCAGGGGAAACAATCCCTCATTGTCTACTTTATCCAGCCCTTTAAGAAACTTATATGTTTCAATAAGATCTCCTCTAATTCTTCTGTACTCTAGAGAATATAGCCCTAGTTTATTCAACCAATCCTCATAGATTAGTCCCCTCATCCCAGGAACTAACCTAGTGAATCTATGCTGCACCAGCTCTAAGGCAAGTATGTCCTTTTTTAAATAAAGAGACCAAAACTGCACACAATACTCTAGGTGCAGTCTCACCAAGGCCCTATACTGTTGCAGCAAGACTTCCCTATTCTTGTACTCTAAACCTTTTGCAATGAACGCGAGCATGCTGTTTGCCTTCTTAGTTGCTTGCTGTACCTGCAAATTAACTTTTTGCGACTGGTGTACAAGGACACCCAAATCCCTCTGAACACTAACACTATTTAATCTCTCCCCTTCTAGAAAATAATCTGTTTTTCTATTTTTGCTACCTAGGTGAATAACTTTCCCACATTAAATTCCATCTGACACCTACCTGCCCACTCCCCTAGCCTATCTATATCCCGTTGCAATATTTTTGCATCATCCTTCGAGCTTACTCTCCCACCTAGTTTAGTGTCATCCGCGAATTTAGATACGTTACATTCAATGTCCTTGTCTAGATCATTGATATAAATTGTAAACAACTGAGGCCCAAGCACTGATCCTTGTGGCACTCCACTAGTCACATCCTGCCAATTCGAGAATGACCCGTTTATCCCTACTCTCTGTTTTCTACCCGTTAGCCACTCTTCAATCCATGATAATATGCTCCCATTAATCCCACGCGATTAACCTTACTGTAAAGTGAATTGACTATAGGTGAATTTGTGGGTGAAACACTGCAGCCAATTGTGCACAATAGTATCCCACAAACAGCTGTAGATTGAAGTGACCAATTTATCATATATTTATTTGTTCCTGAGGGATTTGTATCAGGCGTACAGAGTAAGAAAACTTGCCCAAGGTTTTGCCTTGCCAGGAGTTTCTTTCAGTTTAAAACTGCAACCTACTGCAATGTATGTATTTTTTAAACATAAACAGAGTCTTTGAGAGTTTGAGAGTCAGCAATTTATCCCACCAGAGCTCCTCATCTCCGCAGGTCAGCAGGTATAGTGCCCTTGGCAGTGTGTACTTACAAACAGAAAATCAACATCCCACTTTGCCAAAGTACATGAAACACACAAGGAGAATTAATCCCATGGGGTAAATTAGCTGCATTTGAAGTAATAATTATCATATAAAACGTGTTATGAAATGCTGCTAATTTTACCCTATTATGTTTAAAAGTGTTTGCCATCTGCCACCTATATTGCTCTTCTTCCTAATTGTTACTGCTTACATTAGTCCCATGTTGGCAAGTCTGCTAGCTCTCAGCTGGTGGTATTGCACCAGGCAAGTTTGAAAAGGGCACAAACCAACGCAGCATATTGTACAGAAAGACTCTTCACCTATTGGATCTGTAAATGTTATAAACTGTAGGCAAAATTCACAGAAGGTAACAGCTAATATGAAGCAGCTAGTGTCATCGGTACAGTGAGTGCAGATAGAGATTACATTTGGAATTTACAAGTTCTATGCATCTTCTATGCATATAAACATATTAATTTATTGTACATTTAATAAATGGAAGCCTATTCACAGTCAAGGTTGTATAAGGGAGAATCTTCTACAGTGTAATGAGCGACCTTGAACACGCATAGTTTAAGCTAACACTCCAATGCAGCACTGGGATGCGGGAGGGAGCGGGGGTTGTCTGTGATGCACTGCTTTGGATGAGATTTTAAACCAAGGTCCCGCAGGTAAGATTGGTCACTTATTTTGTGGCTATTTCTGGAACATTGCTGTGTGCAATCGGCAGCAGATGTGTGGCAACTAATTTAGCAATTTGGCAGTATCCCATTTGACTTATTTATTGCTGCCTCATACTGTTTTGACATGGTAATCGATTAATCAACTAAAACCGCACTATTTCTTTCAGCTTCCCCCTTGGCAAGTTCTTTCCCACCCATGGAGTATATAATTCAGGATTTTACTCCAATAAGCTGGAGATAAAAAAGGCCTATAAGCCACTTTGGCAATGTATTTTAACAAGTTCTACGCATGTTCTATGCATGTATAAATATGAATTTATTGTGTGTTTATTATGTATTTTAACAAATAGTTAATAATAATAATAATAATCCTTGCATTTGATTTAGCGTTTTTCACATCTTCTAGACATCTCAAAGCACTTGAGAATTGATTGTATATTTGTGGGTGAAATGCAGTAACCACAGCAGTGTCCCACAAACAGTTGTGGATTGAAATGAATAATGGATTGAAATGAATAATTTTATTATTGTGTTTTTTTTAATGATATTAAACTGGCACCATCACCCTTATCTATCCCCTATAATGGTAATAGATTACCATACATCTATTTAAAGATAGCCAAAGAACCACAAAAGGAGGACATAAGAGGAGGACAGAGAGTTGTTGGGATGTGGAACACTCTGCCATGAAAAGTGGTGGAGGCAGAGTCCATTGTAGTTTTCAAGAGGGCAATACATAGACACATGCAAGAGAGTGGCTTGAATGGGTCAGGAGATAAATTGGATTGGTGTGATTAAATTGATGTCCTTGTACTGTGAGCCAGTGTGGGTTCGAATGGCTTCCTTCTGCCCTGTAGATTTCCATGTTTCTATTTCTCCCCAAATCCTGTTATTTTCAATTTATTTTGCCACATAAGTTTTGAGAGTATAGTCAAGTTCCAAGAGTTAAGGGGACCATTACATTCTCTTTTCAATCTTTCAGACTTGTAATTGAGATAATAACTTAGGCGGATCTCTGTGATAACTCACTACACTGAGTTCTCATCAGTAATACTAAGACAAATTCCACAATGAGTTATTACATCAGTTCCAGTCAATGAAAAAGTAAGATTGATTTAATCTTCAATAAATTTTATCACCATGGATCAGATGTGTTACTAAACTGTCTGTGAAATAAAATGGCTGTTCTGCACCAATGTATTTCATTGAGTGTATTGCTTAGACTGTCCGGAGCTACAAATCTTGGGTTTACAAAAAAGGATGTATTTTTACTTTTGAGGAAGCGAAACATTAAACATTTCATTCTTGGCAATGGATTTATATACTGTAAATATATAATAATAATCCTTGCATGTTGATATAGCCCCTTATCACATTTTCAAGGTGACTGAAAGCACTTCACAGAATATACTGTAAAGTGAACTGTCTGTATATTTTCTGGGCGAATGGATTTAATGCTGGACAGAGTGTGTTTTGAAACTCACTATACACTCTATATTGCATGTCCTCCTCATTATAGCTTACAGGAGATGATCAGCCATGCTCCGATTAAGTGCTGCCATGTCTGCACACGAACAAGTTATTTATTTCCTCAACTTAAAAGATAAAGCTTTACAAATTTCTCCAGGGAGTTCTGACACATTCCATTTTCCGCAAGAAAATGTTATAAAAAGTGTAAGAATTGATCTCGGTCAGTGCTAAAGATGAATGAACTAGTTCACTTCACCATTTTACTATCTTGAAGTAACCGATACAAATGTGTTGGCAAAATGGTTCACAGCATATTGAGCTTCAGTCATGTCTCAGCTTCTGTTTCTAATGAACCTGAAAAGCAATCAGTACTAAACAATCCATGACTGTTTGTGGGACACTGCTGAGCGGAATTGGTTGCCATGTTTCGCCCACAAAAGATACAGTCAATTCACTTAACAGCAGAGATGTCTCAAAGCGAAGCGCTTTGAGACATCTCAAAGACGTGATGAGGTACTGTATCAAATGCAAGGTTTATTATTATTATGATTATTATTTTTGCCCTGTCTGTCAACATCACCCTCGGTTATACCTGGTGAAATAGAGCTTTCATACCACAAAAACATGAATGAAATTTGGAAATATCAGAGTACAGAAACAATGAGTTCCATTTCAGAGAAAGATGACGGGAATAAGTAAATTAAATCTTTTAAGGAGCCTAACTCAAATACGGGACTCTTAATGCCATGCAATGTTGGCCTGTAAGATTATTTTGATTTAAAATTAAGGATCACACAGTGCTGCAGAAACAACAACTTGCATTTATATAACGCATTCAAGCAGGATAGTATCTTGGAGAACATAACAATGTATGATGCTGAGTCAGGGAGAAAGGGGAGGTGACCATAGGCACAGTCAAAAAGGAAAGTCTTCAGGCACAATTCAAAGATGGGCAAGGAGGGTGCAAGGTGGAGGGAAACTTTTTTAATTCAGTCTTTATTTAGAAGCTGGATTTTAACAGTTATAAAGAGAACTGGCTTCTATATTAAGATTGAATCCTACGCTTGGGACGTTCACCCAACGTGAAAGGTGCTGTACAAATGTAATTTTGTTGTTGTTGTTGAATTCATGTATTTCACAATTTTGTGTGATTTTAAAATTGAAGGCAAAATTGTCTTACAAGTTTCGATTGGTTGGAATTTTTGAAATTTAGTTTGTTCAATTTTATTTCTTATTTTCTCCCCAGTGATTTAAACTTTTCCATTCCTGGTCCTTCTTGCTGGTTGTGGCTGCACTCTCCACTACACACCCAGATAGTCACTGTTCACCTGTGAGTCTTGTCAGCGAGTATCAGCAGGTCACTTAACTGAGGAGACTTCACAGGCATAGAAACAAAGTAAGCTTTTCAGCCCCTCAAGCCTGTTCTCCCATTTTATAAGATCATGACTGATCTGTACCTCAAATCAATTACCTAGCCTTGCCCCACATCCCTTAATACCCTGACATAACAAATAGCTATCTACCTGCCTTGAAGATGTGAATGGATCCAGCAACCACCACCCTTTATAATAATAATCCTTGCATTTGATATTCCTTACCAAGTCTTTGAAACATCTCAAAGCGCTTCACAGAATGTACTGTGACGTGAATTGACAATATATATTATGAGCAGTATATTTTAGGGCAGAGAGTTCCAGATTTCCACTATGCTTTGGGCAAAAAATTGCCTCCAAATTTCACTCCTAAATGTCCAAGCTCTAATTTTAAGATTAAGGGTTCTGGATTCACCCACCAGAGGAAATAATTTCTCTATATATACTCTATCAAATCTCTTTGTTATTTTAAAAACCTTAATCAGATCATCCCTCAACCATCTAAACTCACAAGGGAATGGAGACCAAGCTTATGCAACCTGTTCAGAACCAGTAGAGGGTGCTGTACAGTGTCTAATAGCAAGAATCCTGAAACAGAAATCACTGGGAACACTCAGCAGGTCAGGCAGCAGAGATGAAAGTTAGTTAACATTTCAGATCAATGATCGTTCGTCAGAACTGAGCGATGTGTTCCCAGTGACTTCAGCTTATATTTCAGATTTCCAGCATCTGCAGTATTTTGTCTTTTGATTAGTAAATAATCTCTATTTTAATTCAAAAATAACCTCGCAAGCCAAAGTTCTTAAAGACAGCTTGCTGGACAATGCTTTCAAATCAATAACTCAATCCACGACCGTGGGACACTGCTGTGTGCAATTGGCTGCCTCGTTTCACCCACAAATATACTGTCAATTTGTTTTACAGCATATTGTGTGTAGCACTTTGAGATGCCTAGAAGACATCAAATGCAAGGATTATTATTATTGTAAGGGCAAGCCATGGTTTTAACTGGTTACATTTTAGCAGTACCCTAAAGCACACCCTGATGTCCACAAGACATCAAGATCTTGGCAGCCCGCACCCAATACTTAGCAGAATTAAGGAAGCAAAGTACATCCCTCCAGGGAGAGAATGCACATTGAATTACTGACAAACACAAAACGGTGATACATATATTTGAACGCAGATGTTGAGTTGTGCAGTGTTTATGCTGCTGCAAACATACTAATGGCTTTTTTTCGTACCGTGCCTTGTTAAACACAGGGGAGTGATTGGAACGATGCTTGCTTTGATTATCATTGGATGGTGCAGCCTGTCAGCCTCGAAAATGTTTATCTCCACCCTGGCAATGGAGGGACAGCAGCTGTTGGTCGCCTACCCTTGTGCCTTACTCTACGGCATATTTGCACTTCTGACAGTTTTCTGACCAGCTTGTGACTATCCACCTGGGCAGGGTGTGGGGGCAGTAAGTGGGGTCTTTTGTAGCTGAACTCACTCCAAGGTAACATGCTTGACTGTTGCAGTCTTGTAAGTCCAGTTTCCGAGTCAGTCGGTCTGCAGTGTTCCAGGGCATTGCTGATGATAGGCACAGCCAGCCTGGCTCATCAGCAGAACCCAGAAGGGCAGACCGGTCAATGAGGGCAGGGATTCTTCCCACTCAGCTCCTGTTTTCCCTACAAGCTGAACCCCTAATGGGTAGGGTAGTCCTGGCTGGACAAACAGAGAGCCAGTTTTGTGATGTTGTTATTGTAGATGATAATTTGGAGTTCAGAAATCGATATAATTACCATGTAAGATAATAAAAGAAAGAATAAATCGTTAATAAAGTGAAATTTAAGTAATGACGTTATGCTTTGTGAATTGCTGATATTGGTGTCACATTGATTGCACTCATTCTTTGTGTAAAAAAATGCACTGACAAGAGAGAGGGATACCAATGCTATCCAAATGAGTCTAAATTTCACCTGGGATTTTTTTTTGTGAGGTGATACCTGTATCTAATTGCTTATCTGTAGTGCATATTTTGTATATACTGTATCACATATGTAGTGTAAACCTGCACTGCATCATATAATGAAAGAAAATATTCAATGAAAGCAAAAAAAAATCCTAATTATCATGGGAAATTTAAATTGTGTTTGTCATTCAGCCTTTGTCTACAAAAAACTAAAGTTTTTCACCCACAAAATACAGTAAGGTCAATCCACTTTACAGTATATCCTGTGTAGCACTTTGAGATGTCTCAACGACGTGTTATATCAAATGTAAGGATTACTATTATTATTATCTTCACCTAGATTTGAGTGTAATGGAAGACTCAAGGATTTTTTTTTTAAAAACTTTTTCAAACCATGGAGGGGTCCGAAAGTGAGATGGATATATTCTTTGTCATTCATCAAAGCAGGATTATTATAATTATTATTTCATAAATAATTCAGCTGGAGTCGGGCAAAGATTCATTTTCCTCCAACTTTGGCACAATGTTTAGGCCTGAAGAACTAAGGCCTGACCCAGCAGTAATGTGCTTAACTCACTTGATAGCTTATGATGCATTACTGAACCACCTCCTCCTCTGGGTCAGGAACAAAAATCGAGCCAGCAATCTTTAGTAACAGCTGCAAAATAAATGCCAAAATCCAAAGTTTCGTAAAACATTCTGCAATACTTTCTGTATACATGGATTCCCTTAGGAAGCCTCACATTTGTAATCCCATTCATCTCAACTCACATTTCAAACTTGCTTCAAACTTGGTTGTCCCCCTCCAAAGATTTATTTTTCCCCATTCTTTTTGTTTATCCACATTTCTTTTTCCCCAGTAATGCAGATGGATCTTCTGGATATGTCTGGCTTCCCAGACTGCATCTTTCCCCAGATACTGTAATATGTCAGCCCCGTCTGGCTCAACCGGTAATACGGTCACCTAATCAGAAGGTTGTGGGTTTAATCACATATCGTGGTTTGGAACGCATAATCTAGGTTGAAGCTCCTGTGCACTACTGGGGATGTGTTGCAACGTGGACATTACTCCCTGTGTCCTGGTCAACAATCCCCCAAATAAAATTACTCATTCACTTCATGGTTGTTTGGGGGACATTGCTGTGTGAAAATTAGCTGCTGCATCACATACATCATACAATAACTGCAGTAATTGAAGAATACCCTGTAAAGTGCTTTGAGATGTCATCCTGACATGAAAGGCATTATACTGATAAAAAAAAATCCTTGCACTACATATAGCGCTTTTCACGTATTCTAGACGTCTCAAAGAGCTTCACAGAATATACTGTAAAGTGAATTGACTGTATATTTATGGGCGAAGCATTATACTAAATGTAACAATTATTATTACTATTTTGAGCAGACATGTGTCCAATTTTATTTGAAGGAGTTAATCAATTTGCATCAACTCCACTTGTTTAGTGATATGTTCCATGCATCCACAGTACTGTGGGATCTTGAGAATGTTACTGAATCTAGGAGAAGGATGATACTTATGGATGTTGTTAAGCTACTTCTCTAGAAGGTCGCAAAAGTGGAAATATTCTTTGCTTTATGAACAAGTAAACACGTATATTCCTTTCAGTCACTACCTTAAATCTGAATCCCATGCTGGCCTCCTTCTGTGCCGTAACATTCTATGATTCTATGATATGTAAATAAAAACTTTTAGTAGGCCTATAGCTACCTCACAATGCAATACAAAATTATATGTGTAGCACCTTTCAAATTGGGATGACATCCCAAGTACTTTATATCTGGTTGTAATCTGGAAAGCTGGTTACTATGGGGTGGGAGCAGTGGTGCTAGAAACATGTCATATATTGCTTGAAGCTTTTGGTAGCTATTGAAATGGAAATGAATCTCAAGATTTTCATTGTTTTGCTTCAGCGATGTTCACCTGTAAATAAATGAAACCCAGATCTTTGGGCTAGAAGTGAATTGGACACTTTGTCTGCTTGTAATGTTGACAATTAGTGAGCAAATGTTGACTTCCTGGCTGGGAGCTTTGCCTACTTTATGACACAGCATGGCTCTTCAAAGTGTTTCTGCGGCATTTCACAACCCTGACGGAATGGATGAATTGTCACGAAAACAGCAAGAGAAAACAATCAAGATCTTCTAATGACCTCTATTTCTTGTTTCTTATTCTCTCCTTACCACCAAATCTTCAGGCACTCCACTGCTGTCTCCTGGAACTTTGTTCCCAAACCTCTCCATCACTTCCTCTCGCCTTGACCAATCCTGCCCAAAAACAATGGTTTTTCCCAATCTCCCCAATTCTCCCTTTCCCTGCTTAGTGTTCCCTATCATAAATGTTAAATTTCTTTAGCTGGAAAATGCAGTATGAACGCAAGCTGCTGTTGAAGTGACTTCTTAGGTTATTGATAATAACGATGACTAACAACAAATTGCCTTTATATAGCACTTCAGGAGGATGTCACAAGCTGATTAACAGTTGAGGGGTTATACCCAAGCTGAGGGTTGGATTCAGAAAGGATGGGGCAAGATGGCACTGGTGGTAAAGGAGACAGCAATATGACCAAAGATGCAGTCAAAGTGATCTTGCCTTACCTAGTTTAGTGTCATCCGCGAATTTAGACATGTTACATTCAATGTCCTCATCCAGATCATTGATGTAAATTGTAAATAGCTGAGGCCCAAGCACTGATCCTTAGTTACATCCTGCCAATTCCACTAGTTACTCCACTAGTTACATCCTGCCAATTCAAGAATGACTCATTTATTCCTACTCTCTGTTTTCTACCCGTTAGCCACTCTTCTATCCATGCTAATATGTTCCCATTAATCCTGTGGGCCTTGACTTTGTGCAATAGCCTTTTGTGTGGCACTTTATCAAATGCCCTCTTAAAATCTAAATATACAGTACCACATCTACTGGTGCCCCCCTATCCAACCTGCTAGATACATCCTCAAAAAACTCTAAAAGATTAGTTAAGCATGACTTCCCTTTTGTAAAGCCATGCTGACTGCCTAATCTTGTTATGGTTTTCCAAGTATCCCATAACAACATCTTTAATTAAGGACTCAAGAATTTTCCCTACCACTGATGTCAGACTATAGTCCCCCATCTTTTATATAGACCATATATATGGTCTATAGTTCCCCATGTTTTCTCTCTTAAATAGTGGAGTTATGTTTGCAATCTTCCAATCAATGGGAACTTTTCCAGTATCCACAGAATTTTGGAAGATTATAGACAAGCCATCCACTATCTCAGTAGCCACCTCCTTTAAAACTCTAGGTGTTTTGTGGATGAAACACACAGTCAATTGGTCACAGCAGGATCCCACAAACAGTAATGATTTGAGGAACCCCATTTTTTTGTAGTGATCATTACCCCCAGAAAAGCATCCGCCAATCGACTCGCAACCAGGTTCCTACTTACTACCAGGTAAACAGAGGCATGTGGAGTAAGGAAACTTGCCGAAGGTTTCACCCCATCTGGTAATCAAATATTGGTCCACTTGCTTGCGAGGCGAGTGCTTTAGCCACTACACTAATTTTTACTACCTTCTACAGGTGAAAATTATGCAAACATTATTAAGGAAATTATGCAAGCATTGTTACAAGGAAAAAAGAAATTAAGATCCAAGCACAATGGAGGAGAAATCTCTTCATGGATGTAACAGTAAAGGTCAAACCCAAAATGATGTTTTGGTAAAGAACAGAATCAGAAATAACAGTGCTGGCCCAACGACGTTTGCAGTGTTGTATGAAAGTATTCACTACCCTTCAGAAAATGTTGCTGCTTTATTTTGAAACTCATGTGAATATTGACGGGGAAACACTTTTGTGAAGTTCTTTTCATTCATAGTGTTCAATAGGTTCGGCCTTCACTATTACAACCAGGAAAACTGAAATAACTTGTCATCAAATGAAATTATATAGTACATCTGCACTACACAAGGGACCTGCACTAGGATACAATTGATCAACAACCTCCTTAACCTACCACTTTAACAACTAATAAAGTGCTCAGAGTTGAGAACTGATTTCTTGCCCTGTAGCAATTCTTCACTGTACAGCTCCTTGGAATTCATGTTAGAATAAAGACATAGTTTAGTTTGAAATCTATGAACTTTTCAATGAGATACAAGTGACATGAACTATTTCTTGAGATTTATTCTTGTGGGTTTTTTAAAAAATAATCTAAGTCATGTCAATGGGGACTAATTTCTGTTCCTGAAAGAATGTCATTCTGACCCATGCCTCAGAGACAAGACTGTTCTCTAATGCTAGCGACATCCAAGCCAAAGTTCCTGGAGGCCGATAATATCACTGGTTATTAAAGAACCACATTAAGAAATACGGGAGTGAAGTTTGGGACATGCAATATAATAATAATAATCCTTGCAACCGATATAGTGCTTTTCATTTCTTCTAGACATCTCAATATCTCCACTACACACCCAGATAGTCACTGTTCAACTGTGAGTCTTGTCAGCAAGTATCAGCAGGTCACTTAACTGAGGAGACTTCATAGGCATAGAAACAAAGTAGGCTATTCAGCCCCTCAAGCCTATTCCCCCATTTTATAAGATCATGACTGATCTGTACCTCAAATCAGTTAACTAGCCTTGCCCCACATCTCTTAATACCCTGACATAACAAATAGCTATCTATCTATCTGTCTTGAAGATGTGAATGGATCCAGCAATCCTTGCATTTGATATAGCACCTTACCAAGTTTTTGAAACATCTCAAAGCACTTCATAGAATATACTGTAAAGTGAATTGACTATATATTTGTGGGCAAAACAATTGCGTCCAGCATTGTCCCACAAACAGTCGTGGATTAAAATGAACAATGTGATTTTTTTTTGAGGGATTATTATTAGGCATGTGGAGTAACAAAACTTGCCCAACGGTTCGCCCTGGCCTGCCTGAAATCAAATCCAGGTCTCTCGCATGTAAGGCAAGTGCTCTAACCACTGAGCTACAAGACTCTACATCCTCAGAAATTCTGCTTCATCAATATTTCAGGTAATGTCAAGTGAATATCTCCTTGACTCCAAGATGGTACAATATATTGTTTATTTGAGTAACACAAATTCAGTTAATCTTGCGCCACATTTCCATCCCCCCGACACACACACAGACACGCAAATTAAACTCCAAATAGCTCTCAGGACACTAGTAATGGAATACACACTTTAGAATTAATCTTGTAAAGAAAATGTGTTCTGAAGTGCTCATTGTCTGTGAAACAAGTTTCAGTGGTGATCTTTATGACTGATGGTTTTCAAAGCCCATAAAAGACTTATTTCCATAGAAATTTCAGAGCATGTCAGCTCCCTTCAATAGTAGTAGATAGGTTTCCATGGAGATAGTTGTTGTTTTATGAGGGCATCACTCTGTCTCCAGGCTTTCTGGGAATCTGTCAGGCATTTTTCTTTCAGATGTATAATTTGTCAAGCATTTCTTCTGAACAATTTCCACATCAGTAGGTATTCTATAAATATTTCTGGCTAACACCTACATGGGAGCATTTTGTGGTGGATAACATTTCTGACGAAAGGTTGTAGACCCGAAACATTGACTCATTTTCCTTTCTCCATGGATGCTGCCTGATCTGCTGAGTTTCCCCAGCAACTTCTGTTTTTGTTTCAGATTCCCAGCAATCTTAGTACAGTATTTCGTGTTTTGTTTATAGGAAACACTTTGTCAGGCAGAGATGATTGTACTGCTAGACCTTAATGTCAGAGCTAACAATGTGGAACCTTCAGGAGTGCTACAAATTAATAGGGATCAGTGAACCTGTGGAGTAAAAAGATCCGATCAGTGAATCAGTGAGTAAAAGACCTATTAGTACAAATGGATGATTGATTTGTAAATCACAGTCAAATAACATCACCCAATTGAGTCCCAGGGCTGCTGCTGTCACTCAAACTTATTCCTCCAACTCAGTTTTCCACCGTACCAAGAGGAAAGAAACATGAGATGTTTGAAATTCATCTGCAAGACTAGTTTTGTCTTAAAATGTAAAAATTACTCAGTGTCATGGAAATCAGCCTTAATTTTGAAGGTGGTTTCACAATCTTAAAGGGAACAGGCTTTCAATTTATGCCTGAATTTAAGATTTTTTTCTTTATGATCTCAAATGTTAGACTAAATAGGTGCCATTAAATGGTCTCACAAAAGTGCTAAAAGAAATATTCAATTTGAAAGTGTGTTTCATAAACCCACTCTCTCAAATTGCATATGTTTGGCTGCTCCGTTCACTTCATGTTCTCTGTTCTGTCCATCCCACGAGCAGCAGAATTTCAGCCGTTCTTCCTCCACTCCCTGGAATTCCATCTTAAGGTGCATCTATCTACCTCCCCTCCCCCCTGGTTCAAGGCATGTCTCAAATGTATCTCTTTGATCTTGCTTTGGTAATCTTTTCCCTTTCCACCATTCATGCTGCTACCCCCAGTTTGGGTGGGGATTCACCAGTGTCAAGTCTGTTGGGATGTCTTCCCATCATGAAAGGCGCTATATAAATGTAAATTGTATCATATTCCCCTTTAGCTTTGCCCATGATCTAATATGAAGGCTGGCACTGCTGAATGCTTGCTGGTTGGTATAATCCTAATTCAATTAGGGCCATGATCCGGACTCATGATTTGCATTAACCAGTTTCTGGTTCAATTATTACCCTAGGTATACTCTGGGTTAGTTTGGAAACTAGCAGAAGAGAAACATAAAATGGCATTGTCACAAATACTTCTCTGCCTCCCAATAGTTTTATTTTCACCAAGTTTACCCGAACTGCTTATGTTTCTAAGGTCTTGGATCAACTTGTTGCTTCCCAGCTTCGCTCCTTCCTCTCTTGCCACTCCCTTGCCAAACCCCTCAAAATGCTGCTGTCCTGATCAGAATAATACATAACACTTTGTCCATCTATGACCAGGGCTCCCTCTATCTCCTTGTGCTCCTTGACCTCTCTGTTCCCTTTGACACTGTCGACCATTCTATCCTCCTCACCCGCCTCTCCTCTCACCTAAACCCTCATAGTTATGTCCTTGGCTAGTTCAAATCCTACCTTTTGCACCATCTCCACTTTATCTTCACAAATGTGTAGCATTCCTCAGGGCTCTGTCCTTGGTCCTCTCCTCTTCAACATGTACATCCCCTCACTTGGTGACATTATCCACAGATATAGGGTCAACATCCACATGTATCGATGACACTCAAATGTATCTTTCTGCCTCCATCCACAACTCCAGGACCACTGCCTCTCCTGACAGACTGTCTGTCAGACATCAAGTCCTGGATGAGAGCTAACTTTCTAGAGTTGAACGTCAACCAGACCAAGGCCCTCCTGATTGGCTCCTGTCAGCAACACTACACCTCAGATACTGACAGCATCCCAATCCACAGATCACTTATCTGGGGGGTAATAATTCCTTCAAAGAAAATAGTAATAATAAATTGATCACTTCAATCCACAGCTGTTTGTGGAACACTGCTGAATGCAATTGGCTTTCACGTTTCACTACCAAAATTAAACTTTACAATTCAATTCACTTTACAGTATTCTGTGAAGCGCTTTGAGACATCTTGAAGATGTGATAAGGTGCTATAATCAAATGCATGCATTATTATTATTATTAAACGTGACATCTGCTAGAATGCTTCTTTTGCTTGTTGCTTCCCAGCTTTGCTCCTTCCTCTCTTGCCTGCAAGACCTTTTTGTTTGAAAAATTAAGATATTTTAGAAGTGTGGAAAATTCTTAGATCTAATCGTAGTCCCTTAAAAAGAGATAGCTTCCAAATTAAGTTTGAAATTTACAATTTGCCAATTTTTGGACACTCTGATCCTAAACCTATATGATATTTCTTCTCATTAAAGATTGAATACTGGAATGCTTAAACTAAATTGAATTTGTATTATTTGTAAGCCTGAAAGGGAACAGATAAATATATTTGTAAAATTGTTAGCAATTAAATATGCTCAGATATCCACAAAAACCAAGTTCTAGAAATTAATACATTTATAACAAATCACTCCCTTTTTCATACAAGGTCTGGGAGGACCCATATTGCACAGTATCCTTGTTCCAACATAGTCAGTCAGATCTAATTTCTCAACACCATGTTGTATGCAAGACACAAGAAAATAGCTGACTCTCGGTAATCTGGACATCACTGATGGGATGCCAGCCAATCAGTCCTAGAAACCAAGGGCACTGCACTTCCTGTTAGTGAAGAAAACAGAAAACAACAATAACCACAAGTTGCACTTATATTGTGACCATCAGGTGGGTAGCGTTACAGCAAATTACTCTGTATATTCTATGAAGCGCTTTGAGATGTTCTCCCAACATGAAAGACTATATAAATCAAATGCAAGGATTATTATTTGTTATTATTACCATTGCTATAAGCAATGGACACTAACACTGCAATACCATGTTCTATGTTGTAATTAGGAAATTGTTATGCAACTGGAAAGATTAATTATTTTAACTAAGCAACTCCTGCAACTCATCCTCAAACCAGATGGAGCTCTTGGACTATATGTCTGCAGTTATGCCAAAATAATAATAATAATAATAACCCTTGCATTTGAAATAGGGCTTTTCAACTCTTCTAGACTTCTTAAAGCGTTTTTACTGTAAAGTGTATATTTATGGGCTAAACGCGGCAGCCAGTTGTGCACAGCAGTGTCCCACAAACAGTCGTGGTTTGAAATTACCAATTTATTATTGGGGGTTTTTGAGGGATTATTAGTAGTCATGTGGAGTAAGGAAACTTGCCCAAGGTTTCGCCCTACCTGGAATCGAACACTAGTCTCACGCTTGTAAGACAACTGCTCTAACCACTGAGCTACAGGACTCCAAAGTGACAACAAACCCATATTAGGGTATAGGTGAATGCAAGATTTAGTCAGTCAAATGTACGGTAATCATTACTTCTTAAAACTTGAGCTCTTTAAAGTATATTGACTAGAGTTACCTAATGAAAAATCACATGAATAACTGACAATGAAATCTTCCCTCGGATTGCTTGGATATCTAAACTTGCTTTTCGAAGATACAGTTACCATATATTGGTAGACATATATTGATAGTGCAGTCGCATATTGTTTAGAGCACCCATCTCGCATGTGAGATAACCCAGGTTTAATTTGTGGGCAGGGCAAAACCTTTAGAAAGTTTCCTTACTCCACACACCTCTGTTTACCAAGCAGTTTGTGGGATACACGACTGTGGGATACAGCTGTGCGCAATTGCCTGTCACTTTCTGCTCATAAAATATATTTAAACCACTTTACAATATATTCAGTGAAGCCCTTTCAGATGTCTCGATGACATGATTAAGCAGTATATGAAATGCAGCATTTATTATTATTATTCTTACCTTCCTGGAGAGTTCAGTAGTACTGTAGCTGGATTTTGATAAAGATCATCACAGCCTGGAAGATACACTGAAACATCTGCAAGGCTGTCAATTGAAGCGAAAGAGATCAATAGTGTCTGTTAATGCAGTTGTCACTAGAGGTTTTAATTTGTCATTCGACAAAGCAGATTACTGAAGACAGAATCATTACTGACCAATGCAGAAGCTTAGAGAGGCTGCAAGAATTTTTCATGTCATTGAAACTGATTTTTTAAACACATTTTGAATTATTTTTATTTTAAATTATTTTCTGTATCAAATTGACTGTATATTTTATGGACGAAATGTGGTAGCCAATTGTGCAGAGCAAATAGTCGTGGATTGAGTGACAAAATGATTTTTTTTTAAATTTGAATGGTTTCTTATCCCTGGATCCCAATCGACTAACAACCAGCTTCCTATTTACTGCTAGGTAAACAGAGGCATGTGGAGTAAGGAAACTTGCCCAACATTTTGCCCTGTCCAGGAATTAAACTCAGGTCCTCTCGCTTGTGAGGTGAATGCTCTAACCACTAAGCCAGAGGATTCCATATGAGGGTGGGCGGGGAGTGGGCTTGTCACTCTCTTGGACAGTGTTTAGTTACTGACTGGTGGTTTTGAAGAATGTGATAATCTTCACCACATTTAATTAACACGTCACAAGTTGTAACATTCACCACCAGCTACTCAGGAAAGATTTAAAGATTTCCTTGGATGACTTTCAGAATTTTCACATATTTCAAACATATCAATACATAGGAGTTGACCACAACTCACGAGGATAGATGAATGGATAACTGGCCTATAAATGCTAAAGCTGCCTAAGCCATCTGTGCCACCCATATGTCCATGCACAGGAGGCAGGGGAAGGAAGAAATCAACCGCACCATAATTGCATTTTCTTCAGTTATCTCTACTTTACTTCAAAACAACAACATCAATTTGCATTTTATAATGCCCCCCACCTACACGCAGGATAATGCCTCAGAGCACAAATCCTGATCTGGGTGGAGTCTGACAATAGGATACAACAGAAACTGGACTGTTGCTGCCGCTGAAGCTGGTCTGACTTGACTGTAATGAGAGAGAAGCGCAAAAACAGTTGGAAGAGCAGATGGAAAAAATGACAGATTTAACAAAGGGGCACCTAGAACAAAAATAAACAGAGGCATCGATAAACACAAGATTCCCAGATATCAACTCCCTAAACTATTAAAACTGGCAAACTGAGGTGCTAAAGAAAAGGAATTCTTATACATATCAATGTATCTGTCACACCCAGAAACAGATTTGTATGAGCTGGCAAGCTTCAATGCAATTTTACCCTGTTACTGTACAACCAATTCATCAGATTATACATTGTACGGCTTCATAATGTTGCCCACAAATATCACTTTACAGTATATTCTGTCAATTTATTTTACAGTCTATTCTGTGAAGCGCTTTGAGATGTTGATAAGCTGTGAAAAGCACTATATCAAATGCAAGGATTATTCTTATCATATTAACAGTATTATGTAAATACAATTTCTTTTTTCCAGTATCCTGGCCAACAAATCATCAAAATAAAATTGGTCAGTCTCTCCGAGCTTGATTGTTGTTGCTGTTGCGTAAACTGGCTGCCTGTATCACTCACAAACAATCCACTTTAAAGTGTATCCTGATAAGTTCTTTGAAATGCTTCACGACATGATAATTCTCTATAGCAAATGTAAGGATTAATATATAATTATACTATTATTAGGTAACCAAATAACAGGTTATTTTCAAATAAGTAACCAGAAGTTCAAAGGTCTACAGTCGGAATATGAATCGAAAAAATCTGCATTTAATTTGGAAATAATCTCCAAATATATGCTCAAAAAAATGGTTCCATGGAATGCAAAGATTTGAATTTTTTCCAAAAATATGCACTGTAAAGTGCTATATATAGAGTCAGGTTTAGGCTGCACTTTGAGCTCTGCTGTAATAGCAGAGTGTGGTCTGTCACTAAGAGCCAACCCAATCTTTACTGCTGATATTATTCCTCGCTGATCAGCAGGACATTGACTACAGGAAGCATGACATCAACAAGTCTTTGAGATGGTGATGTCCCATGTCTTACGTGTTACATGAGACGCATAACTACCCAAGCAATGATTTAAATAAGAGCAACACTTCACACAATATTCATCTCTCGGCCTTACGCTACGTCTCTAAAGCAGGTTGCAGCCAATGTAAATTGAGGTGGGAGCTTTGAAGGAGAGAATTAGCCCAGCATAATATGATATTGATATAAATTCATAGCAAGCAGCATTCAGAACAATGCACAGAACTGCATAGGCATGGACTACACAGGGATAAGATGCTGAGATAATTACACCAATCTATAGAAACAATTAAAAACAAAGCCCAATTAATTTCCATATGGTAGTGTAAGATCAGGATGTGTATAATGATCTGAGCCCGTCGATCATGCAAAAGAGTAATCATGCACAATGATAAAGATAGATTGGCAATTACTGTAGTCTAGATAAATCAAATCTACCACTCATCCATTACTGCTGTTTTGATCTGGAAAGAGATAAGTGAACACTTTGTTGTGGAAGAGCAAAATGTAGATCTAGTAATATCACTAGCTAGCAGAACTGGACTGGTTGTTGATCAATGAGTTGTCAATAGCTGCTTGTCTATGATCCCTGTGACTTGACCTATTCAGATTTAATGCATTGAGCAGTAAAAAAAAATTAACTGCCAGAAAAGGATTCAATGGCATAAAATTCCACCTCGTCTTTGCTTGCAAGACCATTTTCTCTTCAAATTTAATGACTCAGAATTATAGAAAATTCTTAATTTCAATCCTAATTTGGAAGTTTGTTTCCTGACATTCTTAAAAAGAACTGATTTCCAAATTAATGCTGAATTGAAGAGCATTTTTTATCTGTATTTTATGAGAGAATCGGCTTCCTGACAAAGATTAAGTGGAATTTCGAATCCATTTGGAACCACAGTCGTAATCTCCCTACTTCATACTAAATTGAGATCAGTGCAGCAAGGTAAGCAAGGCATAGTATAGTGCGATATATTCCAATGGTTGCCTAAACAACAATTGGTATTGTTCAAATGACATTTATTGACAATTGAGCTTACATTTCACTCTGCAATCATAACATGAAGCTTCCTTGTTCCTTCCCATCCTCATCTCACTTCTTTATGTAATTAGAACATTGGTGTGAAGTGGAGTGGAGTCCTGTAGATCAGCGGTTAGAGCATTCGCCTCGCAAGTGACAGACCAAGTTAGATTCCCGGCAAGGCGAAATGTTGGGCAAGTTTCTATACTCCACATGCCTCTGTTCATTAAGCAGGAACCCAGTTGTTAGTCATTTGCCGGATTGCTTTTCCGGGGGTGATAATTCCTTTAAAAATAATAATATGGTCATTTTAGTCCATGACTGTTTGTGGGACACTGCTGTGCCCAATTGGCTGCCATGTTTTGCCCACAAAATATACAGTAAATTCACTTTACAGTATATTCTGTGAAACGCTTTGAGACATCTCGAAAATATAATAAGGTACTCTATCAAGGATTATTATTATTAAAAAACAAAGCATTGATAGCCAGAAGTGAGTACTGAACTGCACATCTGTTGCTTTTCTGAAACTCATTGCAATACTGTGAAGCAAATCAGGTACCTGTACAGTATTTGTAATTGTGACCTGCTTTTTCACAGATATTTGACACCGAGTTAACCATTAATAGGCTTAACTCACCAGATCAAGTATCACTCAGTCATTCTAGTCCCAAATCATAAATAATTCTGTACCACACTGGCATAGATATGGAAAGCCTACTACTCAATTTACACAAGAAATCCAATCCAGTTCAGACACATTGATCTAAACTCAGTTCAGTCTCTCTTATGCTACTATAGCATTTTGTCGCCGTCACCACCCCCCTTTAGTAGAAGCAAATGTAGTGTAATAACAAATTTCAGCAATAGAGATTAAAACATGTATTGTGAGCAGTAAAATAGATCAGAATTCAATTGAGCTGAGGCTGAACAAAATAAATTTAATATATTAATCCTTGGATTTGAAATAACACCTATTACATTAAAACATTTCAAGAGTGCTTCACTGGAATTTCTGTGAGGCACTGAAGTGCGGTGATTGTATTTGTAGGTGATCACAACATCCAATTGTCGGACAGCCAATAACCATTAAGTGGATAGCAGCACCAACAGTTTGTATTTGTATTGGGATTTTTAGATGGGATAATGTCTCAAAGCATTTTACAGAGTAGGATCTGGACACTTTGCAGAGATGGGGATAGGGTAAGGATAGAAGTGACCATATGCATAGTCAAAGAGGACAGTTTACAAAAGGCTTTTAACGACAGATAGAGAGGAGGTGAACAGAGGGATTTTCAAAGGTGGAAGGCATTGTTGATTAAATTCATGGGATTTAACATCCACCAGTTTAACTCCAATATGATCTTGAATCCCCAATTGGGGGCTTGAACCCCCAAATGTTTGATCCAGAGGCGAGAGTTTTACCCAGTAAGCCACCTTGATTTCCCTCTTCATTTCCGTGTAACCTGTAGCAAAAAGTAATATTTTCTAATATTAATACTTTTATTATTTCATGTCTGTCATGACAAAGGCTCAGTTTTGTGGCTTAAACATCAAAATGGAGAAAATAGAAAACAAAAGGAATGACAATAATTTTTCTAATCATGTTTAAAATAGCTTTCTTGATGTTGCTGTGTGCTATATCAAATTGCAGAGTGCTCTGCAACTTAATCCTTACATGCTATACCACGGCTACAGGATGATTATTCCAACAGCCATCAATGTGGCATTAAATTATTCACAAGAGTCAGGCCAGTTGTGCTTTCCCTGATATTGTATAAGACAAGTCCACAAAGTATTTGCATTATTCACTGTCGTTATTGTTCCACATAAGGCAAGCCAGAGGTGAAAGGTCAGCTATAATAGCTGCCTCCACAGAGTTGCTTCGTGTCCTCTCTAAGCATTCTGCTCAGAGGCAATGCTGGGGAATGTCCCTAGGGTAGGGATCTCCCAACTCTTCCCTCCACAAGCTGCAGACCATTTGCACTAAAAGAGACAGTGAGTCTCTCTCATCCTCAATTTCCTCCACTGGTTCTGAATCCTCCAGAGGATTAAGCTTAGGATCCTTACCCTCATTTTTAAATGTTTCCGTGGTCTTGACCCAACCTACCTCTGTGACGTTCTACAACCCTACCAACCCACTCACTCCATCCGCTCTGCAAGTTCTTCTTCACATTCCCCACCTTGCAGTCTGCCTTTCATCTTTTCTGGCGTATTCTTGAACTCCATCTCAGAGTCACTTCGCCTCACCCCTTCCCTCATCTCCTTCAAAGTCCATCTCAAGACTTTCCTCTTTGACCGTACCATTGGCCATCTTTCTCTCCCACCGTATTTGGCCTCCACTCCCCCTTAATCCAACCCTCACCTCAGTTACAAACTCTCTCCAGCACCTTGCAAAGTCCTTCATCAATGAAAGGTGTAAGATAAATGCAATTTGTTCTTTATCATTGGTGTTGCGTGTGATTTACCTCACATCCAATGCATGATTTCCTACTTCAACTTGCATTTATACTGTATCTTTGATGTACAACGAACACCTCGAAATATTTAACATTGATGATAGGGAGCACCAAGGAGAAAGTAGGGAGATTAGGGATGTTGGGAAAAACATTGTGGAAGAGATGTTTTAAGTTAGGTTTGGTTAAAACAAGAAGAACTGAAATAGAGGGGTTTGGGAACAAAATTCCTGGTCAGGGATGTAGTGGCTGAAGGCTCGGTTGACAATTGTGGTATGGAGAGAGGAAGAAACGAAAAAATAGAGAGAATTAGAGAACCTTGATTGTTCTCTCTTCCTGTTCCCATGACAATTCACTTATCTCACCAAGGATTTGAAATTCTGCCAAAGCCTTGGTTTGTTGTTGTATAGAGTAGGGAAAGGGAAACAAATCACACAGCGTTTCTGCTCATGTTCATCATCCAGTAAGTCTGCTGGAAAGTACAGACAGTAAGTCTGCTGGAAAGCACAGACCCTGGAGTGAGGATTGAGGTTGCCTGCAATTTTTCCAACTGTCAATAGTATCCTCCCAGCCAACTAATTATACCCCCAGTATCTGCAGTATTTTGTGTTTTACTTTAAAGTTATCTTACCCAAATTAGTTTGAAACAGAGAAACAAAATAGTTCACACCTGAAACCACAATATGAAGCTTTTTTAAAATAAGTTCAAGTCACTGGGAAAAGGGTGTTGCAGTGAAGTTGTGTACAAAACCATCTTCAGCCCCAAACTAAGGAAATTAACATCTGATATATATGTTATGGTGACATAAAGGGCAGCCAGATGTGGAGCTGTGCTAAGGAGAGCAAGAAGAATGATTCCCAGAGTAAGAGGGAAAGAGGGATGAGCTATGAGAAGTGTCAAGATAAGATGAAGCTATTCATACCTGAAAGGAGACATCTTAGAGGGGATGTAATACTTAGGTGTGTAGGATTTGAAACAACTTAAAGGGACATTGTCACAAACAAACAACAACTTGCATCTATGTTCTGCCCTTCACGCAATAACATCTTGGTGCACTTCTCAGACAGGGATGGACGGCAAGCAGAGAGGAGAATGAGAAGGTGAGGTGCAGTCCAAGAGTAAGTTTAAACTGGAACTTGAAGAGAGGATTGAGAATGAAGGGTCGTGGGGGGGTGGGTTCCAGTGTTTATGGGTATAAATTGGAAAGCTTGTCTGCTGATGGTAGTAGGACCAGGAATGCACCACAAACAGCAACAACAACAAAATTACATTTATTGAGTGCCTTTCACGTCGGGAGGATGCCCAAGGCACGTGGGGGGCAGAGAGGCTGAAAGACGAGCCATGGCCAGCCTGCAGGAGGCTGCGGATGGCACGGAGGGGGGAGAGGGGGCAGGGCACTCATTGGGGTTAGCAACGAGCAGCCTGCGGGGTAAATAAGAATGGGGGCTGGGGAGGGTGGGAGATGGAGGAGTGGGGGGACGGAAGACAGATTAGTTGAGAGGGTGCTGTACCTGTAACCCAGGTTAGAAGAGCAGAAGGGTCGAGAGAGGAGTGGAAGAAAGGAGATCAGAGAGATAGGGAGATGTTAAGGTGTCAAGAAAGTCTTTGCTATTAAACCATTTCTGATGTGTTTGCAAACTCACAAACACAGTCTGGCTGGAAAAATACTCGAACGGGATAACTGCAGCAGTGATGGTATGAGCATGAGGAAAAGCATTGCAACAGAGTATGGAAACGTATGTACACCATACTGACCCACAAGACCGCTGCTCTACTGTGATTTACGCATCTACTTTCCCGTTTGAGTGCTTTTTTTTTTAAAACTCCCAACAACATAAATCAGATTGAAGGATTTAATTATGCTCCTCAACGGGGAAAATGATCCACAGCTCTACCGCCTTTTCCATGCACCAGTATAAGAGAATAATTGTTAAATTAATCTTTCATGCAGACAATGCCTTTATTCCCAACCTCGGAACCCATACTATGTTAGTATAGATTCTTTAAATCCCTGCTTTCCAAGACACTGTCTGGTGTGAGGGGCCACGATGTATCAATGCAAGTTGTTTTAATTTTGTTGCGGCTCTTGGAGCGAAATCCTGTTGCGCCAAACAGTGGCCAATATTGTGCTGTGTGTTTGAATGTACTGAAAACTGAATGGAAATACACTTTACACCTTGTCAAATTCATTTTACTTGGCCAGGAGAGAAGAAACGTTCACCCCATCAGCATGGGATATATTTAAAATAGATAACCCTTGAGGTGAAAGGTGAGTTGACAAACACAGCAATAAGCGTCCAGTTCATTTGATTTATGATTTTGTATGGCCACTCTGTATTGTTTTGACCTGGAGTTGACTCTTACCTACCTTTGAAGTCTCAGGGGATGTCTGAACTGCTTAACCTGTACAAGATTGTCTCTTATCCTGCCACGTTGAGTGTAATGAGAATAATTTTAACGGGTTTCAGTGCAAGAAGCACATAAAGAAAGTGTGACCATATAAAATTCAGCAATGCAAAACCTTCTACTTTACTATCTTAGAATTTGAAATTGTGTGCTTGACTGGAGCTCCTTAAATTTTAACAAGTAATTTAATATTTAAAAATATCATTGTATTTAGCACTTTTCACCTCAAGAGGATATTTCCAGTCGCTTCACATGATTCAGTATAAAATACAGGTAAACCCCGCTTAATATCGTAGTTTGGTTCTTGAAAAGTGCGCCTTTAAGCGAAATGACATTAAGCGCATACATTTTTTCCATAAGAATTAATGTATAAATTGGAGTTAGGTTCTTTTGGACATTTTTCAGTGAAATTTTCTAAACCAAAATTATACTCACTCCTCCCTGACTGCCTGCCCGGCTCATTCAGTCGTTGCCGGTCTGGCTGGTCTCACTCGCTGCTGGCATCACTCGCTGCCAATCTACCTCACTCACTCGCATCTGGTCTGGCTCACTGCCAGCCTGCCCCTCACTCTCTTGACGGGCAGGCCCTAGCACCGTCGTGCCCCCTTTCCACCCGCTGGCGAATGACGTAATAGTGAACATCGCAACATTAAATGAATATATGTTCCCAATGTTTCAGCAACGTTAAGTGGGGTTTACTTGTATAGTGGTGTAATGGACAGAATGTGCAAGAGCTACACGTTTGGCAGAACACGAAACTAGCCGTTGCTGTGTAAATAGAATATTCTTCACAAATGTATAATATCCACGTCGATGCACTGATAAACAAAAAGTGTCTAGTTTGGAAGAAAACATATTTCTCCTACAGTGCAGTAAATTAGTTTCAGTATTCAATTCACAAAAATAATACCTGTTTATATTTTCCCTTTGGAATCAGATAACCAGGTCAATAATTTTACAGCAAGAATTTTAAAAGAATACTGTAAATTGATCAGTGGTAACTTTATTTTAAAATAGATGAGGTCAGTAACGTGCTCAAAGATTTTTTTTAGAATATTAGTGTATTATTTTCAACATACTGTATTTTGTTGGAAATAATAATAATAATGCTTGCATTTGATACAGTGCTTTTCACATCTTCTAGATGTCTCAAAGCACTTCACCGAATATATTGTAAAGTGAATTGACTACATTTGTGGGCGAAATGCGGCAGTCAATTGCACACAGCAGTGTCCCACAAGCAGTCGTAGATTGAAGTGACTAATTTATTATTGTTTTTTTTGGAAGGATTATTAATAGGTGTGTGGAGTAAGGAAACTTGCCGAAGGTTTTGCCCTGACCTGGAATTGAACCCAGGTCTCTCGCTCTAACCACTGGATGCTAAAACACTGCTACAGGACTCCACACAATTATGTTTCAGGACTTCTTATTAAGACTGTCGGAGCAGGCTGCAGAGAACAGAAATAATAACCTATAACAGTCACCAGGGAGTAGAAAAAAATCAAAGGCTATCTGCCTGCTTGTGAAAATGGGTAGCGCACATACCTTTAAACAATCCATAATTTGTCACTAATGCTGAATTTATGATGCATTTTATGTGAAAAATGCAATATCAATTGGAGTTGAATGGCTCAATCCAAAGATAAATTGCATTAAGGTCTGGCTGTCTGACTTACTTTACAAGATGGTATTGGTAGCACGTTAACTTCCACTACTATAGGAAAACAACAATATTAATTTGAATTCAGTTCGGTGGTTCACATAAGGAGTGTCTCAAAGTGCTTTACAAAGATAGAGAGATAGCCTGATCTAGGATTGAGATTGGTGGGTGGAGTGGGGGGGGTGGGGGTGGGGGGGGAGCTGGGGGTGGGGGGGGGGGGGGGGGTGGAGGAACTAGTAGTGGGGAATGGGGAATTGAAGATGCAGTAAGAGATAGGTCTTTGGAGAGTTTTGAAAGCAGAAAACAAGCCAGAGAGATTATAAATATAAGGGGAAGAAACATTTTTTCTGTTCTTCCAAATGTTCCTGTAACAGTTTTGTTTTAGAATATTTAATGTTATTAACGAATCACACAATACCCAGAGTTTAGTTTCAAAGACATCGCACAAAAAGATTTAGATAAAGAGGCTTGTTGAATCCATTTAATGTCAACCTTTCAGAATATCTCCTCCACATTGCAGTATGAAACTGTTATCTTAAGGTCATCGAGTGTATTAGAATAATAATAATCATCCTTCCATTTGATATGGCGCTTTTCATGTCTTCTAGACATCTCAAAGCACTGCACAGAATATACTGTAAAATGAATTGACTGTATACTTGTGGGTGAAACGCGGCAGCCAATTGCACACAGCGATGTCCTACAAACAGTCGTGGATTGTAATAAACAATTTATTATTGTTTTATTTTTGATGGATTATTATTAGGCGTCTGGAGTAAGCAAACTTGCCCAAGGTGTCGTTCTGCCTGGAATCGAACTAAGTACGTCTCTTTCCTTCAGAAAAGAATACATTTTTACAACCTCTAGGATCAAAGTGGCAAAATGATTCCATGTCTACTGAGATAGTGCATTCCTATCCTGTAATATGAACCCAGTATTCAATGCTTTATACTAATGTAGTTCTCTATCAGCTTAACATGATTTAATTTAGGAGTGAATTATTACAGATGTTGTTGCACGTTTGGTGGTTTGGGAAAGATTATTTTCAATGACAGATGTGTTTCTGAATAGATTATTAGATGAGCTCAAACCACTTAAGAGCTATCTAATTACACTCAAATCCATCCACAGCCTCTCCCCACCCTATGATCACCTACAATCCTTTTGACCCAATGCTCCCTCACTCAGCAAATACTGACCTGCTTCATGCTCCATGCACAATCTATTGGCAGGCGAATTTGCAGCCATTAAGCCCCATTCCCGAGTCCCTCTGATTTGCTCAACTTCAACTTCAAAACCTGAAGATCTACCTCATCAACTGTGCTTTCAGTCATCTTTTACCTCCCCACTCTCTTCAGCTCTTAATGATACCTGCTTGAGTCAGTAAGCAACTATTGTTAGGAAATCATTTTTAGAATAACATGCGTGTTTTATTTCTATTAGTCCCTGTGACTGAAATAATATTTGATCATTTGTGTCCACTGAATGATATGTACCCATTTTCAATTTTTAAATGCTTATCAACAACAGAGACACATTTATGTAAAATAAACTTTACTGCAATGTGGTTATCCATGATTCAGTGGCAGCGTATAATAGCTGGAGCTTTAGCATATGCAGAATACTTTATTATAAGCAGTATACAAAAAAGATGGAAGAGAGAAAGCGAACACTAAAGTGTTTGCAAATCAAATTTTGAAGAAGCATTATAACAAAACTAATATTGAATGTTACAATTGGAGAATGACTAGTAACTAGTATATTGTGCATATGAATGGAAAACATTAATATGAGGTCAATTAAGAATTCCAAGTGATTTATACAATCATCAATGGAACATTTGCGTAGTGAAACTTACGTATCAATGTGGATGTGTGGAGATGCTCTATCAAAGGTTAGCTGGCCAGACACGCCGTGTCCGAGGTGCCAGGGCCATCACCGAGTCCCCAGGTTCATCGACTGAGGAGCCGGTCGGTTTTGGGGCCTGACACCACACTGAGCCCTTTTTTTCCCGCCATCTCAGGGATCATCCAGGCGGGCGGCGAGGACAAGGAGTGGTTGCTGGACGATTGTTGGTTGTTATTTGTTGCTGTTTTTGTTGTTAATATTATTGCTTTTGTTGTTTATTATTGTTGTTTGATTCCCCCCCACCCCTGCCCCCATCTTCTTCTTCCCTCACTCCCTTTCCCCACTTTCTCTCCTCCCTTTTCCCCTTCCCTCCCTCTTCCCTCTTCCTGATCTTGCCCCCACCCATCTTTCCCTCCCTCTCTTCCACTGAAAACCACAGTGGGAGAGTTTTCCTTACACATCAGGTAGCTTGTGCTGTAATGCTGTAATTTTGGCGACGGGTTGGATTGAGAAGGTATCGCCCAGTGTGACATTGTTAGGTGACACAGTGGCATGCCCCACCAAGTTGTAACTCTTCAATGCTTGATTGCTGGATCCTCTGAACTATATTCATATCAAAAAATTATACTGTACAGTATTTAGAACAACAGATATGTTAGCTTCAAGGCTTTATAGCTTGTGCTATTGATGATATTACAATGGTCACTGTTTTTGTACAATAAGTACTACAGCTTCTTATTGTCACTATGACACACAGTGTATGTTCTCTAATAATACGTTGGCTCTCAGTTGGCTCTGCAATGCTAATGATGCTTTAGCCTAACATCCCCCCAGTAAAACATATCTGAATGCATTATGTCCAAGAAGCTATACGGATGAAAGCTGCAGCAAATAGAAATACAGTAGAGCATGTATTTCAATGTAACTATTTCCAGATACTGTATTACTTTATGTAAAAACACTGTCTCTCTTTCAACTGACACACAAAACCCTCAAAAAGCAAAAGTATTTGGCTTTAACTGCACCTGATTAGACTCATACATTAACCCAGAGTATATATAGCATAAATATATAGACACGCATACATCTTACTAATCCAAATATAACAACAAAATTACATTTACAGAGCGCCTTTCACGTCGGGAGGACGTCCCAAAGCGCTCAACAGTTAGGTCGGGACCCGAGCGGGGAAGGGTGCAAGTACGGGGAAGGAGAATAGGAGAGTGGGGAGAGTTAGGAGTGGAGCAGAAGGCACGGTCGAAGAGGAAAGTTTTGAGACCAGCCTTGAAGGATGAAAGGGAAGGAGCAAGGCAAAGGGATTGAGTTTCCACAGTGTGGGAGCAGAGAGGCTGAAAGCCGGCCACCGATGGTAGGGCGGTTCTGGTGGAGGACATGGAGCAGGCCAGAGCCCGCTGAACGGAGGGGACGGGCGAGCTGATAGGGAGACAGCAAGTGGGAGAGATAGGCAAAGGAAAGGCCGTGAATGGCCTTGAAGGTGAGGACGAGGATCTTGAATTCGATCCTCTGGGGGATGGGGAGCCAGTGGAGACGGGCGAGGGTGGGAGTGATGTGGTCGCGGAGCCTAGTGCTGGAGAGTACGCGAGCTGCAGAGTTCTGAATAATCTGCAGTTTGTGAAGGGAGAAGCTGGGAAGGCCAATGAGGAGAGAGTTCCTGTAGTCGAGCCTAGATATGATGAACGCGTGGATGAGTGTATCGGCAGCATGGGGGGGTGAGGTAGTAGCGGAGTCTGGCAATGTTGCGGAGGTGGTGGAAGGCAGTACCGATCATGGCGCGGATTTGTGGGAGGAAGGACAGCTCGGGGTCAAACAAGACACCCAGATTCCTGACTGACTTCGAGAGGTGGAGATTGCAGCCTTGAATGCTGATGTTGCCAGCACCTGAAGTGCGGAGTCACTGACGCAAGCCAATCAGGAGAGCATCCATCTTCTTGATGTTTAGTTGGAGGAAATTGTCCCTCATCCAGGACTCAATGTCGGACAGACACGCAGTCAGATCGCCAGTAGTCCTGGACTTGAGGATGGAAGCGGAAAGGTAGAGTTGGGTGTCATCCGCACACATGTGGAAATTTACCTCATGTCTGCAGATGATGTCACTTAGCTGGAGCATGTAGAGGGTGAAGAGCAGGGGGCCAAGGACAGAGCCCTGGCGAATGCCGCATGAGACTGTACGAGTGCTGGAGGAAAAGCCGTGGGAGGTGATAAAGTGAAGGCGGTGTGAGAGGTATGACTGGAACCAATCAAGGATAGAGCCTTGAAGATTGAGGTGGGAGGAGAGGCGGTGGAGGAGGAGGGGTCTACAGTGTCAAAGGCAGCGGATCGATCAAAGAGGACAAGGAGGCAGAGGGAGCTCTGGTCACAGATGGTCAAGATCTCATTTGTGACCTCGACCAGAGCAGTTTCTGTGCTGTAGGAAACCAGATTGGAGGAGTTCAAAGACTGCGTGGGTTGAAAGGAAAGAGCAGAGCTGGGAGGCAACCACTCTTTCGAGGTTGCTTTCCAGGTATCTCCCAAGTAGAGCCAAGATTAGAAAGTTGAGATTCCTCTAAATTAATCACATAAAAACACAGTTATTGCATTTTATTGGGAAGCGTTTTGGATATTTTGATGACATGATAAGGCACTTTATTAAATGCAAGGATTATCATTTTGTTCGTAAATATTGTAGATTCAAGTGCTGTAAAACACTAACCCATATGAAGGATGCTATAAGTTATTGATTTTATTGTTGTTGTGAGACCGGGTGTCCAATGGATTTTCATACTGTCCTTTCATCTATGGGTTTAAATGCACCTCACAGTGAAAGTTTTCTCTGTCTTCAGTGTTTTACAATATCTACAGATGTATGGTTTGACCTTCACTGGTTCTATGTATTCTTCGAGGAGGAATTTACTTTTCCATAGCCTAATTACAGTAATAATAATCCTTGCATTTAATATAGTGCCTTATCGCATCTTCAAGATGTCTCAAACCCTTCACACAATATACTGTAAAGCAAATATTGTGGGTGAAACAGGAAGCCAATTGCACACAGCAGTGCCCCACAAACAGTCGTGGATTAAGTGACTAATTTTTTTAATATATTGGGGGAAGGGGATCATTACACACTTGACAAATAAGGATAATAAAGGCATGTGAAGAAAAGGTTGGAATTGGAATTGGAGTTTGATAAAGATTTAATGGTAGAGATAGCTTTATCAGATGATAGATAAGTGCAGCAGATTCTTCCAAGAGATTCTTACTTCTTTATTTAAGTTATTGCATGCAGTGATTACTTCAAATTAATAACAGATCAGATATGTATTCAGCATGTTTGTGGATTCAATTGTCTACTTTAAAAATAAAAATAAAAACTCTATAAATATATACAGTATATGTAATAATAATAATCCTGGCATTTGACAGAGCACTTTATCAACAACAACAACAAAATTACACTTGTATAGTGTCTTTCACATTTCGGGACGTCTCAAAGTGCTTCACAGAATAAATGATGAAGTGAATTGATTGTATATATTTTGAATTGTTAGGCTTATTTTATGTAAATCAATGTGTATAATCAGTGGTATAACATTAGAAATTTAAGATTAAATTAAGAATGTTGCATTATTGCAGAAACCAGCCCTGTCTGTAAAAGAACTGAATATAGCCAGGTTGGCACCAGTTGTAATAGATATGATAAGTGTGAAGGACGGAGAACAGTAAACATGTTCAGTTAAAGATATCAATATAGCTACTCTTTGTCTTCCAAAGGTGAGAAATCATGAGGTAAGTGAGGAGGCAGACAAAACACGCCTGGGTAGATGGGGAGGTGTTTGAGAAGCGCTCTGCTAGTCAAGATAAGCGAGGCTGGTGGAGAAGTATAAAGATAGGAGAGAAAGAGTGGCTCATCTCAACAGTTGGGGAATATCTCAAGGTGGAAACCGAGATCTCCAGCCTGCCACTGTTTTACAGGCAGGGAAGGGGCAGTTACAGAAACAGTTGCCTGGTAGTATTGTTCTGTTCATGTTTGTAGTGTGTGTTTGCTTAAGTAAGAATAAAACCAGCTTTAGCCAATATGGTATCATCAGTTATTTCAGAACCTATAGAGCTAAGTTCAGTGCATGGGTCTTTCTCTAACAGAATGAAACATTGCTGCAAATTGTGCACAATAGTTTCCCACAGGCAGTCATGAATCAAAGATTAAGTTATTAGTATTATTTATATTCCATCCCACAATCCTTTTGCCCTGCTCCCTCCTTTACCTCCTTCAAGGCCTGACTCAAGACCCTTCTTTTCGACCATGCCTTCAGCCAGACACCTACCTCTCTGCCCTCCCTCATTCCAAGTCTGCCCTGCCCCCACTTCCCCCACCATGTTCGGGTCCTGACCCCTTACTGTTCAGCGCCTTGGGACATCCTCCCGATGTGAAAGGCGAGCTACAAATGTAATTTTATTATTGTTATTGTTGTTGCACTTTCGGCAGAGGGATTATTACCCCCTGGAGAAGCAATCCGCCAATCAACCAGCTTCCTATCTACTGCTATGGTCAACAGAGATGTGTGGGGTAAGGAAGCTTACCCAATGTTTCGCCAAGCCCAGGAATTGAACCCAGTTCCTCTAGTTTGCGAGGCAAGTGCGCTAACCAATACACTACAATATGTAACAACATCAACTTGTATTTATACAGAGAGCTTCACATGGGATGGTGTCCCAGAAATTCCACAAGTATACAAGCCTTAGAGATCAGGCCAATTTTTTTCTATTTCTTTTGTTTACTTTTGGCAATAGGGTTTTTATATAAATGGGTTGAGCCACTTGTCAATTTCCAAATTGTGAGAGATTGTTTACAACAACCTTACACAGGACATAGCACTTTTTTTATTTTTGTTTTGCTGACCTACATAGCAATTTGTATACAGAGTAGCACTCGGCCATCATTGCTTCAAGATATTAATGTCCCCTCTGGATTCCATCCAGGAATTAATCAGATACTAATCTCTGCTTCTTCAGCAGAGCAGCCATTAACTAATCTCATTGCTAATGTTAGCAGAATGAAAGTCAAAATTACACCGAATCAGACATATAAAGAATTCTCAAGGAAATATCAACTCTCAATAGGGTTATAATTCCTCACTTCTCTTCATGGGTAGGAAATGTTTTTGAACCCTATACATGCGAAGGATAGCAAAGGCTCAAAATGTTACAGTGGATTCTTTATATTGGTACAGTAAAAGGCTCTTTTCTCATTTTGGAGTTATGATTCATAATCTGAATACAGAGTTGAAGTGAACAGGAGAGTCAAGCAAATTGGATGGTTCCTATGGAGGACAATACCATTGCAGAAACAATGGGCCAAACGACTATGATCTGTGCTGTAGCATTCTATAATAGGGTGAATTAGTTTTCATTTGCATGAGTGTAAAAGTTGATAAACTCAGTTTGCAGTGGTATTGAATGCATGGCTCCTCATATTTATAAATTAAAGAGTAACTAAATTATATTTTATGAGAATTGTTTAGATGTTCTCCATTTGTATATATTTGTTCTTCTAATTTCTTCACTTATATTGAGTTTTTCTAGAAACATTCTGGTAGATTTTCTTGCAAATATCTACCACCACTGTTCCCTGAGCAGCCATTGAGAAATGCCCAGGATAACTCAAAGAAAGTTTCTGAATAGATAGGTGTACATGATCTTCAAGGAGAAGAGCCTTCAGATTTTCATGAGTTAAATGGCCTTTTTCCAATCCATGCCATTATAGCCTCAACAGCACATTCGTCCCCCCAACAACCGCCCTACCCCCCCACCCCCCCACCCCCACCACACATATAAACACACACACACACTTTGTAGAGAAACACTCTGTTCACCGCTTCCTTCTGTTGGCACTCAAAATTGGGCATTTACCATATCAGTACTCATAGCCACATCTATACTGTACTACAATTTCATGTTGCACAATAATTCACAAAGAACAACAAAATTACATTTATAGAGCGCCTTTCACGTTGGGGAAACCCAGTCCCTTATATATTCCAACGCTACGCCTACTTGTGTTTTTGAGACTGCTACAAATACAGTAGTAGGGAAGATCACACATTAAAACTTAAAAGAAGAGTCATTTAATATACTGCAATGCATTTTAAGAGTTGGGTTAAACAACAACAACAACAACAACAATTTACATTTATATAGCGCCTTTCACGTCGGGAGGACGTCCCAAGGCGCTAAACAAGAGGCGTGTGACCCGAGCTGGGAGGGGAGTGTTTGGGAAGGGGTGAAACACGAAGGGGAGGTAAAAGAGTTCGGGGTGGAACAAAAGGCACGATCGAAGAGGAAAGTCTTCAAATCGGCCTTGAAAGAGGAAAGGGAAGAGGCGAAACGGAGGGATTGAGGGATGGCATTCCATAAGGTGGGAGCGGAGAAACTGAAGGCCCGGCCTCCGATGGTGGGGCGGTTCGGGCGGGGGGCTTGGAGCAGGCCAAGTCCTGTTGAATGGAGGGTGCGGGTGGGCGTGTAGGGGGAGAGTAGATCAGCTAGGTAGGATGGGGCAAGGCCGTGTAAGGCCTTGTAGGTGAGGACGAGGATCTTAAATTCGATCCTCTGGAGGATGGGGAGCCAGTGGAGACGGGCGAGGGTGGGGGTTATGTGGTCACGGAGGCGGGTGCGGGATAGTACACGGGCTGCAGAGTTTTGGATGGCCTGCAGCCTATGAATGGAGGAACTGGGGAGGCCGACTAGGAGAGAGTTTCCGTAATCCAGCCGTGAGGTGATGTATGCGTGCACGAGTGTTTCGGCAGCGCGGGGGGTAAGATAGTTGCGGAGCCTGGCAATGTTGCGCAGATGGAAATAGGCGGTGCCGGTCAAGGCGCGGATGTGGGGGAGGAAGGAAAGTTTTTGATCGAACATGATGCCGAGGTTCCTGACTGGCTTTGTGAGGTGGAGAGTGCAGCCTTGGATATTGAGGCTGGCAGCACCCGATGTGCGGAGGCGCTGGCATGAGCCAATCTGGAGGGCCTCGGTCTTACTCACGTTCAATTGCAAAAAGTTGCCCCTCGTCCACGATTCGATGTCGGACAGACATGCTGTCAGAACATCGATCGTCTGGGGGTTGAGGGATGAGGCAGAAAGGTACAACTGGGTGTCATCCGCATACATGTGGAAATTTACCCCATGTCTGCGGATGACGTCGCCCAGGGGGAGCGTGTAAAGGGTGAAAAGAAGGGGACCGAGGACAGAGCCCTGAGGGACGCCGTGGGAAACTGTGCGGGGGTTTGATGAAAAGCCATTGGAAGAAACAAAATGTAAACGATGGGTCAAATAAGCGTGGAACCAGTCAAGGACTGTGCCTTGAAGGTTGAGGTGGGAGGAAAGACGTTGAAGGAGGATGGTGTGATCGACTGTGTCGAACGCAGCAGACAGGTCAAGGAGAACGAGGAGGCAGAGGGAGCCCTGGTCACAGGCGGTTAGGATGTCATTTGTGACCTTGTCACAAAAGCCCTGAGTGTTTGGTGATTATTTTAATACCAGACGATTTAGGTACATTTCCTTAGCAGTAAGTACGAGCCTGGTTGTTAGTTGATTGACGGATCGCTTTCATCCCTCCAAATTAATAATAATAGTAAATAGTAATAATCCCTCCAAATTAATAATTTGTTCACTTAGACCATGACTGTTTGCAGGACACTGTTATGCGTAATTGGTTGTTGGTTATCGCTCATAAAATACACAGTCACTCCTCTTTACTACTACTGCACTCTACTACTGCAGTTCCGTGATCCCTGTTCCGTGATCCAGTTTGAAATGTCTCAACGATGCGTTAAGGTGCAGTATCAAATGCAAGGATTATTATTATTTTTGTAAATTTACATAAAAACGCAAACATGGAACATCTTGATTTAATTTCACGACAACAACAAAATTACATTTATAGAGCGCCTTTCACGTCGGGAGGACGTCCCAAAGTGCTGAACAGTCAGGTTGGGACCTGAGCACGGGGGGAAGGATTGGGGCAGGGGGAAGGGGAAGGAGAATAGGAGAGGTGGAAGAGTTAGGAGGGGAGCAGAAGGCACGGTCGAAGAGGAAGGCCTTCAGACCAGCCTTGAAGGAGGAAAGTGAGGCAAAGAGATTGCGGGATGGAGTCACAGTGTGGGAGCAGAGATGCTGAAAGCCCGGCCACTGATGGTGGGGCGGTTAGTATGGTGGACGCGGAGCAGGCCTGCTGAGCGGAGGGGACGGGCGGGCTGATAGCGAGACAGCAGGTTGGAGAGATAGTTTCCTGCTGTGGGAAGTGCGGAAACCCAATTGGAGGGGGTCAAGGTGTGTGTAGTTTGTGAGTAAAAGAGCGGAGTTGGGAGGCAACCACTCTTTCGAGGACCTTGGAGAGGAAGGGGAGGTTGGAGATGGGCCGGTAGCTTGATAGTTGCGACACATCGAGGGAAGGCTTTTTCAGGATGGGGGTGATGGTCGCGATTTTGAAGGGAGTGGGAACGGACCCAGATAAAAGGAACAGGTTGATGGTGTCAGCAATCAGTGGGGCTAGAAGGTGGAGCTGGGTGGTGAGGAGCGGGGTGGGGATGGGATCTAGGGAGCAGGTGGTGGGCTTCATGGAGGAGATGGTCTTAATGACAGAGGATGGGGAGATGGGATCAAAGATGTAGAAGGAGGTGTGGGTAGGAGGCGGGTTGTGAGGTGGAGGTTGGGAGGGGTTGGAAGTTGGACCACAGAACAGATTCCCTTGATTTTGGTCTCGAGGAAATCCAACAACTCCTCGCAACGGGAGTTCAAGGAGAGGATCTTCGAGGCGAGGCGAGGTGGACGGAGGAGCTGGTTGGTAGTGGAGAAGAGAAGCTGGGCTTGTCCTTCGTCTCCAGTACTATCCTGGAGTAGAAGGACGATTTGGCAGAGGATAGGGCAGAGCGGTAGGACATTGTGAGATCCAGCCAGATATGCCGGTGTGTCGTAAGGCCAGATTTGAGCCAGGTGCATTTAGCGGCCCGCACCTGGCGGGAATGGAGGTGGGTCATGAACCAGGCTGAGGTTCGGGAGTAGGAGACAATTCGGGAGGTGAGGGTGGCAAGAGTGTTGAATGTGGTGGAGAGGGTGTTGTAGAGGAGAGTGAGTAAGGAGGAGGTTTCAGTGCCGGAGGTGGGCCAGAGGGAGAGGAGTTCGGAGGATTCCAAGGCAGAGGAGAGAGTTTGTGGGGGGATCTTCTTCCATGGGCGGTGGTGGTAGATTTGGGGGTGGAGGGGAGAGGGTGAGAGGATTTCAAGGAAATGAAGTGGTGGTCGGAGATGGCCTTGTCGGAGATGGTGACATCTGAGATATTGAGGCCCTGGATGATCACCAGGTCCAGTGGGTGGCCATGAATGTGGGTGGTGGAATGGATGTGGAGGGAGAGATTGAGAGAGGAGAGGAGGGAGGAGAATTCTGAGGAGGTGGAGCAGGAGGGGATGAAATAGATGTTGAAATCCAGATTTCGGTGAGGGCCATGATGTCAACGTTCTCATCGAGGATGAGATCGTTGATGGCCAGGGTCTTATTGCAGAGGGAGCGGACATTTTGTAAGCCAATGTGGTGGGAGCAGTTGGCCGAGAGATGTGTGGGGGTGCAGGGGGGATCGGATTGGGCGGCAGGGGTGCGGGGGAGATCTCAGTGGTGAGAGAGGAGAGTTTAGCTCCCCTGGATCTGTGTCCGGCGCGGCTGGTGGCGGTGATGGGTAGTGGTACAGTCGTTGTGGCTGTTGCTGGACAGCCAACGCCGAGTGTCATGGTGAACCGGGCAGAGGATTCCCAGGCTAGATCAGAGGGAGGCTGTGGGAGGGTCGAGTGGGGATAGGAGACGAGGAGGGCGGAGAGAGAGCAGGGCAGAGAGGGAGAGTTGCAGACTGGGGCTGGGGGTGGGGTGGGGGGAGGTGGATAGGCAGGGCAGGCAATGGGAGAGAAGGACAGAGTGAGGGTAGCGGATGGAGGGGGGTGGGAGGAGAGACATTTAGGGTGGTGGGGAAGGCTCGGGTCGGGGCAGCAGGCAAAATGCGCACGTAGGAGACCGAGAGCGAGCGATCAGCGGGGCAGCATCAGCCCACAGGCTGCGTGGCCATGGCTAACGGGCGACTAGCCATGTCAACCCTACCATTTTGTCCTAGTGTTTTTTTTATTAGTAATCTAATGTTAGTGGTGATTGGGGAAGCGTTGGTTAATTGTTTTAGTCGGTTTTTTTTCAGAGTTTGTTTTTTAGTTTGTGACGTCACGCCGACGTCACTTTATTGGAATGGCAGGTCCCTGACTTATCCCAGTTTTACCCCGATCTCCCGCTCGCTCGATGGCCGAGTTCCTAGTATTCAATATTCTGGAAACTAAAGGCCACATATGATCTTTAGAACCTGCCTTTAACACATGGCTAATGTACTACAGTAGTGTGCCTCAGTGCAATAGAGGAAGAAACTGTGATTGACAGTTCATATCATCCCTTGTAGAATTATTATTTGAAATGCTGGAAAATGTACAAAGTCTTCAAATAACGTCTTAGTAAATCACATTACATTTCACAAAACAATTAATAATTGAACATCTGGAGCATCCAAAACAGAATATTTTGATTAAATATGTCTTATATATAACACTGCTACCCACATATTGTTCTGCACAGTAAAACTTTGATTCTATTGTGAGTTAACATTATTTTCAGTGGAAATTATGCACGCAAATAGCAATAGATAGATTTTGTTTTGAATTGAATTTGTTCCTGTAGTTTTCCAAATAGAATTTTTAAAAATAATTAACCAGTGGGGGTGGATATCAAAAAAAAAATTCAATGTAGCCACAAGGTGATAGTAGCAGCAAGTGCGTAATTAGATTGTTAGATCCCATAGCCCGAGAGAGGCGCAGTGAATGGGTAATTGACCTCATAACCTTCCTTGCATTTGATATCGTCTAGAAGATGCGAAAAGCACCACAGTATATCAAATGCGAGGATTATTATTATGGGTTTGATGGGCAAAACGCTGCAGCCAATTGTGCACAGCAGTGTCCTACAAACAGGGGCGGATCGAGTGACCAAATGCATAAATGTGTGTATTACTGACATGGTAAATATACCAAAGCCTGAGTATTTTTGCTTATGAGTTATGACCCCAAACTTGGAAAGTACAGTGCACACCTTTGCAGTGGGTGTCTCTCTCTCTCTCCCTCTCTCTCTCTCTCTCACACACACACACACAGAGAGAGAGAGCACAACACTCTTTCTCAGTCTTTTCCTCTCCGCCCTCTCAAGCGGAGCTAGTGGCCAAGTCTATTATTTTTTATCTCTCTCTCTCTCTCTCTCTCAACCCCAAGTGATAAGAGTCGAGTGAGAGTGAAGTGAGAGATGTGGAGACTCTCTTCTGGGATCTAAGGTGAGATCTGCCAATAGAGGGAGAGAAAGGAAGGAAGGAAGGAAGGAAGGAAGAGAAGAGAGAAAGGAAGGAAGGAAGGAAGGAAGGAAGGAAGGAAGGAAGGAAGGAAGGAAGGAAGGAAGGAAGGAAGGAAGGAAGGAAGGAAGGAAGGAAGGAAGGAAGGAAGGAAGGAAGGAAGGAAGGAAGGAAGGAAGGAAGGAAGGAAGGAAGGAAGAGAGAAAGAAAAAGAGAGACAGGGAGAGAGGGAGAGAGAGAAAGAGAGGGGAGAGACTGAGAGATTCCAGTCCCTGCCACACTTGGGAAGGGAGGTTGCTGTGGACATGGCTGTGAGGGACAACGTCCTCCCCATCAGCGAGATGTGCACCACCTTCCCCGAGGTGGTGGAGCTGAATGTTGGAGGGCAGGTCTACGTGACCAAACACGACACATTGACCAGCATCTCGGATTCCCTCCTGGCCAACCTCTTCTGCAGGAGTAACTCCAGGGAGCTACCCAGGGACAACAGGGGTCGTTTCTTCCTGGATCGGGACGGGTTCCTCTTCAGGTACATCTTGGACTACCTGAGGGACAAGCAGCTGGTGCTGCCCGACCACTTCCCCGAGAAGGAGAGGCTGCTGAGGGAGGCCGAGCACTTCCAACTGGGAGACCTGATGACATTCCTGAAGCCCCAGGTGGCCAAGCAGAGCTCGGTGGCCGAGGACACCTGCCAGAGCGACTTGGAGGAGATGTCCCAGTGCAGCGACCAGCTGGCTCCCAGGAACATGCCTCCTTACCCCGGGAAAGCCGGAGACAGGAGGTCGGGCTTCATCACCGTCGGTTACCGGGGCTCCTACACCTTGGTGAGGGACAACCAGGCGGACGCCAAGTTCAGGAGGGTGGCGAGGATCATGGTGTGCGGGAGGATCGCCCTGACCAAGGAGGTCTTCGGGGAGACGCTGAACGAGAGCAGGGACCCCGACCGGCCCCCTGACAAGTACACGTCCAGGTTTTACCTGAAGTTCACCTACTTGGAGCAAGCCTTCGACAGGCTATCCCAGGCTGGCTTCCACATGTTGGCTTCCAACTCCACAGGCACAGCCACCTTCATCAACCAGTACAGGGACGACAAGATGTGGAGCAGTTACACTGAGTACATCTTCTTCCGTGAGTTGTTTTTTTGTTGTTGTTTTTATATATATATATGTACATTTTAAACCCTTTTCTTTTCTTTGTTCTCTCTCTCTCTGGGTGTGTGTGTCTGTGTGTGTGTCTCTGTAGGCGTGTGTGTCTGTGTGTGTCTCTGTATGTGTGTGTGTGTGTGTGTGTGTGGAGGTTGATAAAAAGCAACTGAGTAGGAAAATTGTGTGTCTATATAACCATCGATTGATTGAAAGAAGCGACTGCAAATCCCAACCACCCAGAGTAGAGAATTGCCAGGAATAACAACAAAAAAAAGAGACTTCCTCCCTTCCCTTCCCTTCCCTTCCCTTCCTTTATTCATCCATTGATGTCAGCAAACTGCCCACCAACCAGCCAAGTGAGACAGCACAGGTTTACACCCTGGGCTCTGTGCTATTTTGGGTGGGGAGGTGGTGTGGGGGGGGGGGTGATATCTTCGAAAGAGCAAACTGTTTGCCATGAAGCGTCGGAAACACCGAAGCCGCAGATCAGAGCAGAGCCTCTGGGTGGACGAGCTGGGTTTTCATCCATCCACAGAAACCCACCAGCATCAGCATCAGCACCAGCATCAGCATCAGCATCAGCAGGGACAGGGACAGGGAGGCTCTGGGTCTGTGACAAAATCTGTTGCCTTGTGACTCTTGATTCCCGAATGCATGAGTCCTCCTAAACCAGTGTAAAATAGGGGGAGACGAGCAGTTCAACACTTTGAACAGTCACAGCGTTGACAAGCTGTTTATCTGCCCTGTCGTTAAAAAAAAAAACTGCATTCGCGGGACTTGGGAATGGGTTAATCCCAACTGGGAATTCTGTCGGAAAACGGGAAAGTGATTTCCATGTGGTTGCATTATGACCGGTGGCTTCTGTTAACATCAGCCAGAAAACACACACACTAGCGAGACTGGGTGAGGGCAGAGCAATGAAACAAGCAGGAAACCTAGTCCAGTGTGTATTCTAAGTGTGTCTTATAAGTATTATAAGAATAACATGAGAATAATAATCCTTGCATTTGATATAGCGTTTTTCACGTCTTCCAGGCATTATCAAAGCACTTCCCAGAATGTACTGTCAAGTCAATCGACTGTAAATATGTGGGCGAAACGCGGCAGCCAAGTGCGCGCAGCAGCGTCCCGCAAACAGGCGTGGATTGAAAATGACCAATTTATTATTTTGTTTGTGGGGGATTATTGTTAGGCGTGTGGAGTAAGGAAACGTGCGCAAGGTTTACACCCCGACTGGATTTGAACCCAGGTCTCTCACTTGTAAGGTGAGTGTTCTAATCACTGAGCTACAGGATTCCACTTTTGAATGTACCAAATGTTCTAACATTGCAAATGCGCTCACCTGGATTTTTTTTTTTGGTCAGGACAGTTTCAAATAGCGAAGAATTCTCAGTCCTTAACCTGCATCAGAGTCAACGCACTTAATTCAGCCAGCTTTCTCAGATCTGCGGCTGTTTGGATACTGCAAATAGTCTTATTTGCTTCGCTTTTCCTTGTGGTTTTAACAAGGGAACACAGAAACGTTTATGTGTGTGAGCCAACAACCAGTGCACCCACAAGCGAACCAGTAATAGTATTGCATTTCACTTGAGACTGGTTGTGAACAGATGTTGTAGAGTCAAGACTCAATCTATGCAATGCAGAATACAAGCAAATTCTTCATACAGGAAGATTTTTGAAGCCCAAATGCCTATATGTGTTCTTCACGCAGTAAAATACAAATAGAGGACGCATGATGGAGCACTGTGGTAATGCTAGACCCTACTTTTATTTATCGTTCTCTCTCTGAATCTCTTTAACTGTATCTCTCTTTCTATGATTCTTCATCTCTGTATCCATTCCACCTCACTGCCTAATACTCTCCGGAATTAGACAAGCAAATATTCCCTCCAGGGAGAGAGCGGGCATACCATTCCCATAATCTATCTCTGAGATTTCCGGGGTAGATGGATGGAAATCTCATCTTGATTTGGATACTCTTAATCATGGTGATGGATTTCCTCATATGTTAGACACCTGGCTGACCCCCCAAAAATCATAATCTATTGTTTGTTAAAATACCTACCTACATTAAAAAAAACATTTACTAAGTGGGCGTGCGATCAGTACACATGAGATCAGTAAGGACTTGAGATTACAAAGAATATGATTTAACTCCACCGTGCAAGTATATTGCAACCCAAGTGACTAGTAACTTTGCACATCTGCACAGTTGGATGCCAATACCACTGACTATCTTGAGAGAGGGATAGGGATTCCAAAGACAAGAAACTGAATAGAAACAGTGAGAGAGGTTTAGCCTCCCAACGCTTTGATGATGGGTTGGCTCTATCATCATTGCCCGAGGGTCTATTTCACATATTCACTGCTATCTGGGTAAAATAATTGAGTATGAGCTGTGTGACCTTCTCTCTTCTACCTTGAGTCCCATGTAACCTTGTTCTGGATTTATTTATCCTGTAGCTCAGTGGGTAGAGCACTTGCCTTACATGCGTTAAACCTGTGTTCAAATCCAGGCAGGTCAGGGCGAAACCTTGGGCAAGTTTCCTTACTCCACATGCCTAATAATAATTTGTCAAAATATATGTTTTTTTTAATTGATCATTTCAATCCACGACTGTTTGTGGGACTCTGTTGTGTGCAATTGCCTGCAGCATTTTGCCCACAAATATACAGTCAATTCACTTTACACTATATTCTGTGACAGCGCTTTGAGAGTTAATAAAATGTGAACAGCGCTATATCAAATGCAAGGATTATTATTATTAATTATGTTAAACTTTAAAGCCTAACAATTATTTGGGGGATAATTGTAGGGTATGTAGGACATGTGGAGTTACTTTGCAGCTCTTTCTCATCTCTCAGCGTGACCTACACTGAGCCCCAGAAATGACATGGACAGTGCAAAACTTATGTGTATTTTAATCTCACAAATAATTTTTTAAAGTACAAGTCTGCTGAAGCTGAGAAGCATTACTGGTATGGTAGCATGGTAACTAATAATAATAATTCTTGCTTTTGATATAATATCTTACTTCGAAACAATTCAAAGTGGTTCACATAATTTTTAGTGACGTGTAGTTAGTGACTGTGTATTGCCAGAACGTCAACAACAACAAATAATATTTGTTATATCAACTTTCATGTGACGGGAGGACATCCCAAACCCCTGGACAGTCAAGTTTGTGCACCCGAGCTGGGGGTGAGGTTGAGGAAGGGTGGAGGGCGGGGAAGCTAGGTGTAGGAGTGAAACATCAACTACAATAATGACATTAAAACAGCAGCCTTCATGCGGGGCAGAGAGCTTGAAGTCGCGAATGTGCAAGGTGTACAACTTGTTGCCCTGCAGTATTACACAGGGATCATAAGATGACAAGATGGGTGTGGGTAAAAAAAGGCTCTTCAGCCCATCCAATCTCACACCTCCAGAACACCTCCCCACCATCCCCTCATCACTACATCAAGCTACTTTTAAAATTGAATCTCGTGTCCTGACCTCTACACCTTTTCTGACAACCTATTCTAATGATAACAATACTCCTATTCTAACAATAATAATTCTAATAATAATTCTAATAATGAACCTATTCTATTTGTTGATTTCCTTCTGTAGATCTGCTGTGTTCAGTTTACAGGATGTGCTGAACAAGCATTTTCTTCCTCATCTAAACAATATCTGTTTAAATAAATGAAGAAATGAAAGACTACTTCATGCATGTTGTCAGAGAAGAAGAGAGGAGTTGCATTCCTGATTGTGCTGTTTGGACTGTATGTGACATAATAAAAATAGAACAGCTTTGTCTTACATATCATTTATTGAATGGAATAAAATCCTATGTTTTATATAGTGGAGCTCCTGTGGCTCAGTGGTTAGATCACTTGTCTTGCAAGCTGGGGAGACCAAGCTGGGGAGACCTGTGTTCGAATCCAGGCAGGTCAGGGCGAAACCTTGGGCAAGTTTCCTTACTCCACACGCCTAATAATAATCCCTCAAAAAAAACCACAATAATAAAATTGGTCATTTCAATCCACGACTGTTTGTGGGACACTGCTGTGCGCAATTGGATGCCGCAATTCGCCCACAAATATATACAGTCAATTCACTTTACAGTATATTCTGTGAAGCGCTTTGGGACGTTGATAAGATGTGGAAAGCGCTATATCAAATGCAAGGATTATTATTATAGTCCTAATTCCAAACTGAATTTTTAAAACGGAATGAAAGCCACATCACCTTTAATGTAAAACACTAAAGCTAAGTGTATTTCAATTATGTCATGCAATAATAATGTATCTATCAATTATTATTGCTTCACAGCCATTAATTATATTTATCCTGTTGCTCGAGAATGCTCAAATTAAATCTATGAAGAAATTAATGGAAATTATCCCAGAAGCAAGGGTGTACTTAAAACTAGTTTGTTAATCTTTTGGTTAACGCAATATAAATGGATTACAGACCAGAGAACAGCAACAGGTGATCACATTTTGTAAGTTTTGATAAAAAGGAATGACTCAAATGTGCTGGTGTTTCAAAATTGCTATGCTGGAGTCGGAAAATGATTGAGAAAGTATAGATTCAATCAGGGCAAAAATACTGAAAGAAAATTATTCTTTCTAGTGCCGTTCAGGATTCACTTGGGAAAAGCAGACATGAGCTGCAAAGTTTGTAAGAAGGAGCTGAATATTTAAAATCATATTTAGGATATTCACTCTAGTCAAAACTATAACAGCTCTATTTCTAAATTATGCTAATTGGTCCATTAGACCAGAGAAATGTAATATTATCTTTCCTGTCATGTCCGTAATTTCTTTTAACAGCAGTTTATGTCAGATGGAGTGAAGGCTTACATTAGAAACTAGATCCAGTCTTTTGTACAGTGAAAGAGCAATTCTCCGGACCTGCATAATATTACAGGAGATTGTATTTTGAACAATGCAAGCATAATTGCTCATTATTTGAGATTCTTCCATAGTTTCAGTGCTTTTTTGGTGCTTCATTATATATAAACTCCCACTTTTGCTGTTCCTGTGTAAATACTATCTACTGTACTTTAAAATTGAATTAATAAACTTTAAATTTGGTATAGCGCCTTTCTTTCAGGTTGGGGAACATCTCAAACTACTTCATAAAATTTACCTTAAAATGTTGCATTTTTGCAGGTAAACAAGGGTACTGTTATATCAGATTGGATCAGTGCTTTACCATTTGAGGCTGGGTGAACACAATTCATTCCGATATAAAGGCATCCCTAGTTCTCAACAACGCATCCCAAAGATTGACAAAAGGAAAATATACTGAGCAGATAATCCACTGATGTTCTTTTGTAGTATAACTAGCAATACATTTATTTCTATCTAGTTCATACTCGGAGTGGTTTCATTTATTCCAAATGTTATCAATGATGTTAATAGTAGAAAATGGGAACTGAATTGCAACAGGAAAAGCATTGTTTCTCTTGTGAAAGTCACAGTTAATTTCACAATCTAGATTTGGTTAGTCCCATTATCATCTTTAACGGCATTTTGTGACCTGAACAAGCAGCAGACCATATTCTACTATATCATATATATATTATATATGCTGCATATCTTTACTATATCAGGTAGTCTATTTCACCTTGTCACATATTTCATAAAGCATACATTACAGCATTGAGCGATGGTTTATAGATTGGTTTATTTACGGAGTCAATTCCAATGAAGAGACAAACCTAGACACCAAGAATCGCAATGAAACTATAGCAGTATTGTATTTTCCTGTAGCTCAATGGTTAGAGCACTTGCTTCACAGACAAAACACCTGAGTTTGATGCCTAGTAACAACAACAACAAAATTACATTTATAGAGCTCCTTTCACGTCGGGAGGACATCCCAAGGTGCTGAACAGTTAGGCCGGGACCCGAACAGGGGGCGAAGGGTTGGAGTAGGGGCAGAGGGACAGAGAAAAGGAAAGGGGGGAGTGTTAGGAGTGCAGGAGAAGACACGATCAAAGAGGAAGGTCTTGAGACTGGCCTTGAAGGAAGAGAGGGAGGAAGCGAGGCAAAGGGATTGTGGGATGGAGTTCCAGAGTGTGGGGGCAGAGAGGCTGAAAGCCAGGCCACCAATGGTAGGGCAGGTCAGGCAAGGGACATGGAGCAGGCCAGAGCCTGCTGAATGGAGGGGACGGGCAGGCTGGTAGGGAGATAGCAGGTCGGAGAGACAGGCGGGGGCAAGGCTGTGAATGGCCTTGAAAATGAGGGCGAGGATCTTCAATTCGATCCTCTGGGGGATGGGGAGCCAGTGGAGATGGGCAAGGGTGGGAGTGATGTGGTTGAGGAGCTTAGTGCGGGAGAGTACACAAGCTGCAGAGTTCTGAATAATCTGCAGCTTGTGAAGGGAGGAGCTGGGAAGGCTGATGAGGAGAGAGTTCCCGTACCGCAGTCGAGCCTTGATGTGATGAATGCATGAACAAGTGTTTCGGCAGCATGTGGGGGTGAGGCACTGGCGGAGTCTACCAATGTTGCGGAGGTGGTGGAAGGCAGTGCCGGTCATGGCACAGATGTGGAGGAGGAAGGACAGTTCAGGATCGAACAAGTTGCTTGTTGACTGGCTTCGAGAGATGGAGAGTACAGCCTTGGTTGCTGATGTTGCCAGCGCCTGAATTGCAGAGGCGCTGAAGTGAGCCAATCAGGAGGGCCTCAGTCTTATTGACATTGAGTTGAAGGAAGTTGTCCCTCGTCCAGGACGCAATGTCGGACAGACACACAGTCAGAACGCCAGTAGTCCTGGAGTTGAGGGTGGAAATGGAAAGATAGAGTTGGATGTCATCGGCATACCTGTGAAAATTTACCCCATATCTGCGGATATCACCACCGACGAGGAGCATGTAGAGAGTGAGAGCAGGGGGCCAAGGACAGAGCGCTGGGGAACGCCGCATGTGACTGTGCAAGGGTTGGAAGAAAAGCCTTTGGAGGAGACAAAGTGAAGGTGGTGTGAGATGTATGACCGGAACCAATCAAGGACAGAACCTTGAAGGTTGAGGTGGGAGGAGAGGTGGTGGAGGAGGATTGCGTGGTCCACGATGTCAAAGGCAGCGGATAGATCGAGGAGGCAGAGGGAGCCCTGATCGCAAATCGTCAGGATGTCATTTGTGACCTTGACCAGAGCAGTTTCTGTGCTGTGGACAGCACGGAAACCCGATTGGAGGGGTTCATAGAGTGAGTGAGTTGAGAGGAAAGAGCGGAGATGGGAGGCAACCGCTCTTTCGAGGACCTTGGACAGGAAAGGGAGGTTGGAGATGGGCCGGTAGCTTGAGAGCTGCGACGCATCAAGGGAAGGTTTCTTTAGGATGGGGGTGATAGTGGCAGTTTTGAGGGGAGCGGGAATGGTGCCGGATGAAAGGGACAGGTTAATAGTGTTGGTGAGTAATGGGGCTAGAAGGTGGATCTGGGTGGTAAGGAGAGAGGTGAGGATGAGGTCCAGGGAGCCCAAAAAATCCCTAAAAAAAACCCAATAATAATTTGGTCACTCAATCCATGACTGTTTATGGGACACCGCTGTGTGCAATTAGCTGCCGTGTTTCATCTACAAATATACAGTCAATTCACTTTACAGTAGATTCTGTGAAGCACTTTAAGATGTCTAGAAGACGTAAAAAGCGCTATATCAAATGCAAGGATTATTATTCTTATAAGCTCCTCACTATTTTTTTTATTTCACGTGAGACACAAAATACCACAATTAAAAGCAGTGTCTGTTTAAGCAAAATGTGTTTCTGGCAGCATTTATTAGACAGACATTAAAATTAGACAAATATTAAAATAGATTTCTTTAGTGAAACACCTCCCCTGCGAGGTGGCAAATTGTTCCGGTCAGATCTCAATCCTAATCAATATTTACAACATTGATTACATTACTCACATAGTTTCAGGGTTATTGGTGCATGTGTTTGCATATTCCCATTGAAAATACCATTGTGACTTAGAGCCACGAAGCAAAGCATAAAGCTTCAATTTCCATAAGTGGGAAAGGTGGAAAGATTAATCAGGTTTGTTAGGGATAGATTTATAATGGTGCCAGCATTGATGCAGAAATACCAAGGATAGTGTGTATTAGGGTGTAATATGATAATTCCTCGATAAACCCTTAGACCACTCTCCAGGGAGTTATGTGCTGACTCATTTTTTAATGTTTTATCACAGATACCGAGAATCTCAAGAATCACCTAATAATGGAATAACTGTAGTGCAAAATGTTTTAGCACTCTCACCTATAAGCCAGAGGATGTGGGTTAATGGACTTGTAATGCAGAATAAAACTTTAGCAAGTGCATTTTACTGTAATCTAATGTCATATTATTATTGTATGTCTGGGCTATTTCACAGCTCCTCTGCTGTGTCTCCGCTCCAGGAAGCTACACTACCCCTTGTGAAGGATGCTAAGTAAATGCAAGTTTTTGTTGTCGTTGTGTCTTACGCTTCCTGTTGACTCACCACTGGTCTATCCCATGCTCCTTCAGTTAACAGGACTTACATTCAAACTTCATAGGGTTGATAAATTTCCTGACCCTGACCAACAACCCTGCACTCATCCACCAAGGTCAGTAAATTTACTATTGGTTGGAAAATGGTTCCCAATTTCTGATCAGGCTTTTCTTCCTGGAATGCATTGACATTGTGTCTTCTGACCATTTGTGTAAACAAAGGGAATATTTTATTTTACTCTTATACCAAACTCTGACCCACAACGTGAGGTCTAGGTCCATAAAATCATCAAATTAGCAGATGCAATTACAAACATAAATTATTCCCTTTAGTTGGGGAATGGTGACATTGGAGGCATATTCCTCAACTATTTATGATCCACATCAATGATCTAGATGAGGACATTGAACTTAAGATATCCAAATTTGCAAATGACACTAAACTAGGAGGGAGAGTAAACACAGAGGATGACATTTTAAAAAATGCAATGCAATATAGATAGAATAGGTGAGTGGGCAAGTAGGTGGCAGATGAAATATAATGTAGGGAAGTGTGAAGTCTTACCTAGGTGGTAAAAACATTAGAGCAGATTATTTTTTTAGAATGGGAGAGACTAGATATTGTTAGTGTTCAGAGGGACTTGGGTGTCCTTGTACATCAGTCACAAAAAGTCAATTTGCAGGTACAGCAAGCAATTAGGAAGGCTAACGGTATGTTGGCGTTCATTACAAAAGGGTTATAATATAAGAGTAGTGGAGAGTTGGTGCTACTTTATAGGGCACTGATGAGACCGCACCTAGAATATTGTGTGCAGTTTTGGTCTCCTTATTTAAGAAAGGATGTACTCGCCTTGAAGGGGGTACACTTCAAAGTTTCAGCTGCCTTCACCAACCAGGTTCTCATGGAACTTTGCAACAGCTTGAATTGGGTCTTAGTGGCGCCGCTGTCATCAACCAAGACATGTGGGTGGGTGGGAGGGAGGGAGGGCACTGACCAGCAGGCGGGAGGACAGGTGGAGCATCCTGAAAGTTATAGAGCACCATAGAGCAATAAAAACGAGCTTGTTCACTTCCAAAATGACAACAGCGTCAACCTCTAATCCACACCCACCAACTGATGCCCAGTGTGGCGATTCTACCGCAGTAAAGAATATAAGGTCAAAGCCTCTTCTGCTGAATCTTCTTCGCGTCAGGAGAAATCTTCACACTGAAGGAGATAATGCATTATCTCGGCCAGTATATAACGTTAAAGCAGCTTTATGATTAAAAAAATCCAGTATGTTGGCGAGATGTTCCACTGAGTAGATTATTTGGAGCCGAGAGCTTCTCTATTAAAGCTCCAACCCAATTGCATGAAATGCTTTCAAGTAAGCTTGGCACTTACACTGCTCAGAATTGTGCATTTGTAAAGGAAATGAAGGACCAGCCTGGGAGGGAAGATCACCTGAAGGGCCAGCAGCCTGGGGAGCCGAGCTGCCTCATACTTGAAAAGAATCAGACGATTTTGAGGCAGATGACGACCCTGAACATCAACCCAAAAGACAGTTCAGACTCTTTCAGATCAATAATTGGTTTGATGGTTTATAACATGTTTGCATTAGCAACTATGGAAGTAGAAATAGTGGATCAACAGATATTCACAGTAATCAGGATATAGACACTGCCATTGTATCCGACTTTACTGATGATCTAAGGTATATGAACGAACCTGATCACAATAATAATAACAATTGAGCCAATGCGGAAATTAAACAGGGATTCATTCATCCTAAAAAAGTAGGTAACCAAGAGGAGGAGAAAGAGGAAGAGAAGAACACGGATCCCAAAGAGGTGATTGAAGGTACGATTTATGAAGCTGGTGAGGATCTGCCAGGTGCGGGAGATGTCACCAACCCTGAAATCTCAGATAACTCTTGAAAGTGCACCAAATGTGGAGATGATAATCCTTTGCAGAATCAGTATTGCCTGCAGTGTTGGGCACTCCACGGCAGCTGGCACCTTAATTGCCCTAAGATCCACATCAGGCCGACCAATTGCCATTGCAGAGGACAAGCTGTATGATTATTGATGTCCCTGGCTCCAAGAGGTGTATCTTGGAGCCAGTGATTCAGAGTGAAAACCCCAAATGCAAAGAGGAGGTGATAAGTGCTCCCTGTGGCTCTTCACAATCGTCGGACAATTTCTCACAAACATCCACTTCCAGTTTGTGGAGAAGTAAAGAGGAACTTGAATCTACGGGCAAAGAAGCAAAAACTGTAGAGAGACAATATGAGGATTCCTTACAATCCAGAAGTCAATGTTTGGGACCCTGTCTTATTTGTGAGGTCTCCCCCAAGAAATGGAAATATTATCCATACAAAAATGGGACATCTTGTAGCATGCTACACGTAGACTTTTGTTTAAGCATAAAATGCTTGTCTGTGTGCAGCAATTATTATGATTATGCAAACTTACATTAGGTAATTATCCTCTGTATTTGCAAATTCCTGTCAAACTGGCTGAATTGTATGCGAAGCATAAAACTCTTCAACTGCTAATCATTTTATCATTTATCTTTAGCAGCATTTATAGGACCAGCATTTATATTACAACTGTATAGGGCCCTGGTGAGACCGCACCTAGAGTATTGTGTGCAGTTTTCGTCTCCTTATTTAATAAAGAACATACTTGCCTTAGAGGGGGTGCAGCGTAAATTCGCTAGGTTAATTCCTGGGATGAGGGGACTGACCTATGAGGATAGGTTGAATAAACCAGGGCTGTATTCTCTAGAGTACAGAAGAATTAGGGGAGATCTTATTGAAACATATAAGATTCTTAAAGGGCTGGATAAAGTAGACACTAAGGGAGTGTTTCCCCTGGTAGGAAAATCTATAACCAGGGATTACAGTCTTAAAATTAAGGGTCAACCTTTTAGAACAGAGTTGAGGAAACATTTCTTCACTCAGAGGGCTGCAGATGCTCAGTCCTTGAACATTTTCAAGGCTGAGACTAATAGATTTTGTTAAAAAAAAAGAGGGATTAGGGGATATGGGGATAGGTCAGGTATTTAGAGTTAGGTCAGAAGATCAACCATGATATTATCAAATGGCAGGGCAGGCTCGAGGGGCCAAATGGCCTACTCCTGCTCCTAATTCTTATGTTCTTATTTACTTTATTTATTTATTTCTATTTATTTTCCTGAATTTTTATTCTCTCCAAATATCCTCCCATTGTGTGCTTTTGACTTGACCTTTAAAGCCCTCCATGGCCTTGTCTCGCCCTACCTATGTGACCTCCTAACCCTCTACTAACCTGCCCGCTCCGTCTGATCAGTGGGCTCTGGCCTGCTCCATTTCCCCGACCCACCTGCCCCACCATCAACCACTCTGTCCTCAACCTCTGGAATTCCATCCCGCAATCCCTCTGCGTTATCCCCTCCCTAGCCTCCTTCAAGTACTGCCTCAAGACCTTCCTCTTTGATGTTCCCATCGGTCAACCCACCTTGCCTCCTTTCTGCCCTCCCTCCACAATCCCAACCTCAGCTCAAGTCTGAAACAACAACAACTTTGATTTATATAGCGCCCTCCACGCCGGACGGCGTCTTAGAGCGCTTACACTGACTGTCCAGGGCCTTGGGAAGTCCTCCCAACATGAAAGGCAATATACAAATGTAATTTTGTTGCAGTTATTGAATTGTACTTTTTTGAATGTAGAATCATAATAATAATAATAACAATAATCCTTGCATTTGATATAGTGCGTTTCAAGTCTTCTAGACGTCTCAAAGTCCTGTAAAGTGAAGTGACTGTATATTTGAGGGTGAAATGCGGCAGCGAATCGCGCACAGCAGTATCCCACAAACAGTCATGGATTGAAGTGACCAATTTGTAATTTTTTTCTTGAGGGATTATTATCAGGTGTGTGAAGTAAGGAAAATTGCCTACGGTTTTACCCTTCCTGGAACTGAACCCAGGTCTCTCGCTTGCAAGGCAAATGCTCTAACAACTGAGCTAGACTCCATTGATGACCCCTGCCGCCTACCAGGGTTTTGCTAGCACCTCCCTCGGTGAAATGGAACGGTCAACTAACACATCTCAAAGCACTTCACAGCAACAGAATGTGACCTCATCTAATTTGCTGTTCTATATAATTCCTTTCATGTAATTCCTACCTTCCTCATTCCTATCCAATTTTTGAACGTTATTTGGCAACATTATTCTCTATCTTGAAAAGAATGGATTTACTTAATTACCTTAAATACTAACTATTTCAACTGAAATCCCATTGACCAACTCATGGGTGAAATCGTGACTGCCTTCCTGGGAAACTCATTCCACACATTGGAAAATGCATGGCATAAGTCATGTTGAAAACAAATGCCTGACTATTGATAATAATTCTTAAGTGTAGTATAATGTGTTTCATATACAGAGGACAGTCCGAAATGTTTCAGGATGTGCTGGAAAGTATAGTGACTGAGTGTTTTGTGGGTGAATGTTTATAGAATTATTATTAATATTATACAACAAAATAGGGTCCAGCGATATATCGATATATCACTAAAACCCGATATAATTTTCATACCGATACGCCGATGTAGGCATTTCAAAAATATCAATATTTCAAAAAATCGATATATCGAGGGAAAAAATCAGAATTCGCGCACACTGAACTACAAGACCCAGAATGCTCATCTCTATACACAATGCACAGACTGAGGTTCAAAGCCGCCGTATTGTATTCGTAGTCCTCGAATACAATATACAGGTATGCAAGGGGTGGGGGGGGAGAGACGGCTGGGCGTGGGGGGAGGGGGAGAGAGACGGCTGTGGGGGGGAGGGGGAGAGAGACGGTTGGGGGTGGGGAGGGAGAGAGAGACAGCTGGGGGGGGTGGGGGGGGAGACAGACGACGGGGGTGGGGTGGGAGAGAGGGACGGCGGCGGGGGGGTGGGGGTGGGGGGAGAGACGGGGTGGATGCGATAATATACAGATAGATAGAGACGGGGCGGATGTGAGAGAGGAGAGAGACACAGACAGAAAAACACAGAGATGGAGAGAGTGAGAGACACAGAGAGAGAAAGATATTTACCTCATGAGGAGATAGGTCCCGAATGCGCACGCACCCGGAACGCGCGCGTACTCTGAATGCGCGCGCCACGCGCGCATGTGCAGTACGAAAACCCCCAAAATATCGATATTTCGGTATATCCCGATATGAGCCCATCGATATATATAAATCGGAAAATTTCCATATCGACGGACTCTACAACAAAACCAGTCAATTATACACAATAGACAATGACAATAAAAAAATCTGAGACAGTTTCATGAGTATTTTTTTCCTTTGACAACTGCATAATTTCACCCTTAAAGTCATTAGGATTGTGTGCTCATTTTGATGTATAACTCTCAGTTAACTTTTCTCTATGGTTTAGTAACCAGCTGTTGACAACAGTAAATTCTTATTCGTTTCATGCTAGTGATCAGATCTCTAGCAGTGGCTAGAAGTGGATTTTATCGTGCATCATGGACATTTGTATTGAGTTATTGGGTTCTAATCACATTTCCTTCAAGGTTATGCGGTATATGCAAATTATACTGAAATAAATAGATTAGCTGCTATTTTGTGATGCCTCAAGCTTAATGTTCCATTTAACTGATGTACCTCCCATGTACTGCATTAATACTTCACAAATCTTTTCTTAATTGGTTGGTACAATTTTTAATTGACAAGTTACTTGGGATAACAACAAACAACACTTTACTTTTATTTTCTTGGCCCCTGTGTATCAAACCCAACATACTCCAGCCTTCTTCACAGAGCTTGTCAAGAAGACTTAATACTGTGCATGGGCATAAGAATATAAAAGTAAAACAGTTTTGCTCAATTTGTTTAAATTTTCAGTTAGGCCACAGGTGGAGTATTGTGTCCAGTTCTTGGCACCTCACTTCAGGAAGGAGTTAAGACCTCTGAGGGAATGTGGAGGAGGTTTACAAGAAGGATTCCTGAGATGAAGGGTTACAATTATGAGGAGAGACTGGAAAAGACCTGCCCGTTTTCCTTGGAGCAGAGGAGATTGGGGGAAGGACCTTATTGAGGGTTATAAAATCTTGAAGGAATTAGAGAAAACTTATTTCCACTGGTTCAGGAATCAAAGGGACATAAAGAGAAGATTATGTTGGCGAGGTACAGCAGGACAAACACATTGGATCTTTAACGGACACCCAAACAAACAGTCAACATCTCGGTTTAAAGTCTCACTGGAAGAACGGTCAATCCAACAATGCAGTTTTGGTATTGATAAGTGCTATTTGCTAGCATCTCGGTGGTAACCAAGCATGTTTCTTTGTGCAGAGGCTACATGATTGCTATCTGCACTTGTGCTACCGTACAAAATAAACAGTCGCCAACAACAACAACAATTTACATTTATAGAGCGCCTTTCACGTCGGGAGGACGTCCCAAGGCGCTGAACAGGAGGCGTGTGACCCGAGCTGGGAGGGGAGTGTTTGGGAAGGGGTGAAACACGAAGGGGAGGTAAAAGAGTTCGGGGTGGAACAAAAGGCACGATCGAAGAGGAAAGTCTTCAAACCGGCCTTGAAAGAGGAAAGGGAAGAGACGAAACGGAGGGATTGAGGGATGGCATTCCATAAGGTGGGAGCGGAGAAACTGAAGGCCCGGCCTCCGATGGTGGGGCGGATCGGGCGGGGGGCTTGGAGCAGGCCAAGTCCTGTTGAACGGAGGGTCCGGGTGGGCGTGTAGGGGGAGAGTAGATTTGTTAAGTAGGATGGGGCAAGGCCATGTAAGGCCTTGTAGGTGAGGACGAGGATCTTAAACTCGATCCTCTGGAGGATGGGGAGCCAGTGGAGATGGGCGAGGGTGGGGGTTATGTGGTTGCGGAGGCGGGTGCGGGATAGTACATGGGCTGCAGAGTTTTGGATGGCCTGCAGCCTATGAATGGAGGAACTGGGGAGGCCGACTAGGAGAGAATTTCCGTAGTCCAGCCGTGAGGTGATGTACGCGTGCACGAGTGTTTCGGCAGCGCGGGTGGGTAAGATAATTACGGAGCCTGGCAATGTTGCGCAGATGGAAATAGGCGGTGCCGGTCAAGGCGCGGATGTGGGAGAGGAAGGAAAGTTTTTGATCGAACATGATGCCGAGGTTCCTGATTGGCTTTGTGAGGTGGAGAGTGCAACCTTGGATATTGAGGCTGGCAGCGCCCGATGTGCGGAGGTGCTGGCTTGAGCCAATCAGGAGGGCCTCGGTCTTATTCACGTTCAATTGCAAAAAGTTGTCCCTCGTCCACGACTCGATGTTGGACAGACATGCTGTCAGAACATCGATCGTCTGGGGGTTGAGGGATTGAGGCAGAAAGGTACAACTGAGTGTCATCCGCATACATGTGGAAATTTACCCCATGTCTGCGGATGACGTCGCCCAGAGGGAGCGTGTAAAGGGTGAAAAGGAGGGGGCCTAAAACAGAGCCCTGAGGGACGCCGTGGGAAACTGTGCGGGGGTTTGAAGAAAAACCATTGGAAGAAACAAAATGTAAACGGTGGGTCAAATAAGAATGGAACCAGTCAAGGACTGTGCCTTGAAGGTTGAGGTGGGAGGAAAGACGTTGAAGGAGGATGGTGTGATCGACTGTGTCGAACGCAGCAGACATGTCAAGGAGGCCGAGGAGGCAGAGGGAGCCCTGGTCACAGGCGGTTAGGATGTCATTTGTGACCTTAACCAGGGCAGTTTCTGTGCTGTGGATAGGGCGGAAACCTGATTGCCACAATTTACTTTGAAAATTACTTTTCTGTGAAGCATTCTGAGACGACATGAAGACGTTCCTCCTATATTTCCATTATTTGTATCCGTGCACCTATTGACATAGTGGAAATTTCTAATTATTTCTATGCAGTACATTGGAAGCACAATATCAATTTAAACATAGATACAGATGTTGACTTTATGCATATTGGAACAAGAAATTGAAATTGCTGTTTTTTAGCATGTAGTAATCCAACTGACCCCCTCAGCTCCCATCCCAGCTCAGGGCACATCCAGCATTGTTAAGCTTTTTGAGATGTCTTTCTGATATGAAAGATGCTACTTATATGTAAATTGTATTGTATTGAAGCAAGCAGGAAGGCGATCTACATGCATTTTAAATTTTATGGTAAAATAGGATTCAGGACCACATCCCAATCATGCCGTAAACCAATCTGCGTTATGAAAAGCGCATTGTGTTGGGTTATACTAGCATACTTTGTTGAGGAAAATGTGGTTGCTCTTATTGGTGGCTTTATATCAGCATTAAATAAAATTGATATAAATAAAATGCAAATAAAATGACCTCTTTAACTGTAAGCATTTTTTTCCCATGTAGATTCTAAGTAGCTCGCAATTTTCCGCAAGGCTCTAAATCATGATAGTGTGTCATTTAACTGGATCTTCCAACAAGCATTTTTGAGTGCTTTACTACAAATCACAGTAATGACTTTCTTTTTCTCTTCAACACATTTATTCAGACGATTTATGATGCCACACATGCTCACAGAAGGTATTTTTCACAAGACCAGAAAAATGTCACAGGTCTTCATCAAGAAATGAAGGGTTGAAGAGATACATCAGAGGGTATTTTAAACTATGAATCTATGAATTAGCACTTAGGCTACATAATCATGCAATATTGCAGCATATGTAGGCACATAAGTGAGACAGTGCTGGAAGGGAAGCCAGAAGTTTATCTGAAGCAGTACAAATAAGATATGAATCTCGTTCAATTGGATGTCCCTGTGCTGTTTATACAAAGTTATCACAGTCATAGAATGTTACAGCACAAAACAGGCCATTCAACCCTTCAAGTCTTCACTGGTGTTTTCTCTACACGAACCATTCAACCTAATCCTACTATTTGCTCGCTCCTCAAACCGCCTAACATCTTCTTATTCAAGTAAGTTAAATTTTAAGTTATTGAGACACCGATTGTCTCAATCAGATCATTAATGGATTAGAATACTTACATTTGCATTTAAATTAGCACTCTGTGACACCGCCTGGCGTAGAAGGCGCTATATAAATGCAAATTGTTGTTGTAAATCACACCATTGATAAGAGAAGCCACAATATATTTTCCAGTGAAACACTATTCGCTATAACTATCCAGTTTGAGGATCAGCCTTTTACCACTTTTCTTGGTGTCTGCTCCCAACATTGACTCTATTCATGCCATCACATCCTTCTTAATCCCATATGCCATAATCCTCAGCGTATGTGGCCATTGTCAAGTGTTTTTTTTTGGAAAATCCATAATTAAACCACATTCACTGCATTTCCTTTCAGCTGTCTTCTGTGTTATTTCTTCTAAAATTCTACCAACTTGGTCAAGTGCAACGTGCTGTTTGGAAAATCAGCACTCAATGACACTGATAAATTCTGTTCATATGCATCTGGTGGGAAATTCCAGCCGTGACTGTATTAAGACTCTGAATCTCTCCGCTGACCCCAGCTCAATTGCAATCATAACAACATAACTGCCTCTGCAAAATTGACTTGGCGGTTCTGAGTGAATATAATTATATGGCAAGGATCATGATCTCTCTAATCTGTACTTCCTATTAACAGTGCAGCAAACTCTGCTCACAGAGGAATGAATTGGTAGCTACGGATATATTACACTTAACAGGGTTCGCTTTCAGTGTTACCCACCATTACAGAAACCATTGAAGCTAAGCATTATGCAGAACCTCCAATGATTACTTATTAGGCCATATAATAAAAGTTGTCCACCTCTCAATTAAGGTTCATCAAGAGAAAAAATAAAATTGTTCAGAAATCAAGGTAACCCAGACCACACCAGATAAGATACTTTGTTAAATTCAAAATTATGACTATATTCAGTAACTCTAAGATCATGCCGCCTGATTCTTTAAAATGTGTAATTTGGGTCAATTTGCAATCACTGTGTCCCTATACTCTGAACTTGCTGCCTCAATCTTTAGTTAAAAATCATAAGTCAACTCCCTGTTCTCCGTTGCTTGGCATGCAAATCCACCACAATGAAGCGCTCTGAGGTGTTATCCGACATGAGGGAAAGCTATATTACTGCTGGTTGTTGCATTGCTCTGTTTTTTGACATAGATTTATGATACTGCCCACCAAATTTAAAGCTGAATTGAAGAATCTTCCATTTCAAAATATCCAAAACACAATTCGAAGAGAAAGTGCCTTGAAATATCTTCCTAATGCAAAAGGCACTGCTGTATAAATGCGTATTATAAAATTTTGCATTATGTATCTCAAACTCCAGGCTCCTTTTCTCCACCACTAACCGCCTCCTCTGCGCACCCTGCCACGCCTCACCCATCCTATCCTCCAACACCAACTGTGAGGAGATGCTGGACTTCCTCGAATCAAATATCGAGGGGATTCGTTCAGCCACCTCTACCCCATCCTCCACTGCTATCTTTCTACAGTTGAATGTCAACAAAACCTAGGCCATACCGATTGGCTCACACCAGCACCTTCTTGCATTAGGCGCTGACGGCATCAACCTCCATGGTTGAACACTCAACCTCACCAAGCCAGTCAGGAACCTAGGTGTCTTGTTTGACCCTCAATTGTCATTCCTCCCCCACATCCAAGCAATAACTCGTTCTGCCTTTCCCCATCTCCACAAAATTGCCCGACTCTCCCAATGCCTCACCCCCAAAGCTGCTGAAACCCTCATCCACGCTTTCATTACATCCTGGCTCGATTACACAAACGCCTTGCTGGTCGGCCTTCCCAATTCCTCCTTCCACAGGCTGCAGATAATCCAGAACTCTGTGGCCTGTGTCCTCTGTCATTCCAAACTCCGTGAGCACATCTTACCCATCCTCTCCCGATTCCACCAGCTCCCCGTCATCCAGAGGATCCAATTCAAGATCCTGGTCCTCACATTTAAAGAACTCCACAACCTTGCCCCACCGTGCATCTGTGACCTCCTGTCCCCTTACCAACCTGCCCGCCCCCTCCACTCAGCAGGCTCTGGCCTGCTCCATATCCCTCGACCCACCCACCCCACCATTGGCAGGCGAGCCTTCAGCCACTCTGCTCCCAACCCTTGGAACTCCATCCCAGAGTCCCTCCGCCTTGCCCCCTCCCTGGCCTCCTTCAAGTCCCACCTCAAGATTCTCCTCTTCGATGGACCCATTGGCCTTTCTAATCCCCCCTTCCCTCCCCACCCCCTGTCCTAAGCTCGGGTCTGAAGCAGTATCCTGACGTGAAAGGCGCTATACAAGTGTAATTTTGTTGTTGTTGTTATGGCATGCCATATCACTCTGTGTAACTAAGGCTGAGACCACAAGAAATTTCAGATCTTCCTGGCAGACAATAAAATTGGTAATTCACTTTGTAGGTGTTTGTGGGAAACTGATGTGCACAAATTAAATGCCGTGTTTCAAATAAACAGACACTACCCAATACAATGTATCCCATGAAGCGCTTTGAGATGTCCTCCTGATGTGAAAGGCACAATATAAAATGTAAGGTTAATTATTATTAATAGTGGATATTCCCTCATGGGTGAAGCCACTTTCCCCCCACTTAGCTTTGGTATAATTTTCTGAAGATTTCTCCAGTTCACCCTTGCTGGAGATCGACATTCGAGTGCAGCTAAAAATAGGAGATCATCTTAACTCAATCAATATGCTGTGAAACAGCACTAAATATTGGCTTCAGGGTCGAAAAATAAATGAGGTATGTTAAACATCTGCCAAGATTGGGGCAGAAAGATTTTGCAATCGACCTTTGGAACACACCACAGTGCTTGAGGTCTGGCTGTTTAGTTCCACAACCAGATTACAGTAAAGGATGAAAAAATGCAAGATTTCATACTAGATTGAATCTGTTGTGAAACACAAAACTTTTCAACCTCAAGATTTTGTTGTTCTGTATCTCTTTCAAATGGCTTTCACAGTTACATTGGCATAACTATTTTCTCTACCTACCGCACAATATTTCGAATGTGCACATGTTTAATTCAAACAAAAAAACATAGTTCATATAATTTCATTCAATGGCTCCTCATTCAAATAATTAAAATCTAGCCTGCCTCTAATTCCACACTGAATCCCTCTGGGTAACTAAGAATTCTTAAATACTAAGAAGTATTAATTTAACTAATTTATTTTAACCGACTTAGGATCAGGCTCCGACACTTTAAGCATTTGAGATGCTACACCTCGTGAAAGGCGCTGTATAAATGCTGTTAATTTTGGAGGTAGTTCTCTTTAAGAACTGTGAAAGACTGGCTCCACATTGAGTGTCACACACAATTCTTTGCCACTTTAAATTTTAATACAAAAACGTTTTACAGGTGTATTTTAATCCTTTCATGTTGATGTACACTGAGATTTTCTTCACATTCACATGCTTTGATGTTCCAGGGCCACTAAAAATATTCCTTTGATAGATTACATTTATAATTGTACTATATTACAAGCTTTGCACTTTCAAAGAGTTATTGTCATACATATTTAAATATCCAGCGTAGACTCTTCAGGACAGTAATCCTTGCATTGGATTAATATTTCCAGCGGACAATTGAATTTAACAAACATAGAATTAATAATCAATACATGAAATGGATGAAAGAAACAACAGAATAATGTAATATATTTGGAATGCCTATTGGCTCACAGACCCAACTAGTTGCCATCTCCTCCCATATGAAATTGTAGCTTTCCACACAAAATAGCGTTTGTGAAAAATGGCTCATAGTAAAAGAAATACAAGGCAAATTAGAGAAGGAAAAATAGAGAAAACACTAACCATGAGGGTTGTGCTTCCACCTAGTGGTGAATAATAAACTCTGGCAACAACAACAACAACAAAATTACATTTGTGGAGCGCCTTTCACGTCGGGAGGACATCCCAAGGCGCTGGACAGTCGATGTTTCAGACCTGAGCTGGGATCAAGATTGGGGAGGGTGGAGGGAGATGAGGGGATTTGGTGTGACCGATGGGACCGTCGAAGCAGAGGGTCTTGAGACGGGACTTGAAGGAGGCTAAGGAGGTGGCGAGGCGGAGGGACTGTGAGAAGGAATTCCAGAGGTTAGGGGCGAAATGGCTGAAGGCTCGCCCAATGATGGTGGAACAGGTGGGTTGGAGGTACTTGGAGCAGACAGGAGCCTGCTGACCGGAGGGGGCAGGCAGATTGGTAGTGGGTTAGGAGATCGCAGAAGTAGGATGGGGCGAGGCCATGGATGGCTTTGAATGTGAGGACCAGGATCGTGAATTGAATCCTCTGGGTGATGGGGAGCCAATGGAATTGGGCAAGAAAGTGGGAGATGGGGTCACAGAGCTAGGAGTGGTAGACGACCTGGGCCGCAGAGTTCTGGATGATCTGCAGCCTATGGAGTGAGGAATATGGAAGGTTGACAAGCAGGGAGTTGGCATAGTTGTGCCTGGATCTAATGAATGCATGAATGAGGGTTTCAGCAGCCTGGCTGCTGAAGCAGAAAACCACAGGCAGAAGGGAAGTTATGGTTTTCTGCTTGTTCTCTGTTAAAGTGCCCTCTTCATTATACACTACCTCCTACCCGCTCTGTTTTCCCTCACCTCCAAAATATTGCCCGACTCCGCCACTACCTCACCCCTCAGGCTGCTGAAACCCTCATTCATGCGTTTTGGGAGTGAAGCAGAAAAATAGGTGTGTATATACAAGAGAAACCTATGAGTCTTTCCAAGTACATATAGCTGATAATAACCCCTCAAAGAAAATAAAACACTAACAATTTGGTCATTTCAATCTGCAACTGTTTGCGGAACACCACTGTGCTCAATTGGCTGTTGAGTTTCGCCCACAAATATATAGTCAATTCACTTTACAGTATAATCTATGAAGCGCTTTGAGATGTGTAGAAGACATGAAAAGCGCTATATCAAATGCAAGGATTATTATTATTATACATTCTTTACCACTACAGTCTGAACCAATTAAACACAATTATTCTTAAACTCATTACCTTTAAATCATTCTTATTCCTGAGATAATACATATTTAGCAAATCTGTCCATTCCTTTCCATAACCTAAAGCCAACAGAACTCTGTGGACTTAAAAAGGCTAATTATTTCAATTTGCTGTTTCAATATTTAATAATAATACTTGTATTTGATATAGAGCTTTTCACATCTTCTTGACATCTCAAAGGGCTTCAAAGAAAATACTGTAAAGTGAATTGACTATATATTTATGGGCCAAAACGTGGCAGCCAATTGCACATAGCAGTATCTCACAAATCATCATGGATTGAAGGGACCGATTTTTTTTTCTTTCTTGAGGGATTATTATCAGACATGTGGAGTAAGGAAACTTGCCCAAAGTTTTGCCCTGCCGGGAATCGAATCCGGGTCTCTGGGTTTCGAGGCGAGAGCTTTAACCATGAGCTACAGGAGTCCACAATGCAGCTTAGCCTGTTATAAGAACAAATCCCCAAACAAACAATTTATTATTAAAACCAAAAAAAATCCAAAAATTATTGGCTGAATTTGGGTGGGGGGATACTAAAATGATAAGTATAATCAATGATAATTATTACAATACCGACCACAATTTCTCCCTGCCCCCACGCACAGATGTCTTTTTCTAAATTCTTTCTTTTCTATAAATAAGATTCCCCAATAACCACTCAGTTTTAATAACCCTAAAAATCCGCATTTTAGCTTAGTTTGATCGATCAATAAATTCAAGAATGGTAGCGAACACGGTGAAAAGGTGAGACTCTAGACTATACGGTGGAAGATAATTGTACAACTAAGTTTTCTTATTGGTACGATGGAAATGTACCTGAGCTGAGTTGCCCTCAAGGAAACTCGCAGGAAGCTCCTGGCATTTGCTATCTATCTGCACTTATCTGATGCCAAATTACCAAATAGTAACTATTGCCATTACTGACGTGAAAGGTGCTTTACAAGTGTAATCTTGTTGTTGCTGTTGTTGTTGCTGCTGCTTGGTAGAGGGAAGCAGGTCTCCATGGAGTTTAAGTGGCTCTAAGGTGATATGCTGTATGTCAGTCTTGGTAGTCTGGGTCCTGAGCGAGGTGACAGCACAGCCAGCCTTGCTCATCCTCAGGATTTGGGGCAATGGGGGCAGACAATCTTCTTACCCAGCTCCCAGCTCCGGTAAGAAGCTCCACTTAATTCTGCAAGCCAATAAGGAGCAGGAGAAGGCCATTCGGCCCCTCGAGAGAGATAGGCGGGGCAAGTCCGTGAATGGCCTTGAAGGTGAGAACGAGGATCTTGAATTCGATCCTCTGGGGGATGGGGAGCCAGTGTAGACGGGCGAGGGTGGGAGTGATGTGTTCACGGAGCCTAGTATGGGAGAGTATACGAGCTGTAGAGTTCTGATTGTTCTGCAGCCTGTGAAGGGAAGAGCTGGGAAGGCCGACGAGGAGAGAGTTCCCGTAGTCGAGCCTAGATGTGACGAAGGCGTGTATAAGTGTTTCGGCGGCGTGTGGGGTGAGGTAGTGGCAGAGTCTGGTAATATTGCGGAGATGGTGGAGGCTGTACCGGTCATGGAGCAGAAATGAGGGAGGAACGACAGTTCGGAGTCAAACAAGATGCCCAGATTCCTGACTTCAAGAGGTGGAGAGAGCAACCTTGAATACTGATGTTGTCAGCGCCTGAGGTGCGGAGGCTAACGCGAGCCAATCAGGAGGGCCTCCATCTTGTTGACGTTGAGATGGAGGAAGTTGGCCCTCGTCCAGGACTCAATGTCGAACAGACATATAGTTAGGACGCCAGTAGTCCTGGAGTCGAGGGTAGATGAGGAAAAGTAGAGTTGGGTGTCATCCATATACATGTGGAAATTTACCCCATGTCTGTGGATGATGTCGCCCAGTGGGAGCATATAAAGGGTGAAGATCAAGGGGCCAAGGACAGAGCCCTGGGGAACGCCGCATGTGACTGTGCAGTGGTTGGAGGAAAAGCCATTGAAAGAGCCGAAGTGAAGGCAGTCGGAGAGATATGACTGGAACCAGTCAAGGTCAGAGCCTTGAAGGTTGAGGAGGGAGGAGAGGCAGTGGAAGGAGGAGAGGCAGTGGAGGGGGATTGTGTGGTCTACTGTGTCGAAGGCGGTGGATAGGTCGAGGAGGATGAGGAGGCAGAGAGAACCCGGGTCACAAATGGTCAGGATGTCGTTTGCAACCTTGACCAGAGCAGTTTCTGTGCTGTGGGAAGCATGGAAACCCGAGTGGAGGGGTTCGAGGAGTGAATGGCTTGAGAGGAAAGAGCGGAGCTGGGAGGCAACCACTCTTTCGAGGACCTTGAGGAGGAAGAGGAGGTTGGAGATGGGCTGGTAGCTTGAGAGCTGCGATGCATCGAGGGAGGTTTTTTAAGGATGGGGGTGATAGTAGCGGTTTTAAAGGGAGTGGGAATAGTGCCAGATGAAAGGTACAAGTTGGCTATTAGTGGGGGTAGGAGATGGAGCTGGATGGTGAGGAGCGGGGTGGGGATGGGATCAAGGGAGCAGGTGGTGGGCTTCATTGTGGAGATGGTTTTTTGACAGAGGATGGGGAGATGGGATCGAAGGTGTGGAAGGAGGGATGGGTAGGAGGCGGGTTGTGGGGAGGTGGTGGAAGTTGGAGGGACAGTGACCGCAGAGCAGATTCCCTCGATTTTGGACTCGAGGAAATCCAGCATCTCCTCGCGGCGGGAGTTCAACTGTATAGACAACTCAAAGCACTTCATAGAATATACTGTAAAGTTAATTGACTGTATATACATGCTATATGTGGACGAAATGTGGCAGCAGTGTCCCACAAACAGTCATGGATTGAATATGACCAATTTATTCTTGTTTATTTTTGAGGGTTTATTATTAGGCAGGTGGAGTAAGAAAACTTGCCTAAGGTTTCGCCCTGCCTGGAATCGAACCCAGGTCTCTCACTTGTAAGGCGAGTGCTTTAACCTTTACATAACCACGCTTTGATTGCAGCAGCTCCACCCCTATGTCTTTATTCTTCTCTAAAGGTAGTGGCGAGGGAAGAGGATCCTCCACTTAGCTTTTCCTCCCCACTGCGACACACATGTGCTTGCCATTGGCCCAGGCACTCGTTTGAACAAGCGATCTTCATGTCCGAGCTATCCCAGAGCCACTGAGTGTTAGAAAGACTGTTCAACCCTGTGAAGCCTGTGGTTCCTCGTCCTCCTCTGATGTCCAGGGAGTGCAGTGATGGTGGTGGTCATTAATTCATTAATTAATTCTAATCTAACTCCACCTACCCGCCTTATTCCCATATCCCTTAATCCCTTTATCCATAAGAAATCGGTGAGGGCATCCAGAGTGAAGTGAATGGATATGCCTTTGTATTAATCCGATCCAAGACATTAGAGACTAAAAAGTCTTGAGCTCTTCCTGCCTGAAAGATTCATTGATGAATTGGAAGCTTGGTAAATTGAGGGAAAAGCTTTCCAGGTGAGTTGTGAATACGTTTTGCAGGCTATTGTAGCTTCAATTTTAGGATCCATATCAGAGAAAGATTAATGGCAACAGAGTTTATCTGGTATCTATCTCCCTGCCAGACTTGTTTCACCCACAAATTACACAGTCAATATATTCCAGAGAATGTTTTGAGACATCTCAATGACATGATAAAGCACTTTATCAAATGTAAGCATCATTATCAGATATATGACAGCATATGTAGTTTACTTGTGTGCAGTGAGGCAGTTATTCAGTATAAAAGCAGCTCTCAGTTGAAGCTCACATTATAGAAGACAATCACATGTTCTTCCTAACTAAATACTTTCAATGACAAAACGTTCTCTACTGTGAATATATTTCTCTACCAAGGATTTTCGAGATCTTAAATCCTACTGAGGCTTTTATTGGAGTACCATGGAAGTTCTTTTTTCCACAGTTCTTAAAAATATTTTGCTTCCAAATTAAGATTGATTTGAAAAATCATCTGCCCCTATCTTGATTTGTAAAGCAAAATGGTCCAACTGGGACTCCTCCATTAACGTCGGGGATGTGTTTTTGAAAAATGTGATTATAAGTGAAACAACGTATAGCAAAACCTAAATTACCATAGGCTCTAATGCTATCAACAGGGGTTACGTTCCTTCAGTACATTTCTGGTCTAAATTTTCTCACACTAATATTAAATAAAGAGCAAAAACAACACCAGTGAAAATCAAAATAAATGTTTAATAGATAGTGTATACTGTATAGATAAGATAAATATATAATTAAGAGAACACTTACTGGAGATGGTTGATGTGATAGTGGGAGGGGGCGGAGTCATTCAGATGAAAGGGTGGGATTATCTGCTTCTTGTATAGATGCCCAGAGGGGACCCTCCTTCCCTCCTTCACGCCGCGGCCCCAAACAGCTGATCACTGGCACGCGTTTGCGCCTTCGTACATTTTTTCTAAAGTCGTCGAAAAGTACGAATGAGAAAACGCGTGCCAGCGATCAGCTGTTTGGGGCCACGGCGTGAGGAAGGCGCCTCTGGGGATCCGAATAAGAGGCAGGTAATCCCGCCCCTTCATTTGAATGACTCTGCCCCTGTCCACTGACCACATCAACCATCTCCAGTAAGCGTTCTCTCAATTGGATTTATTATCTTATTTATATATTTACTAAACAACTAATATAAAATGTAACCAGCTAATATCCCTCCAATTGATCCAATTTTCTAAGAATGTTTTCGAACTATTTATTAATTCATCAACAACGTATACAGTAGACCCTCGCTGAAAGTGGGGGTTAAATTCCTGGAAAACAGCGCAATCGGTAAAATCATGTTCGGTAAGCTTAATAAGTAATGGGAAAAAGGGAATCCATCCACAGGCTATCTATCCGCAAGCCTCCAGGCACATCCACACCCAACCAATGCAAGGTACGTACTGAGGCGGGCTACAGCCGGCTGGCCCGCTCTCCCCGCTCGTCACTCTCCCCGCTCTCACTGACTCACTGGAGACAGTAAAAAAGCACCTTACAGTCCCACAAATTGGTTAAATTATTTTACCTTTGGTCCTGGAAGTGTTAGGAGACTCTCTCTCTCACTCTCTCTCTCTCTCTGTCTCTTCTGTTTGCCATGCATTGCCATCAAATTGCTCCGAGGCCAAGGAATCATCGGACTTAGGTGGGAGCTGGTGGCGTCCTCCCATTGAGCGCGGGGTCGGCCAGCGCGTATACACAAATTTTATTTGCGTTACACAAAAAATGCTGCATTTATTTATTTGCGAATCTCCGAATCTGCACTCGAGAAAGTCGTGTTCGGCAACAACAACAACAAAATTGCACTTGTATAGTGCCTTTCACATCGGGAGGACGTCCCAAAGCGCTGAACAGTCAGATCGGGACCCGAGCGGGGGTGGGAGGGTTGGGGCAGGGGGAAGGAGAGGGGAAGAGTTACTGTGGGGAAGAGTTAGTGGGGGAATCGAAGGCGCGATCGAAGAGGAAGGTATTGAGATTGGCCTTGAAGGAGGAAAGGGAGGCGGAGGGTCTGAGAGGTGGAGTTCCACAGTGTGGGAGCAGAGGTCTCCGATGATTGGGTGGTTAGAGCGGTGGACGTGAACAGGCCTAAGCCGCTGAACGGAGGCTGCGGGCAGGCTGATAGGGAGACAGTAGGTCAGAGAGACAGGTGGGCGCAAGGCCATGAATGGCCTTGAAAATGAAGACAAGGATCTTGAATTCGATCCTCTGGGGGATGGGGAGCCAGCGGAGACGGGCGAGGGTGGGAGTGATGTGGTTGGGAAGCCTGGTACGGGAGAGTATACAAGCTGCAGAAATTCTGGAAGGATAGTTTGGGGTTGAACAAGACATCCTGATTGGCTTCAAGAGTTGGAGAGAGCAAGCCCCTCCCGGGGCAATTCCCCATTCCAGCAATCGCGAGTATGCTCACTTAGAGCAAGCGTGCAATGCGTGTGCATGCACACTTATTAAACTTACAATGCTTTTTAACCAATCTTTTTTACCGAGTGTGCTGGAATGCTTTATTGGTAAGTATCCATACAATATTCTGTTACTATTTAGTATATTATTAATATGGTATGTTTTAAAATAAGTAATTTTTTTGTGTTGGGTTTTCGGCAACTTGCCGTCCGATTATCCAGCACAGTCAATTAGTCAACCCTCCCAGAGGGTGGTGGATAAACGGGCTTTTACTATATATTGAGCCGACAAATAGAGAGGAGTTCCAGTACTTGGTGCCAGTTCATTTATATGCTTTCAAGGAATTAACTTATGGGTGCAAATAACTCAGTGATGAAACTTGTTGGATTATTTTGTGCCTGAGAGTTATATAACACTGTCCCGGGAAAGATCTCCTTGAATGAAACAATATTTCAGCAGGCAGATAACAACCCCACTGACAGCTATCAGCACACAGGATGTACAAAGTCACTTTGATGTGCATATGAGCTGCTGTGCTGTGAATGAGGAAAATTGGCTGGCAGATTACAATTTACAATTCTTCAGACCAGTGCCATTATCTGCACTGTTACTGGCCATTACACTGAGATGGTCAGCGATCATTCAGTGTCAAAATGAAGAGAATGGCCTTGAGGAGCTGAGGGAAATAGGGCAATGTTAATGAAAATAAATATTTCAACTATATTAAACAAGTACGAGGAGAGAATACAACTCAACAACATTGTAGTTAAATGAAAGACCGATAGAAAAACATGAATGCAGTATGGGAAAAGTAGGAAGAAAGTAAATCGAAGAAAATAACTTTATTCAAGAGTCAAATTAAATATAATCTAAGAAGCCGAAAGAAACAAACAGAAAGTACAGGATGTGGAAACATTTGTTGTGAAATGTTTTATTTCAGCACACTGAGACGCAGTGAGGGCGCTATAGCAATCCAAGTTGTTAGTGTTGTTATTTCTATATTTCCTCCCCTACATAAGAACATAAGAAGTACGAGACGAAAAAAGACCAAGATCCATCTCGTTCGCCTTCCACCTTCCTGGTTGTCACATGTACATATGTCTCAAACTGTATCCCATAATGTCCCATAACTAGCGTCTTGGAACATCCTCCTGATGTGAAAGGCGCTCTACAAAAGTGATGTTGTTGTTGTTTGTGGTAATGTTAATTCCTAAAAGTAAACTATCTAATCTGTGTTTGAAAGAATCAACGTGTCCTGCTTCACACATCTCCCTAGGGAGCCTGTTCCATCGGTTCACTATTTCCTCACTGAAATAGCATTTGCGTAGATTTGTTCTGAATTTGCCCTCCTTCAATCATAGGCCGTGTCCTCTGATTTTACAATTCTGGACAAGTTGAAACAGTTCTATCATTACCTATATTGTCTTGTCCCGTTACAATCTTAAACACAGCAACCATGTCACCTCTTAGTCTTCTCTTTTCCAGTGTGAACATGCCCAATTTACAGTAATTAATTGCTCCGCATAGTCCAATCATTCTATTCTCTCAATCATTTTGGTTGCCCTCCTCTGTATCTTCTCAATTTCTCCAATATCCAATATTCACTGGTGATTTATATACAGTGGCACGCTTGCCCCTTTATTTTAGCTTGTGATTGATCTTTAGATACATGCCAACATCTGGTTTGCTTTACTCACTGATAACAACAACAACAACAATTTACATTTATAGAGCGCCTTTCACGTCGGGAGGACGTCCCAAGGCGCCGAACAAGAGGCGTGTGACCCGAGCTGGGAGGGGAGTGTTTGGGAAGGGGTGAAACACGAAGGGGAGGTAAAAGAGTTCGGGGTGGAACAAAAGGCATGATCGAAGAGGAAAGTCTTCAAATTGGCCTTGAAAGAGGAAAGGGAAGAGACGAAACGGAGGGATTGAGGGATGGCATTCCATAAGGTGGGAGCGGAGAAACTGAAGGCCCGGCCTCCGATGGTGGGGCGGTTCGGGTGGGGGGCTTGGAGCAGGCCAAGTCCTGTTGAACGGAGGGTCCGGGTGGGCGTGTAGGGGGAGAGTAGATCGGCTAGGTAGGATGGGGCAAGGCCGTGTAAGGCCTTGTAGGTGAGGACGAGGATCTTAAATTCGATCCTCTGGAGGATGGGGAGCCAGTGGAGACGGGCGAGGGTGGGAGTTATGTGGTCACGAAGGCGGGTGCGGGATAGTACACGGGCTGCAGAGTTTTGGATGGCCTGCAGCCTATGAATGGAGGAACTGGGGAGGCCGACTAGGAGAGAATTTCCGTAGTCCAGCCGTGAGGTGATGTATGCGTGCACGAGTGTTTCGGCAGCGCGGGGGGTAAGATAGTTGCGGAGCCTGGCAATATTGCGCAGGTGGAAATAAGCGGTGCCGGTCAAGGCGCGGATGTGGGGGAGGAAGGAAAGTTTTTGATCGAACATGATGCCGAGGTTCCTGATTGGCTTTGTGAGGTGGAGAGTGCAGCCTTGGATGTTGAGGCTGGCAGCGCCCGATGTGCGGAGGCGCTGGCTTGAGCCAATCAGGAGGGCCTCGGTCTTATTCACGTTCAATTGCAAAAAGTTGTCCCTCGTCCACGATTCGATGTCGGACAGACATGCTGTCAGAACATCGATCGTCTGGGGGTTGAGGGATGAGGCAGAAAGGTACTGTCGGGAGAGCTTCAATTTATTATTAATCAGGTCCTTTTTATGTTCCATACATATTATTTTTCTTCCATTCAAATAATATTGTTTCCAGGATCTTTTGTATCCATGTGAAGTACTTCACATTTCTCCACATTCAATGTCATCTGCAACTGATCCGCCCAATTCCCAGTATGTTCAAATCCTCCTATAACCTATCTTGTCCAGCTTTGCATTCTACCACCTTCATTAGCTTGGTGTCATCTGCAAACTTAGCCACAGTGCTTGCCACTCAAAGTTCCAGATAATTTTTTAAAAAATATTTTAAAAGAGATCCCAAACAAACCCTCGTGGAACTCCACTGGTAAAAGTTTCCTAGTCTGATGACATTTCCTCCACCACCATCCTCTGGGTTCTTCTGGTTAACCAATTGCGTAACCATTTTAATATACCATCACTGATTCACACCTTCATTACTTTCAGTACCAACCCCTCAAAGACCTCAATGAACTCTAGAGCAACAACATCAACGGTCTTACCCTTATCAGCTCCCTTGTCACACCGTCAAAGAAAACCAGTAAATTAGATTGGCAAACTTTCCATTCATGACCCCATGGTGGCTATCAGGTGTAGATTCAAGACCTAGATCAGGACTTTGAGCTCATAGTTCAGGCTGAGACTCCAGTATATTGTTGGGGGAGTGTGCATTGCTGAAGGTGTCCTCCTTTTGATGAGGTGTTAGTTAATAATAATAATCCTTGCAATTGATATAGCACTTTTCACATCTTCTAGACGTCTCAAAGCGCTTCACAGAATATACTGTAAAGTGAACTAACTGTGTATTTGTGGGCAAAATGCAACAGCAGTGTCCCACAAATAGTCGTGGATTGAAATTACCAATTTTTGTTTTCGGGATTATTATTAGGTGTGTGGAGTAAAGAAACTTGCCCAAGGTTTTGCCCTTCCTGGAATCGAACCCAGAGCTCTCGCTTGCAAGGCGAGTGTTCTAACCGCTGAGCTACAGGACTCTGCAGGAACTTGGCAATCTGAGGGCAGAGATAGTGTTGGAGGTGCGCAGTGCTGCAGATGTGAGAGAAAGCCAAGTGAGTAAAGACCCGAATGACGTGTAGCAAATACTCTACTCAAAATGAACTTTTTTCTCCATTCTACTAAACCTCTGGCACTGAGCACATAAGTTGTGGACCCAGTGCCTACTCAGACCTTTATTTCCTCTCCTCTGAGGCTGTAACAACTCAGTTTGCAGCATCAATTAAGAACCCGAATTTGCATAGTGAATTTATCTTAAATGGATGAAATGCCCAAACTTCTATTTCCCTCCTGTGTTGCTTGTGTGCATTGAAGCGGCAGGAAGATTCTAACCTCTGAATGTTTAACTTCTTAATTGTAATTAGTAACACTAAACACAGCATGTCAGATCTGGCTGGGGCAGCATTTTGTTTAACAACATCAAAGTTAACAGTGTGACACAACGTATCCACTGCAGTTTTACAATATAAAATAAAGCATTTGCAAGGAAATCAATAGCAAGATAATCTTAATGTAATTAGATGAAGATACCAGTGTTGAATTGCTTGGAAATCATGTTGATTGTAAAATCGTGGGTAGATTAGATCTTATGCGGAAACTTTTTAGTATCGCTAAGCAGAAAACTATAGTGGTAACCAGCCCAGAACGTACTGATGTGTTTGCTATTTCTGATGAAATGTAAGAAACTGTGGAATGAGAAAAGGTTATATGCCCCATTATGAGGGAACCTTGCATTTTACAGCCTTTCCTATTAAAAAGCACCAACCCATTATTCTTACGTTTTATGAATAATATTAACAACAATTTGCACTTATATAGCACCCCATAGCACCCTCCTCCCATGTCATTGCGCTTAACGGAGGCAAAGCCTGACTCCGAACCTGGGGGGCAGGGATTTGGGAGACGTGACCATAAGCACAAGGCAAAGGAATAATAATAATCATGTAATCATGTCTTCAAATGCCTTATCACGTCTTCAAATCATCTCTTATAATCAAATCAAATGTGACAGCCATTTTGCCCTTAGCAAGGTTGAACAACAGGCATTTAATTCTATTTTCTAGTCTGCGCTCACACTCTGAGTTAAATTACCTGTTCACAAATACTATCACTGTGCTCTCAGCAACTTAAAGTCCTGAATAATTTCCCTTCCCACGTCTTTCCTATTGAAGATAAGTTCAGCTCCGTCAACTCCCTTAAGATAGATTATAGATGTCCACCATCTACTCTGCTATAAAATAATATTAATAATAATCCTTGCATTTGATATTCCGCTTTTCACATCTTTCTTTCAATCACATCTTTCACATCTATAATAAGCTACAGTGAGGAAAAAACTGGCAACGGTTAATGAAGGTAACACAGGACCTATATGCTGAAGACAGGTCCACCATCTGATCAGAGGTTTTGCAGGTTTATTGCTAGTTTATTTTAGGTTCACCGGCAACTGTACATTGCATATAGGAAGTGACACAGGTAATAGTGTAATGATCCAGAAGCTGACCATTGTTTAGCTATCTTTTCCACATTGTAATTAAGTTCAGTTATGTCAGCCCCGTTACAGAAGATTACAGCGTGACATGATGGGATCATGTTGTTGTTGTTGTTGTTATGCAGGAAGCACCACAATGGTGGTGCAATGATCCAAAGGCAGCATTTTTTTTAACTGCTGGAAGCTGCCTGGTGTTCTACAAGCAAATGCATTGCGTTCACCAGCAGCCGCTCTTCATCTTGATCATGTCCTTTTGTAATGTGGACTTGAATCTTATGGCTCCCATCTACCAGCTTATAATGGTGTTCTACTTTAATTGAGGACATCACCACAGATAATGTTGACATACGGTTGGCACCAGCTCACAATTTCGAGTCCAGTATCTTCCCTGTGACCCACTTTGCTTGAAGTGTTTGGAAGCAGAAGGCAACATTGAGTCTCTGCTTACTGCCCTCCAACTGCTCTGAGCTTCTACTAATAGAAAAGAAAAAATGGGACAGCATTGTGTACAATCTGTAGGGCAGCCGGCTGTACTCCAGAAACATGGGGTTATTTTGAAAAATAACCAAGTTCAAAAGGAAGCCTTGAATGAGCAATGGATACATTGCTCGTGGTGCAAAGTAATAACAATTCTGGAGGTGCTTTTGTTTCCTCCTGATAGCAGTGTACATCACCAGCTTCATGTTTGCCTTTTAGCACTGGTATATTAAACATCTCAGTATGTAGCTAGCACCAAAAGTGTCATAAAAACAACAACATTCGAATCTACAATAATGAGGTTATCAAAGCACTGTGGAGTCATCATCTGATCCACAGAAATTAATGAGCGACATCCTGCAATTGTATAACACATTTGTATAAAACGAATACAACGCAATTTACGTTTATACAGTGCCTTTCACGTCAGAAGTACATCTCAAAGCCCTGGGTGGGCACCCAAGCTGGGGATATAAGCCAAAGGGTATAAAGGACAGAATAGAGGAACAAAACCGGGTCAAAGTGGTACGTTTTAAAACTTGCCTTCAAGCTTGTTGAAGGGAACTGAGAATGGAATTGTGAAATAAATGCCCCAAAGCATGGGACAAATGTGGCACGAAGCAACCAGGAAATGAAAGGAAATTTGACAGTGAGCACAGTGAGAAAGAGAGAAACTGGACTAGAACAAGGATTCTGTTAGTCTGTGAGTCTGTCATGTGAGCAATGGCTTTGCATGCAACTTACATTTGACACACCCTTGTTTCATCTGGAGGCCCATTTGTCCCTGTTCAGTTTTTCTTCTATAATTGACTTTCACAATATAACACTCAATATTACTTTGTTTTTCTAGGTTTTACGAGACCTCATCTTGGCTCTGTCATGCCTTTTCTGGTTCAGTGAATATTAAAAACATTCTAAGTCCACAAATTTGCTTAACGGTCGCGAAGATTTACTCCTGACTCCGAGCCAGGGTAGGGTGGGGGGTAGGGAGGTAGGTGGGGGGGGGGGGGGGGGGGTTGGGGGAGTGGGTTGGGTGAGGGGTAGAGGCTGTAAGCATGGTTGAAGTGGAAAGCCTTGAAGTGGGATTTGAGAAAGGGGAGAGAGGGATGAAGGAAGAGGTATTGAGGGAGAGTGTTCCACAGTTTCAGGCCATATAGGCTGAAAGTGACCCTGGAGGGGTAAAGAGTGCAAGGGATGAGTGGGAGTTTGTTGCCTGTTGAGCGGAGGCACCAGGTGGTGAATTGGGGAGTGCGAAGGTCAGAGAGGTTTGGAGATGCCAGAAAGTAAAGGGATTTGAACAAGAGGAATAATAATAATCCTTGCATTTGATATAGTGCTTTGCATGTCTTTTAGACACCTCAGCTTCACATAATATACTGTAAAGTGAATTCACTGTATATATGTGGACGAAACTCGGCAGCCAATTGTGCACAGCAGTGACCCACAAACAATTGTGGATTAAAGTGACCAATTTAGTATTTTTTTAGGGATTATTATTAGGTATGTGGAGTAAGGAAACTTGCCCAAGGTTTCCTTACCCTTGCCCGATCTAAACCAAATCTTTCACTTGCAAGGCAAGACCTCTAACCACTGAGCTACTGGACTCCACACATGTGAGGATGTTGAAGTCAAGCTTGTGAGAAGCTATATATGTGGCTCTGACCATATTGAAAATACAGCAGTTCGCAGATTGGAGGTATCATTCAGTAATTGCATCTTTTCACTGAGTAAATGATTCATCTTGCTTGGTAAGTTCAGTAAAGTTTGCTGTAAAGTTTGCTGAACAGTTACTGAGCAATAACTTCCAATCCATCTTTCCATTTCAAATGAGACTTTTGTCAGGTGCACAGTTTTGCACACTGAATTCCAGGAAGGACCAGGTAAGGCCATTTCAACAGCTCAAGATAACATCTAGCATGAGAGCTACTGGGATGGTTCACAGAGAATGTACAATATGTTCTACTGTAGTTCAGTACTGCAAAACTCTAGGCAAATTGCCAAGGTCTATATTGCAGTACATCACACTAGTTGAAGAGAGTAAGAGAGAGGGCAAGATAAAATCAAGTAGTGCTTGGGTAGTTTGCAAGTTTGAGTCTTCAACATTTATAGATTAATTATAAAAATAATATTCAAGGTAACCCATTAGCACCTTGCTGATCAGACTAACACTTTTATCCCTAAATCCGATAAAATGTCTTATAAGACACTATGTTAGCCAATAGTGCATCTATAAACTTTGCTGTGCTTTTCTCCAGCGTAATAAAGGCATTTTACCAATATTTCCTGCTTAACCTCTCAAACTACTTTTCATTATTCTGATTCTACAATTTAAAATAATTCCAAATTAAATTATGCAAAGCTGCTCAAACGTTTTCAAGGGAATTAATTTATTTTCATTAAAATGTAGAACTCCGTTTACAAATACGTACACAGAGATATTGCCGGTATCATCAGAAAGGGAAACAACAAGATCTGTAGCAATTGAAGTTATGGAAATAGTGCACACAGCTTTTGCAGAAGGCAAGCTGTGTACTGGAGATAAGAAAAAACACACACTCTGTGTCCAAAATGACCTATATTGGACCATGGAGGATTTCTTTGAAAATCAACAAATGTTGGCCATTTCAAGCATTTCAATTTAAGATGAACTTTATTCTACTAAGAAGTTCACACAGGAGCATTGGAATACTATAGTCCTTTGCACCTGATCAGTCTTTGGTTTCTCATATTGCTTCTGAGTGTTACTGTATTAATGCAAAAGATGTTTCACAAAGAAAACATGTTTCTGTACAAGTTTTGTTTCAATCTCATGATCTCATTTGACAATCTTGTGTGGAGGAGGTTACACTTGGCTGGTCACTTTGCCTTTGCTCTTTGTAACATTCTCCTAAAATCCCTTTGCCTTACTCCCCTCTCCCTATCTTCAAAATTCTCTTAAAACCTATCCTTGACCGTGCCTGAACTTCCTCCCCATTTTCCTCCCTTCTTTGTGATCCCTGTTGTCTTTGTTAAGCTTTTCAAAATGTTAATTTTACATGAAAGGATAAGAAATTGATCCATCTAGAGATACATTTGATTCCAGTGGATGAAAATCAGAACATAAAAAAAAGGAAATATTTTATGAGAAAAGATCATTTGGTACTTTGTGTCTGATCATGTGCAATTTAGCTTATCACAGAATAAGATTGGTTTTGCTCCACAAACTTAAAACGAGTTCAGTTAATGGTGTATCAAATGCAGGGGAGTTAAGATAGGGTTCCCTGTTAAACAAATCCAACATCACATAATATTAGACCTAAATAATTTGCGGATGTCTTACAGATAATGGTATTCTCCCAACCTTAGTATGCCAGCCCTTTGGTCATTTTGGGTGGGAGTGGGGTTCAGAAAGGAGGAATATTGTGTATCAATTTTAACAAAATGTGTTTTTTTTTTGGGGGGGGGAAATGATTTCTACTGGTTTGTGAGTCTAGAGGACAGCATTTTAAGATAAGGAGCAAAGAGGGAGATTAGGGGGATTTCTTTTGCACAGAGAGATGTTATGATTTGGAATGCTCTGCCAGGTGTGGTGGTCGAGACAGGATTCATATTAGTTTTCAAGCTGGAGCTAGGTAGATATTCTAAAAAAGCAAGTCATGTACTGGATTTGAGGAGATGGCAGGGAAAGAGACAGAATGGCTTGTTTGTTAAAAAAGCCAGGACAGATACAAAGGGCCAAATTACCTTCTTCCATTCTGTAAATGTCTGAAATCAGGTTCTATTCTATGTGATGAGTGTTTTGATGCAATTGCTTCATTGTGTCATACCATTGGAAACAGAAGAGAGAAATGTTTGCTGTATGCTTTTTGTGAAAGCTATCTGTGTTTAAATGAAGTGGAACATATTCAAAAAGGATACCTGAGAATTGAAATGTTCCTGGCACTGCGAAGAAGCTGTATGTATAGTGTTTCTTTAAACAGTAAATGACTCCAGTTAAGTATGGATTCTTAATTTCCACTTTCGGATGTGACACATGCAGAAACTCAACATTATGCTTAATAGTATCCAAACCAAGCTGTCTGATCCACGCACCCCTCCCACATGAAAATTCCCATGCCTAGGTTGGAATAACTCTCTCCCTGGATGGATACGTCCTCGTTACCAATTCCAAGTGTATTGTAAGTTGCAGGATGGCAGGAACCAAGGATTAGGGACTTCAGAGTGTGAATGATTCAATCAACTAAAACTGTATAACAACAAGCAACAAATTACATTTGTATAGCGCCTGATCACACTTGCTTCTGACATGATCTCCAAGTGTTCTACAGTACAGTATTCTAAAATCAGACAAACACACTTCTCCAACCGTGTGAGAGACTCATTACAACAGTCCTCTAAATTTAGTATTGTAGTGTGCTTTGCTCAGTAATATATTAAGAACTCTTATATTTCATTTGAAGTAAAGTCTCATCATCAAAAGATCTAAAAATGTTTTGCAGGATTTTTACTGTAAAACAACTATATTTGTAACAAACATAGCCAACTTATGTACAGATATATCCTACAAAGCAGAGTGACAGATTTTTAACTGGAGGATTATTGGCCGGGATGCTTGGAGACATTTCCTCCCCCTTTTTAATTCATGTCATAGGATGTTTAACATCCATCTGGACAAGCAGATGGGATCTTGGTTGAACATCTCATCCAAAGGATATAATTTTTTACCCCAGTGCACACTCCAACAATTTATCCCGACCCCTGACTGTTCAGCACCTTGGTACGTCCTCCCAAAGTGAAACTCTGCAAATGTATTGTTGTTATGTCGGAGTGTCAGCGTATCACCTTACCTGAAATGTTGCAGAAATTCCACAGTCCACGATAAAAATCATGGGAGAGCAACACCAAAAATATGACAAAGCTGAACTCTTCAAACCAGCTTCAGGTTTGAGACTGAAATCAGGGAAATAGAAAAGGCAAGGTGGATGTGGAATGGGGTGGGGGTGGGGAGTCATGCCTCCATAGAACCACAGAAATTTCCAGCACAGAAGAAAACCATTCAGCACATCAACTCCTTTAAGAGCAATCCGTTCAGTCCAGTTTACTGCCCTTTTTCTTCAGATCCCTATAGTTGACCCTTTTTTTTTGTAGTATCATGGCCAGTCTTTACTAGTAGATTAGAAATACAATAATAATAATCTTTGCACTTGGTATAGTGCTTTTCATGTCTTCTAGACATCTCAAAGCGCTTCACAGAATATACTGTAAAGTGAATTGACTGTATATTTGTGGGTGAAACATGGCAGCCAATTGCATACAGCAGTGTCCCACAGACAGTCGTGGATTGAAATGATCAATCTTTTTTTTGAGGGATTATTATGCTTCTTAACAGATTCAATGTAATAATTATCACTTTGCATTTGTTAAGAATTATCACAGTTTTCACTCACAGTTAGTAATTATCACAGTTTTCAAGTTTGGTAACAATTTATCATAATTCTGAAAGTAACTTCTGACCACTTATAAACACATCTTCTGAATGTGCAGAATGAATTGTGGATTTTAACATCAAGGGTTATGCAAATCAAAGCCAAAGAGAGAAAACACGTACAAGAATCCTTGCGAAAACAAAGGTTGCTGGGGAAACTCAGCAGGTCAAGCAGCATCCATGGAGAAAGGAAAAAGAGTCAACGTTTCGGGTCTACAACCTTTCAGTCCTGACGAAGAGTTGTAGACCCGAACGTTTCGGGTCTACAACTCTTCGTCAGGACTGAAAGGTTGTAGACCCGAAACGTTGACTCTTTTTCCTTTCTCCATGGATGCTGCTTGACCTGCTGAGTTTCCCCAGCAACCTTTGTTTTTGTTTCAGATTCCCAGCATCTGCAGTATTTTGACAATAATCCTTGCATTTGATATCACGGTTTTCACGTCTTCTAGACGTCTCAAAGTGCTTCACAAAATATTGTGTAAAGTGAATTGACTGTACTTTTGTGGGTGAAACATAGCAGCCAATTGCGTACAGCAGTGTCCCACAAACAGTTGTGGATTGAAGTGACCAATTTATTATTGTTTTCTTTTCTTGAGGAATTATTATTAGGCATGTGGAGTAAGGAAACTTGCCCAAGGTTTCGCCCAGCCAGAAATCAAACGCAATCTCTTGCTTGAGAGCCGAGTGCTCTAACCACTGAGCTACAGGACTCCACATAAAGTACTGTATAAAGCTATTATCACATGGTGACAGCTGGTGTGAAAACATTAGCAGCTTCAAATGTGTCTTATAATAATATGGCAGATTGAGGCAGAATTAAAGTTAAAACAAAATTTGAAGCTAGTCCAGAGGGAGAAATTGAGATACGTTTTGGTGGAACAACCTGAATCCTGACGAAGGGTTGTAGACCCGAAACGTTGACTCCTTTTCCTTTCTCCATGGATGCTGTTTGACCTGCTGAGTTTCCCCAGCAACTTTTGTTTTCGTTTCAGATTCCCAGCATCTGTAGTATTTTGTGTTTTGTCCTGAATGTCTGTGTTTACTGGAAATAAAAAGAAACGTGAACAGAGTTGGAGTTTGAAAAACGAAACGGCAGATGAAAAGTGCAAATGTCAGCATTCCCATCCCTGAGAAGCAGCAGTGAAAGCCTTCAATGGAAAGGATTGAAAAGACTGATTTAGTTTGTTCGGGATTTGTTAAAAGACCATTGAAGAAGAAGTTGTGCAGAAGAGTGCATTTGCGGAGGCACAATGCAAAATGGATAATGCCACTTAAGTAATTCTATGCTTAGATCCATCTTTTCACACTGAAATGCTCATCTCCACACCAGAAATTCTGCTCCCACCACATCTGGTGGAGTCTCACCTGAAAATGGACTCGTACAAATTTGTTGTCCAGTCATTCAACTTTGAATTCCACACCTGATAGCTGCCAAATATTCCTGTTTCCTGAATTTGGCACAGTGGTTTGTTCCGAAGCCCCTGATGACCGTTGCTATTGTTGAGCTTGGCATTTCAATGTCGCTTCACAGATACCAGTCTAACTCTGATTAAGTAATGCTGGTATTCCTTACTCCTGATGAGTTTTAGGATTGGATGCCGGATAGTCATTCCAGCAAGTCCCTCTGCCTCCTCATCCTCCTGGATCTCTCTGCTGCGTTCGACACAATTGACCACGCCATCCTCCTTCACAGCCTTTCCTGTCCATCTTAGTGAGACTGCACTAGCATTGGTTGAGTCCTGCTTAACCAACCGGCTCCACTTCACCTTGGAAAATGGTTTCTCCTCCCACCCCCACCCGGTCATCTGCAGGATACTCCAAGGATACTCCTTGGCTCCCTTCTTTTCCTTATCCGATTGACTGGAACCAGGCTCTATTTGTCCCTTGAACCATCCGTCACACCTTTGCAGGTTGCGTATCCAGCTACTTTGCTTCAAAACTCTGGAAAACTCTCCCTCAATCCCTACAGCTTGCCTGAAAATTCTCCTTTTCGAATGTGCTTATGGTCACACCCCCCCCCCCCGTCATCCCCCCCCCCCCAGATCAGAGTCAGGCTCCGCCAATGTTAAGTGCTCTACGACGGTACCCTACGTGGAGGACACTATATAATAATAACGATAATAAGCCTTACATTTGATACAGCGCTTTTCATGTCTTATTGACATGTCAAAGCGAATCATAAAATTTACTGTAAAGTGAATTGACTGTAAATATGCGTGTAAAATGCGGCAGCCAAATGCGCAATGTCCCACAAACAGTCATGGATTGAAATGACTAATTTATTGTTGGTTTTTTTTGAGGGATTATGATTAGGCGTGTGAGTGGAGTACGGAAAATTGCCCAAGGTTTCATCCTGCCTGGAATTGAACCCAGGTCTTTCGCTTGTAAGGCGAGTGCTCTAACCACTGAGCTACAGGACTCTGAACACATATAGATGCAAGTTGTTGCTGCTACCATTAGTCCATGGCAGCTTTCTATGTTTCTAATTGCATTTCTCTGTTCAATCCCATGGCATCTCTGCTTTCATGCTCTCACTTCCCTGAGGATGTTTTTAGACTTTTGTTATTTTAACAACCTAAAAAGTGTGAAGGGCTCAGTGGAATTCAAATGCAGAGTCTTTTAATCCCTCGTTCAACCTGCTAAACTATCCAGTTCTGTGTGCAAGACAGCATCTATTTGTGATAAAATATATTAATCTGAATGATGCATTCAGATCAGTGCTGTGGATTCCACTTCAAAAAGCCTCCTGCTTTTCCTGATTTGAAGTTTATAATGTTTATAATGTGCAAGAAGAACAGCTCAAGCAATAAGTCTGTAATTCATAGTGGCCATAGAGAACAAACATATTTGAAATAAGTACTGTATATTTAAAAGCTTGCAGGCAGTCATGCTCGATATCATTTGGGATCTGAGAGACCAGTTATTACAATACTTTGTTTGAGGTATGGATTATTGCTTGGATTTGTAGCTATCATGAGAGTACTGACTGCAGCAGCACATGGTTTCATCAGCGTCACATGCTCTCTCTCCACTGCCAGTCTCTCTCCAGTTGCCCCACACTGACTGGTGTCACATCTAAGCCTTTCCTGATCCTTATGACTTTAGTACATTCTACATTTAGTACATTTAGTACATCATGAATTTACCTGCAGGACACTGTGTTTATGGTTTAGTCATCTAGCTTTAACATAGTACAATGCAAAATTACATTTGTGTAATGCCTTTCACATCGGGAGGAAGGCCCAAGGTGCTGCTGTCTCACGGCCCTTGTTATAAAGAGCTACGATAAAATTCAGACGTCAGATCGTCAGGTTATCACCAATGACATCTCTTTCTCAAAGAGATGTTAGTGGCACTTCCTGAGCATGTGGCTCAATTAATAACAACAACAAGAACAACAACAAATTACTTTAAGTATAGCACCTTTCAAAGCAGGAGGACGTCCCAAAGTACTGGACAATTAGGAATCCGAACCCAAGCTTGCGGCTGGGATCAAGAATGGTGCAGGGCAAGGAGGATAGGGACAGTAGGGTGACCAAAGTTACTGTCAAGGAGGGTGGTCTTGAGATGAGTCTGGAAGGAGGCAACAGAGGAGGTGAGGCAGAGGGACTGTGCGATGGAGTTCCAGAGGGTGGTGGCAGAGAGGCTGAAGGCCCACCCGCCAATTGACACTCCGATAATAATAATATAATAATAATATCCTTGCATTTGTTATAGCGCTTTTCACATCTTCTAGATGTCTCAAAGCGCTTCACAGAATATACTGTAAAGTGAATTGACTGTAGATTTGTGGTGAAACGATTGCGCACAGCAGTGTCCCACAAAAATCGTAGATTGAAATGACCAATTTTATTTTTGTGTTTTTTTGGGGGGAGGGATTATTAATAGGCATGTGGAGTAAGGAAACTAGCCCAAGGGTTCGCCCTGACCTGCCTGGATTCGAACACAGGTCTCACGCTTGTAAGGCGAGTGCTCTAGCCACTGAGGTGCAGTACTCCACAAAGCAGTGCTGGAGTAATGCTTCATTGTCAGAGTTGACGTCGTTCAGATGAGAAAGAGGCAAAGTCCTGCCTGCCTGTTCAGTTGGAAGTTAAATAATTGCTGACATCATTTGAACAGAAAAATAACTTTGTTCTAGAGAAACAATTAGTTGTTCACTTCATGGGTGTATGTTGGACTTTGTTGTATGCAAATTGGCTGCTGTGATTGTTTGCAAATTGACAACTACTAATAGTATTTACTGATACAAATACTGCATCTTATAATAAAAACCCTGTGAAATGCTTTGTGAGATATTTCAGGAGAGAGCAGCGAAGTGGGATTAATTTGAATTGCTCTTTTCAAAGACCCAGCACAACACAATGGACCGAATGGCCTCTAAAATAATTCTATGATTCTACCAGTGCTGTAGCAAGTGTAATTATTACGATTGATTCCATTATTCGCTGTAATAGCATACCAGATTTAAACATATCTAAATGCATAATTCTTATCTGTGCAATTTTTTCCAGTTACTCCATTTTCTGAGCAGCCCATGAAAAAGATGATTCTCAATCAATTATACATTTACCAACAACAATAGAAAAATTACATTCAGAGAACGCCTTTCACAGTGGGAGGATGTCCCAAGGCTCTGAAACATTATCAGACAAATGCCTCTCATTCTCCATTGCTTGGTAACTTTACCATGTTTACCGGCAGTGTGATCTTATAATGAAAGGAACTATAACCTCGCGCAGAATTCACTAAGTGTTGGATACTTATAGGGAATGGGAGCTTGTTTTGAATTATCATAAAACAGGTTACTTTTCCCCTACTAATGATGTGTTAACGATTAGGGTTAACTGTCAGTAAATTAAGCTACACTATATAATGTAGCATGTTGAGACATTTTGATGACGTGATAAGGGGTGATATAAAATTCAAGAATTATTTATAATTACACCTTTCAAATAATAAATATAAAAATACATAGCTGTAACCATAACAATAATAAATGGAAAGTAAATGTAAAAGCCAGCAGAGCATAAGTTGCTGTTGCCCACATAGGCTGGTAAATTTACTGACATTCAGAGAATTGTTTTGTAAATGTCCTTACTGCAATTCCAAATTTCACCTTGTAAGAGCAGCAATTGGTAATTGAATGATTTAATGGACAACTGAATAAAGTTGTGTAGTTCAATGAATTTAGCTGTACATTGTGACATTCTTTGTCTGATGAAACCTGATGGGGGATAGCTCAGCAGCAGACATCCTGGAGCCCTACCGAGGTGTTTTTTTAAGTGATAGGGTAATCATGCATGTTATTGCCTGAGTGTTGAGCTCCTATGGAGAGGAGCTGAGCCGAACTAGGAAAGCAGGGACAGCAGCAATACAGGAGAGGTAGAGGGAATCATTCTCAGTAAGATCAATTATTGAGATTTGACTTTTGCGTGACAGCTCCAAGAGGCCTTGTAATTAATTTGTGGAATCTTATTTTCTTGATGTAAAGTACAGTAAAAGCCTGATTATCCAGGCACCCTAGTGACCTAGCCAATGCCGTTTAAAAGGCATGCCGGATATATATTTTTATAATTCCATATTAATAATAGACTAAATAATAACAGAATATTGTATGGATACCAATAAAGCAATTAATATCAATTACAGTCTATAAACACAGCACACAATCACAAAGCAAACTTCTACAATGGCGTACGGTAGTGGCTTAAAGCTGTACTGTCAGTTTTTCCTCTTTTTTCTCTTTCTCTCCATCCTTCCCTCTCTCTCTCTTACACACACACACACACACTGATTCAGTCTGGCATCTCAATGGCTCCAAACCCAACCCTCCTCCACTCCTCTCATTTTCCATCTAAATTAATCAACTCATCCCCCCTCTCTCTCCCTTCCTCTCCCCCACCTCCCTCTCCCACTTCTACTCCCCTCTCTTTCTCCCCACCTCTCTCCCTCTCTTCGCCACCCCCCACCCCCACTTTCTCTCCCTGCCTCTCTCTCCTTCTCCCACCCCCACCAAAACAGTGTATAAACCCACAGGTTTATACACTGTCAGGCTACACAGGCAATTTGGTATCCGTCGGAGAGAGAGGGAAAGAAAGAAAGAGAGAGAGAGGAGAGAGGAGAGAGGAGAGAGAGAGAGGAAGGAAGGAAGGAAAGTGAGGGAGAGAAAGAAAAAGAGGGAGATAGAAAAAGAGAGGGAGAGGAAAAAACGACAGTGCTGCTTTAAGAAGAAAAAACGGAAGTGCCACTACTGGCAGCATTCAGAACTAATCTTACTATACTTTCGTGTGACAATCGACTCATTAAATGCACCACCGCGATTGTGCTGGATAAGATCTGGTTATTTGAATGGGGACCTATTTTTTTGAGACGCTGGTTATATGGAAGTTACAGTTGATTGGGTCACGGATAAACGGGCTTTTACTGTAGTACAAAGAGATTGTGTATCAGTAACCAGGAGCATGTCATCCCTGATAATAAGAAAAATAATCCTTGCATTTGGCATAGCGCCACTGTGATGCGCTGGCTGGTTTGTGCCTGCAGATTAAAAATAAACCTTCTCTTGTATGTGCTAGCCAGTGAATATTATATTCTTACCCTGCTTTCATGCAACTGAAACTCCGATAACTAATTAGATTGTTATACCACCCACATCAAATGTTATGTTGTTTTACTATATCTACCATTGTAGCAATGGGAGGTCAATACTTTTATTGTATTGTCCTTCCAATCCACATCATACAGTTGTCTCAAAGCACTTCACAGGAGTTAGTATAACATGGTGTGAACCCATGCACTTTTCTGGGTGAACACGACAGCCAATTTCAGCTCAGCCAAACTGTCATAATTCATACTTGGGAGATTGTTGGCGAGAACACACCAGGATAAATTCCAAAATTGCAAATTAAGCCCCATTCTTTTGTGAAGAGCTATTATTACCAGGGTGCTTTTAAACAAGAGCACCATTTCAAAAGAGAGTTTATGTTATGTGAACTTTTAAGATTCCATAATTAAATGAAGAAGCCCCTGTAGTCTGGGCTTCAACTTATTTCCTCTTGCAAAAGATTAAAGTGCATATGCATTGAAGTCTTCAGGGAAGGATATATTCGCACAATTATGCACATGCTTGTTTGTGCCTGCAGATTAAAAATAAAACTTCTCTTGTAGGTGTTATCCAGTAAACATTATTTTCTTTCCCTGCTATCATGAAGATGAAACGCCGATAACTAACTAGATTCTATTGATTTTGACTTTTCTTGGATAATATCTTAATCCAGTTACAACTCTACTCTGGGTCACAGATATGGTGTGGTGTGCACTTGCTTACTCAATACTGTAATTCTTTGTGATGGCTTTCGTCCAATAAAGCTAAATATTCCTCCACTGAAAATGGACTGATATTTGAAAGAAGCTGTTCCTATTGATTCTGGCTGCTGGGCTGAATGGATGGGTGCCTGGATATATTGCAAAGTGGTGGCTGAAACCTGAACAAGAGTCTCTTGCATTTGGTGCTGCTACTGTGTTACATAATGTTGTGTAATATATATCTACCTTTGTAGCATTGGGAGGTCAATACGGCAAACCCCCAGCTTATCGTCCGCCGGGAATCTGCAATTTCTGCATAGCTGGATATGACTCAAAATGAATTGAAAAATAATTACATGTGGAGTCTGCCGGCCCAAATCTCATAATCCGCCTGGCCTCACTGAGCTAGTGGGCATTCGGTGGTCAGGGATATCGACTTTGATTCAGTTTGAATCCCATGAGCAGAATAAAACTTATTTGCTATCTTATTCATGTGAAACTCAAACAATTAGAATGCCGGTACTGATATTTTAATTACACTTAGCAGGAAATTCTGGCTAGCCAGCCCACATCCTCCCCCCATCAATCTGGTCAGCCATGATATTACAGCATGTTTAACAGCCAAAAAGACAGATTGACCATTTCTAGCCAGTGGTTGACCTGTTCAGTGAATTCCTAGAAATGTAGTTACCAAATTGCTCTATATGGAGAATTTCTCTTTTCTCTCTTTGTTGAGTACTGCAGCTCAGTGGTTACAGCACTTACCTTGCAAGCAAGATACCTGGCTTTGATTCCTGTCAGGGCAAAACCTTGGGCAAAAAAAAACAATAATAAATTGGTGACTTCAATCCACCACTGTTTGTAGGACAATCAGCTGTGTGCAATTGGCTGCCGCTGTTCGCCTACAAATATACAGTCAATTCACTTTACTATATATTCTGAGAAGAACCTTGAGTCTAAAAGATGTGAAAAGTGCTATTATCAAATGTACGGATTATTATTATAAAGTAGGGATAACTAAAACTGAGCACATTTCACATACCCAGTTCATTCAGTTAATAGTAATGGATATTAATAATAGTATTTAATTTCAAATACAGATTGGAAGGATGTTTCAAAGTAAATCACAAGATGTACAACAACAAATTGTATATTTATTTTGTGTTGTTTGTGTTGGGAGGACGTCACAAGGCACTGGATGATACTTTTAAGTGTAGTGACTGTATTTCGGAATCAATCTACCACAATAATGTCCAATAAACAGCCATGAAGTGAATGCCCAATTTTATTCAAGGGGATTGTTGGCCAAGACACCAGGAAAAACTCCCTTTAACATCCAAGTGAACAGGCACCTCGGCTCAATGTCTCAATCAAAGGGCTCCAACAATGCAGTACACGCCTAGCACTGCGTTAAGAGTATCATCCTAGGCGATTTAGTTCAATGCATTGTCGTAGGATTCAAAATCACAGTTTTCTGACTCATTAGAGAGAATGGTACCAACTGAACCAGGATGCAATATCAATATTATAGAGGTGAGTATTGATAGCGAGTCTGAGATTTAATGGGGAAAAGGGCTTTAATTCATCCAAACCTCTCAAGTGTTTTTTTAAAAGTGTACTGGGATTGATCGCAAAAATCCAATACCCAGAAAACTGCGACTTTCTCCTTTCCCCTTACTTTCTCTTTGATGTTCTTCGGTAACATGGAAACTGCCTTTAAAGTTATTTTTATTTAAATCAATAAAACACAATCATGTTGATTTAACTTGCGTATCTAGAATGTTGATTGATCGATTATATTACTGACAAATACTATTAACGGTTACTGGGCTGTCAAGTTTATTTCCAGTGCCTTGGCATGCCCTCCTGAAAGGCCTGTACAAATGTAATTTTGTATCGCGCTGTATTTTAGGAAACTGAGACACATTACCTTGGCTTTCCCTTCCTATAGCACTGTTGAAATATAGAGAGTGAAATATTTATCTGAACTTCCGGCAATAGATCTGTGTGATAATTGTTGTATCTGCTTATAGCAATCATGACGGCATTATCTAACTTGTTGAACCTGGGATCCTCCTGCAAGCAACAGGTCGAATTATTGAATTTAACAGCATTAAGATAAATTAAGCCGTCAAACCAAGTGTTGCCTTCAGGTGCACATCCCCAGTGAGCGTTTCCTCCCCACCCCCACCTCTCGGATTAGATGCAGCTTATCTGTGAGCCAGTGGCAGGAGGAATCAATCAATTTGTCATTGTTTTTGCTAACAGACATGTAGAAGCAGTAGAAATGGAGAACAAGCACATTTACAGTATTCTTTTCTCTTAGTTAAGCGATCCAAAATGTGTCAGTGTGCACCACAAGAGCTTTAAAGTATCCTGTTATTTCACAAGAACAATTACATATCACAATTAAACACAACATGTTCCATGTCAGAAGGACATATTAATGTATGTACATCAAAGAGCCAACTGGAAGCTCAAGGCTAGGGTTGGGGGAGTTGAGGAAGGATGGGTGAGGAGGAAAGGTGACCAAAAGTATGCTTGAAAAGAAATAAATTAAAATGGGCTTCAAAGATGAGGAGGCAAAGGGAACTTCATCGCAGAGAGAGGAGGTCGAATGGTTGAATGTTTGTCCGCCGATGGTGGGGCATATCAGGCAGGTGAAATGAAGCAGGCTAGCGCTTCCGAGTGAATTGGAGAAAAAGGGAACAGTACCTCAGGAGGGAAGACTCAGTGAGACTGGTTGGGCATATAGTGTACATGGATGGGTTTGTGTTTGCGAGGTTTCTAGACGTGTGTTTGGGTAAATATCTGTGCGTTTGTTGCACATCGGGGAGCCATCCAAAAGTGGCAAGTATGTTTCATTGAGGTTTACACAGGCGTGCACATGGATGTAGTGCACACGGTGGCGATTCTCGACTCTTAGAGGTTACATCCGAAAAATTCTGTGGACAATCTGTGTGCTGTGAACCCGTCCACGCTCCCCACTAAGAGGGGAGCAATAGGGACTGGGGACAAGACCCCATTTGTAACTGTGCCCTCTATTATTTTGTTTAGCACCTTTCATGTCAAGAGGATGTTCCAAGGCCCTGATATATGTACACATCTCAGTCACGAACCTTTTTATTTTTTTTTGCATATGTCAGAAACCTGTCTGACCAAAAGTAAAATCAGTTGCATCAGCCACCTTGGCTTTAGTGTATATTATTGGAATCTGTGCATTTAATGCAGGTTAAAAGTGTGGAGTCCTGTAGCTCAGTGGTTAGAGCACTCATCTTACAAGCGAGAGACCTGGGTTCAATTCCCAGCAGGGCGAAACCTTGGGCAAATTTCCTTACTCCTCTTGCCCAATAATAATCCCTCCAAAAACAATTGGTCATTTCAATCCACGCCTGTTTGTGGGACACTACTGTGTGCAATTGGCTGCCACGTTTCTTCCATAAATCTTCAAATGAGCTTTAAAGATGGGTAAGGAGGAAAGGTGACCGAAAGCATGCTTGAAAAGAAAGATCAATTCACTTTACAATATATTCTGTGTCTAAATTCTGTGGAGCGCTTTGAGACGTGCAGAAGATATGAAAAGCTCCATATCAAATGCAAGGACTATTAGTCTTATTAAAGGGTGGCAGAACCACAAGGCGGGGAAGCCTTGGTCTCTTCCCCAAAGTGGAGTATGCAGAGGCCACTCCACCCCAGCCACAAGGGGTTGGATCTGTTGAGTTCTGTAACGGGTTAATAAAATGTTCTGTCTTCTTTTCTGTATCAGGTGTGATACCATCGGAGACAAGCATAAGTATATACCAAGAAATAAATATCCATTTTCATTTTTTTTTAAAAACACTAGAATGATATAGGGGGAGAATGGTAATAAGGGTCTTGAATTAAATTTGTGGGTGGATAAGGAGCTGAGCAAGGATTAAGGTGACAGGGTCAGGGAGACTGATATGGAAGGGAACTCGAATACAATATACAGGTATGCAAGGGGTGGAGGGGGGAGAGACGGCTGGGAGGGGGTGGGGGAGAGAGACGGCGGGGGGGAAGGGGGAGCAAGACGGCTGGGGGGGGAGGGAGAGAGAGACAGCTTGGGGGGGTGGGAGGGGGAGAGAGATGGTGGGGGGGGGTGGGAGAGAGACAGCGGCGGGGGAGGGAGGAGAGAGGGATGGCGGCGGGGGGGGTGGGGGAGAGACGGGGTGGATGTGATAATATATAGATAGATAGAGATGGGGGGGATGTGAGAGAGAAGAGAGACACAGAGACACAGACAGAAAAACACAGAGATGGAGAGAGTGAGTGTGAGAGAGAAAGATATTTACCTCCTGAGGAGATAGGCCCCGAATGCGCGCACACCCCAAATGCGCGCGCTGTGCGTGCATGCGCAGTACGAAAACCCCCAAAATATCGATATTTCGATATATCTCGATATGAGCCCGTCGATATATCTAAATCGGAAAATTTCCATATCGACGGACCCTAAAGGGAACACGAATTGCAAAATTCTGATGTAAGGAGGAGCTGGGGAGTCCGATGAGCAGAGCACTCAAATAGCCTGAACTGCATTTCAGTCACTGAAATGTTTCTCTGCTCCATAACATACACAATTATCAGGAAGTCCCCATAATTTACACTGGGCACAACACCAAGTAAGGGATTTTAGTGACAACCCAACATAGGCCATTTTTTCATGCTTCACTTATGATACAACCTCTGAAAGAGGATCATTTTAAAATGGGATTGCCCGGTTATGGGCCCGACATTCCACTTAGCGTTAATTAAAAGGAGTATTGTCTTTTAAATTTTAAGATTATGCAATGTTATGGAAAATTCTTAAATTTAGTCTTAAATTGGAACCTGATTTTTTTTTAGAATACAGAAAACCAACCACCTTCCGAATTAAGACTAAACAAAGAGTAGGGTTAAACTGGTCTTTCTCAGATTGGCGGGATGTGACTAGTAGAGTGCCACAAGGATCAGTCCTTGGGCTTCAGCTATTTATCATCTATATCAACCATCTAGATAAGGACATCAAGCTTAATATATCTAAATTTGCTGATGATACAAAACTAGGAGGAAGTGTTAATACCAAGGATGACAATTAAAAAATGCAGCGCGATATACATAGGTTAGGTGAGTGGGCAGGTAGGTGGCAGATGAAGTATAATGTAAGGAAATGCAAAGTCATCCACCTAGGTCGCAAAAACAGCAGGACGGGTTATTTTTTAGAGGGGGAGAGATTGGAAAGTGTTAGCGTGCAGAGAGACTTGGGTGTCCTTGTACACCGAACACAGAAAATTAGTATGCAGGTGCAGTAGGCAATTAGGAAGGCTAACGGTATGTTAGCTTTCATTATGAAAGGGTTGGAGTATAAGAGTAGGGAAGTCATGCTGCAGCTGTATAGGGCCCTGGTGAGACCACACCTGGAATACGGTGTGCAGTTTTGGTCTCCTTATTTAAGAAAGGTTGTACTTGCCTTGGAGGGAGTGTAGCGTAGGTTTACTAGGCTAGTACCTGGAATGAGGGGGATGAGTTATGACGATAGGTTGATTTATTTGGGCCTATATTCTCTGGAATATAGAAGAATTAGAGGGGATCTTATAGAAACCTATAAGATTATTAAGAAGCACGACAAAGTAGATAATGGGAGATTGTTTCCCCTGGTTGGAGAATCTAAAACCAGGGGTCACAGTCTTAAAATTAGGGGTCAGCCCTTTCACACTGAGTTGAAAAAAAACTTCTTCACTCAGAAGGTGATGAATGTATGGAATTATTTACCCCAAAGGGCTGTTGATGCTCAGTCCTTGAACATATTCAAGACTGAGTTAGATAGATTTCTCATTTATTAAGAGATTAAGGGGTATGGGGATAAGGCAGGTAGCTGGAGTTAGAATGGAATATCAGCCATGATTGAATGGCGGGGCAGGCTCGATGGGCCGAATGGCCTACTTCTGCTCCTATTTCTTATTATGTTCTTAAATTAAGAATTTTTTAAAATTACAGTTTAAAACTATGTGGCATTTTGGACCTATCATATTTTAGACCTCAATTGCCATTTCACAACACTTGTAAATTCCCATCTGATTCAGAAACATTTTCAGCCTTTAACCCTGTTTCCCCAATGCCTGGTTTTGTTCGGTGTGTAAGCTATAATTAGTTATGTTTACCCTCATTCTAATTGTGAATTTGAAACAAATGGCATGTGACAACTTTCCTCTGTAACATTTTTACATTGTTGATCTGTGACATTTAATTTCTTCTCATTGCATTACAACAGCAAAGGCTGGATTGTAATTACTTGGTGTGTCAACTAAAGGACTGTTCCTTGTTTCAGGCAACATTCACAATATCATATTAAAAAGAATAAGTAAGTGCTCTGTATGATCAATTAATAGGTCACAGCAAATGTTATATTTTGTAATGACTTTAAGAATCTATCTGTAATGACTGAGGACTTACCAACATTCCGCTTTTACATATATTCCTTTGGGGTAAAGATCTTTGAATAATGCTAACACAGTTTTATTATATACAGCAAAAATAACATGGGATTACTATTGCTCCTGAAATTCCTACTCTTAAGACAAGGTCTACCAAAGCATATTGGCTCCAGTGATAGCATTCTCGCTTCTGGGACAGTATGATGTGGGTTCAAGCCCCAAATCAGGCAGGTTACGTTGACAATCATAAAACGTTCCAGGGAAATCTTATTCTTGTTTTCAAGGCAGTAAACAGTACAAATAAATCAAACCCTAACAATGGGGTGAAAATACAATGTTTCCGATCTGATCATTGCTGAATAGGTTATGGAGCATTGCATGAAAATACCAGCTAGACTCAATTGGTAGCATTCTCACCTCTGGGTAAGAAGGATGTGGATACGTCTTTGTCAAGTTATTAAGCTTTGAGAGAATGCTACATTGTTAGAAGTGATGGGATGTTCAACTGGAATAGAAGTTGAAGATCCATGGCACTACTTGAGAAGAGAGTTTCTCTGGTGTCCTGATAAGAAACCCATAGATACAATTGCTCATTCACTTTATGGCTAATTGTGAGACATTGCTCTGTACAAATTAGTTTCTTTGTCTACAGTCTTAACAACAATAGTCACTTATAACTGTTATAGTACCCCTCAGGCAGGGGAGCACTTAAATACATAGTCACTATACTTTAGAGCAGCGGTTTCCAAACTGTGGGAATCTTTGGCTGGGGGGGCGTGGAGCTTTGGAGTCTTGAGCCCCCGAGTGCATGTGGAGCTGAGGTGGAGCCGAGGACCCGAGACCCGAGTGTGCAGAGCCGAGGCAGAGCTGAGTGTGAAGGAGTGGGGTGAGGGGGGTGGGGGGCGCAACAAAAACATTGCGGGGGCTATTCAAAGTTTGGAAACCACTGCTTTAGATGATAAGCACTCTGAGACATTTCAGTGACGTGATGAGGTGCTATATCAGATGCAAGGCTTATTGTTATTTTCCCACTGATTCCTAAAAACTAACAGTGGCTGTGAGTCCCCTGCACTCCATTCTAGTTCCCCAATTTCCAGATGACTATTTTGCTAATTTACTAGAAGGACAAGATTCTTGGCCCCGAGTGGAGCTGGCTTCAGGAGATACCACCTGAGATAACCCAGATACCCTGATAGTGCATTGAAATCGGATCAAAAAAACGATAGCAGGCTGGAGATCTTTTAGCCAAACAAATTGCATTTGTGTAGCGCCTTTCACACCAGGAGGATGTCCCAAAGTGCTGTAGAATGTTCCACCATTTGTGCTGAAATGAGGGAATAGAGAACTTTCGCAATGCAGCCCAGTTTTTCGCTGTGAATGAAAAACTAATGTTCCATAACAGATTCAGTATCGTATTTGGTCACTATTGGAATCAAAAGCTTTATCCTATATGAAGGGCATTATGTAAACAACAACAACACAATTACACTTGTATAGCGCCTTTCATATCAGGAGGACGTCCCAAGGTGCTGGACAGTCACTGTGTCAGACTAAAGGCAAGTTCTTGTTATTATTGAATCTGATATGTGGCCCCTGGTTGCCCATATCCCACTGAACACTCTGCTCACAGTCTCCACAAGTGTGTTTTCGCTACCACTGTCCCCCAGCACTGCCACCCCTGGCAAATGCTCCCCTTCTACTCTCAATCAGTCCTTTTCTCTCACTGCTCTCGCTCTTGCCTTCTCTTTCCTGGATCCCATCACCGCCTCCCTCTGCTCCATTAAGGCTTCCAGCGATGGTTGTCCCAAAGAAGCCATCCTGACTGCCCCATCGCCCACACTCCGAAGTCCAATACCCCTTTCTTCATCCACGCTTACCCTTCCCAACTCCACACCACCCACCTTCCACTGTCAATTCTCCACGAGGGCCTAAAACCCACACCACCCTCCCTCCTAAGCCCTCCTCCACCAGCATACTCACATTGCCCTCCAAAATGTCCGCTCCCTCTCCAATAAAGTCTTCATGACCAATGACCTCACTCTGGACAAGCACATCAACATTCCTCAAGTCCTACCTAACAAACTGGCTTCATTTTGTCTCTCCATCATCCTGCACTTCTCCTCCTATTATACAACGTACGACTATATTAAAGTTTGCTAGTATTAAAGTACAATACTGTAGAGTTACCCCAAGTACCCCTTCTTGCCTATGTGTGTTATTTTCTGTGTTTTGTGTGTTATTTTGTGTGTTTTGTGTGTTATTTAGTGGGTTTAAGGTCTGAAAATGTTGTGAAAAGAACGCATCTCAGGTTATATATGGGATCGCATGGGAAACCGCGTTTCGATTTAGGACCTTTTGATCTGAGTACCGTTTTTCAGGAACGCAACCCTGTCCTAAATAGAGGTTCACCTGTGCTTGTTAATAATCCTATAATCATTGTACTTGGTACAGTGACTTATAGGCATATAGGCAAGATGCCTCAAAAAGATTTTCAGGCTGTATGTAAACTGTAGTGACTGTGTATTTGTGAACTTTGTATCTTGAGTTTTTTTCAATTTTGCTCTTCCTCACATGGTCTTCAAAGGAAACTTGCAAACTTTTATTTCTCATCTTAACAAAAATCTGACAAAAGTTCTTAATGTTCAGCTCGAAACTTGAAGTGAAATTTGACCATATTTCATAATCCTATGAATTTCAAATCAGATCAATGGATTTAGTCAGACTCGAAATTTAGGAAATTAACTTCTACTGAATACTTTCAAGATTTGCCTGCTTTTCTCTCAAGGATAATATTATTTGCCAAAAATGGAATATTTGATTTTCAGGTATCTCAGAGTTTCAAAAATTCAGAGAAGAAAGCTCTTTTAGTTCAGAATAATAATCCTTGCATTTGATGCATCGCCTTATCACATTTTTGAGACATCTCTAAGCGAGTCACAGAATATACTATAAAGTGAATTAGTTATATTTTGGGGCCAAAACTCAGCAGCCAATTACACACTGTAGTGTCCCACAAACAGTCCTGGATTGAAGTGATCAATTAAAAAAAAAAAAATTTTGAAGGAATTATTACCCCCAGTGAAGCGATCAATCAATTGACTAACAAATATGTTCCTACTTACTGTTAGGTAAACAGGGACATGTAGAGAAAGAAAACTTGACTGACATTACACCCTACTAGGAATCAAACCTAGGTCTCTCGCTTGTGAGGCGTGCTCAAACCACAGAGCTACAGGACTCCACAATCTCCCTAGGATACCCGCTGCGCTGTCCTACCATCATAATCTGGCCTCAAAATAACTTTGTCAGATTTGGTAATCTGTTCCATTAAATACCTTCTGGGAAAAAAACACTTTTTAGTATCTGTCCTGAAATTGACTTTGTAATTGTAAGCCTGTGTTCTCTTGTCCTTCCATCTTGGTGCATCAAAAAGTATCAGGAAGTAATATAATCCTTATGCAATAATAATAATAATCCTTGCATTTGATATAGAGCCTCTTCTCATCTTTGAGACGTCTCAAAGAGCTTTATAGTATATGCTTTAACGTGACTATATTTAGTGAGCCAAATGCAGCAGCGAAGTGTCCAACAAACAGTCATGGATTGAGTGACCAATTCCTTTACTGAGGATTCTTTTTTAAGCAAAATAAATTAATCACTGATGTTTTCAAAGAGCCTTAATATGTCTGAGTCAGGAATATGCTGATTCAAAATATTAGGCCAGAAATGCAATGTTATACGATAATGTAAATTGTTTCGCCGTGCTTAATTGTTAGCTATCTGTACCTCTAAATTATAGCTCAAAAACCCAGCACGAAGGAGGCACCCTGTTGATTGACTGCTAGAGGCTGTCCTTATTGGTCTCTCGCAGTCCAGAAATGCAGGTTGTGATATAAATAACAGCATTTACTTATTTAACATAAGACTAAAAATCCTTACATTTGATTTAACATCTTTCACATCAAGAGGATCTCTCAATATGCTTCACAGGATTCATCATAAAGTGTAGTGTAACTTTGTGCAGTTGAAGCTTGTCAATGATCTTTCTTACAAAACTGCAAAAATTATTTGGATAAAATTCCATTGCTAATAGTGAAGGCAAAATCGAATGCACGATAGTTAACACTACACAATGGTGACGAATCCCAGAAAATTTCTGAACAAAATTATTTTATCTCATTTCGTTCAATTCTGTTAACTGAAGCCTCCTTACTCCACGTATTTCCATTTGTCTAGCAGTAGAAATAAATCTGGTTGTTAGTCGATTAGCAGATCGTTTTTGCAGGGATAATATTCCATTCCCAAATCTATCCCAAATGTAAGGATTATTATTATAAATATACTATAGTTAATGAAAATACTATTTGAGGTGGGTATGTTCAAGGATGTAACAGCATTCTGGGTTTAGTTATCTCAGTAAGGTATTGGAGTTTACAGTTTCTGATTTCATGGTACAGTATTGTTCAATTGTCCATTCCACGTTCTGCTAAACATGACTGAGAGAGTGGTATTTTAAAGCACATGTTACACTTGGAGTGGCATATATATGCACATGAATATTGTATTTTTAGTTGCAATACTTGAAGACTTCAATCATCCCAATTTCTGAAGAGAATAGACAGAATTGAATTTGAATACATTTCACTTTGTAGAATGAGAAATCCATTAGGTTACAAATGTAATGCAGACAACAGTAGAAACATAGTGTCTTAGCATATGATACCTTGTGAGCGATTAAAGACCCCTGCCTTAATGGCTTATGTGGAATTATGTGTTATCCCACGTGGATAAGAGTACATTTTTAAAAAATTGTGTGGGGGATTGCGTTGGGGGATGTCAAGTGTACTCTCCCCTATGGTGCCTGAAATGTTTTCCTTCCACAAGGTTAGCTTTCTTGAACCTGCTTGAAAAATATCTCCAAAGGAGGCAACTGATATCACTTCACAAGCCATCTGGCAAATAATTAATTTCTGCTGAAAAACTCCATTAGAGAAATGAAGTGCAGTATTCTAAATCTAGTGATTTCTGGTTTTGTTTCAGATTTCCAGCATCTGCTGTATTTTGTGTTTTGCTCTAAATCAAATGACAATTTAGCAGTGATTAGAATCTGCATTTCAACGATGGTTTGATACTGGAGAAAGTGACCATTACACTTGCTCCTCATCCAAAGGGATTATCATTGATTTTTAATCTAAAAAGTTAGAATGAAACATTCTTTTGGTTGGTGCATACATTTACAGGATAATAATGATAATAATCCTGGCATTTGATACGCAGAATATCAGCAGAGTTAATATAAACAATGAGCTTTATGCAATTCCCAATTATCCACCATTTAAACAAACAACAACTTGCATTCATATAGTGTCCTTCATATTGGATATGGTCTTGCAGCGCTTCACAGAGACCAGGTCAGGTGTTGAGCTGAGAGAGAAGGTGGAAGGGAGAGGAAGAGGAGGAGACCAGAAATGTGTTAAAGGGATAGATTTTTAAACCAGATTTAATATAGATAGAGAAGGTGTAAGGCTAAGGGGGTTCAGGGAAGGAGTTCCAGAAGGCAGGAGCATATAAAGCAAATATTATTTGCATTTGATGTAGCTACTTTCACATCAGGGGAACATCTCAAAGTGCTTCACGGGAGTTAAGTCCAGTGACTGTTTCGTAGGAGAGTGAAGAACCCAATTTGTGCATAACAATCAATGTCCTGCAAACACCAATTGAGTGAGTGACCAATTTTATCACCAATGGAAACAGGGATTCTTCCCCAGTCACTCCTATTAACACTGCAATTCAAAGCTCTGATAACTAGCGTGGTCCTAGCTGGACAAGCAATAGCAACAAAATTACACTTGTAGAGTTCTGAGACGTCTAGAAGATACCTATATACCTATATCAAATGCAAGGAGAGAAAGGAGCGAAGCTGGGAAGCAATGACTTGTTCCAGGGACTTGGAGAGGAATAGGAGATTGGAGATGGGGCGATAGCTGGAGAGAAGGGATGGGTCCAGAGAAGGTTATTTCAAGATGGCGATGATGACAGCAGTTTTTAGAGGGCTGGGGACAGTGTCAGTGGATAGGGAGAGGTTGATGACATCAGTTAGGAGGGGGGGCTAGGAGATGGAGCTGGGAGATGAGGAGGGAGGTGGGGATGAGATCAAAGGAGTAGGTGGTGGGTTTCATTTTACGAAGGAGAGCAGAGAGGGCGGGGGGAGAGTTAGGGTCGAAGGCATGTAGTGGGGAGTGAGAGGGAGGTGGATCTTGGGGGAGAGGAAGTGGGGATCCTTGTCCTTATTTTCAAGGCCCTACACAAATTTGTCCACTCCTACCTCTTTGACCTGCTGACCCCTATCAACATGTCCCTCCGTTTAGCAGGCTCCAGCCTGCTCCATGTCTCCTGCCCTATCATCGATGCTATCATTCAAAGCGCTCTGAGATACCGTCCGGCATGGAGGGTGCTATATAAATCCAAGTTATTGTTGCCCGGGCTTTCAGCCTCTCTGCCCCACATTTTGGAACTCCGTCCCACAATCCCTTCGCCTTGCTCCCTCCCTTGCCTCTTTCAAAATCAGTCTCAAGACTCTCCTCTTTGACTTTCAACCACCCTCCTTCCTCTCTACCCTCCCTCATCCCAACCCAACCCCCAGCCTCTAAGTTCGGGGCCTGAACCCTGACTGTCCAGCGCCTTGGGACGTCCTCCCGATGTGAAAGGCGCTCTACAAGTGTAATTTTGTTGTTGTTGTTCAATTCTGGACTGGCCATGTGGACAACACAGGTCTTTTCTGTATATTCCTGCGTTCCAAGTACATATTACATTTACAGCATGCTGGCACATGCACAGATACACAGATTTATTTTTCCCCATCATATCAACCTGTAGCAAAAGGTGTAACACAGCAGGTGAATTTTACTGGAAGCACTTGAAGGTGATTTCCCAACTGAGTAATCTTTCCCTGAAAGAACTTCAAAAAGAATTGTAATTTCAATTATTATGCATTAAAGTGACTACACAGGAGGATTTTCCTAAGATGTGGGTAATTAATGCCTGGCAACCCTTTGCAGGATTCTATGTTTGAAACGCAACATACTCTATTTGCTTTTGCAGCAGACAAGCAGAGACCAGAGTATTATTTCACTTCTTCAGCAGCAGCTCACTAAAGAATAAGGATATAAAATGCCAGGTGTCTTCGGTAACTTTCAAGACAATTAATTAATGAGACTGAGTGCTTGTGCACTCAACATTATCTGATTTCTAGACAGGAAGTCTTACTTAAACGATGAAAAGGGAAATTTCCTGGATCCATGTTTTAATTTGGCCAATATTGCATGCTTTCGCACCAAACGGAGTGAAATGAAATAGGCCAGTGTCCGTCAAACGGAGAGAGTGGGCAGGTTGGTATGGTTTTAGCAGGTCGCAGAGGCAGGGAGGGGCAAACTGTGATGGGCTTTAAAAGTGAGGTGGAGAATGCAAAACGGATCATGGGACAGCATAAAGGACAGTTGAGAGTCAAATTGGACACCAAAGTTTCGTACTGGCTTATTGAGGTGGAGAATGAATCCATGAATAGTAATACTGTCAGCACCTGAGGGTGCCAAGCAGGAGGATCTCAGTCCTGTTGACATTCAACTGGAGAAGGTTAAGTCTCATCCAGAACTCGGTATCCTGGAGGGGACGGTGATTGCTGGGATAATTGTTTTATGATGCTTTCAACCTTTTCCAGCTAGAATTTGTTTTGGGAGTAGGCTTAACAATTGCTCATAAATCCATTGATTTTCCGAGCAATGTTTTTCGCAGCAAAGTGTGATCTGCACAGTTTGTTAAAGTGTTTTTTGTTTTTAACGAGATTACATGAAGCAAATTCAAACACTGCATTTTTTATTTATGTCTGGTAAGTGTTTTCCTTTGCAGGGGACATGACCATGGATTTAAATCTTTCATTTTCCTACTTGAATCTGCACCTTTGGTTTGGATAAACGTTATTTGTGTTAACAACAATAAAGTGTATTCACATAGCATCCTTCCCACAGGGCAGCATCTTTGAGTGCTAAGAAGAGCAGGGAGTTAACAAGCCTTGCAAAAGTAGTCTCAAACAAGGTGCACCTATATTAAACTCAGGCGCAGCTATTGAACCACAATTATTGAATGATGCACAATGAGCTTCACAATTTACGCATTGAAATGTGTGGTGAATTGAAGCAGTCATAGAAACTGTTCCTAAGTTCCTGGATGCATTGCAGCACCAAATTATAAACAGAGATAAAGGTTACAGTGCTCCTCAACCTATTCCTTGTTTAATTAGCAAAAGCAACACATCAAGAAATAATCGTAACTTTATTAGGGTAAACGGTCTCTCCCATTTAAAAATCAACTTGCTGCTCGCTATCTCTCTGATTCACTGCTCCCCTAGATCAGCCCAATGTCAAGTAATAAAAGGAAACTGACTATTGTTTCCTGGTTTACACTGTGCATTTGCTAATTCCAAATAAGAAATTTACACATTGGTAGAGGAATCACAGTGTTTACATTCTTTATAAGAAATCCGATCACCTATAACAATTTTAGTGGTACAGTAAAAGCCCGTTTATCCAGCACCCTCGGGACCTGGCCAATGCCAATTAAAGCGCGTGTCGGATATTCGGCCGAAAACACACAAAAAAAATTACATGATAAAAAACATTGCGCCGGATAAATTACAGTTAATCGAATGGGACCTTTTTTTTTGAGGTGCCGGTTATACGGAAGTTACGGTTGATCGGGTCATGGATAAATGGGCTTTTACTGTACTTGATTATCAATTCTCATTTGCAGCCCACTTTGTCAAAACCACTGTGACATTTCCACAACCACGATGAGGAAATTACTTATAAAATACAGAGTGTAAAATAACCATAAACAGTACAAAATCTCAACCCTGCTGAGCCGCTTCCTATGCTCAGTGAGCATGTTTCCTGCCCTATCTGCCCACACTATGGGCAGGCTTTTTGCCACTCTGTCCAACTATCTGGAACTCCATCCCAGTGACCCTCCAACTCACTTCCTCCATTACTTTTAAGGTTAGTCCTAAGACTTTCCTCTTTGACCACATGTTCAGTCATCCTTCCAATTCCCACACCATCAGCTAAAGTGCTAGGCATTACTGTGTAAATTCTCCCTACGTGTAAGGTGCTATATAAATGTAAATTTGTATTGCAAAATTGTAAAGTCTACCCCAGAGAATTTTCCCCGTAGAATGGAAGACATTGAGAACATCACATCTGTGCCAAGTTGAATGAGCCGTGCTACAGTTTGATACTTAGATGTTGGTTAGAATCAGACTTCTAGTGTACTAGATGTATACAGCACATGACAGTCTTGTTAGTGCTTTCCTTTTTTTCACCAATAAACATACGCATGCGATTGACTTATAATTCGTAAGACAGATTGAGCTCTGGGACCACACGGCAATGTTATGTGCCAGATGCTGAAGATCATTATGACGTTAGTGGCCTGTGGTGCTGAGATGTCCTACACACACCATTAGTGGCAGAATCAGAGTTGGGCATATGGAAGATAAAGCTGTCATGTCATAGAACGTTGCTTTCTTTTCACTGAAAAATGTCTTTGCCCTGAAAAATAAATAAGAGCGAAAATAAAAGCAGCCAATGGCTGCTTGGAAAAGAACACAATCGTATGACTGCTGATTTGTGGCAGATCAATTCATTTTTTCACTGCTATTCTAAAGACGTATCTGCACAAAAGATACATTCCATCATAAAGAAAGAATATTGTAATGTTATTTGATCCACAACACAATTTAGATTCACTTGGTTCTTTAATTCCAACTTTACAAATCAACCTCTTTCAAATCTGCCCAGTCACTTTCCCAGAATCCTTTTGTCCTTGCATCATCCATATTCAATTGCCACTAATACCCTTAAAGTAATATGCAACAAATATAGTTTGCCTTGTTTGTTCGTGTTTTATGGACTTTATGCCAACAACCATCTCAGTCTTTCATACAACTCTCAGTTTGAGTAATCTGCGGTACAGATGAGGGACAGCAGTTTCCTGCTAGGAGCTAATTATGTTTGAATTACTTATGTATCCTCCAGTGCTGCGGAGAAAGTCTTTGTAGAAGCTGCATGCAAGACTTATCTCGCCTGCAAGCTAACATCATATTGCTGGCCACAGTACCTGATTGCACAGAGGGTCGTCCAACGACTCTTCATGATCAGGTCCAGGAAAACAATCATTATAACATCTCATATCCACTATAAACAGTGGATGAACAACATGACATTATCCAGTTCCATTTTAGATTTCTGATCTAAACTTGTCTCTCTGATATGTTGTCTCCCTTACTCAATAAAATTGCTAGTTTGGCTTTAAGAGTCATTTGAAGGGCTGTGTTACTTTTGTGGTGGTTTCAATAGATAGACCTTGTTCCTGAAATGGCTGCTAGAAGCACCTTTGAAAATTGACCTTTATTTATGCTGGGAAACAGATTGCACAGCCACAGGCACTCCAGCTGCAATGGTGTGAATTTTCTCCTAACGCTGTGGATTTTTCTAATAAAAATGACAAATAGTGTTATTAGTGTTCTTGCTGCGATCTTTTTGTATTTTATTTTCTCCTCATCAATTTTTCCCCCTCTAGTTCTCGTTTCTCTGCATGATCACATTTGACCTTCTTATTTTCTGTCCTATTACCCCAATGGTTTTGTCCATGAGCCTTCTCTAATACATCATCTAATTAACCATTCCTGCGCCTCAACAATGACCAGGCTTTTTTTCAACAGTGCATGAGACATCGCAGTAGAGCAAAGTTTATTTTGCATTTTATATTTTTTTTGCTGTAGTACTTTTCACATCTTCTGGATGTCTCAAAGCACTTTGTAGAATATACTGTAAAGTGAATTCACTATTTGTGGGTGAAATGCTCCAGCCAATCCCGCACAGCTATCTATGAGCTGTCCACACATCTCAAACACATGCTGGACAGGAGTAAAAGCTTCCTTAACCAGGCACATTGAGTCCAATGACAGCCCTCTACCTTAGACAAAATCAGCTGTCATCTCACAGATCTGCTGTTGTCTGCTCTGTAGATCCACCACTATTACCACCACTCGGCAAACTGAGAAAACTCCTTTACATGTTGTCGTGATTGTGTTACCATTGACAACATTATCCTAAGTGTATTATAGAATGTTGAACAGGTACTAGAATAGGAAAGCTACTATTTTCGTTCTTTTTTTAAGTGCAATGGAGGAGAGCTGCTGTCAATAGGAACACAAACATATTGTATTTATATGGAGCTCTTCACGTAGGATAACATTTTAGAGCACTTCACAAAGATAGGATTCGATACCGAGAAAATGAGTAAGAGGAGGAGGTGGTGTAAGAGGACTATGGGCATGGTAGGAGACCTAGATTTTTAGGCGTGATACAGACATTGATAGCAAGGGAATAAGACAAAGGGATAGAGGGTGGAGTTTCAACAACAACAAAATTACTTTTATATACTGTAGTGCCTTTCCATCAGGAGAATGTCCCAAGGACAGTCAATGTTTCAGACACGAGTTGGGGTCGGGATCCGGGAGGGTGGAGGGAAAGGAGGTGATTGGGTTGATGGCTAGAACCGTCGAAGAGGAGGATCTTCAGGCGGGACTTGAAGGAGGCTGGGGAGGGGTAAAGCAGAGTGACTGCGGGATGGAATTCCAGAGGTTAGGAGCAGAATGGCTGAAAGCTTGCCTACCGATGGTGGGATGGGTGGGTCAGAGTACATGAAGCAGGCCGAAGCCCGCTTGGTGGAGGGAGCGGGTAGTTGATAGGGGGTTCCGAGGTCACAGAGGTAGGGTGGGGCAAGACCATAGAGGGCTTTGAAGATGAGGACCAGGATCTTGAATTGAATCCTCTGGGTGATTGGAAGCCAATGGCAAGAATGGGGGAGATGGGGTTCATGGAGCTTGGAATGGTAGAAGACATGGGCTGCAGAGTTCTGGATGATCTGCAGCTTATGGAGGGAAGAGTTGAGAAGGTCGACAATCAGGGCATTGGCATAATCCAGCCTGGATGTGATGTAGGCATGAATGAGAGTTTCTATAGTCTGAGGGGTGAGGTAGTGGTGGAGTTGGACAATGTTGCGGAGGTGAGGGAAGGCAGAGCGGGTCATGACTTTGACGTGGGGGAGGAAAGACAATTGAGGATCAAACAAGACCCAAGTTTCCTGACTGGCTTGGGGAGATGAAGAGTGCAACCATGGAGGTTGATGGTGCCAGTGCCTGATGTGTGAAGGCGCTGACGTGAGCCAATCGGGAAGGCCTCAGTTTTGTTTACATTCAACTGTAGCTCTCATCCAGGATTTGATGTGTGATAGGCAGTCTGTCAGGACAGGTGGTCCTGGAATTGAGGATAGAGGCAGAAATATAGAGTTGGTGTCATCCACATACATGTGGAAGTTGACCCCAGTTGCAGATGATGTCGCCAAGGGGGAGCATGTAGATATTGAAAAGTAGGGGGGCAAGGACAGAGCCCCGGGTGGACGCCGCAGGTGACAGTGTGTGGCTGGAGGAGAGGCCATTGGTGCCAACAAAGTGGAGACTGAGAAAGGTAAGAGTCGAATCAGGTGAGGGCAGGTCCATGAAGATTGAGCAGGGAGTAGAAGGGGTGTAGGAGGATGGAGTGGTCGAAAATGTTGAAGGCAGCAGAGATTAAGGTCATAATATCTGAAGGCTCAGACACTTGTTGTGAAGCAGAGTGGTGGGGAGCACACAACAGGCCTGGGATAAGAGAAGACAACAGAAATAGGGATGTGTCAGGGAATTATAAATGAGAGTGAGGACCTTGAAGTGAATCTGTTGGGTGGGTGACTGGGAGGCATGGAGCTTGGAGGAAGATTGAAGTGATTGGTTTGTATTCAAAGTTTTGTGTGAATGAGGTTGGAGGTGCCTTGGGACGTCCTAATGCCTTGGAATGTCCTAAAAACGTGAAAGGAGCTATACAAATTTTGTAATTGTGTTGTTGTTATTGTTGTTGAGGTGGAGAAGTTTTAGAATCAGTTATCCTTATGGATGGTAGACTTTTATGTAATTTATTTCAAATTATTTTCATTGTAAATGATTTTTTGTATTGAACTGACTGCATATTTTGTGGGCGGAACGTGGCGGTCAAGAATTCACACCAGAGGCCCGCAATCAATGGATTCAGTGACCAAATTAATATTTATTCATTCATTTTGAAGCGATTATTACCTCCAGAAAAAATTATCTGCCAATCAACTAACATCCAGGTTCCTACTTACTGGTAGGTAAACAGAGGTGTGTGAAGTGAGGAAGTCTGCCCAACGTTTCGCACTGCCCGGGAATCAAACGCAAATGTGAGATAAGCGTGGAGACAGACAAAGTAGAGGCAGACAGGTTATCAGGGGGATGGCAGACACAATCATGAAAGGATAATGGGTATTGATGGCTTTTCTCACCCGATATACAGTGTGACAAAAGATCAGCATCAGTTCACAGAACCTTTTTAGAGTGAATGCTGAAAAAGTGCACTTCAAGCAGGTCTTGTATTTGACAGTCAGACAGAGCAGGATTAATATGCACATTTTCAACGACAATTTCAATAAAGCATTTAGATGAATGCCTGTACTTTTCACCTTCAAGGCCATTCACAGCCTTGCACCCCACTACCTTTCCGACCTGCTGTCCTCCTATGAACCTCTCCACCACTTCCTTTCAGCGGGCACCGGCCTGCTTCATGTCCCCCGCCTGACCCACTCTACCATTGGCGGACAGACTTTCAGCATCTCTGCCCCCACACTCTGGAACTCCATCCCACAGTCCCATTGCCTCACTCCCTCCCTCGCCTTCTTCAAGCCTGGTCTCAAGATCCTCCTCTTAGATCATGCCTTCTGCTGTCCTCCCAATTCTCTCCCTCCCCTCTTAACACTCTATTGCCCCTCCCACCTACCCTGCCCCTCTCCTTTGCTCGAGTCCCGACCCAACGAGAGGGGAAGGACGCCCCAAGGCGCTGGACAGTATTTCAGACCCGAGCTAGGCATAGCGATTCAGAAGCATGGAGGGCAGGTGGTAAGGAGGTGGATCAAAAGTACTGTCGAAGAGGAGGGTCTTGAAGGAAGCAAGGGATGGGATGAGGTGGAGGGTCTGCACATGGAGGTCCAGAGGGTGGGGCAGAGTGGCTGAAGGCCCACCCACCAATACTGGGATAGTTGAGGGGGGAACGTGTAACAAGCCAGCATCCGCTGAATGGAGGAAGCAGGCAGGTTGGTAGGGATTAGGAGGTCACAGAAGAAGGGGGGAGCGAAGTCATGAAGGGCTTTAAAGGTGAGGACCAGAATCTTGAAATGTTTCCTCAGTGTGATGGGAAGCCAGATTTGGGTGGGGGTGATATTTGTGGAATCCTGTAACTCAGTGGTTAGTACACTTGCCCTGCATCCAAGAGACCTGGGTTTAATTCCCAGCAGGCCAAAACCTTAGGCAAGTTTCCTTACTCCACATGTCTAATAGTAATCCCTCAAAAACAAAAATAATAAATTGGTTATTTCAATTCAGTTGTTTGTTAAGTTATTTGTGGGACACTGCCATGAGTAATTGGCTGTCGTATTTCTCCCACAAATATACAGTCAAGTCACTTTGCAGTATATTCTGTGAAGTGCTTTGAGACATTTAGAGTACTTGAGAAGCATATACCATATGCAAGGATTATATTATGATATGGTTCACAGGTCCTAGTTTGGGAGAGGACATGGGCTGCAGAGTTCTGGATGATCTGCAGGCTGTGGAGGCAGGAGTTGGGGAGGCCGACAAGCAAAGAGTTTCCATAATCAAACCTGGATGTCATGAATGAATGGATGGGAGTTTTGGCGGCCTGTGGTGTGAGACAGTGGCAGAGCCAGGCAATGTTGCGGAGATGTGGGAAGGCAGAGCATCTCATTGCATAGATGTGGGGTAGAAAGGATAGTTGAGGGTCGAACAAGACGCAAAGGTTCCAGACTGGCTTAGTGAGATGGAGTTTGCATCCTTGGATGATGCTGTCAGCAACCGAGGTGTGGAGGCATTGACGGGAAGCCAAACGAGGGCCTCGATCTTGTTGACATTCAACTGAAGAAAGTTACCTCTTATTCTGTCAAGACAGCTGTGGTCCTGGAGTCAATGGTGGAGGCAGAGAGATACAATTGATTGTAATCCGCATACATGTGGAAGTTCACCCCATGTCTACGGATGATGTCACCAAGAAGAAGCATGTAGATGTTGAAGAGTAGGGGATCAAAGACGGAGCCCTGAGCAACATTGCACGAGACAGTGCAGAGGCTTGAGGAGAAACCATTTGTGGTGATGAAGTGGAGACAGTGTGAAAGGTACTGACTGAAACATTCAAGGACAGAACCATAAAGGTTGAGGTGAGAGGAGAGACGGTGGATGAGGATAGAGTGGTTGACGATGTCGAAGGCAGCAGGATGAGGAGGCAGAGGGAGCACTGATCAAAGATGGACAGAATGTAATTTGTCACTTTGAACAGAGCTATTTCTGTGCTGTGAGTGGCATGGTAACTTTATTGGAAGGGTCTGTGAGGGGAGTGGCGGGAGAAGAAGGAGCAAAGCTGGGAAGCAATGACTTGTTCTAAGACTTTGGAGAGAAAAAGGAGGTTAGAGATGCAATGTTAATTTGAGAAGAAGAATGGGTCCAGGGAGGGTTTTTTAAGGATGAGAATAATGATGGCCATTTTTAAAAGAGTGGGAATGGTGCCAATGGACAGCTAGAGGTTAAATTATTCTTTTAAAAGCTTGAGTTCTGAAATATTTTAGATGATAAGCTGTGTGATACTCTAGTTTGCCATTTTTACATGTGTTTCCTAGTTTATTGGAATTAGATTTTTAGTAACTGGCAAAAAGGCATAGCGAAAGAGCAGAGGACTGCAGTTAAAGTATTGGGGGTTTTTTGGTCAGCCGGATGTCTGAAACATCAGGAAACCTATCACTACACTGAAGAGAATTTCAAACTAATCTGAGAATTCCATGCATCCCACCTATACATGGAAATTACAGAAGTTAGCTCAGTGGAGGAGATAAAACTAGTTTAAATATGTTGGACCAAATAGTTTCCTCTTACGTTGCAATTTCTATGTAAATTGGGCAGAACATTTACTTTTGTCAAACAGATGTTTGAGTTGAGAATTCATGCAACTTGACCGCATCGTTTACATCAGATTTTCACACAAAGACATTGAAGTTGCCAATCATATGATTGAATAGATGCCAGTCGAGGGTTAACAGTGTAATTTTCTCTGAGTATAATAATCCAGGAGGATTTGAGAGATAAAGCAATTACTTCTACTCTTCCAGAATATCTCTGAGACTGAGCACATCTGTAGAACACCACATTTAGATTCAAATTTGCAGTGTTTTATATCACGTTCAAGGCCTGCCTCAAGACATAGTTTGAATTATATTAACAAAGTACAATAAAATGACTTCAACATTCTACAAGTTATCTACAAATGCATTAGGATAAATTGTCAAAATGTACATTTGGCTCACATCCACATAAAAATATACACCCCCACCCATCATTAAATTATTAAATCAATATAAGTATCATATATGTAGATTTAGAATTACAGCAATGTTTAGCAGCTGGAGTGTATTTGCAATTATTTCCTCTATCATGACAATCATTATGACTAGGAGGAGCTCATTGCACCAATTGTGTCTGTACTGTCCTTTTGCAAAATTATTCAGTCCCGTTACCTACCTTTTCTCCATTCCCCCGCAAACTACTCCTTTTTAGATACCTGTCTAGCACCCTCTTGAAAAAGAATATGAATCCTGCATCCTGCCTTCCAGCAGGGCTTTCCACAAACTAACAGCTCTCGGTACATAAACAAAATCCTCCTAATCTCCCCATTGTTCCAATGCCAATTATCTTAAATCGATACCCACAAGTCTTTAACTGACTCACAAACTATTAGAAATAATTTCTTCCTATTTACTCTTATCAAAACACCTCTTACAATTCTAAAGGCCTCAATCAGGTTTCCCTTCAACCATCTCTATTCCAAATCAAAATAGGACCAGTTTCTTTGATATCTGATCACAGTTCAAGCCACTCATTTCCTTGTGGCTCTGATGTTCCTTTTTGGGTAGAGGTGTTACATCAGCAACCTTCCTGTCTTCTAGAATTATTATAATACACAAGGATGTTTGAATAACTGTCTTCAGAGCATCGACTATTTTCTGCTTAACTTTCCTCAGTTTTCTCAGATACTGTACATGAAAGTTGTGCACTGGGGATTTGTTCACTTAGTGGGTGCCATCCTTTATTGTAGTGGCATTTCCATTTCTAGAGTTATCTCTTTTAATCTCTGCATATCCTCTATTGTTCTCACTATCACACTTTTCTGCAAAAACTGAGCCAACATATTCTCTCCCGTAGCTTTGTTTTCCATGACTACATTTCCCTTCCCTTAATTGGACCTAACTTTTTTTAAAAAAATTGTTTGTGCAGCCCAATGAATCCTATCAATGCGATATTGTGTTTGAATGTTACTCTCCATGTTATGTGTATGTACAAGAAACCCATCCAGAAAACTGGATGAATAATTCATTCATAGAACCTCACGGGAATTCAGTGTTTTTTCTACTTCCTTTTACAACATCTCAAACAGATAAGGTAAGGCAAGGGTGGTTGAGGCTAGGACTCATTTTTTTGTTTTAAAAAAGGTTGGTTATGTGATAGAAGAATAGTAGGGTGGATAAATTAATAGCAGAACAGAAGTATTTTAAAATATAATCTGTAGTCTGGGCTGACACTTCATTGCGGTGATGGTGGTGTACTACATTATTGTTTGTGCTATCCATTGAATGAGATACTAAACCAACATCCTGCCTGAATACTTGTTCAAGTCAAATGGATGATACAGATCAAATGGCACTGTTCAAAATGAGAAGGGAGTTTCTCTTGATATACTGTACTTACTGGTCAACAATCTCCCAGATGACATTGTCTGTTCAATTTATGACTGTTTATAGAATAATACTGCATGCAAATTAGCTGTCCTGTTCACCGACAAAATACACAGTGTACTTACAGTAAAATCCTGGGATGTATTTTGAGATGCCCTCCTGATGTGAAAGGTGCTTTGTCAAATGCAAGGAGGAGGATGATGATGATGATTTTTATTATTATATAATCGATACAGGGTTTCTAAAGCTCAAGAAAATGCCTTATCATCACAGATTTCTAAAAGTGTGCTTTTAAGAGGCTCCACATTTTTGACAAGGTCAGTTTGACATTCGATGACAACTTTAAAAGTACAAGCAATGCTGAATTTCTTTCTTCTGAAACACATCAAAATTGTACAGATTGCTGTATCAGAAAAAATGTACCCTGATGGCACTTCAATCCCCAAAGGACAACTAACTTTCTTGAGCTACATTAGATTTTACTTGATTTATAGCAGCTTGTTATTCTTTCAGTATTTGTTTTGATAGTGAATCTGTAGAGGCCACCGATGCAGTGATTGCATTTTATACTTCTTGACTAGCCTCTACCTTCCAACTTGGCAGAGTGAATAGTGAGCCAGATCAAATTTAATACAATCTTCTCAGTGCAGCTATTGTGAGGGGTTTAAAGACACATTGCTTTCATAGAAACATCTTTACCAAGCTTGTGTTTAGCAAAAGCACAAGAAAAATTATCAAAATGATGTTGAATTGGGTCCTTGAACATCATTTCATTGTGGTTTAAACATGTCTTCTGATTTCATTACAAACAGATCCAATTCTGTTGTTTAGATTTTGCTCACGTGTTCTGGAATCTGCAGCCGTAGGAAAGAATCTCTCCTTATCCATTTTAGCTTCCCATCACTCAGAGTTTACAGTTCAAGATCCTAGTCCCCAATTTTAAAGCCCTACACGGCGTGGCCCCTGCCAACCTGCCTGCTCCCTCTGCTCAGCGGACTCCGGCCTGCTTCACATCTCCCACATCATCCATCCCACCATCGCATCCTCTCTGCTCCCACCCTCTGGAACTGGATCCCACAGTCCCCTCCCTTGCCTCCTTAAAGACCCGTCTCAAGATCCTCCTCTTCGATCGTGCCTTTGGTCAACCTCCTATCCCTACCCTCCCCGCCCTCCACATCTCCTAATCCCAAACACCAGCTCAGGTGTGGATCACTGAATGTCCATTGTGTGAAAGACGCTATACAAATGTGATTTGTTGTTATTGTTGTTAAACAGATCAGATCACCCTCACCCTGCTGTGAACAAGGGAGCTCTGGCTCACCCCCAATGAGATCAGGAATCCCTTACATGAGGGATTGAGGCTTCAACTCCGTGTTCTAATGAAACACGCCCACATGATAATCAGGGCGGAAAACCTTGAATAACTTTTTTTGATGTAGATTTTTCCTGTACACAACTCAAGTTGTATTCCTCTTAAAAAATATATGCAGCAAATCACACACTATCCTCTTCTGTAAACTTTGTGTTGAGTTTACTGCCTCTCCATCCTTGCACACCACCACATCTCAGTATTTTACAGGCCTTGGCCCAAATAATAATAATAATAATAAAGGGAGTACAATCTGAACCTGAAAATCCAGGCAGGTCAGGGCGAACTTTTGGGCAAGTTTCCTTACTCCTCACGCCTAATAATAATTCCTAAAAAAAACAATAACAAATTGGTCCTTTCAATCCACGACTGTTTGTGGGACACTGCTGTGCGCAATTGGCTGTCACGTCGTCTCGCCCACAAATATACAGTCAATTCACTTTTCAGTATATTCTGTGAAGTGCTTTGAGACGTCTAGAAGGCGTGAAAAGCGTTATATCAAATGCAAGAATTATTATTATTATTATTATTTTTATTATTATTATGATAGCCACAGCACACTAGTACTCCTCTGAGTACTTTATCTATTGCATTGGAGGAAGGTGTCCACCTACAGCCAGTCTTCAATATTAGATAAAGAAATGCCATGTTTCTTAACATATTCTATAAAATGTTCAATATCATTATGAAATATTTCACTTTACACCTTAACTCTTTGGAAGATTCTCTCTTCTCATGTTTATTGTTCTCTGCTACATGGGCTTAATCTATTCAGCCTTTTCTTCATACATTTCAACTCTTTATTTGGGATGTCCTTGATACCTGTAAGGTTTATCTCGATGGACAAAGGTCTGTGTTGAATATTCTTATACTCCTCTTCCTGTTAGCTACAATTTTTCAGTTTCTCTTGGGTTGTACATAATAATACAATATGACATTTATAAACCATATTACATTCAATACAGCATTTTATTATGTCAACAAAACTATTTCTCAAAGGGCATCCCAAGTTTTATTTACTGATATACTAATATTAAACCTTGCATTTATTTACTGATATATTAAATTAAATCCTTGCAATTGATATAGCACCTTACCACATCTTCAAAATGTCTCAAAGCGCATCACAAAATATAGTGAAGTGTATTGACTATATATTTTTGGGATGAAACACTGCAGGCAATTATGCACATCAGTATCTCACAAACAGTCATGGATTGAAATTACCATTTTTTTAAAAGGAATTATTACCCTCGGAAAAGCAATCCGCCAATTGACTAACAACTGTATTTCTACTTATTCCTGGGGAAACAGACGAGTGTGGAATAAGGAAACTGGTCAACATTTTGCCCTGCCGGGAATTAAACCCAAGACTCTTGCTTGCGAGGCGACTGCTCCAACCACTGAGCTACAAGACTCCATATAAATACAATATGATACAAAATTATATATGTATCGCACCTTTCACGCATTCGTCACATCAAGGCTCGACTATGGAAACTTCCCCCCTCATTGGCCTTCCTGGTTCTTCCCTTCACAAGCTGCAGATCATCCAGAACTCTGCAGCTCGTGTCCTCACCCGCACCAAGTTCCGCAAATACAACACTCCCACCCTTGCCCGGCTCCATTGGCTCCTCATTCCCCAGAGGATCGAATTCAAGATCCTCGTCCTCACTTTCAAAGATATTCATGGCCTTGCTCCCTCCTATCTCTTGGACCTGTTGACTCCCTTGCCTCCTTCAAGGCCGTTCTCAGGACGCTCATCTTCGATCATGCCTTCTGCCTCCCTCCCAACTCTCTCCCTCTCCGCCCCCCCCACCCTGCCCTTCCCCTTTGCTCGGGTCCCGACCTGACTGTTCAGCGCCTTGGGACGTTCTCCCGATGTGAAAGGCGCTCTATAAATGTAATTTTGTTGTTGTTGTTCACATGTGGAGTCCTGTCGCTCAGTGGTTAGAGCGCTCGCTTCACAAGCGAGAGACCTGGGTTCTATTCCAGGCAACGCGAAACCTTGGGCAAGGTTCCTTACTCTACACGACTAATAATAATCTGTCAAAAACAAAACAATAATAAATTGGTAATTTCAATCTACAACTGTTTGTGGGACACTTCTGTGCGCAATTGGCTGCCACATTTCGCCCACAGTCAATTCACTTTACAGTATATTTTGTGAAGTGCTTTGAGATGTCTAGAAGACTTGAAAAGTGCTATATCAAATGCAACGATTATCATTATTATGATTATTATTATTATTTACATTGGGAGGACATCGCAGGGAGCTGAACAGTTAGGAATTTAAATTCAAGTTGGGAGTCGGGATTGGGGAGGGTAGGAAAGTGGCCAAAGGCTCAGTCGAAGAGAGGAAGATTTTGAGATGTACCTTGAAGGAGGTAAGGGAGGGAGTAGGCAAAGGGAACGTGGGATGAAGTTCCACAGGGTGGGGGCAGAAAGGATGATGGCTCAACCACTGATGATGAGGCCTGCTGGGCAGGGGCTGTGGAGCAGGACAGAGCTTGCTGAGTGGAGGGAGCAGTTGGGTTGATACGGAGTCTGCAAGTCACAGAGGTAGGGAGGGGCAAAAGTAAAAATGTAGTGACTGTGTAATTGTAGATGAATGCAGCAGCCAATTTGTGCCCAACAATATTTGTGGTTTGTCTTATCCTCTCTTTGATTTCTACATGCTGGCATCATTCACTTTAAGCTTACATACTATAGTTCTGTTCCACTCTGCACTAACCTCTGTGGTACTGTCACACATTTGTGTTTTGAATTCCTCCTCTTCCCTGTATAACTTGATTGAAGGCTATTTGAAGGAGGTACCAGAGGGAGACCAACACCTACACAATAAATTGTACCCAATAGAAGGAAAAAGTGTTTCAATATCTTTGAGAAAGAACAGAAATAAAGTGGGACATTTAGTGGAACCTGCGCAATTGTAACTTGGACTTAGAATCTGAACCTATTTCCCCTGCTGAATCATGCACATTATATGTGAACAATTAGTTACTTTAAATCCAATTTGATTTAGCACAAACTAATCCCTAAGGAATTCTTGGTTGTGAATTGAAGTATTTTTTTCAAAGCAGACACAAGAAATGACACATTTAACCCTAATAAATAAATTATTGTGAGAGATGAATTATGTACAGCACAGTGCTTTATGGATTCGCAATTTCCTATATCCAGACTGCGAGAATAAATAGCCATTCAAAACCAGTTAAATATGAAAAGAAGCATTAACAATTGTGCAGCATCCAATATATATTGTGTGGGTAATAAAAATTACATGTAGGTCAACAGCATTTCAAAACTGCTCAGTGGCATTGACCTCTGTTCATTGTACCCAAACGTTAGCTCATTCCTGTCAGTGGTATATTGATACATTAGTTATGCCCTGTAATGTTTGGCAGTTGTCAATTCTCTGGATTGAGTTGAACAGAATTTATATGTGTCATTTTAGGTACCATGGCATATTTTCTTATTGTACTCTGCATAGATCAAGGATTTATTAAAGCTGTGTCAAGAGTTTTGTTCTATTAGTGAGAAATTTATGCCACTCGTCTGAAAATTGGAATGCCAAGGGTATTGTATTCATGTACAAAAGGTGCAGGCAAGGTTTTTTAATCATTTTGTTGTGAGCAACATGACATGTTAATTATCTTTCAATACATTTCTGACCCTCCTACAGATGAGATTGAGATAATAAAATATGCTGCATGAGTCTTATGGCTCTTGACTGTTTTCCTGTAAAGGGTTTTTATAAATGCTTTTTGATGCAGTAATAGAGTCTTTCAAAACTATCGCTGATGTTCATTTTGAAATTCTGCAAACTTTACCCCAGTGTTTCTTTAAGCAGATAAAGAAAGAAGTTGAGAAGTTGCATTTGTATAGATTTACTGAATTTGAATTTTGTTTTCTGTAGGTTCTTAAGGTAAGTTTACAACATAGCAGTTTCAAAATTAAAAGATTGGATTATGCTAATTTGCAAATTATACTATCATAGATACTATTACTATTATAGTAATTATACTATTCAAGTGGCATTTATTCCCATTCATAATTGTATATTGTTAAAAATCCCAGCATTTTGGAAACAGTAATTGAATTCCCCAGAAGCAGAACCAAGGTCAAAAATCTGTCACTATTGATTTTGATTTTGCATATGTGAGTTTCGGTAGGCTATGCAAATCAGGGGATAATATAGGCAAAAGCAATCCTGACTTCACCCAACATATAGCTACTGAGTAACCAGGAACAGTCCCACTGACTTTTAATTTACTCTCTAGTTCAACAGTGCTGAGGCTAACTGTAGCCTTGTTACTGGTTAAGGTCACAAATGACATCCTAACCGCCTGTGACCAGGGCTCCCTCTGCCTCCTCGTCCTCCTTGACCTGTCTGCTGCGTTCGACACAGTCGATCACACCATCCTCCTTCAACGTCTTTCCTCCCACCTCAACCTTCAAGGCACAGTCCTTGACTGGTTCCATTCTTATTTGACCCACCGTTTACATTTTGTTTCTTCCAACGGTTTTTCTTCAAACCCCCGCACAGTTTCTCACGGCGTCCCGCAGGGCTCTGTCCTCGGCCCCCTCCTTTTCACCCTTTACACACTCCCTCTGGGCGACGTCATCCGCAAACATGGGGTAAATTTCCACATGTATGCGGACGACACCCAGTTGTACCTTTCTGCCTCATCCCTCAACCCCCAGACCATCGATGTTCTGACAGCATGTCTGTCCGACATCGAGTCCTGGACGAGGGACAACTTTTTGCAATTGAACGTGAGTAAGACCGAGGCCCTCCTGATTGGCTCAAGCCAGCGCCTCCGCACATCAGGCGCTGCCAGCCTCAATATCCAAGGCTGCACTCTCCACCTCACAAAGCCAGTCAGGAACCTCGGGATCATGTTCGATCAAAAACTTTCCTTCCTCCCCCACATCCGCGCCTTGACCGGCACCGCTTATTTCCACCTGCGCAACATTGCCAGGCTCCGCAACTATCTTACCCCCCGCGCTGCCAAAACACTCGTGCACGCATACATCACCTCACGGCTGGACTACGGAAACTCTCTCCTCGTCGGCCTCCCCAGTTCCTCCATTCACAGGCTGCAGGTCATCCAAAACTCTGCAGCCTGTGTACTATCCCGCACCCGCCTCTGCGACCACATAACCCCCACCCTCGCCCGTCTCCACTGGCTCCCCATCCTCCAGAGGATCGAGTTCAAGATCCTCGTCCTCACCTACAAGACCTTACACGGCCTTGCCCCGCCCTATTTAACCGATCTACTCTCCCCCTACACGCCCACCCGGACCCTCCATTCAACAGGACTTGGCCTGCTCCAAGCCCCCCGCCCGAACCGCCCCACCATCGGAGGCCGGGCCTTCAGTTTCTCCGCTCCCACCCTATGGAATGCCATCCCTCAATCCCTCCGCTTCGTTTCTTCCCTTTCCTCTTTCAAGGCCGGTTTGAAGACTTTCCTCTTCGATCGTGCCTTTTGTTCCACCCCGAACTCTTTTACCTCCCCTTCGTGTTTCACCCCTTCCCAAACACTCCCCTCCCAGCTCGGGTCACACGCCTCCTGTGCAGCGCCTTGGGACGTCCTCCCGACGTGAAAGGCGCTCTATAAATGTAATTTGTTGTTGTTGTCGTCGTTGTACTGCTCAGAAGAGTGACAGAATCTTGAATCTCCCAGTCTGCATGTTTTCAATTCAATGCTGGACAGTGTCTTTAATACTTGGGCCCTAACATATGCAGTTCCCATGTTGGTGTGAAAAATGTGATGTTTCTTAACAGATATTTAAGTGTTATCAATAGTGTTAATGAATGTCACATGATCGCATGTTTGATTCAAATAAAGAAGGCCCTTCAACCCATTTGATCTCATTCCTCCAGAAGTCTTCTATCCTCCCATCACAGCATCAATCCAGTATTTAAATGAGTCCGGTGTCCTTGCCTCCACCATCCTTCCTGACATCCTATTCAACTTTTCAATTACTCTGAGTAAAGAAACACTTCCTGGTGTGTGTCCTGAAATTGTGTCAACAAACATTACATATTTTAACCTACTTACTGTATTGCTAAAATCAGTTGCATGTGTAAATTCCTCTGAGCTCGGAACAGTGTTTGTCTCCAAGATTTTCAGTGACACTATCTTGATTTCCTGCTGGTGGCTGTCGTTTTCTTGCTGAATGTGGCATTCTATGGGCTATATTTAAATTAATCTGATTTTGGTGTCTCCAGGTTAGGAGAGATAAACAGTTTAGTCAGGGCGTTCTGCTCCTGCTGGCTGTTCTGGGCCCTGGTTGCCTTTGTTGGACAGCTACTCAGGTGAGATTCCAGGAATGTGGCTGGAGAGTGTGATGCTGTACCTAGAATACGTCAGTGTGGATAATCGAGCTGGAAGGAAAATGAGCAGAACTGAAAACTTCAGTTGTTGCTTTTTAATAGGGGTGTGAGGGAGAAAAAAATATAAAAAGAGGTAATTCCGTTACCTTGTGATGGAATTTCCGACACGTATAAACAAATTGCAGTTGATAATGCCGTCTGATCTTGAAAGTGTTGTTGTAATTCTACCCATAAATATCCACCTTTGTCCATAGGCATTCATTTCCCAGCAGTAGACTCCATCTCTTCATCATTGAAATAGAGCTTGATGCCTACCCCTTTGAGCCGACTCTGCAAATACTGTAGTCATGATTCGAAAAAGAGCCCCCGTCTGAAAAAGTCTTATGTTATTAGGTCTTGGGTTTTGAAAGTGATTGTAATCCAATCCCCATTTTTTCTCAGGTGGTTGTGAACTATTTGTTAGGGTGTCGTGCCACAGAGCTTCCACATCTTGCCTTAGTGACTTCAAAAGGAAGGTATAGTTTTGTTGTCTTGTACCAGTGCATGAAGCAGTAAACAAAGTAACAGAACGTCTGTGAGGAACGTTATAAGCCCTTTTCTAACTCTGATCTGTGACAGGCGGACCACAAAGACCAGTCTCACCAAAGTCAGAGTGTGAAGAGAGGAAGCAAGAAAAGGGAGACAAAGGAATGGAAAGCGCGACCTCTTGCAATGAGCTCTCCTCCTCCAGCTGTGAAAGTCAGTCAGAAGCCAGCACTCCGCAGGAGAACTTCGCTACTGCGATGCAGCCCACAGCACATCTGCCTAATACCCTAACCCTGGATCGCTCCTCAAAGAAGGATCCCGTGCAGTGGATGCAACAGCCAGAGAAACGCAGAAACAGCGAACTTTTTCAGACGTTGATGAACACTTCACGTGACTCGGCCCTCTGTAAAAAGAAAATCAATGAAAAATTGAGCGTCGAGGATGAAATGAAAAAATGTATCCAAGATTTTGGGAAAATCAAAATACCCCCTGAGTTCCCAGAGCGTAAACGGCCATGGCAGTCCGAACTATTGCAGAAGTATGGACTTTAAGAAACTTGTTGCGGTTTGAATTCGGTTCGAAATAAGAGTTTGAGATTTTCATCTGCCTACTGTCCTTTTCATGTTTTCCATCTTTAAATTGTAATAAGACTATTTAGAAAAAAAAATGGGATGTTTGTCAGCTAATCAATGGGGACTTCTGTTCCACAACGCTGCTTATCAGTTATACATTGTCTTCTTAGAAAGAGTTTATTGAACACAAACATTTATAGGTAGGTTCAGTGGATTACACATTTAGATTAGACATCTACAGTTGTGTCAAGTTTGAGTCTGATTAATAATACAGTAGCACCAAAACACATTATCTTTGTATCAGACCTCACATGCATAACACAAAGGAAACTACCAGTGGACTTAAAGGTTGCATTTTGGTAGAGCGGAGGAAAGCATTTAAAGGTTGCACTCATTTGACCTCCTTTGGATATGTTAATGATCACCAGTTACTTTCCAATAAAACTCCTTACACTGGCTGCAATCCCTTCTAAACTGAACATTCATAGTACAATCCTTAGTATAATTCTTCTTAATTTAACAGATTAAGAATCGATCAAGGCCAGTCAGTAACAAGAGTGTTGTAATCCTGAAATTGGCAATGTGGAGGAAAGTGTTTCAGTGTTGACACTGTTGACAGTGCAAGACACTGTCTTAAATGTAACTTTTTTAAATTCAGTTATAAGAATATTCCACGAATTTCTAAATAAAATGCCAGTACAGGTATCCCCCACTTAACGAAAGGGTTAGGGACTTCAAAACTAACTCCTCGTTAAGTGAAAATTCCGTTAAGCGGGCGGGAGGGAGATCCCTACTGTGTTTCCGTAGATGAAAAACATTGTTCCCAGTAATGCCGTGCGCCTAGCGCTAACATTTACAGTGTGTCAGCGACGGCATAAGGTAGGTAGCACTGCTACTGAAGGAAGGGAGAGAGAGTTAAAGAGAAAGAGACTGAGACAGAGACAAGAGAGACTGTGAGTGAGATTGTGACAGCGAGAGACTCAAACAGAGAGAGAGAGAAAGAGACACAGAAAGAGAGAGAGATACAGAGAGAGACAGAGAGAGAGAGAAAGAGAGAGCGCGATCGAGACAGACAGAGAGAGGGAAAGAGACACAGAGAGAGAGACAGAGAGAGACAGAGATAGAGAAAGAGACACAGAGAGAGAGAGAGAGAGAGAGAGACAGAAGGACACTGAGACAGAGACTGAGAGAGACAGAGAGAAGGAGAGACAAGACAGACAGAGCATCGTACTGCTTAAACTCCTCCCATACTGCAGCTCTTTCTCTTGGATTAGGTGACGCTGCAGTAAGTGTGTGTATGTATGTGCGCTTGTGTCACAGAGGCTGCCGGGAGACAAGAAGAGCGCGAGATTTAAACTTTCGTTATAGCGAGTGCAGCCTTCGCTAAGCACATAGTGGGGTACAAATAGAAACCATTGTTACAGTGAAGTTTCGTTAACAGGGCGTTCGGTAAGCGGGGGCTACCTGTACAGTATTATCACTATAACTAGTGAACAGGTCTGTCTCAGCTGATAGCCTTCCCATCTCTGAATCAGAAGGTTTAAGACCCATAGAAATCTGAACTCACATAATCCAGGCTGACATCCCAATCCAGTGGAATGTTGAAGGTACTATCCTTTGGATTGGACAATAAACTAATGATCTGTCTGCCTGTTCATCAGGATGCAGAACTGTTCGAAAAAGGAAGGAAGTTTCTCCCGGTGTCCTGACCAACAATCACCTAGATAACTTTGGTTATTCACTTCATGTTTTTTTGTGGGACATTGCTGTGAGCAAATTGTTGGTCATATTCATCTATAGATACACAGTCACTGCACTCCACAGTAAATCATATGAGATGCTTTGAAATGTTTTGAAGATATGATGTGGTGCCATGTCAAGTATAAGGATTATTGCTATGAACTGTACTGAACACTAAGACACAAGAAAAATGACATCATTCAGTTTGATAAATGTTTGAAGCATTCACAATATTTAATGTTTCATCATAACACTAACTTAAATATTAATACTGGCTACTAAAACTTCTATATTCAAACTCTAGTTTAGTTTCTTAGCCATGTAAAATGCATAGGATGCATGAATATCAGTAGAATTTGTATTCTGCGATATAGATGATTAAGCCCTTTGTGAACTCTGTATCAGATTTAACTTAGTGTAAGACATTTTCTAAAGAACAATTTAATACATATTCCATAGCAATTTAATACATATTCCATGTAAAACTGAAACAAATCTACTTAATTGGAAGTACATGAACAAAATATACTTGTGTTACCTCATTTGGATTGTTATTTTAGCACCCAAACCTTTGCAATGGACAAACAGCTGCAAATAACTTTTGCAAAATATGGTGAAAAAGAAATTGAAAGGATCAAATTCTCGTTGAGGTTTCCCTTCACACTCTATAATAATAATTCTTGCTTTTGATATAGTGCTTTTCACACCTTCTAGGCATCTCAAAGTGCTTCACAGAATATACTGTAAAGTGAATTGACTGTATATTTGTGGGAGAAACGCGGCAGCCAATCGCCCAGTGTCCCACAAACAGCCATGGATTGAAATGACCAATTTTATTATTGTGGTTTTTTATGGAGCCATTATTATTTGGCGTGTGAATAGAGAAGATAGATAAATAGATAGACAAGCAGATATATAGAGAAACATATACACACACACAGAGGTCCTCTGGTTTGAGAGGCTAGGGCTCTAACCACAAGAGCTACAGGATTCCATGTTGGCCCTTATCTCAAGGGGCTGGAATATAAAGGAGAAGAAATGTAGCTTCAACTCTACAGAGAGTTGGAAACATACCATTTAGCCTAACTAGTCCGTGCCAATGTTTATCCTCCATACATGGCAACACAACACCTAATCCCCAATACCCCTTTTACTCCTACACTCCTCTATTCCCTTCTCCTTCAGATATGCATCAAATTTTCTCCAAAATATACTGATGCTTTTTGCTTCAACTACAGCTTCCAGCAGGAAGTTCCTTATTTTCATTGTTCTCTGTGTGAGGAAGTTGCTCGTAATCTGCCTTTCAGATTTGCTACAGCTAATATATGTTGGTGCTCCTTCATTTTGGATTCATCAACAAGTGAAAACAACCTATTAACTTCCACCTTTTCAAATCCACTCACAGCTTTTTAAGTTTAATGCTTACTTATTAGTTTAGGTCAATATCTGTGCAAGAAGACTGTGAGGTCTGCTGTGCGATTCCAGATTGGGAAAGTTTCTGATCTAGAGGTGAATCCCATTCTGTCATTAAAATCACTTTTCAGTCATTATAGAGTTCTTCAGTTATTCAAAGTGATGTCTTTCAGAGAGAGACACGGGCTCCGATATTCTGACAGTTTCTGAGTCAAATAGAGTCTAAATCCATCACTTAGAGTAAAAAGACGACAAAAACGCAAGCCGATAACCTCATCATTTATGGGCTGGAACAGTCAAAACAAAATTGATCATGATTATAATCCAGGTATTATCTCTACCCTCAAGTACAATTAGTTCCCAAGCTATAATTCACAAACTAGTCTTCTCACAGCGTGAAGAAGTTAATTCAGTTCTCCAACAAAGACATGTTTCAAAATTCAGAAATATAATTTGCGATAGAATGACAGATTTTACAATATCCTGAGAGACAATGATTGAAAAACTACAATAGTGAAACTGATTACCCACACTACAGTGCTGATAATTGAAATCATACAAACTTCCAGTGGTAACTAAATAATTATTCCATCAAGGGTCATTACACTACCACTCTCTCTTTCTCTCTGATTCTCCTTTTGACTATCTTTTTCTTTCTGCCTTTCTCTCTGTCACGGTCTTTGGATACTTTTAAACACGATGAAGGGTTTCCGCATGTTTTCAGAAGCCTGGCTGAGCAAAATAAAACTCTCTCTCTGAGTCTCCCTAATTTTCTCTGTTTCTTTCTCTGTCTCCAATCTTATATAATACTGTAGATTACTAAATATAAAACAAAATGCTTATCGTTGCGCACTGGCAAAATAATCCAGTCGTGTGCGTGCAGCAAGTTAAACAGTAGGGTAAAAGGATGAGATATAGCGACACTGTGCAGGAAGATTTTGTTCTCGCTAATTTGAGGATCAACTGGGTTATTGTCAGTATTTCTCTGTCCTGTGTCCACGGTATGCAGAACCCAATGTGGATCAATCAAAATGCAGATAATTGGCCTTCACCTGTACTGATTACCATTTTGCCGTATAGTGACATGGTCGACGATGGTGTGGTCTGTTTGATAATTTTAGCTCTAAAAGTTCATCTTTGAACACCTGGTTTGAACACCTGGTTGGATTTGTTCAATATCCCTTTAAAGTTATCTCTTCAGAAAGAATGGAAAAATATTCGTATGGTGTTACAATCAGCACAGTAGCCTAAAACTCTGTGGGTTTGTTTCTTCCATTTTTATGATTTTTTGTGTTTTCTGAAAATATTGGGAAACATTTGGAATTTCTGAGCCTGATGTTATGAGGGAGATGCTGTTATTTTATACGGACCTCTAGGTGTAGTGAGTTATTTGCTACACTTTTAGAATGGGAAAAGACTAACTCCAAAAGTGATTAATGTAAGCTAGACCTCGTTAATCGTTACATTTGATATGTTTGACATTATACAAAATCTATCATTGCAAAGCACTTCACTTGCTGTCAAGTTCAGTAACTGAATTTGAAGGGAAAATGCAGCAGCCAATTTATAATGGAAGAGCAAATACTAGCCACTACTATTAGCAAACAAAGTGCTTATTTTCTTTGCTATGTCTTGGTAAAGACCTATTTATAATCAATATAATGTACTGTCTCGGGTTGTTTTTGTCTTTCCAACAAAGCTAGAAACATTAGGATCCCTGGCTAATTTCTCCCCCCACCCCACTCTCTCTCTCTCCTGAGCTGGATTCATTGAGGTCTGTTGTAATATCTGTCCTGCTGGATCAGCAAACTCAGCGATTGAAACTGGGATATTCCTGGCCTCAATAGCTCATTACCACATCAATGCAATGTATTTGCTTGCTAATATATCAGGGGAGCTTCATTCCCAATTTTTAGAGGTAGAAGTGGAGGTGGGGGGCCGGGGTGGGGGTGGTGAAGAATGCAGCTTCTCTACAGGAAATTGACCACCTACGACTAATATTTGCCTCTGTGTTCGAGTAGCTGTTTAATCCTCCAAGTTAATTTTTGTAATATTATTGACATTATAAGACCATAAGACCATAAGAATTTGGAGCAGGAGTAGGCCATTTGGCCCTTCGAGCCTGCCCAGCCATTCAATAAGATCATGGCTGATCTTCTGACCTAACTCTAATTACCTTCCCCATCCCCATATCCCCTAATCCCTCTATTTTTTAAAAAATCTATCAGTCTCAGCCTTGAAAATGTTCAGGGACTGAGCATCCATAGCCTTCTGGGGTAGTGATCACTTGGACATTTTTTAATTTCTCATACAGAAACAAGTAACTGTATGTAGAGATTTGCAGTTGTAGTGCCATATATCACCTTGTTCAAAAGCTAGATTTAAAACAAATATCATTCAATGAACCAAATTCACATACAAAACACCTCAGAATGTTCCAAATGCCAGACCTAAAAAGGCAAGTAGAAGCCAATATCAGAGCACACACTGTGATACATAGATTACTCAAGTTAGTCACATTCAGCTAACTAAAGGAGTTAGCTTTGGGTATTTTAAAGAAATGTTGTGCTGTGTTCTTTAACTTAAAGTCAAGTTGTCTCAGTGCAACATTACACCTTTGTACCAATGTTGTGATCATTCAGTGTCATTGGAAGGATGAATTCCTGACAAGTGCCATTTCAGAAGAGTATTTCTGTTGGTGTTGAGAGGTTTGACTTGCCATTAGCAGGAACTGACTGTAACGTACTCTGTTTTCACAAGTCAATTCCATTAAAGTTCAATGGAAATTCAGATATGCTGTGAAAAATAAACACTTTATGAAAATGGATTTGGGGGATTTTTTTGAAGTCTGGAATTTAAATCACTATGAATTGTGATAATGGACAATAAAATATTAGTCAGATATTCAAAATATTGTGAACATATGTCAAATGGTAAACATCTCTCTCTGAGATAATAGAGAAAAATGGCAATATTTCATAGCATAATATATTTGATGTCACATTTATCACATAGAAGAAACAATGGAATTTTATTTCATAATTATTAACCAGTTTCAGAACTAAACACCCTGATGTTCTGGTTTGCTCCATAGGAGTTTAAAAAAAGATTTTTGTCAGCATATTTGTTTGGTGAGGAATTAGATAATACTACTGTACATTTATATAAATTTAAAGGCAACATCTAAAGCTGCTTTCATAGGAGACCAGCTGAGTTAAGCAGCTAATCCTATCTTTAGTTGATGAAATTGGACAATCTATGTGCTCGGGAGTTTGGGATTTTCAGGATTTAAGCGATACTTCGACATTCAATGTGAATCACATTGAACAGTTTCAATGTGATACAGTGACATTCAAGTCTATGATCAAATGTCACACAATACAATCCGTTAAATAATAGTCTCTTCCCTTTTAAATGGAAGATATATTCCACTAACTACCAGAAAGTGTAATTAATGTGCATATTCAAGACAATGGTGCCACAGAATGAGATGAAAATTATCCTCCTGGTTCAAGGACAGTTGTATTTGCTGGTATTAATAACTGCAATGAGCTAATGAAGAAAACTCCAGGGAAGTCAACAAATATTTTCAGAATGCAGTATTAAACCTGAAGACAGGTTTGTGCCACTACAATATTTCAAAACTCAAATTGGATTAGGCATGCTTTTCACTTTGAAGTACAGACAGATTAGAATCACCAGTGTTTTCACACAAAATCCTTTAGTGTTTAACCCAGAGTCTGCCTCATGCGAGGAGCGACAGGTAGGAGGAATTTAGTGAAACCATCACAAATGCACAACTCAAGCATTGCATTTTGCTCAGTTTGCAATGCGATGTCAGGTGTGAACATTTCCATTGCCTTATTAAATCATGGGGTCATGCGTGAGGCAAATTGAGGTATTGTAGTATCAGTTTTCTATTGCTAGAGGAAGCTCTACTAGGGTTGCAGTTTGCAGCAACAATAACAAAAACAACTTACAACAACAACAAAATTACATTTATAGAGCACCTTTCACGTTGGAAGGACATCCCAAAGAGAGGTGGAGAGTGCAGTCTTGGAAAGTTATGGTGTCAGCGCCTGAGGTGCAGAGGTGCTGACGCGAGCCAATCAGGAGGGCCTCAGTCTTGCGGACATTCAACTGGAGAAAGTTGTTTTTCGTACAGGACTCAATGTCAGACAAGCAGGCAGTCAGGACACTGGTGGTCATGGAGTTGAGGGTGGAAGCGGAAAGGTAGAGTTGGGTGTCATCCACATACATGTGGAAATTTACCCCATGTCTGCGTATGATGTCACCGAGGGGGAGCATATCAACAACAACAACTTCAATTTATATAGCGTCCTCCAGGCCGGACGGCTTCTCAGAGTTCTTCACAGTAGCAGATCCCGGGACCAAGCCAGGGGCAGGGGGGGGGAGAAAGGTGACCAAAGGTGCAGTCGAAGAGAAAGGTCTTCTGCTGGGACCTGAAACTGAGAAAAGAGGGGGCAAGACGAAGGTAGTGAGGGAGGGAATTGCAGAGCCTTGGGGCTCTGGAATCAAGTCCAGAGCCCAGAAGCTCTGGAATTCAATCAAGTGTGAAGAGGAGGGGACCAAAGACAGAGCCCTGAGGAACGCCGCACAAGACAGTGCGGAGGCTGGAGGAAAAGTTGTTGGCAGACAAGAAGTGTAGGCAGTGTGAAAGGTAGGACCAGAACCAGTTGACGGTGGAACCTTGAGGGTTGAGGTGAGAGGAGAGGCGGTGGAGGATTGTGTGGTCCACGGTGTCAAACACAGCGGATAGGTCGAGGAGGACGAGGAGGCAGAGGGAGTGCTGGTCACAGATGGTCAAGATATCATTAGTGACTTTGACCAGGACAGTTTCCGTGCTGTGAGCAGCGTGGAAACCTGATTGGAGGGTCTCGTGGAGAGAGTGGGATGAGAGAAAGGAGCAAAGCTGGGAGGCAATGACTCTTTCAAGCACCTTTGACAGGAAGAGGAGGTTGGAGATGGGTCAGTAGCTTAAGAGCTGTGACGCATCAAGGGAAGCTTTCTTGAGGATGGAGGTGATGGTGGCTATTTTGAATGGGGTGGGAAAGATGCCGGATGAAAGGTAGAGGTTGAGTAGGTCAGAAAGCAGTGGGGTAAGGAGGTGTAGCTGGGAGGTAAGGAGAGGGTTGGGGATGGGGTCCAGGGAGCAGGTGGTGGGCTTCATGGAGGTTATGGTGATGATGACGGAGGATGAGGAGACAGGTTCAAAGGTGTGGAATGAGGGGTGGATAGGATTCAGAGTGTGGGGGGAGGCGCAGAGGGGGTGGAAGTTGAAAGGCGGTGACAGCTGAGTGGATTCCCTCAATTTTGGACTCGAGAAAATCCTGCATGTCCTCGCAGTGGGAGTTAGAGGAGAGGATCTGTGAAGCGAGGAGGGCAGAGGAGCTGGTTGGTTGTGAAGAAAAGGAGTTTGGGGTTGTCCTTCGCCTCCAGGATTATCCTGGAGTAGAAGTGTGATTTGGTGGAGGCCAGAGCAGAGCGGTAGGTTTTGGTTTGGTCCAGCCAGATATGCTGGTGGACAGTTAGACCAGATTTGAGCCAGGTGTGTTCAGTGGGCAGAGGTGGCTTGTGAACCAAGGTGAGGTTCGAGTGGGAGAGGTGGTACGGGAGGTGAGAGGTCAAGGGCATCAAGTGTTGTGGAGAGGGTGTTGAGGAGAGTGAGTGCAGAGAATGGTCAGTGTGGGAAGTGGGCCAGAGGGGGAGGAGTTCAGAGGACTCCAAGGCAGCGGAGAAGGATTGTGGGGAGATCTTCTTCCAAGGGCAGTAGAAGACGGTGAGAGGATTGGAAGGAGTGGGGAGAGGGACAGAGGAGTTGAAAGAAATGAAATGGTGGTCAGAGATGGCCTTGTTCATGATGGTGACATCCGAGATACTGAGGCCACGGGTGATCACCAGGTCAAGCTGGTGGCCTTGAACATGGGTGGCAGAGTGGATGTGGAGGGAGAGGTTGAGAGAGAAGGGAGAAGTTCCGAGGAGGTGGAGCAAGAAGAGGTGAAATGGAGGTAGAAATCGCACAGGATGATGAGGCAATCGGAGCAGAGGCAGAGGGAGGGATGCTAGGAGGGTGGAGATGTCGGAGATGAAGGTGGGGGAGGATTTGGGGGTTCGGTAAAGAAGGAGAATTTTGAGGGAGAGATGGGAGGGGTGGCAGAGGGTGAGGTGTTCAAATGAGAGGAAAGAACCAGAGGAATAGAGGGATAGGGCAAGTGGCGCCCTGGAGATGAGGATCACACCACCGCCACGGTGGTTGGGGCATGGTACATGGTGAGTGATATAGCCGGGTGGTGTGGCCTCTGTGAGGGGGAAGAGTTTCAGGGAAGGGAGCATTTTGAGGGAGGGCCAGTTCGGGTCTGGGGCGGCAGTCATAATGCGCACACAAAGATGTGAGATGGCGGATTAGCGGGACTTGGTCAGCCTGCAGGAGGCTGTGGGGGCTGGGGTTGTCAGATGTGGGGGAGAGGGGGCAGGACACTCATTGTGGTTAGCAGTGACCCATCCACCAAATATAATGTCGGAGAATGATGCACGTCCCAAGGAGCTGAAGAATGGAGTGAAGCACAGAAACCCGAATGAACTTTAATTATATGCATAAAATCTTGAATATTTTTACATTCAATGTTAGAGAATTACGTTCACAAGTGCGTTTTGAACTGCTTTAATATCCTAAAATGAATATGTGTCATTTCACTCATGCCAACCACACACATTGATTGAGCGAACCTATAATCGTGATGGCAGCGTTCCTGCGATGAAAACATATTTTAGTGCCTTATCCTGCATAAATGCTTCATGTCACTGAGACGTTGAGTCTCTCCAGAACAACGTGAGTATTACTGGTATTCGCTGACACTAGAAAATGTACTTATAACCTGTGTTCTCTGCAAGAAATCTCATGTAGGCCATGTTGACTGCCTTGATCTCAGCTCTTACCTGAGATCGCCTCACAGTTTCTGTCAGCTGGTGTGATGTACGTGGAGATTTGGCTGTGAAGAAACAATTACATTCATGCTTTTGTAAAGAGAACATTCCCATCCCAATTCTCCAATACTTTATTTGACTCATTTGCTTCATAGGTAATGTAATAATAGTAATAATCTTTGCATTTGATACAGCTCCTTATCACGCCTTGGATATGTCACAAAGAGCTTCACAGATTGTACTGTAAAGTTCTGACAAAAAGCCATTGGCCTGAAACGTGACTTAATATTGAATGAACTCACGTTTCAACAAAGTTACCAAGCTTCACGGTCAATTTTACACCATTTTACTTGAAAGAGTTTCTAACTGAGAAAACTTTCTTCACTTTTTGTCCTTCTGGAAATGGACCTCCACGCCTCTCAGCTGCACCTGGGGCGCCAACAGAGTGTGATTTCCCTTGAGTCAGAAATGGCCTGTATTGACCCATAGAACCATAAAAACACAGAAATTTACAACATTGAATTAAACTATTCGCCCGTCATGTCTGTCCATCTGACTCTTTTTAAAAAAAAATCTTTATAATGCCATCATTTCTAATTGCTATCTTTTCACTTGTTATCTTTTTGCCTAACCTTTTCACAAGGTAGGATAGTTCTAGCAGTGACACAGGTGGGATGGGCAAGACCGTAGAGGGTTTTAAAATTGGCGGACAAGGATTTCAACTTGCTTCCTTCGTTCACCTAACAATCTCTTACTAGCAAGCACATAATGTTCATTGTCCAGGTGCATTACTGTCATGAGTGATGAATCTTCCAGAGGAGATGATAGAGGGTTTTCGAGATTCTTTCAGTTGAAGATGGAATCGTAGTTTTGTGCTGTTGCTCACGTGCAAAGCACATCACTTAGGGTGAACACATAATATGGTAGGTAGGAACATTATCTTCTAATTATTTGTAAATTTATTCACCAGCAATATTATTGCAAGCAACAAAAGAGACACAACGGATTGAATGTCTACTTTCTGTGAAGCCAACATCCTATGATTCTTAATTGTCAGCAAGAAGTCAGCCGTGCAAGGGCATATTCTTTAATAACGTTAAAAATACATATTTTGCTTTACAGGCCTATTATTTTCGTCAGGCAATTGAGGCAGAAAATCATCAAAGAGTGTTATCTTGGAATTCTCCTTTAATCACTTGTTTGCTTCTTTCTGAGTCTGTCATTATTCTATCTATGCAGTAGGGTCTGGCGATATATCAATATATCGCTAAAACCCGATAGAATTTTCATATCGATACGCCGATCTAGGCATTTCAAAAATATCGATATATCGAAAAGTCGATATACGAGGTAAAAAATCGGAATGCGCGCACACCGAACTACAAGACCCAGAATGCTCATCTCTATACACAAACCGAGGTGCAAAGCCGCCATATTGTATTCATAGTCCTCGAATACAATATACAGGTATACAAGGGGTGGGGGGGGGGAGAGACGGCTGGAGGAGGGGGAAGGGGGAGAGAGACGGCTGGGGGGGGTAGTGAGAGGGAGAGAGACAGCTGTGGGGGGGTGGTGTGTGGGGGGAGAAAGATGGCTGGGGGTAGGTGGGGGTGGAGAGAGACGACTGGCGGGGGTGGGTGGGGAGAGAGACGGCTGGGGGGGTGGGGGGGGAGAGAGACGGCTAGGGGTGATGTGGGGGGGAGAGAGACGGCTGGGGGGGAGGGAGAGGGATGGCTGGGGGTGGGGCGGAGAGAGACGGCTGGGGGGGTGCGGGGGGAGAGAGACGGCTGGGGGTGGTGTGGGGGGGAGAGAGACGGCTGGGGGGGAGGGAGAGAGACGGGTGGGGGGGGAGAGAGACGGCTGGGGGAGTGGGGGGGAGAGAGACGGCTGGGGGGGTGGGGGAGAGAGAGACGGCTGGGGGGGTGGGGGGGGGAGAGAGACGGCGGGGGTGGGGTGGGGGTGGGGGGAGAGACAGGGTGGATGTGATAATATACAGATAGATAGAGATGGGGGGGATGTGAGAGAGACACAGAGACACAGACAGAAAAACACAGAGATGGAGAGAGTGAGAGACACAGAGAAAGAAAGATATTTACCTCCTGAGGAGATAGGCCCCGAGTGTGCGCGCACCCGGAATGCGCGCGATCCCGGAATGCGCGCGCACCTGGAATATGTGCGCACTCAGAACGCGCGCACCGCGCGCATACGCAGTACGAAAAACCCCAAAATATCGATATTTCGGTATATCTCGATATGAGCCCATCGATATATCTAAATCGGAAAATTTCCATATCGACGGACCCTACTATGCAGCATCACTGCGTATAATGGCCTGGAGGTAAACTGCCCTCTTCTGTACCAAATAGAGTTAATTTGTGTTTGCATTAATAGACTGCTTGGAATATTTGTATTGCAACGACAATAACACTTATATACAGGTAGACCCTGCTTAACGAAGGGGTTAGGGAATTTAAAACCCTTCGTTAAGCGAACATTTTGTTAAACGAGAGTTTAACTGTATTACTGTATTTGTCCACAGCCAAAACTCCGCCCTGACCCGAGCCTCCCCGCTAACATCAGCTTAGTTCCTAGCAGTTCCTAGCGCTAACATTTTCGGTGTACAGGTTGAGCAGCGAAAAGTCCGGAGTTCCGGAATCCGGATTGTGACAAAAATTGCAAGAATAAAAACTCCAATCCTACCTGCTCCAGGCCAGGTCTTCACAGTCAACACACTGAAATATCGCAACCTCGAACCAGGCATTTCAGGACACGTGACATGCTTCTTTCTTCCTCCTTCTCCTCTCTATTTCTCTACCCCACCCCTCTCTTTCTCTATACCCTCCTCTCTATCTCTCTATCCCCCCACTCCTCTCTTTCTCCCCAGCACCCCTCCTCTCTTTCTCCCTACCCTCCCTTCTCTCTTTCTCTCTACCCCCGCTCTATCACTCTATCCCCCATCCTCTCTTTCTCTCTAGCCCTCCTCCTCTCTTTCTCTCTACCCCCCCCCCCCCCCTTCATATCCCCCCCTCCCCTTCCTCTCTATTCCCCCCTCTCTATCCCGTCCTCCTCTCTATCTCTCTATCCCCCTCCTCCTCTCTATTCCCCCCCCTTCTCTCTATCCCCCTCCCCTCCCTCTCTATCCCCTCTACCCTTCCTCTCAATTTCCCCCCCACCCGCTCTATCTCTCTATCCCCCCCTCCTCTTTATCCCACCTCCCAGAGAGAAGCTGTGCACGAGAAGCTGCACACGAGAAGCCCGCGAGATTTAAAGTGTGTGTAAACATTCGTTATAGTGAAAGTAGCCTTTGTTAAACGGAGAAGTGGTACAAATAGACACCCTCATTATCGTGAAGTTTCGGTAACCAGGTGTTCGGTAAGCGGGGTCTACCTGTACTTGTATAGCTCGTTATATGCCAGGAAGCATCTCAGAGAGCTTAACAGTGGTGGAGCCTAGCTCTGAGCCAGGGAGGTTGGGGGAAGGTGGCCATAAACACAGTCAATGAGGAAGGTTTTCAGGCAGAACCTAAAAAGGGGGAGAGAAGGGGCAAGGCAGAGGGATTGAGGGAGAATGTTCCAGAGTTACCCACAACCAACGATGACAAATTATATTTGCCTATCGCCTTTCACTTCAGGAGGACGTCCAAAGGCATTGAATAGTAAGGAATTTAGACCAGAGCAAAGGGTTTGGATTGGTGGGGTGGAGCGTTGTTAGGGTAGGGGTAGGGAGGTACCCAAATGTGTGGTCCAAAAGGAGGGTCTTGAGATGTGCCTTGGAAGGGAACAAGGAGGGGAGCAAGGCGATGGCACTGTGGTTTGGAGTTCCAAAGGATGGGGCAGAAAGGCTGAAGATCCGACTGCCAATGGGGGAGTGCGCTGGGCGGGCGATGTAGATTAGACTACAGCCTGCTGAGTGGGGAAAGCAGACAGGTTGATATGACATTATCAGGTCACAAAGGCAGAAAGGAGTAAGACAGTGGAGCGATTTGAAGGCGAGAACAAGGATTTTGAACTCTATCCTCCAGAGGAATGGGAGCAAGTGGAGCAGGGCAAGGTGGGAGTGAGAGTCACAGAGCCTCATGTGGAAGGAAACATGACTTGCAGAGTTTTGGGTGATCTAGTCCATGTGGAAGGATGAGTTGGGAAGGCCGACATTCCAGGTGTTAGGGTGGTCAAGTCTAGATGTAATAAATGCATGGATGAGGGTTTTGACAGCTTGAAGGGAGAGGCCGTAGTGAAGCCAGGCAATGTTGTGGAGGTGGGGGAAGGCAGAGTGCGTCTTGGCATGGATGTGGGATAGAAAGGACAGTTGAGGGTGGAACAAGATACCAAGGTTCCAGATTCGCTCAGTGAGGTGGAGTATACATCCATGGTTGTTGATGCTGCTAGTGTTAAACAACCCAGCTGAAACCTTTGTTCACACTTACATCACTTCCTGGCTGGACTATTCTGATGCCCTCCTCACTGGTCTCCCCAGCTCTACACAAAATCCAATTAATTCAAAACTCCACCTCCTGGATATTCACCCGCACAAAACTCAATACTACCATTACACCAATCCTTGCTTGGCTCCACTCACACCCAAGTACTGAACAGACGGATTCAAGATCCTCTCACTCGTTTTTAAGCCCTTCATTCGCCACCTATCCAACCCACTTACCCACACCACCACCACCCGCTGCCTCTGCTCAGCTGACTCTGGCTCCTGTTCAGCCCTCATCTCCTCTGCTCCACCATCAGTGGCCGAGACTTCAGCCAATACATTCCGAAACTCTAGAAATGTTTCCCTGAATCACTCCATCTTGCCCCATCTTTCCCCACCTTCTAAATCACCTTCCACTTGATCATGCTTATGATCATCTCCCTCCACACCGTCCCTCTCCCCCTGGCTCAAACTCCGCTCTCGTACAGCACTCCAAGACCCTACCTAACATAAAGGGTGCTGTATAAGCTCCTGTGGCTCAGTGGTTAGAGCACTTGTCTTGCAAGCTGGGGAGATCAAGCTGGGGAGACCTGTGTTCGAATCCAGGCAGGTCAGGGCATCCGGGCAAGTTTCCTTACTCCACACGCCTAATAATAATCCCTCACCCCCCAAAAATCCACAATAATAAAATTGGTCATTTCAATCCATGACTGTTTGTGGGACACTGCTGTGCACAATTGGCTGCCGCGATTCACCCACAAATATATATACAGTCAATTCACTTTACAGTATACTCTGTGAAGCGCTTTGGGACGTCGATAAGATGTGAAAAGCGCTGTATCAAATGCAAGGATCATTATTATTATTATAAATGCAAGTTGTTGTTCTTACTGCTGCCATAACATGTTCAATATCAGTTTTACTATGTGGTTGCATCAACCTTCTGAATTTATTTCCATTTCTAGCTGCTCAACGATGAGATTTATTTTCTTTGATATACAACTTGTTTTTCAGCAGTTTTGTTTCCAGATTTTATGTTTTCTGCTTTACCCAATAAACACATCCTCACAAGGTTTGGCAGACTCCTGCTACCTTAACTAAATTAGTAATCTTGATGGGTAAGCTTCACAGTGATCACTTGCAGGCTAATAAGTCTGCAGTGGGGGTGATGGGGAGGTGGGTGGTGGTGCAGTAAACAGAAAAAAACTGTGGCCGACACACACACAATTAGAAACAATAGTGTCCCACAGTCATGAATTCAGTGACCAAATTATTATTACTATAATTTTCAGAAGGAGTTATACTAGTGTGGAGAATGAAAACTTGTCTACGGTTTCCAAATAAACAGTAAATGGAGCTCTTGTAGCTCAGTGGTAAGAGCACTCGCTTACAAGTGTGAGAAATTAGTTCGAATCCAAGCAGATCAGGATGAAACCATAAGCAAGTTTCCATACTTCACATGCCTAATAATAATCCGTCCGAAACCCCCCCATACCCCCTTCCCCCAAAAACACACTAATAAAAATTGGTCATTTCAATCCATGACTGTTTGTGGGACACTGCTATGCGCAGTGTCCCACAAACAGTGGGACACTGTTTTGCCCACAAACAGTGGGACACTGTTTGTGGGCAAAATGCTGCCGCGTTTCACCCACAAATATACAGTCAATTCACTTTTACAGTATATTCTGTGAAACTCTTTGAGACGTCGATAAGATGTGGAAAGCGCTGTATCAAAATGCAAGGATTATTATTATTATTGTTAAGTAACCACTCCATCCAGAAGTATTTTAAAACTACATAATGAAGGGAAGTCAAGACCCACCGTTTAAATGGAGCAGTTCCTCTCAAATTTGGGGTAAACATTGGGGAAACATAGAGATTAGAGTCTGAAATCCAAATATGTGGAGGTATAGCATATACACAGTTGTTTGTCGATCGACAGATCGCTTTTCCGGGTAATAAAATAAATTGGTCACTCAATCCACAAGATGAGATATTGCTGTGCGTAATTGGCTGTCGCATTTCGCTCACAAAATATGGTCATTTCACTTGACAGTATATTCTGTGAAGCACTTTGACACATCTCAAAGACATCATAAGGTGCCATATCAAATGCAAGGATTATTATTGTTATAGAATTTGATGTATTAAAGTATTGGTAAGCATTTTCACAGTGTTGCGTATCCTGGGAAAGTATAGCAGTGCTAGACAATTGTATAATGATTTGCTTTTTTTTAACCCATTGTCCTTACTAAGTAACATTTTCTATCTAATTGAAACTTAATTTACAGCAGCATTACATTTAAAAAGGGACTGTGCAGCAGAATTTGTTTTATTTGTACAAGGCAGTCAATATTCTTCCAGATGAAAGTATCCATCTATCTCTTTTATTCTCAATCTTGCCTGTCAGAAATAATTACATCTGTGGTAATGAATGCAGACCTGTATTAACACTAAATATCACTGTTATTGTCCTCAGAATGCTCTGAATGTAAAAGCATCATTATCTGACTTGCATGAATAATTTATATCCTTTGCATGACTACATCCTGTGTCTTGCATGCCAAGCCCAGAGATGATCAGAATAGTCTTTGTGCCCTATATGCTGGGCGACTATCAGTGTCGAGTCCTGTAGCTCAGTGGTTAGAGTACTCGCCTTACAATCGTGAGACATGCGTTCAAATCCAGGCAGGGCAAAACCTTGGGCAAGTTTCCTTACTCCACTCGCCTAATAATAATCCCTAAAAAAAATTAAGAAAATTGGTCATTTCAATCCACGACTGTTTGTGGGACACTGCTGTGTGCAATTGGCTGCCGTGTTTCACCAACAGAAAAAAATACAGAAATATACAAAAAAAAAGCACTTTACAGTATATTCTGTGAAGCGCTTTGAGACATCTAGAAGACGTGAACAGCTCTATATCAAATGCAAGGATTATTATTAGTATTATTATTATTTTTTTAGGGGGGTGGGGGAGGTGAGCAGCCAGGTGTCTGCACATGCAAAACCCTTCATCAGTCTTAAGAATGTCTAAACCAACCTGAGATTTCCTTGCATTCCCCCTACACATGGAAATTCCAGAGATAGATTATTGGAATGGAATTCACACTCTCTCCCTGGAGGGACGCATCCTGCTTGCCTTCACGCACCGGCAGCATCAGTATCCACAGATGCACACTCCACCTAACCAAGCCAGTCAGGAACCTGGGTGTCCTATTTGATCCTGAACTGTCCTTTCTCTCCCATATCTGTGCCATGATCAGCATCGCCTCCGCCACATGAAAGGTGCTCTACAAATGTAGTTTTGTTGTTGTTGTTATTACCTAATTCCGGAACGTATTACACTCAGGTTGGCAAAAAATCAATGTTTGGGGTGCCGCAGAGTGTGTGTTGAGGTACTGCTGGAGTCTAACCAACTAAAACCATATAGCCACTGATACTGTTAATTGATAGAGCAAGCTTTCCTGGTGCTTGTCCAGCTTGGATGCATTAGGGCTTCAGTTTGTAGTGTTAAAAGGAGCTGAGTGGGATTATTCCTCACCCCTCATGACTTGTCTGCCTTTTCCTTGTCCTGTCGATGAGCCAGGTTGACTGTGCGGCGCCCTGGAATACTTTGGACCATCCTGGGTAAGGAATTGGGCCCCAAGTCCACCACAGAGGACCGGCTCAATTCCGACATTCCGTTGCCAAAGACATTCTATCCAAGGATACCTCATTTACCTCCTCCACAAGGAGGCTAGACGGGACTCTATCAAGAAGCATCAGGAATGGGAGAATATTTCCGCGGAGAGAATGGAGTTTTCCTTAAAAGGTAAACAATTATTTAGTTTACAATCTTCCGAACACTCTCAGACAAGGGTCATTCTGATTTCAGTCCCCTCGTGGATACAGCATTGCAAGAATCTTACCAAACCTTCAACAATGGGATAAAACATGAAGAGATGAAATTATTAAGTCAGCACTGTTCAATAAGAGGCCTGATTATTTGGCAAGTTCAATGAATCAACACCAATACACTTTCTTGAAATACACAAATGATGAATCGTTTATTCCATTAAAGTGAGACATTATTTTCTGCAAAGAAACTTCTATTCCAGACTTGAATAAAATGAAAGCATCACAATACTAGCTGTGCTTTTATGTGCTATATTCCTTTTGTAGTCCACAGACACGACTTGTTGCTAATGGATATTGATCTTGTATTTTAAGACCTGAACAACAAACACTTGAAACCTGGAAGCTGAAAAAACAAATGAACCCCAAAGCTTTTGCATATTCATGTGCAGAATTCTATCTCAATATATGAGTCAGCTTGCAAAAATTGGAAAGGGCATGTTTGGGGATTTAACGTTCAGCTATTATGATTAGTGTATCTGAAAGGAATGTGTTCCAGTCTCCACTGTGAGGAAGAATATTGATCTGTTGTCTGACTATACCTTCAGGAGCAGACGGAGGTATCATGGTGCACATTATAAAGATATCTTATATACCTCTTATTGATAGTATGAATTTTCTGTGCCCTTGTGCTAAAGGTTATTTGTAAAGGTTTCAAAATCAATTTGTTTAATAAAATCCTCTAGAAAGGCGGCATAGTATGCTGCTTCAAATGCTCAAATAGTTTATTCAGTGAGTAGGTAAGCCATCTGAAGGTAGGAAAATCCCAAGGCTGATGCCAGGGTCTAAAATTTCTCCTGTTCTTTTGGTTTAACACCATTGTCTTAAAATGTAAGATTGTGTGGCATTCTGGAAAACAGTCCTAAATTCAGTCTTAATTTGGAAGCTGGTTTTCCACAGCTCGTTGTTGAAATCAGACTGTTAAGCACCTTTGTTTAGAAAAGGGTAAATCAGCCAGGATGCTCACTTCAGGTCACTGACAGTTACATTCTGGTGGAGGTATATACTTGTTAACATTTAGCATTGATATAAAAGAGCTGGCTGTGATGGCTCCTGTAGTCAAATCTACCAACGTTCACTGTCAAGACTCATATGTGAAGAATGGTCACTTGAGCCAATCAATGTTATCTATGGATATGTAGCTCAGTAGAAGGAGAAAATAATTACATTATTTCAATGACATATTATTTATAGGGAAACTTACCAAAGAGCAATGGGGTGGGGGAATGTTAAAGATATACTGTTGTAATCAGAAGCAAATTACTCAATTTGATCGGAAGGGAATTGTAAAAATACAATTGGGGTATTCTTATTACTGTAGTTAGTCCAGCTTTCCTGCAGAATTCCAATTTGGATCATGAATACTGTTCATGAATGTTTTGATTAATTGAATCCCACTGGAGAGTGGGATTCAATTGTGATTCTTTGAAGGTGGCAGGACAGGTAGACAAGGCTATCAAAAAAGCATATGGGATACTAGTCTTCATAAATAGGGGCATAGAGTACAAAAGTTAGGAAGTTCTGACTAAACTCTATAAAACTTTGATTAGGCCTCAGCTAGAGTACTGTACACAATTCTGGTCACCACACTTTAGGAAGGATGTTAAAGCATTGGAAAAGGTGCAGAGGTGATTTACGAGGATGGTACCAGGAATGAGCGACTTCAGTTATGAGGAAAGGTTAGAGAGGCTAGGTTTATTCTCACTGGAACAGAGAAGGTTGCGAGGAGACCTAATAGAGGTTTTTAAGATCATGAGGGGATTTGACAGAGTAAACAAGGAAAAACTGTTTCCACTGGTGGCATATCAGTGACTCGTGGTCACAGATTTAAAATAGTTTCAAAAAGAAGCAGAGGGAAGATGAGGCGAAATGTTTTCACCCAGCGAGTTGTTCGAATCTGGAATGCATTGTCTGAAAAGGTGGTGGAGGCCGATTCGATAACAACTTTTAAAAGAGAGGTAGACATGTATTTGAGAATGATGGATTTGCGAGGTTATGGGGAGAGAGCTGGAGAGTGGGATTCAATTGCTCTTTTTAAAGAGCCGGCACAGACTCGATGGGACAAATGGCCTCATTTTGTGCCATAAAATTCTATGATTCTATACTCATTAGCAGATGTTGAGATAATTTGCAGAACTGCAATTTTCATTATAAAATGTTGTTTTAATTAAGTTGAGCTGAATTGGAGAAGTTCTATCTAAGTGTAGTAGGTATCACATGGTAGCTGCTATAATACTAGATTAAATAGTTCCAGAAGTTATCAATCTGATGTACATTGTATTATGAAGAATTAAAAAGTCTAAGAAAGAAGAAGCCTATTTATTGAGTCTGTTGTGTTGTAAATTCATTGCTGCTCTGCTGAATGGCAGTTTAATCTCAGTCAGCCCAAGGCCAATGTGATCAAAACAATCAAGTGAATGAGAAAGTGCTGATATGCACTGATCAACCTGAAGAAGGGAACTATGATGTACAGAAGCATAGTTGAGCTGCACTTCAGTGCTTTAGTAGTTTTTGTTGGTGTGAGAGAGAGTACATTTTAGCTCCTTCACTAGACCAGAACTCCCACTTGAGGTTTGGGTGACAGTGATCTCAGTTTGTTTCGTGGAGTCCTGTAGCTCAGTGGTTAGAGCACCCGCCTTACAAGCATGAGGGCTGTGTTTTGAATCTAGGCAGGTCAGGGCAAAACCTTGGACAAGTTTCCTTACTCCACACACCTAATAATCCCTAAATAAAACACACAATAATAAAAAAAAATCGTCATTTCAATCACAACTGTTTGTGGGACACTGCTGTGCGCAATTGGCTGCCACGTTTTTGCCCACAAATATACAGTCAATTCACTTTACAGTATATTCTGTGAAGTGCTTTGAGGCATCTAGAAGATGTGAAAAGCACTATATTAAATGCAAGGATTATTATTATTATTATTAAAGGATTGCCAAATTAATTTAAGAAAGTGGCACCACATGAGAAGAATCCATTAATTATTGGAAAAGTCAGTGGAAAGTATAGGAGATAGTCATAGGAGATAGTCAACAACAACAACAACTTGTGACCAATATAGCAACCTTCATGTGGGGTAGTGGCCTGGGGCGCTTGGTAGTTTGTCTTGAGAAACATCAAGTTGGGGCAAGTTTCCTTACTCCACACGCCTAATAATAATGCCTCAAAAAAACAACAATAAATTAGTCATTTCAATCCATGACTGTGCGACACAATCGGTTGCCTCGTTTCGCATACATATTTACAGTCAATTCTCTTTACTGTATATTCTGTGAAGCACTTTGAGACATCTCGAAGATGTGAAAAGAGCTACATGAGATGCTAGGATTATTATTATTATCCTCCATCACATTCTTCACTATCAAAAGGGCGTATCTCTCAGATTTAAACTTTCCAGATGCTCTCAAATAGAGTTCTCGATCAATGACCTAAGCAAAGTGGAAGTCTTATTACAAGGGTGTAGGGTCTGCCAATATGGAAATTTCCTGATATCGATATATCGGTGGGCTCATATCGATATATATCGATATATCGATATTTCCGGGGTTTTTAATACTACGCATGCGCGCGCATTCGGAGGTGCGCACGCATTCGGAGGTGCACGCGCATTCGGAGGTGCGCACGCATTCCGATATGCACGCACATTCCGTGCTCTAGGCCCAGTAGGTTTGCAATGCCGGTGACAAGGTAAGTTGAAAAAGTTTGCATTATACCGATATAACCCATATATCGATATATCGCCAGACACAATATACCGATATTTGCAATATATTGATTTTTTTTTATACTGAATTTTTTGATATATTTGAATTTCCAATATCGGCATAGCGATATGAAAAATTATATCGATATAACCGATATATTGATATATCGCCAGACACTACAAGGGTGCAGTGATGAGTATTTCATAGCCTTTCCATTTGATCTTTCTTTAATAAATGTCCTCTATCAGTGTGTATGTTTAAAAACACACAGTCAGTGTGTTTAAAAAAAATGCCCAAAAAACACAAAATACTGCAGCCTGCTGGAAATCTGAAATCGCTGGGAACATTCCACGTCCATTATTTCTCTCTTCCCTTAAATCCTTTTTATTGCCTTCAAACAACATGGTCCTTAGAAAGCATATCAGTTATGATGAATTAATGTAGAAGTCTAAGTCAAAGAAGTGAAACAATTAATTTAGTAGGTGATCAAAACTGGCACAATACTCGTATTTTCTCAACAATGTTTTTCGTAATGTCGGCACTATGTCCTCGGATTTACAGATTTCCACCATCTCATTTTGTGTACAGTTTATCTATCTCATACAGCTTATCTATCTTATACATCTACTGATGTGGCAGTATTTAATGTGGCAACCAATGCAGTGCATTGTAGTGTTTAACATTTGGTAAATAATCATCCTAAACTCTTCTATTCCTTCATCTTATGTGTTTAAGCAATTCAGTGCACAATCAGATTCTTATTTTTAGCATCTTACATTTATCAATCTTAAATGTCACCCTTTATTTATCTATGCAGTTTCAAAGCCTCTTTTGATGCCTTTGAACTATAATCCCTCTTCTGAGAAGATCCTGCTTTTCCCACACAGCAGTGTCATCCGTAAATTTAGTCAATCGGCTTCAAATTCCTTCATCGAGGTTGTTATGAAACTTTGAATAGCAGGGGTGCCAGGACGAATGCCAGTGGGATTCCACCAGCAAAACCTGTATAATTACCATCTCTAAACACTTCAGTTTCCACTACATAGACCAGTCATTATCCAATTATAAGTCCCTCCTTGATCCCACAAATTTTTCTTCGCAGTAGTTATGAATCTCTTCTAAAGATGCCAGTCAAATGCTTTCTAAATGTTTAAAGGGTCTTTCATCGTAAACCCAATTGCAATATATTTGTTATAGCCAATCTTTACTTAATTAATGTACATTGGCTGGAATATTTATTTCGCCTAATTAAATGTTTTTGAATGTTGTCCTTAGAATTCAGTCCAATATTTTGATACTATCATAATTAAGTATCATAATTTATCATTTCCAAGATCATTTTCAGGACTTTTCATAAAAATTAAAACTGATCTAAAATGAATGTCTTCCTTGTCTTCTGGCACAGCAAATATGTTGAAACAGCTACAGAATTGTTTTAACCTGACATCATTTATAACTACCATAACATTATAAGTATTTTCAGATATTCCATCTAGTGTTGGTGATTCAAGTATATCCAAATATGTTTCAATGAAACTTTCTCTCTTGGTTTCCTACAGGGAAGTTGGATGAGCTCACTGTTACTTTAGTTATCAGATTGGAACACCATTAATACTCTGTCAACAGCATCCTTCTTTGTCTAACTTTAACTGTATAGCATCGAGAAGCAGTTCTGTGGGGCTCCCTCAATGTCACACTGAATAGAAATACCACACATGGCACTATGTCATGTAAACATTAAAAAGTCCCATTTTGATCCCAAGCCAAATTCGAATTACCCAACCTCAGCTGGGTCACTGATGAGCACATTAGATTGACTTCAATGACCCTGGATGTACCTGGGGTCATTATATCAGAAGAAAATCAGGCTCGACTATCTCTAGCAGTCTATATAAAAGCTGATTGACTAGGCTCACAAATGAAGAATGATCACTTATTGTGAGATACTGGAAGGCACCTACCTAATGGAGGTGGCATTGTATATCCACAGAAATCACCACCCAATGGAGAGATGTTCCAGTTAATAATTCACAGCGTTCCTTGTTCAAATTTACAGTATTTGAGTGTTTTTCTATTTTCCCTTTTTAATCAAGATTAACACCACTTTTGCCAAATTAAATACTGTATTAATTTGTAAATGCATAATTTGTTTTACATACTTGGAAACAAGACTCTAATTTTAAGAGTGATGGGTTTCCACATGGGTTTCCACCTTAGGCCGGCTGACCAATGTATAATATCAATGTGAATGTTCTCCGGCTTGACAAAAATGATTCTGAATATTTGAAACTAACACCTTCTTTCTTTCAGGGCTATCAGCTTTGACTATTTCTTATCTCTAGGCATGTCAATATATCTTTATAATGAGGCCTCTTTATTTTCAGCTCATACAGATGTTGCTGTATCTAGAGTCAAAAGATTTGTATATTCATTTGCAAATAGGCTGATCTAATGAATCTGTATTTAATGTGTTATTTCTTCTGTATATAATAGAAGAGGTATGCAACATATCTTTAAAAAAATCAGCATTGCCTAGTTTTAAACCACAATTTTGATCAATGTGTATTGTAGAATAATTAAATAATAATATAATAATTATATAATAATATAATATAATTGTCCCCAAAAAAACTATAATAAATTTATAATTTCAATCCACAACTGTTTGTGGGTCACTGCTGTGCGCAATTGGCTGCCGCGTTTCGCCCACAAATACACAGTCAATTCACTTTACAGTATATTCTGTGAAGGGCTTTGAAATGTCTAGAAAACATGAAAAGCGCCATATCAAATGCAAGGACTATTATTATTATATTTGTACATATCAGGTAATATGCACTATAGTTTCCTTAAATGTACAGGACATTTACTGTACTTCTAAAGTTTGCTAACACCGTTTCATTATTCTTTACTATAATGTATCACTTTATGATAACCCAAAACATGTAATGCTATTTCTCATTTGCCATGTTAGCCATCGCTACCTTTTGTAAACAGTGCAAGAAAGTGTCCAGATAACAAACACGTCATTTATTTTCTTTCTTGAAACCTATAGGATTTTTAAAAAATTGTTTTCCTTTGTTGCTAAACAGCCAGCCCAAGTGTCTATTCTTCATGTGTGACAGCGAGTGTCAGTAGGTTATTCAACAATGGAGGTTCATCCCATCCACATCCTCGATATAATCCTTGGCTGACATCAACATTCAAGCTTTTTCCAGCAGAGATCGTCTGACACAACTTCAACAACATCAAATTGCAGTTATTTAGCATCTGGGAGTGCTTAACAGCACCGTAGCAGGTGCTAGGTGTGCAGAGTTTGGTATGGATGAGAATACGGAGCTTTGAATCAGTTGGATTTTGTAGGCGGAGCAGGGGACACCAGCAAAGAGAGCATTGGAAAAATCATAACAAAAAGTGACGAATACATGACTAAGGGTTTCAGTTGGATTGGACGTGAGGGATGGTTGGAGGCGAGTGACATGGTGGTGGTGAAGGAAAGCTTTCCTGGAACCAGATCAGGCACCAGAGGTGGTGTAGGCAACTGGGGATCAAACCTGATGCCTGGATTGTACGCAGTTTCAGTGAATCTGCCGAATCCCTGACTGTCCAGAACATTGAGACGTCCTCCTGATAGGAAAGATGCTATATAAATGTAATTTTGTATTGTATTGTGTATGGAGGTTAAGGAGGTCAGGGCCACAGATGCTGACAAGAGTCAAGGAGGATGGCTTTAATCTTGTCAACATGTAGCTACAGAAAGTTGGCACTCTTCCAGGTCTTGATTTCTGACAGCAAGAGGCAGAATAGTGGTAAACTTCAACAACAACGTCTTGGGGAATGACAGATTTACATTGTTAATTTACTTATAGACAATTATTTATTTTAATTCCAGCACAATTGAAATATAGAATAAATGAAAACTATTTATTAATGTGACATGGGTTCAGATTTGAATAACAACATTTAACTGGTGATTAAAGATATATGATTAAAGATGGTTCAAATTACCAATATGGAGTGATGAGATACAGAGTATAATCCACTGAGGGATGACAGAAAGATACAGTAATCCACTCTCATAGTGAGCTACATAATTCTCTGTGTTAAGATATGGATTAATTTCACTTTCCTGCCACTTCCATAGGTAATTCTATTTACATCCTTTCCTCCTATAGTACAATCAATAAATAAATTTATATGTGGCCCAAAGCTTCAGAGTAACCACTGGAATATATAAATAATCCTCAGAGCCTGGGCAAGAATAGCGTATTCTGTGGCTGATTTGGTCAAGCCACCTCGTTGAGTCAGGGAAATGGTATCTAATACAAAAACATTTCAAAGCTCTTTACAAGCAATGCCTAGATCACAAGATTTGTTCACATGAAAAAGTTCCTTTGAGGCATTTGATGTAAGCTTTCAAGAATACTCATCCTAATCTAGTCCCAACACAGCATCAAGCTATTTTTTAAATAGATTCAGTATGTTGGCCGCGGCCACAACCCTCTTTCCTGTTCCAGTTTAGTCTGTGCTGTGAGCTCATGTCCTTGTATCCCATAAAACACCAATAATTGTAATGCATGCTGTTTATATAACTATAATGATCAGGATTTATTCCCACTTGGCTCATGTTAACAACAACACCAACAACAAATTTACCTTTCATGTCGGGAGGACGTCCCAAGGCACTAAACAATCAATGTTTCGAACCCGAGCTGGGGTCGGGATCTGGGATGGTAGAGAGGAGTGGAGAGAAGGGCAGTGACCATTGGCATGGTCGAAGAGGCGGGACTTGAAGGAGGCTAGGAAGGGGGCAAAGCAGAATGTTTGCGGGATAGAATTACAAAGGTTGGGGGCAGAGAGGCTGAAGGCTCGCCCACTGATGGTAGGGCGGTTGTGTCTGCTGAGCGGAGGGAACGGGCAGGTTGGTGGGAGTTAGGAGATCACAAAGGTAGGGGGAGAGGGTAGGTCCCCAGGGGGCAAGGCCATGGAGAGCTTTGAAGGTGGGGACCAGGATCTTGAATTAAATCCTCTATATGATGGGAAGCCAGTGAAGTTGGGGAAGAATGGGAGTGATAGGTCAAACCCTGCAAGCCACAACTCTAATTGTTAGGAACGAGTCAACATTTCGGGTCTACAACCCTGTTCTGACAAAGGGTTGTAGACCCGAAACATTTACTCTTTTTCCTGTCTCCATGGATGCTGCCTGACCTGCTGAGTTCCCCCAGCAACTTCTATTTTTGTTTCAGATTCCCAGCATCTGTAGTATTTTGTGTTTTGTTTATAATTGTTAGGATGTAGTTTTAGCTGATTAAACTGAAGCAACACATGATAATAATAATAATAATAATAATCCTTGCGTTTGATATAGTGCTTTTCATGTCTTCTAGACTTCTCATAGCGCTTCACAAAATATACCGTAAAGTAAATTGACTCTATATTTGTCAGCCAATTGTGCACTGCAGTGTCCCGCAAACAATCATGGATCGAGTGACCAAATCTTTTTTTTTTTCTTGAGGGATTATTATCATACTGTGGATTATTGCAATGGTCCCGGGGTGAGATTATGCCCCAAACTCTGATGATTTCTCTGTTTTGGGTGAAAGTGTATCGAAAACCCCGATAACTAATATATCTGTCTCAAAACCAAATTGAATGGGAGAGAAAAACAGACTTCTACTTGAAAGATCCTGAACAATGTGATGTTGTCTGCTTTACACTTCTAAATTGCTAATCACTGTGCTTACTAATGTAAGAGCTAGTGCAAAACTGCATAGATAGCAGCTCTCCCCTCTCCTCCCCGTGAGTAGCATATCAGAGGAAGTCAGTGGATTTTCTAGGGAGTTAATGCCAGATTTCAAAAAATACATTGCAAATGACTTGAGAGAGAGAGAGTCTCCTAACACTTCCAGGACCAAAGGTAAAATAATTTAGCCTAGCTGTGGTTTTATTGCTTTGTGATACTATTGCTTTATTGTTGGGAGGTGGAGGCGAGGGAGGAGTGGACCAGCCAGCTGTCAGTATGTACCTTGCATTAGTCGGGTGTCAGTATGTACCTTGCATTAGTCGGGAGGTGGGTAGCCACAGGCTACCCACCTCAAGCTTCCAGGCTACCCACCTCAAGCCTGGAAGCTTGAGGTGGGTAGCCTGTGGCTGGATTCCCCTAATCCCCCTTTCTGCCCTCTATCGTCCCTCCCCGCCTGCTCCCTCCCCTCCCCGGTTGCTCTCTGGCCCTCTCTCTTCCCCAGCTGCCCTCTTCTCTCTCTGGCAGCTCTCTGCCCTCTCCGCCTACTCCCAGCGGCTCTCTGCCCTCTCCTCTCCCCGGCTGTCCTCTCCCCTGTTGCTCTCTGGCTCCCTTCCGGGCTCCTCCTGATTTGCCCACTTCCCGGGTTGTAGGGGAGACAAGACCAGGGAGAGGAGGGAGAACGATGAGAGTGGGGAGAGTAACAAGAGCAGGGAGAAGGGGTGGGGGAGCGAGGAGCGGGCCAGCCGGCTGTAGCCCACCGCAGTACTTACCTTGCATTGGTCGGGTGTGGATGTGCTTGGAGGCTTGAGGTGTGTAGCCTGTGGCTGGATTCCCCTAACCCCACTTTTCCCATTACTTGTTCAGCTTACCCAATGCGATTTTACTGAGTACACAGTTTTCCAAGAACGTAAACCCCGCATTCGGCGAGGGTTAACTGTAAACGTAAACCTCAATAATTCTCCCTGGCCAGGCGGGCTGCTTCACGTCAATGCAATGTTTACATGAGTACACATCAATATACATTGTAGGAGTCCCCATTCATTTGGCTATGGCCAATGTACAACCAATACTTTTGGAATTTGATAAACCAAACACATCCCACCAGGAAGAGAGTGTACATTCCACTCCAGACCATGGACATGCAGTCAGGGCAGGTAGGATAAGCTGTGCCTACCTTATGAAAATAAAAACTTTAAATTGTAGATGATTATTTAATGGTTTATATTTTTACAATGCACATTTTACATAATGCAAACGATTTTTAGAAACTACCAAAATTATTTAACTGCGATTTGATATGCCTACCTTAAAAGTAACAGAAAGGCAGCGAGACTCCATGCCTTTTTGACCCATTGAGTTGAATGTAGTTCTGATGCGCATGCGTGTTCCTTTCTCAGTGTCTCAGTAATGGGTGAAATAAGCACGAGCTACCGATTGCCTTTCCTCTTTCTATCAATTGCAATCATTACGTTGAAATGCAATCTCCACTCATGCGTATTTGTGGAAAAAATGACTGGGAAAAAGGCAGAGTCTACTGCTGCCTTTGGGGGTGTGGCTTTATTGCCATGCCCCCAAAAGTTCGTATGGACTGAGGAAAGTGTCTACCCTGTCATTTTACCCACCGCATGTCACTGCTCCAGACACAGGGAAATTTGTATGTGCTTGCAGCAGACATGAAATTATCAGTATAGTTTGGATCTTTTTAAACATGGTGATGGGTTTCTGTATGCGTCATGTACCCAGTTGACCAAAAAAAGTACAATGATGGCAGCCATTGAAATCTTTCGGCCCAACCATTGTGCTGGAGTTGGGAGAGAGGATGTTGTATATGGGATCAATGAATAAATATTGACTTGTCTGATCAGATTTTGATTGTGTTTCATCACATCATATTTGTCATCCCAATAAAGTAATTTCAAAAGTTAACTCAAACAGGTAGCAAAAAACCTTTGTTCCTGATACAGCAGAAAACCAGAATTTGGCTAATTAAATATAAATGAAAGCAAGAGGCATTTCTGCAAATGGATTCATGCATTACCTTTTCATAAGTTTCCCTGTTACTGAATTTGGAGGAAAATAATTTACACTGAGACTGTTTTCCTTTTCCCTGATGTCATTTGGTAATATTAATATTAAAGTTGCTGTAAAACAATTTTAATGATGTATTCTTGCTGGTGGTTCTTGTTAATCCATAATAATAGGGCCACCTGGGCAAGTAAAGCATAATAGTTATTCAATTCATTGTTCAACAATAACAGTTTATAATCTCTATTCTACGTATAAAACCAGAAAAATTGAACTAATGATTAAACTCTTTCAGAGAGCCAGCACAGACAAGAGATTAGGCAATACTATTTTTCTGCTGTATTAGCAACAAACATTGTTGCTATGGTCCCCTTTGGGGCTGTAAATTTCTATAATAATCCTTACATTTGGTACAACGCTTTTCAAGTTGGAAGGACATCCAAATTAGTTTCACAGAATGTACTGCAAAGTGCAGTGAATGGCAATTTGCACACAGCAATATCCCACAAAATGTTATTTGGGGATTGTTTGCCAGGACACCTGGAGAAACTGGCTTCTCTTATTGAATAGTATCATGGGATCTTTAACTTCCACCTGAACAGGTTTGGATCAACATCTTATCCAAAGGATGGAACCTCTGACACTGCAGCATGGCCCCAAGAGCACACAGAAGTGTCATCTTAAATTATATAATTTAAAAGACGCCAGGGAAAATCTAGCGTCATAAGATTGGGGATGGGGGTGCAACGTCAGGATTTGGCCAGCGTGACTCCACGCTTTGTAATATGGCTCAGATTGGTGCATGAATTGTTGAATTTGCTCTGCATTAAACATATTTGAGACATTGGGAGCAAAGATGAAGGAGGGAAAACAAATCAGAGTAACAGCAAACAACCATAGTTGTAAACTGATAGGAACACTGACACAAGGCATCAAATAAATTAAAATCCCTCCTGTGAAAGATTAATTTTATGATGCCATGCATGCCTGACATTTAGCAAAGTTAATAATAAGAACAATAATAATAATAGTAATAATAATACTCCTTGCATTTGATATACCGCTTTTCATGTCTTCTAGATGTCTCAAAGCGCTTCACAGATTTTACTATAAAGTGAATTGACTGTATATTTGTGGGCGAAATGCAGCAGCCAATTGCGCACAGCAGTTTCTCACAAACAATCATGGATTGAAATGACCAATTAATTTTTTTTGAGGGATTATTATTAGGGTTTGGAGTAAGGAAACTTGCCCAAGGTTTAGCCCTGTCATGAATTAAACCCAGGTGTCCGGCTTGTAAGGCGAGTGCTTTAACCACGGAGCTACAGGACTCCTGTAAATGCTAAGCTAAATTACTTAGCTTCTTTAAAATAGTTTTTATCAATCTATTTATGCTGGTGTGTAAATCTTTATTGATATTGTCTTAATTATAATTATTCTTGAATGCAATTTGGATTATGATTTAAATAAAATAGTTTTAGTACATGAAGCCAAGGTGGAACACTTTCCTCTTGATCATCCATAAAGGATTCGCAATTCATTGCCAAAGATACTCAAGTATTATGTCTTTTTCATCCTCCGGATAAGATATTAAACCAAGGTCTTGTCTGCCTGTTCAGGTGGACATTAAAATTTCTATGACACTATTCAAAAAGAGAATGGAGCTTCTCCTGACGTCCCGTCCAATACTCTCCCAGCTAAGATTGATCACTTACTTCATGATGGTTTGTGGGATATTGCCCTATGCAAATTGGCTGTCACGTTTTCCAACAAAATACACAACAACAACAACAACTTTGGTTTATATAGCGCCCTCCACGCCGGACGGCATCTCAGAGCGCTTTGTGACACAGTCACTACACTTCACAGTAGATTCCATGAAGTGTTTTGAGATGTCTTGACGACCATGATAAAGCACAATATCAAATGCAAATATCAAAAGATTGGTTTTCATCCATTTTATCTGATCTTTCTAGAATACCCTTTGCTGGAATTTGTTTCCACTGATGAGAGCATCTCTCTCTAATTCTGAATGAACAATCATCCCAGCTATCCGATGAGCAGCATGTCTCAAAGCAAACACAAAACTTTCCTGCTGATCCAGATGGAGATAACATAAAACTTTCCCGCAGAGGTATAAAAACAGATGCTTGCACAAATTGACGTATACCCAGCACGGCAAGAAATTCTTCCAACTTTTTGTGCGGTGCCCCATTCCGCTTAGCGTAAAAATGAACAAATATTATAATAGATAAGGGTGTGCAGAAACACACTGTGCTACAAATGGTTCAGCTAATATAACCATAACCATAGTGCCTTGATATAGCAACTTTTCACCACAGGAAGATATCTCAAAGAGCTTCACAGGATTTTATGCAAAATATAATGACAGTGTATCTTGTAGGCAAACACAGCAGCCAATTGTATGTGCAACATTGCCCACGCAAAGCCATGAAATGAATGGCTGTTTTCATTTGGAGATTGGTGGCCATGGCACTGAAAGAACCTCCCTTCTTTTTTTTCAAATGGCACCATTGAATATTTGACCTAGGTTTGATTCCAGGCAGGGTGAAACCTTAGGCAAGTTTCCTTGCTCCACAGGCCTGATAATAATCCCTTGAAAAAAAACAATCATAAATTGGTCATTTCAATCCTCGACTGTTGGTGATACTCTGCTATGCACAATTGGCTGCTGTGTGTAAATTAAAGCCAAGTCCTCTTGCTTGCGAGACGAACATGCTAATCCCTACCCTACAGGATTCCACGTATATTTTGCTCTCCCATGTATCTGTGTTTTAGTAAATATAATTTCCGGCCTGCTCCATGTCTCCCAAGCCACCAGCCCTACAATTGGCGGTCAAGCCTTCAGCCACTCTGCCCCCATTCTTTGGAACTCCATCCCCTAATCCCTTCACCTCGTTCCCTCCCTTGCCTCCTTCAAGGCCTGATTCAAGACTCCTTTTCGACCATGCCTTCAATCGCACCCTTAACTCTCTACCCTCCCTCATCCCAATCTTGCCCCCAACCCCTCACCCCCTTCCCATTGCTCGGGCTCTGGACCTGTCCTGTTCATTGCCTTGAGAAGTGCTCCTGATGTTAAAGGCATTCTACAAATATAATTTTGTTGTTCTTGTTGTTGTTGTTGTCGTTACAAGTACCTAATCTTTCCCACCCTACCACTCCCCATAATATAAATGTCATTTTGTTCTTATATTTTGTTGTAATGTTAAGATACAACTCATTTGCCTCTTGAAGGACACCAATAAATAGTCATGGCTATTGAGATGGGGAAGAAAATGAATTAAAGTCAGAGTTCACCAGTGGGGTTGCTTTGGAATGATTGAAGAAGAGTACAGAGAATCTTTCTGATGTGAAGATGAAAATCACCAAGTATTTAGGATGACAAAATAAAAATATTATAACTCGCCAGTAGTCTCAGAAGAGGTGAAATGGTGGTGCAAATAGTACCTGAATTATGGGTAACTTGATTCCATAACAAAACTACACATCACTACAATAAAGTTACTGAGAAGGCAATATTGTAACTCTTGGAAATAAACACAGCAGAGAAGGAAGAGAGAAAACGCAAAATGCTGTGGATCCTGGAGATTTGAAACAAAAGTCGCTGAGAACACTCAGCATGTCAGGCAGCATCCATGGAGATAGGAAAGTGACGACGGGTTGTGGACTGGAAACGTTGATTCACTTTCCTTTCTCCATAGATTCTGCCTGACCTGCTGAGTGTTCCCAACAAATTCTACTTTTGAGAAGGAAGAGAGAATGGGCTACAGTTGTCATAAAATAATAAACTGTTTCTAATCTAAGCGAGAATATTTAACCAGGACTTCTGCTCATTGGGAAAGGGATGGGAAAATGAAAGTGTCCTAGTTTTTCCTAGTTTAAGAAATAACAATGAGTCATATGGCTGGAAATTATATAGAAAATAAACTTTTTCTACATGCTACAAAACTAGATAAGTATGTTATGTTCTAGGTGTAATGTGTCAGATGTGCACAAAATGTAATGAATATTAGTTAAATTCAATAAAATATATTGCTCAGTTCTGTACACTAGAAAAAACAATTGATATGACTTCACTGATCCCTGTTAAAGCCATACTCATATTCTATAATTGTTTTTATAATAATTTGGATCATGGTGTATTATTTCAAATGTATTGGCTTTGTCATTTTCATTAACTTGCTTCCCATGACATTGTACAATTTACAAGAGTATATTATTTTTCAATATCGTAATTAATTCAGAGGTCACCTAGTCAATTTCCATTTTGAAAATCAAAATGTTCAAGCTTGTCAGACTGTTCTTTCAATGGCACGTTATGCTGGTTAGACTCCAACGGTTCACAACTGCACACTTTGGGATCCCCAAACCTTAGCTCTTGCCAATGAGCACCAAATACTTTCCTGAATTGGGCAAGTGTCTATCCGGGGAAAGAGTACCCATTCCATTGCAATAATAATGATAATAATAATAACCCTTGGATTTGATATGGTGCTGCTTTTCACATCTTCTAGACATCACAAAGTGCTTCACAGAATATACTACAAAGTGAATTAACTGGATATATATGGGCGAAACGCCAATTACACATGGCAGTGTCCCACAAGTGTCGTGGATTGAAATGACAATTTTTTTTAAGGAATTATTATAAGGCATGTGAAGTAAGGAAACGTGCCCAAGGTTTCACCCTGCCTAGAATTGAACCCGGGTCTCTCCCTTGTAAGGTGAGTGCTTGAACCACCAAGCTACAAGACTCTAATAAATATCTCTGGAATTTCCATGTAAAGGTGTGACGTCCTCCCGATGTGAAAGGCGCTCTATAAATATAATTTTGTTGTTGTTGTTGTATGGACTTTTGTTTGGTCTGGATACTCATAAATAATTGTGACGAGTATCCGCTTGCGTTAGTCACTGTTGGGTTTGAATATGCAGCCAGTGGTGGAACTAGCCATTCTGCGTAAGCCTGGAACAAAAGTACGGCCAGAAAAGACTTGTTCTGCTTTATCTGTTTGGCCAAATATAAAGTTGGGAACCCGAGAATAGAGCAACCAAAGTCACTTGTATTTTATGCTCAACAACTCATTTAATTACTATGGCAAAAATACATAACTTTGCATTGATTCAATAAACTGGATTACAAAACACAAGGTTACAATCGACAAAAGTTTAGTCATGCATACTCAGTATGCTCACTTCTAGTGTGTCACTTTGGTGACAATATCAAAGAACAACAAGAACAAAATTATATTTATAGAGCAGCTTTTATATCGGGAGGACGTCCCAAGGTGTTGAACAGTCAGGTCAGGACATGAGCAAAGGGGAGGGGCAACAACAACAACAAAATTACATTTATAGAGTGCCTTTCACGTCGGGCAGATGTCCCAAGGCACTGGAGGGCAGGGTAGTGGGGAGGAGAGAGTTGGGAGGACGGCAGAAGGCACGATCAAAGAGGAGGGTCTTGAGAACGGCCTTGAAGGAGGCAAGAGAGTCAGCAGGTCGAAGAGATAGGAGGGAGCAAGGCCATGAATATCTTTGAAAGTGATGACGAGGATCTTGAATTCGATCCTCAAGGGATGGGGAGCCAATGGAGCCGGGCGAGGGTGGGAGAACTGTTGTCATGGAGCTTGGTGTGGGAGAGGACACAAGCTGCAGATTTCTGGATAATCTGCAGTTTGTGAAGGGAAGAGCCAGGAAGGCCGATGAGGTGGGAGTTTCCATCAAGCCTTGATGTGGCGAATGCATGGACGAGGGTTTTGGCAGCCTGAGGAGTGAGGCAGTGGCGGAGTCTGGCAATGTTACGGAGGTGGTAGAAGGCAGTGCTAGTCATGGCATGGATGTGGGGGAGGATGGATAGATCAGAGTCATGTACAACAGATTAACTTCTCTTCTTTGGGAACATACTTTATGGCATATCCTGTGTAGCACTTTGAGACATCTTGACAACATGATAAGGCATTATATTAAATGCAAGGATTATTATTAATCATAAGGAGGAGCAGGTATATACTATCCCCCTTTTAAACATCCCAATTCCTTCTGGATCACCACAGTCCATACTGTTTTCTGATCTCAGAATGTCCCTGAGTATTTTCCTGGAATATTCAATGGAGAAACATGAACCTGTTCTTCAAGGCTTGCAATATTTTTTTGTATCTATAACAGTTGGAAGACTTTCCATGATTTAACATTTTAAGATTGATCGAATACAATTTGTTACCTTTGGAATAATAGATTATAGAGAACCATTAAAATTAATGGAATCGTAAGATGTTTAGTTTCATAATTTTTAACCTTTAGCAACCATAGTAACCCAAGCTAAAATACAGACAAGTCTATAAATAACCATTAATACCCTGAATGCAAATTAGAAAAAGTTTTTGAATTCTGGTGATCCCTACAGGTTGGTTCCAGAAAACATTGTGGTTTTCGGGCACGCTGTTAAAGGTTAGTAAAGTAACTCAAAGAGAAGAACAATCATCTCTGTTCTCAGGCCTGCATCAGTGGTATTACTAAATGCATCACTGTGAGTTATACATGAGCTGGCAATGAAGACCAATATGTCCTGCCTCTCTCTGGAGGAGTCTTGTCTCAATTCAAGAACATTAAGTTCCTTAGCAGAACAGACATTATTGGGAACAAAAACAGAAATAGTGAGACAACGTTCCAGGTCCTCGAAGGGTCATGGACCTGAAACGTTGACTCACTTTGCCTTTTTCCATAGATGCTGCCTGACCTGCTGAGTGTTCCCAACGATTTCTGTTTTTGTTTCAGATTTCCAACATCTGCAGTGTTTTGTGTTTTTGCCCCTCCATCCTATTACTCCACAGCTCACTTAGCTCCCTCTGAGCAACCTTATACTGTATATAGGTTCTATCAACTGCCCCAATATATTTAAGATTTTGCCCACAAATATACAATCAATTCACTTTACAGTGTATCCTGTGAAGCGCTTTGAGACAACTAGAAGATGTGATAAACGCTATATCAAATTCAACGATTATTATTATAGGAATACATTCAATCTCACAGCAGATCACACCTGCTCCCTACTTGATAATAAATAACCATCATTGCATTCGTTATAGTACTTTTCACTCTTCTAGACATCTCAAAGCACTTCACTGAACATATTGTAAAGTGAATTTGCTGTATATCTCTGGGTGAAACGCGAAAACCAATCACGCACAGCAGTGACCACAAACAGTCTTGGATTGAAGTGACCAATTAATTATTGGGGGTTTTTGAGCAATTATTATCAGGCATGTGAACTATGGAGACTTGCCCAAGGTTTTTCCCTGCCAGGAATCGGACCCAGGTTTCTCATTGGTTAGGCGAATGCTCTAACCACTGAACCACTGGACCCCAAAATTGATTATTTAACTGAACATGGACAAGAGAGAAACCGTTCTCGTTGGCTCCTGCCAACATTTCCTCACCTCAGGCTCTGACCTTCTAACTTCTCTAAGTATATATTGCTGTTTGTAATCTACATCAATGATCTGGACTTGGGTGTACGGAGTACAGTTTCCAAGTTTGCAGATGACACTAAGTTAGGGAGAATAGTAAACAGTGAGGAGGATAGTAGCCATCTGCAAGAGGATATAGACAAATTGGTAAAGTGGGCAGACACATGGCAGATGAAGTTTAATGCAGAGAAGTGTGAGGTGATGCATTTTGGGAGAAGAAATTAAGGGAGGCAATATAGGCTAGATAGTACAATTTTAAATGGTGTAAAGGAACAGAGAGACCTGGGGATTTGTGTTAGTGACTCATTGAAGGTGGCAGGACAGGTAGACAAGGCTGTTAAGAAGGCATATGGGATACTAGGCTTTATAAATAGGGGTATAGAGTACAAAAGTCAGGAAGTGCTGACTAACCTCTATAGGACTTTGGTGAGGCCTCAGCTGGAATACTGTGTTCAATTCTGGTCACCACACTACAGAAAGGATGTGAAGACATTGGAAAGGGTACAACGAAGATTTACTAGGATGGTGCCAGGATTGAGGGACTTCAGCTATGAGGAGAGGCTAGATAGGCTAGGGTTATTCTCTCTGGAGCAGAGAAGATTGAGGGGAGACCTAATAGAGGTTTATAAGATCATGAGGGGTTTCGACAGGGCAAATAGAGAAAAACTATTTCCACTCGTGGGTGAATCTGTGACTCGTGGTCACAGATTTAAAATAGTTTCAAGGTGCAGTAGAGGGGAGCTGAGGAGAAATTTTTTCACTCAGCGAGTTGTTCGAATCTGGAATGCATTGCCTGAAAAGGTGGTGGAGGCTGATTCGATAACAACTTTTAAAAGGGAATTAGATCTTTATTTAGGGAGAACGGGTCTATTAGGCTATGGGGAGCGGGCAGGGCAGTGGGATTGAATCGCTCTTTTCAAAGAGCCAGCACAGACTAGATGGGCCGAATGGCCTCCTTTTGTGCCGTACAATTCTATGATTCTATGATTCTATGATTCTATATCTCTCAAAAACATTGCACCAGTTTTTGCATTTATGTGCAACCTTGGTGTTGGAATCATTCATTGGCTGTTCTTCCCATCTGCATTAGGTCCCTGTCCAGTATTGCTTTCCTCTACCGACTGCTATATTGATTACCTCTAACTCTATCGCACAATAAATGCTACCAGCACCCTCATTCATCTTTGTTTTCTCCTGCCTTGATTTCTCAATCGCACTCATGACTGGTCTCCCCAGCTCCTCATCAACAAAGGTAGCCCTGCTATCTGTCATTTACATTCTTGATCTCTTGAAGTTCCCACCTCAATTCCTCTTCCTCTCCCCCACTTCATCTACCTTTAAATCCTACCTGATAAGATACCTCTACAATTGTGCATTGGTCACCTTCCCCTCCCACTTCTACTTTGCTTGGAAACATTACTTGTTTTCTTTACATTTTAAACCTTGCCAGGATGTAAAAGTCTTTGAAATAATGATGACATGGTGAATACATTTTGAGAATACATGAAGCAATAAACAACTGACATGAACCATCCTGTCATTCTATTTGCATTATGCTGAACCACTATTTCTCATTCCTAGCGCTAAATCCAATTCAGTGTGCAAGTAACCACAGGGGGATTGTGATTCACTGCAATCCTCTCCCTAATTCTTCGAGTCTGTCAGAGCAAAGTTTTTTTAATGTCCTTCATGAAGAAACTATTTAAAGTGCATATAATATGCTCTGCTTTACACATCTTTCTTTGCTTCCCTAATGCAGTCCTATAGAAGAAATAACTAACTGCCTCAGTCAAATCAGGAGTGTTGAGACTGCAATTGCAATGACTCACATGAGAATTGCAATCAATACAAATGAACAAGTGTTGTGTAGCAATACTCTGCTGCATCTAATCATTGATTAGAATGATTTATAACCTTGGAGATTTGAGTATGTCCTAATGTGCTTGTGTGCAGCCTGGCTCAATGGTAGATTCTCGCTTCTGAATCAAAAGGTTGTGTGTGCAAGCCCCACATCGGGACTTGGAATTATATAGTCCAAAATGAAACTTTGGTGCAATGTTGGGAGTGTGTTGCATTGTTAGAGGTGCCGTGCTTTGGATGGGATGAGATTAAACCAGATCCCATCTGCCTGTTCAAGTGGATGTTAAAGATCTCATGATACTAAGCCCAGAGTCTTGGACTGTTATCATGATGTGAAAGGCTCTATACAAATATAATATTGTATGGTATTCATACAGTTTCTCCCAGTATCATGGCCAACAATCCCCCAAATTAAATTGATTGTTTGTTTCATAGCTGTTTGTGAGGCACTGCTGTGCACAATTGGGCTGTTCCATTTGCCAACAAATACAGAATCACTGCAATGAACAGTCAAGTGCTTTGAGACATCCTCTTGACAAGAAAAGTGCAATACCAAATGCAAGGATTATTATTAATAATAATAATGTAGATTTTAGAGAGAAGAAAGAAAATTAAAGAAAATTAAATCTGCTCTTAAAATAAAAGAAATCCATGCAAAGCCCCATTGTTGTATTCATATGCACAGTCATTCATAGATTGGACACCAATTCAACATATTTTCAGTGATAGTCAGATGATTTGTCAGTTAGAATCTAAATTTCACCCATCACCAGAAACTCTACAGAATTTTAACACCTGAATTAGACCAATGGTGCTGTCGCTCTTTATATATCCTAAGAGAAACAACAATCAATATTACTGCCATTGTTCATAAAAGGCCATAGGTGTTTTATCACCTGCCTCAGGAAAAGCTGTAAAAAGTGAAGACAATGAAGGGTTGAAAAAGAGTTCTTTGGGGAAGTATTAGCATTGCTAGTACAGCTGGAAAAGTGCTTCAAGATATAAACCGGTGTAAAATAATTTATATTAATTGTGGATTCCTGCAGCTGAGTGGTTGGAGTACTCGCCTCACAAGCGAGAGGACCCGGATTCGATTCCCAGGTCGGGCGAAATGTTGGGAAAGTTTCTTCATTCCACATGCCTCTGTTCCACATGCCTTCATTCATGAAAGTCACAAACGATGTCCTCTCTATCTGTGCCTCCTTGTCTGCCCTGGACCTCTCTGCCGCGTTCGACACAGTTGACTATGCCATCCTCCTCCACCGCCTATCCTCCGTCGTTCACTTTAGTAGGACCACACTCTCCTGGTTTGAGTCCTACTTCAAAACATCCAACTCTATTTTTCCACCTCACTTTGCGACCCCCAGTACCCTGATGTACTGTCAGCTTGCCTGTCAGACGTCAGGAACTGGATGAGCGTGTTACATAGCTATTATTTAACAAGAAATATAATAGATTTAAGCAGACTATTAATTTAAAATATCATGGTGTAATTAAAGGTTATGTGTTCAAAATTAGTAATGCTCCAAGCAAGACTATAGATTAGGTTTTTGTTCCATTGCCTAGCAATAGCAATTCATGTTGTGTCAAATAATTATTTTAACAGCTTTGGATGAGTTTAAGAACAGAATTCAAGTTACTGAGATAAGAAAGGATTCCTTTGAGTAAATATTCTGTCGAGCAAGATGCTTCATCCATTGATGGAACTATGCACTAAAAATTACAATGATTTGCACCAAATATTAACACATTCAACGCTTTTTTTGTTAGCCTGTGGTATCTGATGGTGGGACATTTAGGCCCAAGTTTTCCATGCCATTGTTTATTCTCCACTTGAATACCCAACCCTTTCATATCCCTCTGTTCTGTCATACATTTTATGGTCAATAGATTGATGACATGTAAGGATTGACATCAAAGGCAAGATTTGTTTTTAATCCTCCTTCCTAGTATTATTATTACTTAGTAGTAGGTTTCCCCAATTTACCTTTTCATATATTCTAACTGCATTCTACCAATGCATCACTGGGACACAACCCCATGCGAAAGGCCATATATAAATGCTAGTTGTTGCTCTTACCATAATTTAAGTGCTGTATTATCTGACCACTTCTTGATTTATTTTCTTATGCTGCATTTCAAACTCAGTAAGGCTATGTTATGGACCGTGGTATTTCACCTAACGGAGAAAGAGAAAAGCAGTGGAGAGAAAAGCAAATTAACAAAAAAGGGATGAAATGGCACAAACAATGTACTGTAGTACAATGTGGTCGGATTGTATTGTAAGTATTTTCTTGTTATATTGAAAGAATAGTGAAATAATTTTCTGTACTATCATCTCTATTTGCTGGAATCTTCATTCATACCACGTGAAAGATGTTAAACAATTGTAATTTGCTGTTGCTGTCATTTTATTCAGACCGTCTTTGAAAGGAACAATTCCAAATCCATCCCTCTCCCCAGTGCTCTCCCCACAGCCCTGCAAACTGTATTAGCTGAACTAAGAGGGCGAGTAGAAAGGGAGGTGCTAGGGCATGAAACAGAGTCCAAGGAACACATTTCATTGTCCCTCCTTCTAAACATTTATTTCTGTAATAATCGGCATCCAATGGTATTTTTAAATAAAAACTTCTCTGAGGTTTGTGTAGTGTAAAAAAAAGTCTTGGATCACAAGGGTACATTGAAGATAGGAAGCTTCGAAGGATAACTGAAATTCCGGCTTCTAAAATTGGTATTGTTATTGTACAATTGTAGTCACAATTGTACAATAACAGTACCAGTTTAAGGCATGGCATGTATCCAGTTTAAGGCATGGCATGTATTTCAATTTAGACTAGATAAGGAACGTTTAATAATATAACCAGATATTCTTCCAGTTATTTTGTGAATCAACTACTGTAATCAACAACAATAGCAAATTGCATTTATATAGTTCCTTTCACATATTCAGGACGTCCTGAGGCACATCAGCCCAGCCGACCTCTAACGTTATTGCTGTCAAACGCAGCTACTGTATCTGTTGTCAAAGCCAGCAGCTGTTTGTAACATCAAGGTCTTGCAAACAACCTTAAAGGAAATCACCGCAGCACTTTCTAATCGGCAACAATCAAAGTCTCTCTGCATTAGCATTACACGAAGATTAAGGCAGTCATGTTTTTAAAGTGTCTTTAGACCCAAATATTGTTTTTAAATCGGACGTTGGGAGAGGCGCAAATTGCTTCTCCCTGCATCTGTCAATAACAAATAACTATCTTTTACAATTTATCCCCTTTTTATTTGATGTGATAATTATCATTGGTGATTAATTTTCACTTGTCACATTTTTCCAATATGATGCTTTGAGACCCTGCTGTTATAATAAATGTTCACACATTCGGGTAGTAAGTGAAATGTGTTCTCTCCAACTGCTGTGGAAAATCTCCTGTTCTCAAACAATTCACGGTAGTCTCTCTTTTCCATACTCATTGAGTTTCTTATGAAATCAGAATGACAGAAGCAGTGTTTATTTTTATACATGGTCTGTTAGATGAGGAATTTGATAAATTTGGATGCAGTACGGGGGTCATGCAGCTGGATATTCACTTGTGAAAGTCAAATTTGAGGACAAGATATCCAGTGAGTTACCCTAAGGATATTCTCAATGTAGCGGACAGTCAAGTCTAGACAGGAATCTGATGCAGATCACTTGACACATCAAGGAGTCTCAATTATGTGTTCTGTATGTTTATAATGACAATAATCCTTGCACATCTAGACGTCTCAAAGCGCTTCACAAAATATACTGTTAAGTGAATTGACTGTATATTTGTGGGACAAACGCAGCAGCCAATTGTGTACAACAGTGTCCCACAAACAGTCATGGATTGACTGACCACATTTTTTTGAGGGATTATTATTAGGCATGTGGAGTAAGGAAACTTGTCCAAGGTTTTGCCCTGTTGGGAATCAAACCCAGGTATCTCGCTTGTGGACTATTCCAATGCCCTCCTCCACAATCCATAAAATCCAACTCATTCAAAACTCTGCCACCCGCATTCTCATCCGCACCAAACTTCACTCCCCCATTACCCCAGTCCTTGCCAGACTTCACTGGCTCCCAGAGAGGAACGATTTCAAGATCCTCACCCTTCTTTTCAAATCCCTCCACTCCTCTGCACCCCCTTACCTCTCCAACCTCCTATCTCCTCAAAAACAGCACCCGCTGGCTTCGCTCCACCGGGTCTGGCTTCCTCGTCTCCCGAATCCTCCCTTTCATCATTGGCAGCCATGCCTTCAGCCACTATGCCCCGAGGCTCTGGAACACGCTTCCTCACTCCTTTTGCCTCGCCCCCTCTCTTCCCAGTTTCAGGTCTCAACTAAAGACCTTTCTCTTCAACTGCGCCTTTAGTCACCTTTCTACCCCTGCCCCTGGCTTGGTCCCAGGATCCGATATTGTGAAGTGCTCTGAGACACCGTCTGGCATGGAGCGCACTATATAAATCAAAATTGTTGTTGTTGTGAGGCGAGTGTCTTATTACGTCCTATCGATGTCTCAAAGCACTTCACAAAATATATTGTAAAGTGAATTGACTGTACTTTATATTTGTGGGCGAAACACGGCAGCCAATTGCACACAGCAATGCCCCACAGTCGTGTATTGAAATGACCAATTTTGTTATTGTGTTTTTTTTGAGGAATTATTATTAGGCGTGTGGAGTAAAGAAACTTGCCCAAGGTTTCGCCCTGACCTGCCTGGATTCAAACACAGGTCTCACGCTTGTAAAGCGAGTGCTCCAACCACTGAGCTACAGGACTTAACAACCTCAGCTCACACAGGACTCATCACCTCAGCTCAAACATTCAAGAATGGCCATGTAGCTGAGGTAGTGGTGGATTCAATGGAACTACAGTAAAACTCTCACAAGTCCTACCTTTATAAATCATATAATCACCCTAGTTGTACATTCACCAGAGTCTCATTCAGTTTCCTATTAAAACCGCTTATGATTTCTTTGCACTACTCGCATTAATTCCCACCTAACTCACAATGCTGCTTCCCTATCCACCATTACTCCCACTCTTACAGGCTGTATTGAATCGCGGGAAATGTAGTCTTGATCCGTCACATTTCCTGTGATTCATTGTGAATCCAACACTTTCAGGGTCAAGATACCCGTCAGCACAATACCGTATGCTCAAGGAAATACTTGTTTATAATCCCTGGTTATCTTAAGCATCCCTGTTCAGAGTGCACAATGAGTGCCACCTATCCATAATGGTTATTCCTCAATGACCTCTTCTACCAGTATGATTCTGCTGTGGCTATCCATTGAGTGATATATAATATTATATTATGCTATATAATACTATATAATATTATATAATATAATAATAGTGATACTATATATATTAAATCCTTACTAAATAAGTTTTGGTGATACACAAATTTTGGCCCTAATTTTGTCAAGTACCTAGACAGTAGGGAAGAAATCCAACTTAGGTGTGATCCATATGAAAATTATTCTATATATACTAGGAAGTTCATATGAAAACCTGCAAAATTGCAGTAAAAGATTACGTAGATGGAATACTTTGGTAGCTAAATGCTGCATTAAAAAGAAAGAGACTGAGCAATACAGAACCATGGTAAGTTAATTTCCATCAGATCCAATTTACAGTGGTTTCTAAAGACCGAACTTGGTTTAAAATTCTTTTCTTGTGTCAACTAGTTTGAGGCAACTTAGTCATAATGTCAAAACACATCAGTCATCTCATCCACAAAAAAGGACTCTTCAGTCTATAAATGTGCTGAATACAGAGAGGACAATTATCACAAACACACTGAGATACAGGGTTGCATAGCAACAAAGACATCAATGGACATTACATGTGCAGCATAATTATCATAATCCAACCTTGATTTATTTAACAGCCAAAAATTCCATCTGCATAATATTTGCCTTCATTTTCTCAACTTTCTCACACTATTCTTAATAATTTGTATTGAAATACAATGCATATTTTTGAGCCATGGCAACAACTGGCTGCCTGCCATCCATCATTAATGCCTCACATAGATTAGTTTGGAGGAATTAAATTACCATTTTAAGATGTAATTAATTCATTTATACCTTCAACAATTTGATGTTAGATGAACTGCATGGACAGCCATCCTTTTCCAAGACTTTATGTGAGCCGATCTTTCACTAGCCACAAGGAAAAGCACAAAGCTAGATTTAGAGGATTCTCTCTCTATTCCCTTCTCCCCATTTATTCTCTTTCTAGCTGTATCAGTTGCAGCTATGTTTGCAACCACAGTCTCCAACATTGAATATAGATTGACACACAGACACACACAGACACACATTTCATCTTTATCTATACTCCCCTGGGAGGACTCACATGGGACAACTTTGTACTTTAGTTTCATTTAATTGGCCTTCTCTCTTTTGTCTAGGATTTTTTGCTTATCCTTGGAAGGTTTGATTTTCGTTTAGACGTCTTTCTAATCATAAATGTAAATGTACAACGTATAATCACTGGAAAGTCATCCTGACATGAAAAGCACTTTAAAAATGTAATTTTGTTGTTGCCACATCTTAGCTTCGCCTGTGTTCTTTATTGTTTTCCCTATGCTTGGCTACGTGTGTAATCAGTGGCATAGGAAGCCACAGCGCCATGGTTAGCCGGCACAGCCACTAGGTGTAACTGTAGTGCGTGTAAGTGTTCTGTGACCCACCATGCCACAGATACATGAACACAAATATGCCCTTCTCACTCTCAGATGCAAGACCTTTCTGATGAGGTATACATGAAACCATACTACCCATTCCAGTAGTTCTGGACAACAATGGTAGGCTGGAGATCTCGGTTTCCACCTTGAGATACTCCCCAACTGTTGTGTTGAGCCACTCTTTCACTCCTATCTTTAAGCTTCTCTACCAGCCTCACTTACTCTAAAACTGGCCCTTCCCTCATTGGTCATCCTGATGTCTCCTGATTCTTGGTGATGCTTGCCCTACTCTCTACTTCAACTGACTATGTTATCCTTTTGTGCCTCCTTGTACCTTTCCTTACCTCATCCTTTAATTGGCTAACCTCTTCTAATGGTCTCCACATAATTGATTTATAGCACTCTGGCAATTCTTCTCCTACCTTCATGGTCTTTCCTAATTTTCCTATATTTGCCTCGCTTCTTTTCCCAGGCCTTCCATTTGGTGGTTCTTCCATTTAATGGTTAATTGGGTGTGCAGATGTTGTCCATACCTTATCTCAGCAGTTGGTACCAGCCTGTTCTTTCACAGTCAGCAGTACGTGACTAGTACATGACTTTCACATCCTCCCGACATGAAAGGCACTACATAAGTGTAATTTTGTTGTTGTTGCTGACAAACCCAGTCAGGCCAAGCATAGGCCTTCTCCCAGAATTCATCTGGGCGCTTCTCTTGACATTATTCTGTTAGTCAACTTATGTTACGAGTACATGACTTTATATTAGTATGTCTACGTCTACCGTTTCACACAATAAAGAAAAATAGATTACATATTGGTACAGTATAGCCACATATTTACACTCCCCAAATAACTATCCACTTCTCTCCTAAAAGTTGTTATCAAATTGGCTTCCGCCACCCTTTCAGGCAATGAATTCCAGATTCGAACAACTTGCTGCGTGAAAAAAATTCTCCTCCCCTCCCATCTGTTTCTATTTTAAATCGGGTTACTGACCCACTCACCATTAGAAATAGTTTCTCCTTGTTCAACCTATCAAATCCTCTGATAACTTTGAAAATGTCTATTAAGTCTCCACTTAACCTCTCTGCTCCAATCCTAGCTTCGCTAGCCTCTCCTGATAACTGAAGTTCCTCATTCCTGGTACCATCCTGGTAAATCTCCTTTGCACCATTTGTAAATCATTCCTTGACATCCTTCCTAAAGTGTGGTGCCCAGAACTGAACACAGTACTCTAGCTGAATCCTAACCAGTATTTTATAAAGGTTCCTAATAACTTCCTGACTTTTGTATTCTATGCCCCTATTTATAAAGCCTAGTATCCCATGTGCACTATCCGCCCTGCCACCTTCCAAGATTAACTTCTATGAACTCCCAGATCTCTCTGTTGGTTTACCTACTTTAAGATTATACCATCTAGTTTATACTGCCTCTCCTCATTCTTCCTCCCAAAATGCATCACTTTGCATTTATCCACATTAACCTTTATCTAGCACGTGTCTGCCCATTTTACCATTTTTCCAATCTATCTAAGTCCTCTTGCAGTCTGCCATTATCCTCCTCACTGTTTATTACATTTCCTAGCTTTGTATCATCTGCAAGCTTCGAAATTGTACTCCCTATTCCCAAATCCAGGCCACTTATATAGACCCAAAACAGCAGTGATCCCACTACTGCACACTTCCCGCCAGTCAGAAAAACAACCATTCACCACCATGTGAATGGTTGTTCTGTAGTTCTGAGCCAGTTCTGTAGCCATGCTGCTAGGGTCTCTTTAATACCATGGGTTTCTATTCTACTACATAATACATAGTTATAGAGAAAACAGAAGATGTGCTTGTGATGTGATGAAACAGTTGACCCCACTTAGTAACTTGCCACATTTGGAATCATGGGATCAAGTCTTCCTTCCTGTCTTCCTGCCAGCACACACAGTTTTCTATTATTCAATTTAAGATCAAACAGTGACACCCAGATTACCAGACTGAACAGAATGATATGCAAACAATTATGTAACACAAATGCATTGTCAGAAGAGTTATATATATATACTGTAGTGACACTATGGGAACAAAGCTAATCACTGTGATGGTTAGCCTCACTTGTCTGAAGTGAATGTGCTATACAGTTGATTTGATAGGAAAATGGTATTTGTTCAATGGGTCGGTATGGAAAGGTGATTAAGGCACGCTTGAAATTGCTGTAAGTAGTTCCATCAGTGCCATACAAGACCTGTAAATCACAGAGAATAAATCACTGCATTGAGCCATAAATATTAATGTCCTTGTTAAAGCATGAGGTACAACAATGATAGATTCTCACACGCTCCCATTTCTGTAACTTTTCTTTTGAGCTCTTCTCTGCTCTTATTTTAACTCCTTTTCCACGAGATTGGTTTGCATAAAGAAGGTCCTTTCAATGCATTTGATCTAATTCCCCAGAATATCTACACTACCATTGTCCAACCACAATATATCAAGCTGCTTTTTAAATGATTTCAGTATCCTACCCTCAACCACACATCCTGGTGACTTGTTCCAGTTGACAATTAACTTCTAAGTATTTCAGTCAGACAACAAAATCACAAGACTCTGGGAGGCCTTACCATATACACCAACAGTCTCCTCCGCTCATTGCTCGTGCACGATTCTTCATGATTTATGGCAGTTGACTCCCCGTGTGCTACTGTATATTTTGTACCCCATTTTTCACATGTCGCTTGTCCAGAACCCACTTGTTTCACCTCAATGAAAAAAATTATTTGAAACAAGCCGCAAACTACACTTACACTTAGAAGCTAAAAATAGTTATGGTCTAAGCTAGTTATCTGTTTTTGATGTGAGAAAAGTTATATATTCAATAGAAGTTTTACTGTCAAGTGTAGTGCATTTATAAAAATACATTATTGTATTGTACCTGAAACTACATTCCACAATCCCTTCACCTTGCTCCCTCCCTGGCTTCTTTCAAGACCGGGCTCAAGACCCTCCTCTTCGATTGTGCCTTCAGCCGCCCTCCTTCCTCTCTACCCTCCTTCATCCCTACCCTCTGCTCCACCATGCTTGGGTCCTGACCTCTGACTGTCCATCACCTTGGGACATCCTTTTATATAAAAGGCACTCTACAAATTTAGTTTTGTTGTTCTTGTATACAATTGTAATACAATACAATTCCCTGCAAGTTTTGTTACTCCACACACCTCTGTTTGCCTAGCAGTAAGTAGGAACCTAGTTATTAGTAGATTGGCAGATAGCTTTTCCAGAGATAATAATCCCTCAAGAAACAATCAATAATAATTGAGTCAACCCACGACTGTTTATGGGACACTGCTGTGCTCAATTGGCTACCGCATTTCATCCACAAATATACAATCAGTTGACTTTACAGTATATTTTGTGAAGTGCTTTGAGATGTTAGAAAGACATGAAAAGCACTATATCAAATGCAAGGATTATTATTATTACAATAATTCTTATATTTGAAATAATGTCACATGATCGAGATATCTCAAAGTTCTGGGGACTGTTAACTAGGACAAGACGACGAAATTCTATTCTCTTTTGAATTATCACCTCATACATCACCTCGAGGCTGGACTACGGAAACTCTCTCCTGGTCGGCCTCCCCAATTCCTCCATTCACAGGCTGCAGGTCATCCAAAACTCTGCAGCCCGTGTATTATCCCGCACTCGCCTCCGCGACCATATAACCCCCACGCTCGCCCGTCTCCATTGGCTCCCCATTCTCCAGAGGATCGAGTTCAAGATCCTCGTCCTCACCTTCAAGGCCTTACATGGCCTTGCCCCGCCCTATTTAACCAATCTACTTTCCCCCTACAAGCCCACCCGGACCCTCCGTTCAACAGGACTTGGCCTGCTCCAAGCCCCCCGCCCGAACCGCCCCAGCATCGGAGGCCGGGCCTTCAGTTTCTCCGCTCCCACCCTATGGAATGCCATCACTCAATCCCTCCATTTTGTTTCTTCCCTTTCCTCCTTCAAGGCCGGTTTGAAAACTTTCCTCTTCGACCGTGCCTTTTGTTCCACCCCAAATTTTTCGACCTCCCCTTCGTGTTCCAACCCTTCCCAAACACTCCCCTCTCAGCTCGGGTCACACGCCTCCTGTGCAGCGCCTTGGGACGTCCTCCCGACGTGAAAGGCGCTCTATAAATGTAATTTGTTGTTGTTGTTGTAGTGTTGTGGGGTATTTGGCCTTGAAGGTCACACAAATATATTTTCCAACAATTAAGTGTTTGATCCAATAAATGAAAAAGCACCAACTAAGGATTTGTAGAACAATGGCCTGCTCCTATCTATTCTATACAATTTCTGTATTACCTTTTCCTACTTCTAATTCCTTTACTGATGCTTGTGCTATTCTTCGTGATCCAGCAGCTTGGCGTTAATCTACAGTGTTGTCTTTACTGTCTGTGGTGACCCATGCATGGCTGCTCTCTTTGTCAGCTAGACACAGTGTGCACGAGACAGATTAGACGTAATCTTTTTATAATATAATGCTTCAAGTTTTGTCAATGTTTTCAATTTTGTGATTATCTTAACGAATTCCAGGCTAAAACAATCTAGCTGAAAATGTTTATTTGTGCCTGCTCTGCCTAAAATTAACAAATGCATATTTCAAAGTACAGTAGAAACCAGTGATGTGCGGTGGGTAAAAAGACAGGGTAGGCACTTCCCTCAGTCCATACTAACTTTTGGGAGCGTGGCTGTATGATGTCGTCATAAAGCCATGCACCCAAAAGCAGCAGCTTTTTCCCAGTCACTTTTTCTGCAAATACGCATGCACGGAGATGGCATTTCAATGTGATCTGATTGCAATTGATAGAAAGAGGAAAGGCAGCGGTAGCTTGCGCTTATTTCACCTGTTACTGAGATGATGAGAAAGGAACGCGTGTGTGCATCGGAACTAAATTCAACTCAATGGGTCAAAAAGGCACGGCGTCTCACTGCCTTTCTCTTGCTTTTATAGTAGGTCTATAAAATCGCAGTTAAATAATTTTAGTAGTTTCTACCAAAAATCGTTTGCATTATGCATTATGTAAAATATGCATTGTAAAAATATAAACCATTAAATAATCATACAATTTAAAGTTTTTATTTTCATAAGGTAGGCATGCCTACCCTGACTGCACGTCCATGGTAGAAACCCAGTTTGCGGTCATCACAGTAATCCAGCCACCTCACATTTGCGGACAGTCTCTTTCATTGTCAATGTTAAACATAGGCTGGCTGCTTCAGTAAACTGGGCAACTCACTATACTGGACAACAGTTATTGATGGCGGCCACAGCAGCTCCCTCCTCCACTTCAAACACAGTGCAAACAACCCCCATCCGCTACTAAAGTGTACAAAGTGCTTTAGGCCTCAGGCTTCTCATGCCGTTTCCTCGATGCTGCTACTCTGGGCAGAGTGTGCTCCAGTCACGTATGAACGGTGTGGGGTGTGTTGGGATTGCAGAAGAGGCATGAGCAGAAAATCAACTTCGTCCAGTGATTGCGGCCTAGCCTGAGCTCCTATGGCCAATTCTTGTTAAGTGGTGTATTCAGAGCATGTGGTTTGTGTGTACATTGTTTTGATTTAGTGACCGTTGACAAGTGTTGTAAACATGGCAGCATGGAAAGAATTGTTCTTGCGTGAAATAGTGGGCCTAATCAAGAACAGTAAGGGCAAAGTCACAGACAGTTAATTATGATCTATAACATTGACAAAACACAAGGTGGGCTGAATACATGATATCTTTTTTTTAATCTGATAATTCCTTTAGTTTAATGGCATTGCAAAGGTTGTTGAATGTTTATCGCCCTTGCCCATTAACAATGCCCTTAACATAATAATCAGTGACCTGAATCATCCAACCTGTTTCAGTGATCAGGTTACCTCACTAAGTAGGTCACTTTTGCTCAGTCCCGGATTAGTGAGTAACCAGATTAGCGAGTTTCCACTGTATTTTAGATCCTGTGTTAGTCAAAGGGGTGATCATACAATTGTCGATACAAATTTGTCTGGCATTGTTGCACTATTCAACACTATTCTCACTGTTATGCAAATCATGATGGCAGCTGAAAAGTAAACCTGCAAATCCTTTAAAGTTGCTTAACTGTTCAGCTCTGCTGAGGATTTGCAATTCATTCTGGATTAACTTCCCTGAGAATGCTCACTAACTGATGAATAACTGCTCAGAACTCTGACTGCTTTGAATTGTCACTCAGCCCTGTTATTTCCCAAAGTCTTCTATCTAGCACAACAGATGAAAGTTATGAGTGATGCACAGTCTGATTGTCTTGTGACCATCTTAAACTGAATTTATAGCTGGAGCAATTTTCAGGTGAATTTCCAGTGTTTCAAATGTGCAGAATTTCACCAAGATAGAAATAATAATAATCCTTGCATTTGATATAGCTCATTATCAAGTCTTCCAGACATCTCAAAGTTTCACAGAAAATACTTTAAAGTGAATTGACTCTATCATTTGTGGGCAATATGTGGCAGCCAACTGTGGTCAGCAATGTCCCATAAATAGTCATGAATTGAGTGAGCACTTATTTTTTTGAAGGAATTATTACCACTGGAAAAGCAATCCACCAATCGACTAACAAATGGGGTCCTACTCACTGCTAGGTAAACAGAGGTATGTGGAGTAAGGAAAAAAATTTGACCAGTTTCGGCCTGCCCAGGAATCGAAACCAGGTCTCTCACTTGCGAAGCGTGGGATCTAACCACTGAGCTAGAGGACTCCACTGTAGCTCATGATGAATACAAAATAAATCATTTGGTTGAAACTGGTGAAGACTTCAAGGAGCAGGTTAAGGTTAGTGACTGTGTATTTGTAACCAAACATGGCAGCCAATTTGTGCAGAGCAATGTCCTATAAATAAACATGATGCAAATAACCAATTTTGCTTGGGAAATTGTTGACATGGACACTATACAAAGCTGGCTTCTCTTTTTGAATAGGGTCACAGGATCTTTAACTTTTATCTTCGACATCAACGACATCTTTGAGCGGATCGCCTGCGAGGCCTATTACCTGAACCAGTACAGCAAACGGCAGACCATCTCGTCACAAGAGATCCAGACAGTGGTCAGGTTGCTGCTGCTGCTGCTGCCAGGTGAGCTGGCCAAACATGCCATGTCCGAGCGCACAAAGGCCGTCACTAAATACACCAGGTGAGAAGCCAGTTGGTTTGGGGCCTGTCACCACACTAGGCCCAATCTCTGGCTCCGCCGTGACCAACATGGCCAAGAAACTGCATTGGCTGGAGGCCGAGCAGGAGCTGCTCAACTCGTCGCTGCTAGCCCTCAGCTCCCACTTCACCCAGGTCCAGTTTCTGCCTCAAGCAGATCGTCCAGGTGGGTGGCGAGGACAAGGAATGGCCGCTGGGCGAGCTCGAGGACTTCGTTATTGTTATCGTTGTTATTTTTGTTGTTGATTAATGTTATTGTTGTTATTTTTGTTGCTGTTGATGAATAATCCCCTTTTGCCCCCTAATCTTTCCCTCCCTTTTCTTCTTTTCCTCCCTTTCTCTCCCCCCTTTTGCCTCCCCTCTTTGCCTCTCTTTAACCCCACCCCTTTTATTTCCCTTTTTCTTTCCCTCTTTTCCCTCCCCTCTCTTCTCCCCCTCTTCCCCCACCTTTCCTTCCTTTCATTATTTCACCCCTACCCTCTCTATCCCTTCCTTTCCCCTCCCTCTTTTCCCCCCTTTCTTCCCTCTCCTTCCCTCCCCCTCTTCTCCGTCTTCCTTCCCTCTGCTCCCTTTCCCCCCCATTCCTTCCCTCTCTCCCTTTTCCCCCTTCCCAGCCTCTTCCCCCTTCCCACCCTTTCTCTCCCCATTTCTCCCTGATTTTAACCTCCCACACACTTTTCCCTCCCTCTCCCCCCTTACCCCCGTTCTCTCCCCCTTTTCCTCCCTGTCTTTCCCCCACCCCACCTTTCCCTTCCTCTCCCCCTTTACCCTCTTTTCCCCTTTTCTCCTCTAACCCCATTTCCATGACTGTTTGTGGGACACTGCTGTGTGCAATTTTGCTACCGGGTTTCGCCCACAAATATACAGTCAATTTTCCTACTCTCCTTCCCCCTACCCCTCCCCCTCCCCCCAAAGCACTTTGAGACGTCGATAAGATGTGGAAAGCGCTACATTAAATGTAAGGACTATTATTATTATTACAGTATTATTATCTGAACAGGCAAATGGGACCCCAGTTTAAGGTCCCATCTACAGTTTGACACCACCAGTGTTGCAGTTTACCTCCACTACCGCATTGAGGCAACCAGCCTTGACTGTATGAGTTCAAAGTCCCAAAATGAGGCTTAAACCCACAACCTTCTCACTTGGGGGTGAGAGTGCTACCAACTAAGCCAGGCTGTCGTATTATGCTACTCAGTAACAGAGGACTGTAATACCAATCCTTTTCATGTGCTGATGAAGAGAAAACTAGGGAATGATAATAATAATAATAATAACAACCCTTGCGTTTGATATAGCACTTTTCACGACTTCTAGACGTCTCAAAGCACATTACAGAATATACTGTAAAGTGAATTGACTGTTTTTGTGGGCGAAATACGGCAGTGGCAGTCCCACAAACAGTCACGGATTGAAGTGACCAATTTACTATTTTTTTTTTGATGGATTCTTATTAGGTGTGTGGAGTAAGGAAAATTGCCCAAGGTTTCATCCTGCCTGGAATTCAACCCAGGTCTCTCGCTTGTAAGATGAGTACTCTAACCACTGAAGTACAGGACTCCATGATCCAAGTCAACAGTGTGACCAGCGTAACAGTATATTACCATTGAACTGTTTGCTTAATATCTAAAAGAAAAAGTTCATTCAGCACTTATGCTGTGAAACCTTCATCAGAATCGGTAGTGGTCAAAAAATAAAGTAAATCATTAAATTTAGGCTTCTATTCTCTCTGATTATTCCATTCAAATCAAAGTTATTTTCTGTTCTAAACAATAATGTACAGTCATCAAAACAAGCTATTAAACACCAACCACAGAGGTCTAAAACGAGAGTTGGTCCATATTCAGAATGATGCAGGTTCCCCAAATTCTACCGTTCACCGCCAAATAAATAGATTACAATTAAATCTAGTTATTGGCAAAACTTGAAGATGCTCGTTACATTGTGAATTTTTGGGAACCTATAATGGAAGGCTGCATGTTCCTGGTTGAAATTGTCAGATGATCAAGGATCTTTTATATTCATCTATTCTCCATTCGCATGGCTCTCACCTCCTCCACCTTCCCGACTGCCCCTAAAACTCACCGAACCTGTGCGCAACCTTGGCATCAGGTTCGACCCTCAACTGTCCTTCCTCCCCCACATCCGATCCGTCACCAGCACTGCCTTCTACCACCTCCGACGGATCGCGCGTCTCCGGCAATATCTCACCTTAAAAGCCGCCGAAACCTTGGTCCACGCCTTTGTCACCTCTTGGCTGGACTATTGCAACGCCCTCCTCGCCTGTCTCGCCTCCTCCGTAATCTACAAAATCCAGCTAATCCCAAACTCTGCCGCCCGCATACTCACCCGCTCTAAGCTTCGCTCCCCCAGTACCCCAGTTCTTGCCAGACTTCACTGGCTCCCTATCCCAGAGAGGATCGACGTCAAGATCCTCACCCTTGTTTTCAAATCCCTCCACTCCTCTGCACCCCACTATCTCTCTGATCTCTTCTCCCCCCAACCCAGCACCCTCTGCCTTCGCTCCTCTGGGTCTGGCCTCCTCCATGTCTCCCGAGTCCTCCGCTCCACCCTCGGCAGCCGTGCCTTTAGCCACTACGCCCCGAGGCTCTGGAACTCCCTTCCTCACTCGCTTCGCCTCGCCCCCTCTCTTCCCAGTTTCAGGTCATAGTTGAAGACCTTTCTCATCGACCAAGCTTTTGGTCACCTTCCTGCCCCTGCCCCAGGCTCGGTCCCGGGATCTGCTACTGTGAAGCGCTCTGAGACGCCGTCCAGCGCGGAGGGCGCTATATAAATCGAAGTTGTTGTTGTTGTATTTCATTGATCACATTTTCTGTTTACATAAATGTAGACGAATAGTACATCATGGATTGTAAATATTGGGCATCTTGTAAAGACTGCCAGCAAAGACATGTATTACAGTCATGTCCTTGTTTTGGAACAGGGAGAAAATTAATTTCTTTCTTTCTTCCTGGAAGAGTTACCAAAACAACTTTTAACTCCGAAAAATGTGCCCAGAAAAGCAGATCAACCTCTCTCGTGGTATTTTCTCTCAACAGTTGTGGAGAGAAAGATTTCCTGGTAAAACATTTGAAGAGGGACTAGTTATGGGTTCAATGAGATGGTTCAGAGCTTTGAACATTTTTGCAATGAACCTGAGGAAAGACTTGCCGCTGGCTGAATGAGGACATGACAGTTATAGCCAGTGCAGTCTATTATTGTTTCCTGAGACCCAGACCAATTGAAGGTCAAAAGAATCTCAAAGAAAAGCCAATTTGTCTTTAAGGGTATCTCTATTTCTGTGAGGCTAAATGGAACATCAATCAAAGTGATATCAAGCAGACCGAAGGTCTTTTCTACTTTCCCTTTCACTGACAGCCATTTTTCCTCACAGATCACCATAGAAACAGAGGCAAAAAATTAGGGAAATGGAACAAGATGGTAAGGAAGTTGGCAAAATTTGGTAAACCTCACACGCTGGATTAGCAGTCTCAGTCTTAAACGCATACACTAAGGCCCAAGTTCATACAAATACACTCTTCAACCACTTATAAAAGTAATTATCAATAATAATCCTTACATTTGATCCTTTCGGATTGGGAGGATATCTCAAAGTGCTCCACTGGATAATAATCCTGTATCAAGATAAACTCCCTTCCCTTTTTCAATAGTTACACAGAATGTTTGGCATCCACCTGAGCAGGAGATTGGGAGATCAGTTTAACATCACATCCAAAGGACAGCACCTCATGCCTATATGTATATCTACCGAACTCCCATCATCTGAGCCTTAGTCCACTTTGCGACTAATTTCTGGAACTCTTTGGCTCAAACCTTCCACGTTCTCTTTTCATAGATTCATAGAATTTTACGGCACAAAAGGAGGCCATTCGGCCCATCTAGTCTGTGCCGGCTCTTTGAAAAGAGCAATTCAATCCCACTGCCCTGCCCGCTCCCCATAGCCTAATAGACCTGTTCTCCCTAAATACAGATCTAATTCCCTTTTAAAAGTTGTTATCGAATCAGCCTCCACCACCTTTTCAAAGCAGTAAGTGAGATTTGAAGATTGATTTTGATCAATCTTCAAATCTCACTTACTGCTTTGATCATGCATCTTCGACCTTCATCTTTTCCTGCACTATCCAACTCCACCTCTATACAATGATTCAAAGCATTATTCTACATGAAGGATACAATATAAATGTAAAATGTAGAACAGCTTTTGGTCTGTTCTACATATGTGCCACTCTGTAAGAAACAGTTTAGTTATTCTGATCTTGTGACTTTTTAATTTTGTACTTTTGTTGTCTAACTCTCTGCTCACACTCCTAGCTAAGCAGCTCTTGCTTCATTTATTCTATCCCGGCCTCTCTCAGAAATGCTGCTGAGCTGATAGTCATAAGCAAATTTGTTCAATTATTTGATCTTGGGACTCTGCGAAGGATTATACCGATTTGAGTTGCACTCATCATCATAGAACACCTCAATTGATTTAGTGCTAGATCTCTCGCTGTGACATTGATTGTTTTTACTTTACTTTTGTAACTCTGTACAACTTTGTGAATTTCAAAACCATAAAGCTAAACTGCATTGGTGCTCCGCCATCTTGAGGTTACTGTGAACTGATTCAATGTGATTTTCCCTCATCCGTTGTTGTGAAGCGCTCTGGGATGCCGTTCGATAAATCGAAGTTGTTGTTGTTCTTACCACAACTGCAGCTTTACTGAGCTTGGTGACAACAGAGTTAATTGATATGAGACCATTGGAGAAAGGTGACTCCCATAAATGTGGCTTTCCACTAACTGCGGTACACTGCGAAACACTGCAAAGCCATCCTTATTATTTGAAAATTTAAATTTATATGTTTACAAGTTTTCTGGGTTAGATGTAAATGTGTATGACCAAAATTGGACTTTACAACTGTACAAATAGAGGAATGAGTGGGTGCAATTATTAGTACAGTGTCACCAGAGATGACAAACACAAACATCCTTCACCCTATTTGATTGTAACCTACCAGAATGTACACTCTATAGTCTAAACATATGCACCCAAGCTGTTTATTAAATGAGTCCAGGGTCCTGGCCTCTACCTCCTTCACATCAACACACTACTTATTGACCAACCTTCATGTAAATAAATATTTTGTGGTGTGTCCACAAATTGTCCTTCACAACCCTGAACTTTTCCCACTTGTCCAACAGTCTTACAATGTCATGCTTGGATTTACTTTCTCAATCCTATTATATTCCTTTACAGGAGCACCTGTGAGATGTCTCTTTTCAACAATGAAGATTCCAAGTTTAACTAATTGTTCCTCATGACGTAACCATCCAAAACTAAGGATTATCATGATTGCTTTCATGTACACTATTTCTAAGACCTAAACAGCACCTTTACTTTATGATGACCCAGGACTTCAGATTTAGATTAACCAGAACACTGTACAGTTTGAGTCTGATTTAGATGTGAACAGAACTTACTTAGTAACATATACACTTTTCATTGTTAATTTCTGCTTCACAGTATTTTGACAAGGCAACTGGTGAAGTAGCTAACAGCCACTTTCAAGTCTCCCTTTCGTAATTGCTATCCCATTCCCAGTATGTGTGCTTTGAATATACCCCAAAACTGACCGTTTGCATTACTCTATTGTAGGTAACTCTGCACCTGAAGCGATGATCATATACCCTGGAGAATTTTGTACGCTCGCAGAAAACAATGTGCCTTCGGCTTGCTTTTCCTATCTCTTTGTTGGGCTTTATTTCTATTCTGTGCAATGCTTGCATGGAGTTTTACAGTTTTAAGTTAAGAAACAATTCTCCCTCATTTTCACAAGTTTCAAATAGCATTTTAATCAGGGTGGCTGACTAACTTTTTTTAAAAAAAAAGACCCAGCTAAGTACTTCATGAAGGAAATAATCATTAAGGTGAGACTAGATGAGAAGGAAAATTGACAAAACAAATCCCAGTTGGCTATTGGGGTGATGTGGGTCTCCCAACTGAAAATGAGCCCAGCAGCAAAATACGATGCATTATAGACTTTTGAAATGAGATAAGCTCCAACTCTATCCCTCAAGTGGTTCCTTGTCAAATGTAATTCTTAATTGGTAAAAGCCTCTTGTGAAATTTGTTTTTAGTCTCTCGGAGCATATCTCCACAGCTCATTATTTGCCATGACACGAGCACAAAGCTGCCATCCTTTAGCAACAGATTTCAGGAAAGTGCTGGAGAGGTATTGCATTTCTCGAGTGCTGTTGTCATTTGTTCAGGAGTACATTTGGCAAGGACACAGGAAAGAAAGTCTGCAGTGGCTTTATAATTTCTCCAAAATAATTTGCTTTTGTGCCTGAGGAAAGTTGCAATTAACATCTCAAAATCAAATAATAAGCAATATGCAAGCAACCAGGGATGTGCACAATTTTGTTATTAAATATAAAATTTGGGCAGTTATTGCAGCATTTTTAAAATCAAAACAAACCTATGATCCTGAAATAGAGCAACTCCGTTCTGAAATCCAATTCGTCAGTTTTTTTCCCAATACAACGTGTTCACTGTGTTATGCTTCATAAACCACAAAATATGATATCCAAACAAGAAAAAATGTTCATTAACCAGCTGATTCTAAGCAATATGCATCACAAATTGGAATGCTGCATTGTCAGAGGCGATGTCCTCCAGATGTGATGTTAAACTGAGGCTCCTTCTGCTCATTTAAGTGGATATTAAACAATCCCATAGCACTATCTGAAAAGAGAAGCGAGTCTTACCCGGTGTCCTGTAACAAAACCCCTCAAAAATTGGTCACTCACTTCATGGTTGTCTATAAAATGGACTGTTGCGTTCGCTACAAAACACACAGTTAATGGACTTTATCAAATATTCTGTGAAGTGCATTGGGATGTCCTTCTAACATGAAAGGGGCTATATTACTTGCAGGGATTATTATTATAATTCAGATGATCGATTAAATAGTCACTTGAGTGACCATGAAATGGTTTTGAGAATTTGTGGAACAACAATTTGCTTTTATATAGCCCTTCACACAGGTAAGCATCACGGAGTGCTTAAACTATACTGTACAATCTTTCAAAAGAATAGAGGAACCAGATTCTTCAGCAAATGAGATGGGGAGAGGCAGGATAGGGACAGGGTGTGGGGAATCCTTTTGATTTTACAACAACAACTTGAATTTATGTCGTGCCCCTCACACAGAGTAGCGCTCCTGAGTGCTTACAGATTTTAACAGCGGGTTCCAGAAATACAGGATAATCTTAAGTGATTGAGACAGTATTTTTTAATAGAAAGTTACAGAATGGAGAGAGTGAGCTGCACAAGTGACAAGAGGTTCATTAATTCTGACAGGTGCAGATTGTACTTTGTGCTGAATGTGCTGTAAATAATCCCTACCTTGGACATAATTCATTCAGTGAAGGACAAAGGCAGGTTATGAAATGTATTTAAAATCAATTATGTCTATAGGTAGCTTGTAGTGCTGATGAAGGTCGAAGTTCGCTGTATTTACTTCAGTTCTGACTTTGGCAATGTAGCAAGCATATTTTCCTTACCCTCAAGGGAATGCAAGAAATGTAGCATTTATATTTTTCATCACTGGCTTGCATCTGTTGGTGATGTATTGTAATGCCAAAGAGCTCTTCAAAACAGCCATAGTCTAAGATTAAATACATGTTTTTACACTCCAAAGGATAACTTGGACCCTTTTTCAATGAGAACGTGGGTGGTGTTGTAAGAACCAGAGTGACCGAGACACAGCATGACCGAGATTCCAAAGAGCAACAGGGAAAGCAAGCTAAGTCCGGATGAACAGTTAAATCTCAGTAATCCGGCACGGTTGGGCCCACTCACCTCCCGGATTTTGGAATTTGCCAGTATTTAGAATCTACCCTAGAAATGGCTGGGGAAACCCAGCCCCTTACACCACGTGAGCTGTAAACACAGCCCTGAAGCCAAACAATGGCCGAGCTCCACCCACAGCGCCGGGTCAGGAACTACAAGCAGCTGTTCCCAACTTAGGGAGGTTTGCTGGACATTGGAAAAAATCTAAAGCTGTATGTATTTTTAAATATTGCCGGTTTTAGGGCGTTGCTGGTTCTCAGAATGTCGGATTATCGAGATTTTACTGTATTCAGGAATTTAAAAGAGTGCAGATTTGAATGAAAGTCTGAAACAAGTGAAGAGTTCCAAAATCTAGAGGTCCTGGGAACAATTGACTTTGAGTGGGAAGTAGCAAGGAGAAAGATTGTGAAGCCAAACATATTTGAAGCTTAGGATGAACAAGTAAGAAATAAGGATCGCCTCCATAGAAAAACTAGTAGTATTAACATAGATAGGAAACAAAGATTCTACTGGAGAGAGGATGGAGGTGAGAGATGATGGAAGTGTCATCTATCAGATGACAAAGATTTTCTTATATCATATCCAGGGATGCAAGGCAGGTGCATGGAAGAGATTTCCTGTGTCAATACTGGAAGTTACCCCAATGCTTCTCTGAAGGAAGAATTAAAGAAACTGAGAATTATGCTTCCTACTTGCAAATCGGAAACGTCAGTTATCGAGACACTGACCATTCTTTTTTTGTTGGTTTGATAACTGTGGTTCATAAACCAGATATTTAATGCCTTGCATTCGTCTTTTCAGATATCATCTTTGACCAGAAACTGGAATCAGGAATTCTTCCACTGAGTTATTACTCACCATGCAGGCCAAAACTTAACGGTGCTGCTAGCTGGACAAGCAGCAGGAAGTTTGCCAGGCTGTATTTCAATGCCACGCTATGGTTTTAGCAGGTTAAACTCCAGCAGTACCCCAACATACACCCTGGTATAACCAAACCTTGGCTCTTGCCAACCTGTGCTTAATACTATCTGGAATTCGGTAAGTAGGGTGCATCTCTTAAGCATAGTAACGTTTTTTGTGCATGTCGGACACCTGGATCTCCCTCCCAAAAATGACCATATACAGCATGAGAGAAAGCTGTTGGATAACAAAACTGATCCAAATTATTTCTTCACAAAGTTGCTTGTGATGAAGAGCACCTAAAGTAGCCAAAACCTTAATGGGTAGTGTGGTCTTAGCTGGACAAGCTGCAGGAAAGCTTGCCCAACAAAATAAGCAGGGTATATTTCTGATGACGGATGCTATATGGTGTCTCATAATTTAAAGTTTCCTCACTCTAATATTGTTTGAAGTGTGACTTCAGGAAAAAAAATCTATTATTTTGCTATCGACACACCTCAAAAAGTCTGATAAAAGTTCTGCTTCAGAGAACGTTGATGGTTTAAAATGATTTAAATACAAAGTGATAGAATTGTAACACAATGTTAGAAATGCTTATACTTAAAGTTTGAATATTAAATCTGCATGCATAATAAACCCATTATAGCCCAAAGTTAATTACATTTTGTATTCATTGAAACTGCTATTGGTTGAGTAGTATGGACCCTTAGGCTTCTATAGGCGCATTGTGTCAAACTGATATAATTGAATACACAAGGAAATGCTGGATGTACACAAAATAGCGAGCATGTTTTGTCATGTTCCATCTTGGGTCCAAATCCCTGACTTTTACCCAAGATGGAGTCCAGCACCTTGGGACGTTCTCTCGACGTGAAAGACACTACAAAAGTAATTTTGTATTGTATGAATGTGTTTTTCCTTTCTATGTCCAGATTGTCTATCAGAAGATGTTATCATATCATCTTGTTACGAATACAGATCTCAGCTACATTTCTGACATTAAAACCAAAACCTGCTGGCAATTCACTGGAGTTTGATCGGAATCTGAAATTTGTGCGTTAGATTGCATTTATGATCTTCAACTCAAACAGTTGATCTGAAAAACCCTTTTACAGGTCCGTTCGATTTGCTCACTTGCTCCCTCTCTTTGTTTAAAGACCTTCGCAAGATATACCTCCTTGACCTGTGCCTTTGGTCATCTTTGCCCGATGATCCTGGCTACCCAGCCTCTGCTCAAGGTACTCAACCAGCGGTCTTAAGTTCTTTGGGATGTCCTCCCACCACGAAAGGCACTCTATAATATACATTTGTAATGTATTTTGAGGTGAAGATGCCGAATCAAATTGTGAAAACAAAGAAAATAGGAAGATGCCAAATTTTAAAATCAATAGAATTTATAGAATCAATAGAACAAATAATCTTTTGAAAATCTATTTTCCAATGGGTTTGAAATAAAATAGTTTAAAAATTATTTGTTATTTATTGGTTTATTTTATATTACAATTTATGATGGATTTCTATTTTAGATTATATTGTTTATTTTATTGATAAAATTAACATAGTAACAACTGAAATATATTAGGTCACTTCCTTTAAGTCTCCTGTCGTGCATAAATCATGACTACGCTCCAGGAATAGTCAATATGAGGTGCTCTTTTGCAGGATAATAACAGTGCTTTTTTCATTCACTCTGAAATGGAACCTTTCAATTCTGGATTATCATTGTCCCACTAACATGCAATTCAGTGTAAGTCAGAAGTCCAATTCTGGATGCAATTTTCACCCCATATTCCACTTGTGCCTCAACTTTTCACAGGTACAGGTAAACCTCTATTTAGGACAGGGTTGCGTTCCTGAAAAACTGTATCTAGATCAAAACGTCCTAAATTGAAACGCAGTTTCCCATGCAGTCCCATTATATAACCAGAGATGCGTTCTTTTCCCTTGCTCTTGGCTCCCTGCGTGCGCACTATGGCTGCCGCTCCGACCCGAGCCTCCCCCACACCCTAAATGTCTGTCCTCCCAACCCCCTCTATCCGCTACTGCCATCCTGTCCTTCTCTCCCACTTCCCCCACTGCCTATCCCGCCCCCACACCCCCTCTGCAACTCTCCCGCTCTGCCCTGCTCTCTCTCCGCCCTTCCCGCTCCTATCCCTACTCGACCCTCTCACAGCCTACCTTTGCTCCAGCCTGGGAATTCTCTGCCGGGCTCACCGTGGCACTTGGCGTTGGCTGTCCAGCAGCAGTTACACCAACTACCCCATTCCACACCACTGCCGCCAGCCACACCGGACACAGATCCGGGGGGTCTACACTCTCCTCTCTCATTCCCCATCACCTCCACCCACTGCTGCCCAATCCGGTCCCCCCTCACATCCTTCTGCCAACTGCTCCCTCTGCGTTGGCCTCCAAAATGTCCGCTCCCTCTGCAACAAGACCCTGGCCATCAACGATCTCATCCTCAGTGAGAACATTAACATCATGGCCCTAACTGAAACCTGGATCACCCCAGGGCACACCTTCCCCCTCACAGAGGCCACACCACCTGGCTACACCTCCCATCACGTCCCTCGCCTCAACCGCCGCGGCGGTGGTGTAGCCCTCATCTCTAGGGCGCCACTTGCCCTATCCCCCTACTCCGCTGGTTTCTTCCCCTCTTTTGAACACCTCACCCTCTCCCACTCCTCCCATCTCTCCCTCAAAATCCTTCTGGTTTACTGTTCTCCAAAAAACCCTCCCCAACCTTCATCTCTGACTTCTCCATGCTACGAGCTTCCCTCTGCGCCTCCTCCAATCGTCTCATCATCCTCAGCGACTTCAACCTCCACTTTACCCCCTCTTGCACCACCTCCTTAGAATTCTCCTCCATCCTCTCCTCTCTCAACCTCTTCCTCCACGTCCACTCTGTCGCCCATGTTCACGGCCACCCACTTGCCCTGGTGATCATCTAGGACCTCAGCGTCTCAGGTGTCACCATCTCTGACAAGGCCGTCTCCGACCACCACTTCATTTCTTTCAACTCCTCTAACCCACTCCCCTCTAACCCTAAACCTACCACCATCTTCTACCGTCCATGGAAGAAGATTCCCCCCACAAACTCTCTCCGCTGCCTTGGAGTCCTCCGAACTCCTCTCCCTCTGGCCCACCTCCTGCACTAACTCATTCTCCACACTCACACTGCTCAATAACACCCTCTCCACCACATTCAACACTCTTGCCCCCTTCACTTCCGAACTGCCGCATACTCCAGAACCTCACCCTGGTTCACCACCCACCTCCATTCTGTGAAGAGCGAGGTGTGGGCCACTGAACGCACCTGGCTCAAATCTGGCCTCATGGTCAACCGGCACATCTGGCTGGACCTCACATCTTCCTACCGCTCCGCCCTATCCTCCGCCAAATTGTCCTTCTACTCCAAGATAATTCTGGAGGCAAAGGATAAACCCCGGTTTCTCTTCTCCACCACCAATCATCTCCTCCGTCCACCCCGCCTCGCCTCGCAGATCTTTTCCTCGAACTCCCGCTGCGAGGAGATGCTGGATTTCCTCGTGACCAAAATCGAAGGAATTCGCCCTCGGTCACTGTCCCCCCAACTTCCACCCTCTCCCCACCTCCCCACCATACCCCATCTCCTTCCATCCACACCTTCGACCCCATCTCCCCATCCTCCATCATTGAGACCATCTCCTCAATAAAGCTCACCACCAGCTCCTTTGATCCCATCCCATCCCCACCCTTCTCCTCTCCACACCACCCAGCTCCACCTTCTAGCCCCTCTAATCACTGAAACTATCAACCTGTCCCTCTCATCCAGGACTGTTCCCACTCCCTTCAAAATCGCCACCATCACCCCCATCCTAAAAAAAGCCTTCCCTCGATGCATTGCAGCTATCAAACTACTGGCCCATCTCCAACCTCCCCTTTCCTTTCCAAGGTCCTTGAAAGAGTGGTTGCCTCCCAGCTCCGGTCTTTCCTCACAAAACACACTTGAACCCCTCCAATTGGATTTCCGTGCCTCCCACAGCACGGAAACTGCCCTGGTCAAAGTCACAAACGATATCCTGACCATCTGTGACCAGGGCTCCCTCTGCCTCCTCGTCCTCCTCAACCTATCCACCGCCTTCAATACCGTGGACCACGCTATCCTCCTCCACCGCCTCTCCTCCCTCCTCAACCTGCAAGGCTCTGTCATCGAATGGTCCGGTCCTATCTCTCCCACCACCTTCACTTCGTCTCCACCAATGGCTTCTCCTCCAGCCCCCGCACAGTCACATGTGGTGTTCCCCAGGGCTCTGTCCTTGGCCCCCTGCTCTTCATCCTCTACACTCGCTCCCTGGGCGACATCATCCGCAGACATGGGATAAATTTCCACGTGTATATGGATGACACCCAACTCTACCTATCCACGTCAACCCTCGATTCCCGGACCTCTGGCGTTCTGACTGCATGCCTGTCCAACATTGAGTCCTGGACGAGGGCAAATTTCCTACAACTCAACGTCAACAAGGCAGAACCCCTCCTGATTGGCTCACGTCAGCGCCTCCGCACCTCAGGCACTGACAACATCAGTGTTCAAGGCTGCTCTCTCTACCTCTCGAAACCATTCAGGAATCTGGGCGTCTTGTTCGACCCCGAACTATCCTTCCTCCCCCACATCCACTCCATGACTGGCACAGCCTTTCATCAACTCCATAATATTGCCACACTCCACCACTACCTCACCTCCCACGCCGCCGAAACTCTCATCCATGCCTTTATCACTTCCAGGCTCGACTACAGGAACTCTCTCCTTGTTGGCCTCCCCAGCTCCTCCCTTCACAGGCTGCAGATCATTCAGAATTCTGCAGCTCGTGTACTCTCCCATACCAGGCTTCGCAACCACATCACTCCCACCCTCGCCTGTCTCCGCTGGCTCCGCATTACCCAGAGGATGGAATTCAAGATCCTTATTCTCACTTTCAAGGCCATTCATGGCCTTGCCCCCGCATATTTCTCTGACCTCCTGTCTCTCTACCAGCCTGCCCATCCCCTCCGTTCAGCAGACTCAGGCCTACTCCGCGTCCACTGCCCTAACCGTCCAACCATCGGCGGCCGGGCTTTCAGCCACTCTGCTCCCACACTGTGGAACTCCATCCCACAGCCCCTCTGCCTTGCTTCCTCCCTTTCCTCCTTCAAGGCTGGTCTCAAGACCTTCCTCTTTGACCGTGCTTTCGGCTGCCTGAGTAACTCTTCCCCCTCTCCCACTCTCCTTCCCCTTCCCCCTACCCCGACCCTCCCCCTCCCCACTCGGTTCCCAACCTGACTGTTCAGCGCTTTGGGATGTCCTCCCGACATGAAAGACGCTATATAAGTGCAATTTTGTTGTTCTTGTTGTTTTCACAATATTTTCAGACCTTAAACCCATTAAATAACACACAAAACCACACAGCATAACACACAAATTAACACACAAAGGCAAGAAGGGGTACTTGGGGTATCTGTACAGTATTGTACTTTAATACTGGCAAACTTTAATACTGGCAGTGTGACAGTGGCAGTGATACTTGCAGCTTCTCCACTCATCTTGATGTTGTGGAGCCCATAGCGTCTTTTAAACCTTTGAAACCACACTCTGCTAGCTCTGAAAGATGGTGCCGTTGAGCCTTCTCCTTCCTGATCAACTCCCTAAACAATGATTTTTCTACCTTCTCTTGGATAACCAGGGTGTTGAGTGGTATATTACGCTGGTTCTGATCCTCAATCCAGACACTCAGCATTCTTTCCATGTTTTCCATCACATCACTGCTATGTTTGCTAATCTGCTTGCACCTGTAGCTGTAACACACCTTGAACTTGTCAGTATATTGTTCTTATTCTGTTTTATAGTAGCCACCGTCGATCTAGCTAGCTCTAAAGCCCTCCCGACATCCGTACCTTTTTTGCCAGAATCGATGCGCTTTATCACCTCCAATTTGATATTTAAAGTGATGACTTTGCAGGGTTTCTGGCTAGCGGTATTACCGCTGCTTATTTCACTGACTGCTGTCTCTCCCCGACTTGGTAGAAGTGCAGTAGAGGCTGTAAATCGCTTGGGAATATTTGGAAATTACTGTAATACTGACTTGGCGTGGTGCTGCTTCAAAATCAGCTCGCTTTTAAACAATGACGTTGCGACATGTTATTGACCATTCAAACGCTTGGATTTACCCGCGAATACACTATGGACAAAAAGGCCGCATGAAATCCGACCGCAATATTCAAAATATGTACTGTGCGTGCGCAAAAAAAAATGTGTTCATTAAAATGAATCCAAGTGTCCTATATCGATCAAAAGGTGTTAAAAAATTATGTTCCTTCAATCAAAACTTCCTAAATAGAAGCGTCCTAAATAAAGGCTTTGCTGTATTAAACAATCATGGATTACCAGGAGTGTAATAGTTTCTATTCAAATACCAGTCATTCATCACTGTTATGTAAGCCTAAAAAATGAAATAAATGATCATCCTCTGGGCTCTTTGAAATGTTAATTGTGCTTTCTTCTAGAAAAAAATCATAGGCATCAATTTTGTTCAAATTTTGTAAAGCAGCTTATTTCATGTCATGTTCATGAATTTTTATTTTTCTCAATTTCAAAACATACACAGATCTTTATGCCATCAGCAATTCCAATGAGATTGCTTCACAATTATCTTTTAGTTTTATTTGGTGTGGAGGGAATTGAGACCAGGGCTTTACCTGGCAGGACCGTGTACACTTGCAGTTCACACAACATTTACAGATGATTCAATGTCTTGGATCTATTAACATTCTACATTAAAACACATTGAAAATACCACACGGCATCTGATTTCAATCAACTTATCTCAACACAGGTCTTCACATGAACAATCTTGATGAAGCTTTACAGATGATCCCATTCTCTAATCTGAAATGGAATGAATGGCATTATTGACAACATATTTATACAAATGATGACATGGATCCTTCCCAGCTAAGGTTTGGTATATGTAGAACAAAAATACTTCTCTGCTCTCTATAAACAGTTAACATTTTCACTTCTGTGGCATTTAAAGTTGAAACACATTCAGAGTAGGAGAATTTCCAATTGGGTCTAGATTTACTCAGTTTATGTAGCCATTTAGAATGGATCAACCAGGATTTGGCAAATAGTAGAATGCAAGCTTAACTTTGAAGGCAGATTGCTATAGTGCTTGGAAGAGCCAAATGAAGAGTGCTTTTAAGAATTTTACTGTATTCTTGACACTTTGAAATACTACAGAAAGAGAAAATTCTAGACCCAGTTAGAATTTCTCTCCATGATGGTCCAGCATATTAGATTTTGTAGCTCCGCTGAGAGTATTAGATGAAAAATGCCATATTTGATGTGACAATTATCACCAGTAATATCATCGCATTTAAGTACTGTGGGAAAACCAACTTCCAAACTGAAACTGAATACAAAAGGTTTCCAAACTTCTGTACGGTATTAAATTAAAAGTATATGGTCTGAAATCTAAGGCCGTGAGAAATTTCAGGCCATGGTATTGATCCATATGTTACAGAGAAACACAGGAAACATAGAATGTAATGGTCCGTCTGGTCAGCTCTAAAGTACAAAATAATGCATACACTACTCCACCTCTATCAAGTACCCAGTTGAATTTGTTGGCATAATCTGCCTGTAGCACAAAACAACTAATTGCATTTGAATAGCGCCTTTCGCATTGGAAGAACATACCAATTCCCTGGTTCAGTGCCTTGGGACGTCCTCTCGACATGGAACGCAGTATATAAATGTAAGTTTTGATTGATTGATTGATTGATTCCACTCATTTTCTATTTAAATTTGCAGCATAACACCAATCAAAGCAATATTACATCCTTGCTTGTTATCCATCAATGTACAGTAGTTTGAGAGTGCTCCTTAAACTCTGTTTAAGGAGCACTATCCTAATAACGTTTGTCAGTTATCCTGTACTTCAGTTGAGACCTTAAACCTGGATCTCATCTGCCTGTTAAGATCTACTTTAATGATCCAGGGGAAAGGGAATTGATTATTGCTGTGTACAGTGTTTACCAATACTGTCAAATTAAGTTGACAAGAATATTGCTCTCCAATACAATTAACTAAAAAGTTGACCCTTACATAAACTACCATTTTAGCATTTAGAGACATGCCAGTTAACTGACAAGTTGACAAGCATCTAAAAATCTAATTACAGAACTTTGCCCTATATTTTTGATGAATCACGTCATGATGTCAATACTTTTACAATCAAAAGCAGACAGCATTTAAAGTGTCTGAACTTTGTTTGGCAAATTTCAGGGACATTCATTTGCATTTTTGTTAATCAGCTCCTAAATAAGAAATGTGCAATCAAATTTCTGAAATGCTAAGTGGGCCAAAAAATGCATCAATGAATTTCTAAGGTGCTTTCTTCAGCACATATTTTTATGGAAAAATAACAATAATCCTTGCATTTGATATAGGGCCTTATCATGTCTTCAAGATATCTCAAAACGCTTTCACAGCATATACTGTTAAATGTAGTGACTGCATTTTGTGGGCCAAATGCCAAAAATTAATCACTAGGCCCCGAAACTTTGGAACACTCTCTTTCAACCCCTTTGTTTCACTCACTGATTTCCGATCTTCAAGTCATGTCTGAAGACCTTTCTCTTCGACCGCACTTGCGATCACCTTCCCCCTCCCCCTGGCTCAACCTCCGGCTCTGCCATCGTGAAGTGCTCTGAGATGCCGCCCGGCGTGGAGAGCACTATATAAATTCAAGTTGTTACTGTTTTTAATTTTTGAGAAGAAGCTTTGAATCTCTGATAGTTTTTCCATAGTTGCTTTTCATCAGTTGTCCTTTTTGAAAAGGACAAATAGCAATCCCTCACACTAGCAAAGTGAACCCCTGTCTGCAGTTCTGACACTGAAATGATAGGACAATGTCAACAACCATCAAATCCAATGCTGATACAGTATTAGACCTGCAAGGCTGCTCTTGTCTGTATATCAAAACCTGGACCTTTATGAGGACTCATTAACACTGTAACTTAGTGGTTAGAGCACTTGGCTTGTAAGAAGTAGACCTGGGCTCGATTCTAGACAGGGCAAAACCTTGGGTAAGTTTCCTTACTCCAAATGCCTCATAATAATCCCTCAAAAAATAATAATAAATTGGTTATTTCAATCCACGACTGTTTGTGGGACAGTGCAATTGTCTGCTGCATTTTGTCCATAATATATAGTCAATGCACTTTACTGTATATTCCATGCAGCACTTTGAGTTGACTGACAGACGTGAAAAGCGCTATATCAAATGCAAGGATTATCATCATTATTATATTACATTACCTAGTAGCCACGCAGTCATTTCAACAACAACAACAACAACAACTTAAACTTTTAAAGCGCCTTTCACGTCGGGAGGACGTCCCTTTCATTTCGTTGTTTGAATTTACCAGCCAATTAATATTATATATGCGTGAACAGGTATTGCTGATAAAAAAAACACACAAAATTTTTCTTCTAATAGCTTCTGCAGCAATATTGAGGCAAAGATTTTTTGAAAAAATACTTGAAGTAAACCCCCTGCTGATGAGGAGCCTTGCTATAAAAACCCAACTGGTTGTGCCTGGCATATCTCATTCATCACAGTGATATAAAAGACTTGCTACAAATCCATTTTGGTCTATTAACCCACCAAGTGTCTTTTGCTTTTTAATCAGTCAGCCAGTGGACAGTAGCATTGAAAATCTCTTATTTTGAGTACAAATTCACGGAAGGTATAGCGTAACTGATGAATTTCCAAACCCGTAAAGGGTCTAAAAGGATCTCAAACAAATAGGTGGAAGAATATCTGTAAATAGATGATGACTTAGTTTTAGATTCAAAAGCCTTAGTACTAGAAAGAAAAAAATTATGAACAACAACACTTGTATAGCGCCTTTATCGTTAGGAGGATGTCTCAAGGCGCTGGACAATCATTGTTACAGACTACAGCTTCCCTGGACTAGCTATTTTCAAAAACATTTTAATCTATTCATTAAGAGACAAAAATAAAGCAAATATTATAATAATAAAGTTATAAATAATAATAATTAAATTAGCTATATTAGTATAATATTAGTTGCACACAACTAAATACACAAATATTTTAATATTAATTACTCATTTGTATGGCTAGCAGGATTGGTATGTTATTATAAGATGTATTATGATGATATATTAAGATATTTTATCTTTGCATCCCAATAAACGGCAACCAATTGCTTCAATCCAGAAACTGGCAATCCAAGTGGGTCTGCACTTGGCTTAAAGCCAAACATTATGGCGGTGGTAGATTCACATCCATAATCCATCACATCTTTATTGTTTAGTTTGCAACTACATATGTCAACAAATCACAGGTCACAATCTTACCTCTAGAATGTTTTTTCTTGAATGAAAAATGGTGAACATTTTTACTCCAATTGTCACTTTATTTGGGTCAACCGGGTGGATGTCTGACACATGCAGTAAACCCATCATTATGCTTAAGAGGATCTAAACCAAATTAAGAGTTCCAAATAGGTGTACCACCTACACTTGGACATTTCTCTGTGACACATCCTACTTATACAATTCCAGAGAATGCTAGGCACAGGTTGGCATGGGTCAAGGCTTAGGTAACACAGAGTGTGCACTGGGATACTACTGGGGTTTAATCAGCTAAAACAAAATAGCTTCACTTGAGGGGGCGCTTAAGGTACTACAGACCAAAATTTTGCAGTTTTCCAGTTTTTTTGTTTTAAATGATATGAGAAATAAATCTGAACAACTAATTTCAAAGAGACCTATGCGTGGATGATAATGTGTTAAAATGAGAGTGAAAGCTCTTTCCAGTTCCTGATGCGAATGAGAAACAAGTTGATTTTCACACAATAAGAATAAAAGGAAAATTGTTTCTCATTCTCATCAGGAACTGGAAAGAGCTTTCACTCATTTTCACACATTATCATCCACACATAGGTCTCTTTGAAATGGGTTGTTTAGATTTTTTTCTTATGTCATTTTAAACAAAAAAACTGGAAAAACGCAAAATTTTGGTCTGGAGTACCTGAAGCCCCCCCATAAGCACACTGTTTGGAAAGTTTCCTGTTGCCTGTCTGGCTAGGACCACCTTACCCGTTAATACTTTGACTTGTAGGATTAATTGGGTGAAGAGTGGGAAAAATCCCTGCTCCTGGTCTTTCCCTCCATGTCCTGCCAATGAACCGGGCTGATTGATCACAGCAATGCCCTGAAATACTATGGATCCATCCACTCAGGAACCGGACTACATCCATTTTGGAGATGGAGTGAACTTGAAAAATAACACTTGTTCTCTGAATGACCTTGACATAAATTATCAGTGTCAAATCCATGTGTGTTACCACCAGAGGAGTTATCTCGTCTGCACAGCTGGAACCTTGGCTTTCTACGGATGGGATAATTCACTCTCGAATGGATCGGAGGTTATTGTTGTTTTATACTCATAATGATCCATACATTAACATAATGTATTCACATGAAGCACATCCCGAAAAGCAATACACATATACTGTAAACTGTAGTGACTGTATTTGGACGCCAAATCTGTCCACAGCAATGTGTCACAAACAGCCATGAAGTAAATAACCAGTTTTATTTGGAGCATTGTTGGCTAAGACACCAGGTGACATTTCCTTGTATGAGATTGTTGCTTGGATTAAACAGCAGTAGCACCCATTCATTAGTGAGGTAAATTAGAAGGCTTTACACCAACATTAATAATGCAAGGAATATATTTACATTATTCCTCAAAGTGTTCCCTGTCTTATTGAAAGAATACTGTAATTTTCCACGATAATAGTGCAGATAGTTTTCACCAATCACCAAATTGCATTGCGCTATTAAAATTGTCTCAATTAATAATATATTAAAATGTATATGTCTGAGATTTATTAAATAAAAAATCATCCATAAACTTAAAACATTAATAGCAGCTGGAAAAGTTGGTTGTGAATGAGCCATCATTTACGTCCTCAGGAACTGTACACTGCATATTAGAAAAAAAGTAGTTTGCTATTCAGTAGAATGCAGTGAGCTGCAAATGGTTTCACTGGACAAGGCATTTATACAAATAATTAAATAATTTGGCAGCATTGGTATGATTGTACAACCCAAACTATTGGGAACTTTGTTGTAGAAGTGCATTCATTTTTATCATGGTACTAAACTAGCTGATCCTGTCTGCCTGTAATATAGTCAACTCTGAATTCCCGATACCAAAATAAAATACATTTTGGGATAAGACAGGATTGAGCTTGGGTGGGATGGTCCTCATAAACTGAATAGCATGTCCACATTCACTATCCAAGCTGAACAGGAAGGTTGCACAATTTATTATATGAACTGAGGGATCCTGCTGCTTGAATAGTTCAGCGCAAGCCATTGCCTTTTAGAGAAGAGAGGATAAAGTTGGAAAGATAGAAGGAAAAGAAAACAGAAGCTACTATTCCAAACACAAGACACATTGGCAAAAATGTTGCAGGTTTATCAAAATTCCATTTGGTTTCTTTGTTTTCTTCTGACATTGGTGAAGCCAAGTACTGTACAAGAGTAACAGAACACATTCACTCCATCAAACAGCTGGCTTAGAACTGAAATCATATTTGTCACACTAGCTTCTCTGCTTTGCTCTGAAAGCCCACAGTCGTCAAAGCTTGACTTCAGTTAATGTGAAAAAATGCAGTCTGATTGAAGCACTGAATTATCATTTCTCCAATGATAATGAACCGTGAAAGACAGTTTGAAACTGCAACTGCATTACAGTGGAATTTCTGTCTGGCTTTGCTGGTTAAATGGCTATGTGAAACCGGGGAGAAAATATAGCAATAATATAATTTATATTGTGTCGGTCAGTTAAGCACCATTAGTAATGTAGATAAAGGAGGGATAACATCTTGCATCTTTCAATATCCCTTCAAGTAACTGACTAATGATCTTTCATCTTCTAACAAGCTACTTTAAATATAGGCAATCTGTCCCAGCCTTATGCATAGTTTCTGGGCAGATTAATGTAGGAGAACTTCAACCCCGATGATTTATTCATTACTCTAAGTAGAATGAAGCCTCCTTATACTAGTATGTTGTCCTAATATCAGTGATTAGTAGAAAAGTGTCTAGGCGGTGCAAAGATGTAATGCATTTACAGCGCTGGATAGTCACCCAGACTTGAATTAGAAGATCAGACTCAAACAAAAGAAAACAGAATCACACTGAACTGTGCAGGAACCTTTAAAGCGCCATTTTTAATATTATTGAGGAGCTGGTCAACTGAACATAGAATCTTACAGCACAGAAAGAGGCCGTTCGGCCCATCGTAACTGTGTGTGTGTGAAAGAGCTATCCATTTAGTCGCATTCCCTACTCTTTTCCTCATAGCCTTGAAATGTTTTATTTTCAAGGATGAGTAGCTCAGTGGTTAGAATACTCACCTTGCAAACGAGAGACCTGAGTTTGATTCGGAGCAGGACAAAATATTGGGCAAGTTTCCTTACTCCACACGCCTCTTTACAGAGCACCGTAGGAACCCAGTTCGTTAGTCAATTGGCTGTTCACTTTATCAGGGGTAATAATTCCTTTAAAAAATTGGTCAGTTTAATGCACAAATGTTTGTGGGACACTGCTGTGCCAACTGATTGCCGTGTTTTGCCCACAAAATAATCAGTCAATTCACATTTTGAGTCCTTTGAGACATCTTAAAGACATGATAAGGTACTACATCAAATTCAAGGACTATTATTATTATAAATATTCAATTCCCTTTTGAATGTTACTATTGAGTCTGCTTCCATTATGTTTTTATGCAGCACATTCCAGATCGTAACAACAAAAAAATTGCATTTGTATAGCACCTTTCACATCGGGAGGATGTCCCAAGGCACTGGACAATCAGACCCAAGCTGGGGTTGGGATCAGGGAGGGTGGAGAGAAGGGAGGAGAAGGGGGATGACTGATGGCACCATCAAAAGGAGGGTCTTAAGGCGGGACTTAAAGGAAGCTAGGGAGGAGGCGAGGTGAAGAGATTTTGGGATGGAATTCCAGAAGTTGGAGGCAGAGAGGTTGAAGTTTCGTTCATTGATGCTGGGACAGGTAGGTCGTGGGACATGGAGCAGGCCGGAGCCCGCTGAGCAGAGGGAGAGGCAGGTTGGTAAGGGGTTATGAGATCGCAGAGGTAGGGTGAAGCAAGGCCATGGATGGCGTTAAAGGTGAGGATCAGTATCTTGAATCCTCTGAATGATGTGGAGCCAATGGAGTCGGGCGAGAATGAGGGAGATCAGATCGTGGAGCTTGGTGCAGGAGAGGATGGGATGATATGCAGCCTATGGAGAGAGGAGGTGGGAAGACCGACATGCAAGGGGTTGGCATAGTTAAGCCTGGATGTGATGAAGGGGTGAATGAAAGTTTCAGCGGCCTGAGGGGTGAGGTAGTGGTGGAGTCAAGCAATTTTGCAGAGGTGAGGGAAGGCTGAGTGGGTCATAGGGTAGATGTAGGGAAGGAAAGACAGTTGAGGATCGATCAAGATCCCTAACACCTAACAATAGAAGTAACAAGTCACTGCATTAAAAATACTCCTCATCGCCCCTCTGGTTCTTTTGCTAATTATGTTGAATCTGAGTCCAGTACCTTGAGGTGTCCTCCTGACTTGAAAAATGCTCTATAAATGCAATTTTGTTGTTGTTGTATGGTTACTGACCCACCTAATGTGTCAGAAGGCCCGCCCACCAATGGTGGGGCAGGCGTGAAGCAGACTGGAGCTCACTGAGTGGAGGGAGTGGGCAGATTGATATGGCATTAGAAGGTCGCAGACATCGGTGGGAGTAAGGCAATGGAGGGCTGTGAAGATGACGACCAGGATCTTAAACTATAATGGAATGTCAGTGGAGTAGGATGAGGAAGGTGGTGTTACGGTTACGGAGCCTGGTGCAGGAGAGGATACGGATTGCAGAATTCTGGATTACATTATCTGTGGAGGGAGGATTTGGGAAGGCTTATTCAAGCTTGGATGTGATGAAAGCATGTATGAGGGTCTCGGTGTGAGACAGTGGAGGAGCCGGGCTATGTTCCAGATTTGGGGAAAGGTAGAGTGAGTCATGGCACAGATGTGAGGTAGAAAGGATAGTTGGGGAATCAAACAAGATGCCAAGGTTCCAAACTCGCTTGGTAAGGTGGAATTTGCATCCTTGGATGGTGATGCTGTCAGTATCTAAGGTGTGAAGGTACTGACAGGAATCAATCAGGAGGACTTCAGTAAATATTTTGCACTCATCCAGGAGTTGATATCTGTCAGACATTTTGTCAGGATAGCAGTGGTCCTGGAGTTAAGGGTGGAGGCAGAGAGATACAGTTGGGTGTCATCCACATACATGTGGAAATTTACTTTGTGTCTCCAGATGATGTCACCAAGAGGGAGCATATAAATATTGAAGAGAAGGGGACCAAGGCCAGAGCCCTGAGGAACTCTGCATGAGACGGTGCAGAGACTAGAGGAGAAGTCAATTTTGCGGATGAAGTAGAGACAGTGTTAGAGTTAGGACGTGAACTATTCATGGACAGAACCATGAAGATTGAGGTGAGAGGAGAGGCGCTTTAGAAAGATAGAGGGGTCAATGGTATTGAAGGCTGCAGAGAGGTCAAGGAGGATAAGGAAATTCATGCTTGCATGGTTTCATCATTCAATGATTCACAGCGGGTTAACAAGGTGATGTTTGGATCGGGATCCCAAATAAATAGAATGAAAGCTTACTGGATCTCAAAGACATGGGTTATGCCATTACTGCAACATAGTTCCTATAAGTTTTCAAGCACTTAGCAGCTTTAACTTGACATTTGATTGGCAATCTCACTCAGAAAGGTCACAATATACATGATATCTGAAATCGAAAATATCACATTGGTGCAATAGGTGTTCCTGAAGTCAGGATTGTTGGGTCAGTGTACAGGGAGCTTTCCTCTGAAATTATTATTCCTGACTTGAGAATATTTGATGCTGATACTGACTGCCACAATTGTGGAAGAGTTCCTTTTCCCGGTACTACATTCCCTCATCTTGGGGAGCTCAATTGCACAGTTAAAGCAATCAGAAAACATACTAAAATGTTTACTGTGTCATGGACAAGATCAAGCTGAAGATGGGGCACCATTCTACAGGTAGCTCTCTGGGAACTCCCTCTAGGCATTATTCTTCACACATGGACAGTAAGGGTGCCGAAGATCTGTGAAGTATGGCCACCCTGGACCTTGATGGTGTCCCAACCTGTTATGCATGCTCAGACATCTGTACTTCTATCAGAAATAAGAAGAACAACAAACAACAACAACAAAATTGCATTTATAGAGTGCCTTTTATGTCGGGAGGAGATCCCAAGGTGCTCAACAGTTAGGTCGGGACCCAAGAAATGGGGGAAGGGTCGGGGTAGTGGCAGGGGGAAGGAGAGTAGGAAAGGGGGAAGAGTTAGGAAGACAGCAGAAGGCACGGTCAAAGAGGAAGGTCTTAAGACCGGTCTTGAAGAAGGAAAGGGAGGAAGCGAGGCAAAGGGATTGCCTCGGGATGGAGTTCAAGAGTGTGGGGGCAGAGAGGCTGAAAGCCTGGCCACCGATGGTGGGGTGCTTCGGGCGGGGAACATGGAGCAGGCCAGAGCCTGCTGAATGGAGGGGGCGGGCAGGCTGATAGGGAGATAGCAGGTCGGAGAGATAGGCGGGGCACCATGAATGGCCTTGAAAGTGAGGACAAGGATCTTGAATTCGATCCTCTGGGGAATGGGGAGCCAGTGGAGATGGGCGAGTGTGGGAGTGATTTGATCGCAGAGCCGGGTGCGGGAGAGTACATGAGCTGCAGAGTTCTGAATGATCTGCAGCCTGTGAAGGGAGGAGCTGGGGAGGCCAACAAGGAGAGAGTTCCCATAGTCGAGCCTAGATGTAATGAATGCGTGGACAAGTGTTTCGGCAGCATTGGGGGTGAGGTTGTGGCGGAATCTGGCAATGTTGCAAAGGTGGTGGAAGACAGTACCGGTCATGGCGCGGACTTGGGGGAGGAAGGACAGTTCAGAGTCGAACAAGATGCCCAGAGTCCTGACTGAACATAAGAAAGCATGAGATAAGAAAAAAAACATGCTGTTTTTCAATGGTCAGCATTAGTTAATGCATCACAGACCTCACCCCAGACTAATCGTAATCTTCTGGCGAGGAAGTATTCTGCGGATATTTAAATCATCCTCAAATTTATTAAGTCAATCTTTCAAAATATTTATCCATCCTATATGATTATTCTCATTGGATTATTCTCACTGGAGCAGAGAAGATTACAAGACCTAATAGAGGTTTTCAAAATCATGAGCGGATTCGATAGGGTAAACAGGGAAAAACTGTTTCCACTGGTGGGTGTGTCAATGACTCAAGGTCAAAGATTTAAAATAGTTTCCAAAAGAAGTAGTAGGGAGGTGAAGAGAAAATATTTTCATGCAGCGAGTTGTTCAAATCTGGAATGCGTTGCCTGAAAGGGTGGTGGAGGCCAGTTCGATAACAACTTTTAAAAGAGAGGTGGATGGTTATTTGGGGAGAACGGGTTTGTGGGATTATATGGAGCAAGTTGAGGAGTGGGATTGAATTGCTCTTTTGAAAGAGCCGGCACAGACTCGATGGGCCGAATCGACTCCTTTAGTGCTGAAAAATTCTATGATATCTCCACTATTCAACCGTGTATACATGCCTTCCACTGTCAATGTTTTTTCCTTCGCTGGAGTATAAGCAGCACAGAAAATATTCTGGCCCACTGAATCATTGATCATTTCCATCCAGAGCTAACCCTATAATTTTCCAATAATGTTATCAAACAGTTTTCTAGCCAGTTTTATTTACTTAAAGAGTTAATCAACGCAAGATCAATTGTATTTGTCAAGACTCTGGAGTCCCGGTTGAACATATCCATTACTCTGAGAAAAAGCTTTTAACGTCTAGTTGAGCTTAAAGCTATATAAATATATACAATGTACATTTTTTTAAAAGTTGTTTTTCTTGTTAGTTTGAGTAGAAGTTCCTATGTATAATTGCGCCCCACTGGAAAGAAACATATTTGTCCATTTTTTTTCTCTCTTTAGCCAAAAGATACTGAGTGCACCAAGGGACAAAATACTTCAATTGCAGCCTGTCACACATTTCATTTGTTTTGTTTCATTTGCTCACCCAGCTGGACCCTCCACTTGCAGCTGCCTCGGGATCAGTGATAGATGTGTTCAGGAGCCCATCATGTCCATCATTGTTTCAAATAAAGAAAATCAGACAGCGAGATGCCACTCAGCTATCTGCACATCTCAAATGGAAAGAGCTACTTCTGCTTGGAATTCATTAAAAAACACATTTACATTCCCATTGGCAGATTGCAGGGCGTAACATTGTAATGCAATATTGATGGTTTTGCTGCCAACAATACCAATTGATGTACTTTAGTCCTAAAATTCCACTGGTTTTAGACGAGTAGACACTGCTAAGTCTTATCACAGCCTTAATAGTAATAAGACTACGACTGTCTTAGTCATATCCTAACAAAGACTGGAGCAAGCTGCCAAGTAGGAGTATTGCAACCAGAGCTCTGGATTCAATTACTAATCAGCTTGATGCTGTAGTAGGCATTCTGGAGGGATTCAATTGAATGGCCAAAACAGCTTTCTTCATCCAAACCAATCTTGTGATCTTGCAACTTTATCGTAAAATAATAGATTTCCTGGAGTGAAAGGCGTTTTTTCAAATGCAGGGATAATTACTTTATAATTTAGAAGCTAATGACCTTAAGATTGTAAGTACTCGAAGGAATGAAACTGGACCAGAGTTGTGTGATTCTCATGGGCTCCCTAGCTCTTCCATAGACAAACTGTAGACTATCCAGAACTCTGCAGGTCATGTCCTCTTCCCACCAGGCTTTGTCAACCTATCACCAACAACAACAAAATACATTTGTACAGAGCCATTCATGTTAGCAGGACACCCCAACCCACTGGATAGGCAGGGATCCACACCCGAGCTGGTGGTTGGGATCAGGAGGGATGGAGGGACCCCCATCCTCGCTTTGCTTGGCTCCCTATCCTCTCATGGGTTGAATTCAAGATCCTCGTACTTGTTTTCAAATCCTCCCCCAGCCTTGTCCCACCTAACTCTGAGACCTTCTGTAACCTTACCATCCCAGCTATACATTTCCATCAGTGAGCTCTTCTATTGGAGCCTGTTTCATGTCCAAAGCTCATACAACGCTTCATTTACAGGTGCGCTTTCAGCTATTCTGCCTCCGCTCTTTCACTCTCTTTCATTACAACCCACCTTAAGACCTTTAATCACCTTGTTGGGATTTCTGATCCCTAAGGTTAGAATCAAATAACCAGACAATCCAATATGTTGCCACACAATTTTATTAACAACAACACAGACAGTTATATACTTATTACAGAATACCTTGACATTGAGTCCTGGACGAGGGACAATTTCCTCCAACTTTACGTCAACAAGACGAAGACTCTCCTGATCGGCTCGTGTCAGCGCTTCCGCACCTCAGGCAGATATCCCATATCCGCACCATGACTGGTACAGCCTTCCACCAGCTTCATAACATTGCCAGACTCTGCCACTACCTCACCCACCATGCTGCCGAAACACTCATTTAGGCTTGATTACGGGAACTTTATCCTCGTTGGCCTTCCCAGCTCCTCCATTCGCAACCTGCAGATTATTCAGAACTCTGCAGCCGGTGTACTGTCCCATACTAGGCTCCGCGACCACATCACTCCCACCCTCACCCATCTCCACTGGCTCCCCATCCCCCAGAGGATCGAATTCAAGATCCTCGTCCTCACCTTCAAGGCCATTCATGGTCTTGCCTCTGCCTATCTCTCTGACCTGCTGTCTCCCTAACAGCCTGCCCATCCCCTCTATTCAGGCTCTGGCCTGCTCCGTGTCCACCACCCTAACCACCCCACCATTGATGACTAGCTTTCAGCCTCTCTGCTCCCACACTATGGAACTCCATCCCGCAATCCCTTCACCTCACTTCCTCCCTTTTCTCCTTCAAGGCCAGTCTCAAGACCTTCCTCTTCGACTGTGCCTTCTGCTCCCATCCTAACTCTTCCCCCTTTCCTATTCTCCTTCCCCTTCCCCCTACCCTTCCCCCTCGCTCGAGTCCCGACCTGATTGTTCAGCGTCTTGGGACGTCCTCCCGACATGAAAGGCACTCTAGAAATGTCATTTTGTTGTTGTTGTTGTTGTGCCTTGCAGCTCTTAACACTGAACCCTTCAGTCACAGATAACAACCCTATCTACCTTATGATGTACAACAGCACCCCTCTCATGCCTGTCTAGCCTATTCACTGAGTGTAAGACCAAGTGGTTGCTTCTGTAATTAACACTTCCCTGCCTGTAAAACAGAACAACCGAAACCATACTACCCATTCCAGTAGTTCTGGACAACAGCGGCAGGCTGGAGATCTCAGCTTCCATCTTGAGATATTCCTCAACTGCTGTGTTGAGCCACTCTTGCCCTCCTATCTTTATACTTTCCCACCAGCCTTGCTTACTCTAAAATACTACCATTTTACATGTGATTATTTCCTCATTGGTCATCCTGGTGTCTCCTGATTCTTGGTGATCCTTGCCCTGTTTTTCATTTGCCCTTTTCTTAACAGAGCGGTTCTCAAACATTCCCGTGTTCCCTTGTAAAAAAATACCATGGTAAATGGTGGTACCAAAGTACCACCATTACCATGGTACTTTTTTTACACGGGTTCTCAAAGTATGTGATTGTAAAATACCTCCCATTGGCCTTGTTTTGTCCCCCTCCTCGCTTAACCCATCACTTCCCACACTTGGGAAGACAAAGAGTAGTTAGATTGATGTCTTTAACTGAACATGTTTTCTGCTCTCCATCCTTCACACTTATCATATCTACTATAACTGGTGCCAACCTGACTACGCTAATATATTTTTACAGACTGGGCTAGTTTCTACAACTCTGCAGCCTTCTTAGATTTATACCTAAATTTCCAATGTTATACTACTTACTATACACATTGATTTACTTAATAAGCATATATGTATTTGTTTGTAATCATATGACATGTTAGTCAAACATAAAATAAACCTAATAATTCAACTAAACCTAACAATCTTCACCAGACAGCTGTTTTGAAGCACTTTGAGATGTCGTCCTGGCATGAAAGTTGTAATTTAAATGCGAAATTGCTCTTGTTTATACCTGACAATGAAACAGTAAAACTATTAATCTGTGTCGCATAGACGATCAGCAAGCTGAGAGATTTAATCCTCATGAAAATTTAAGTGTTGAGATTTTCAGATGTAAAATGCAAGGATTAAAGCCATCAATAGGAGAGTAATTTTATGTGTGAATGACGCAGATTAAAATGTTATGGAATTCATAGGACTGTTAGTAACAGAAGGACTTTATTGAGACACTGGAGCAGCCTTGGGGACTGCCCAGTGTCAGATAAAAGAATAAATGATGATCAGAATCAATCTGAAAAAAAATTACCCTTAGTGTGCAGCAGGAGTAAGATCTTTAACCAACAGACCATTCTGTTTCCATGGCAATGTTTTGATTCCTCATGCCCAAGAACATACTTTTTTTTAAGAACGCACAACCTATACACCGTATTATCCTCATGATGGGCTTGGAATTTCTGCACAGAGTCGTAGAAATTGCACCATACGAGAAAGTCGGTGGGCCCAGCAACCCAGTGGTGGTGCTTGCTCTTCCACTAGAGCTCACAACTCAAATCCTAATTCGGTGCTCCTTATTCATGCCTTTTTATATTCAAATGTTCATCCAATTTAACAATTACAACAAAATTGCATCTACAAAGTCCCCGTTATGTTGGGAGGATGTCCCTATGTGAAAGGTACTACTGTATATAAATTATTTCACTCATTCACAGTTAAGTTCTCAGAATGGGGAACAAAGAAAGTATGGGTTCTGATGGTTACGCTGCACCATGAACAAACTTAAACAGTTTGGGCAGAAATGTTTTCTTCCTTTGAATGTAACACTCATCAGTAAGACTGCGATTTACTTCAATCTTTATACTTTGAATCATTCCCTCACAAATTAAATTAAATTAAATAATGATTGATTGTGGGACACTGCTGTGCATTATTGGGTGCCATGTTTCACCCACAAATATACAGTCGATTCACTAGTATATTTGGTGAAGTGCTTTGAGATGTCTAGAAGACATGAAAAGCACTATATCAAATGCAAGGATTGTTGTTATTGTTATTGTTGTTATTAATGCATAAGTGTAATTCCCTTTTAAATTTCAATATGGTCATCCCCCATAAGCATTATGATGAAACATACCATATTCTCGTAACCCCAGCCAAATTGATCACATTTTAAATAAGGTTCAGTTCTGCCTGAATTAGACTTTTGAAAGCACTCATTGCAATCAGCTTTTTCTTAATCCTATTTGCCAAATTGGTAATCATATCCGGACAGGCATAGAACTAGATTAAACTGTGCATTCTTATGCCAAAGTATCTGAATTACCCTTTGAACCTGTGTCAGGCTTGCAGGAATTGGTCGAGAGTTGTCCACATCATGCAAGGCTGAACCTTAGGCATTAAGGTTGCCTCTTACTTAGGCATTCTATCACACAATCAACAATATTTAATCTATTAAGAATTATAATATTCATAATCCTTGCATTTGATATAGTGAAGAAGGACGTTTCAAAGACTCTTCTGTAAAGTGTGGAGTCTGCATATTTTCTCACCAAACATTGCAACCAATTACCAATGTCCCACAAGCAGCCATGAAATAAATGGCCAATTTTATTTGGGGTATTATTGGCCAGAGTCAAATAATCTCTTTTTGAATAGTGCCTTGGGATCATTAACATTTAACTGAACAGGCAGACAATTCAGCTTTTCCTCCATTTGAGGAGTCAGTTTAATATCTCATTCAAAGGATGGTACTTCAGACACTACAGTACACACAGCAACAACAACAACAACAACAATTTACATTTATATAGCGCCTTTCACGTCGGGAGGACGTCCCAAGGCGCTAAACAAGAGGCGTGTGACCCGAGCTGGGAGGGGAGTGTTTGGAAAGGGGTGAAACACGAAGGGGAGGTAAAAGAGTTCGGGGTGGAACAAAAGGCACGATCGAAGAGGAAAGTCTTCAAATCGGCCTTGAAAGAGGAAAGGGAGGAGGCGAAACGGAGGGATTGAGGGATGGCATTCCATAAGGTGGGAGCGGAGAAACTGAAGGCCCGGCCTCCGATGGTGGGGCGGTTCGGGGGGGGGGCTTGGAGCAGGCCAAGTCCTGCTGAACGGAGGGTCCGGGTGGGCGTGTAGGGGGAGAGTAGATCGGTTAGGTAGGATGGGGTAAGGCCGTGTAAGGCCTTGTAGGTGAGGACGAGGATCTTAAACTCGATCCTCTGGAGGATGGGGAGCCAGTGGAGACGGGCGAGGGTGGGGGTTATGTGGTCACGGAGGCGGGTGCGGGATAGTACACGGGCTGCAGAGTTTTGGATGGCCTGCAGCCTATGAATGGAGGAACTGGGGAGGCAATGCACTGGGGAGCAATGCACTGGAGTGGCAACTATATCATTTCTAAGTCCCAACATGGGGCATGAACACACAACTTTCAGAATCAGAGGTGATAGTGAGCTAGGCTGAGAAATGCAGATCTCCTTAAGATCCAGCAAATTAAATTAAATAATAATCACCCGGAAGAGAGTTAAAGCCTGTAATTTAATACTGTCTTCAGCTAGGCAAAATATTGTACTCAGGTGTATCATTTAAAAGTCATAATGTTTGAATCGCTCAAGTAGATTCTAATATTATAACTCCTTTCCAAAAATTGCAGGAGGGAGTTTCTCTTGGTGTTCAGGCCAACAAACCACCAAGTAAAATTGGTCATGGTTATATGAGTAACATTGCCATGCACAAATTGCCTGTCACATTTTCCTATAAATTACGTAGTCACTATACTTTACAGTGAATTCTGCAAAGTGATTTCAGATGACCTTCAAAAGCAAATACGAAATGCAAGAATTCTTTACTGTACATATTATTATAGTAATCCCTGATGTAAAATTTGACTAGCAGTCTTATTTTGCCCCCACCCATCACTGTGCTGCATTTCAAGAAGGACACTATTCAAATTCAAATCATTTTCATTGTTGTGTAGAACCTGTCCACACTCCCCATTAAGAGGGGAGCGATAGTGACCCCATTCGTAACTGTGCCTTCTATTAATTGGTATAGCCCCTTTCACGTCAAAAGGATGTGCCAAGGCCCTGATATATGTGCAACTCTCAGTCATGAGCCTTTTTTTGCATATGTCAGAAACCTGTCTGACCAAAAGCAAAATCAGTTGCATCAGCCACCTTGACTTTAGTGTATATTATTGGAATCTGTGCATTTAATGCAGGTTAAAAGTGTGGAGTCCTGTAGCTCAGTGGTTAGAGCACTCATCTCGCAAGTGAGAGACTTGGGTTTTATTCCTGGCAGGGAAAAATGTTGGGCAAGTTTCCTTACTTCACACACCACTGTTTACCTAGCAGTAATTGAGAACCCAGTTGTTAGTCGATTAGTGGATCACGTTTTTGGGGATAATAAACCCTAAAAACAAAATTGGTCACTCAGTCGACCACTATTTGTGGGACACTGCTGTGCACAATTAGCTGTCCTGTTCTACCTGCAAATATACAGTATATTCTGTGAAGCGCTTTGAAACGTCAAGAACAAGTGAAAAGTGCTATATCAAATGCATGGATTATTATTGGTTGCAGAGCACCACCCAGCACATTATTGTGAAGATAAGGTTTCACACTGAAAGAACCATCACATCTGAAGGAGTCACAATTGATCATATTTCAGTATTCTGTGTGGTCAAAACGTCACTGAGGATAAATGATGGGTGCTTTTAATTCATTTCAATGGCTATATTACTGGGCATTAAAATGCATAATTTAACTGAAAAATAATAAGTGTTGTGGTTGTTTATTAATCAAATAACCATGAAATTATTACACACTATGCAGCCATTACTATGTTAAGCAGATTAGTGTTTGTTTTTGCCATGTTAAATTAACTGATGCAAATACTCTGTCACGCTTGTAGTAATGGAATGGCAGTGTAAATGCAATCCCACTCTCATTTGCAGCTACAAACTCTGTGCATAAATCTTGCAGCAACCTGTCACCATGAACTATTTTTGAATGCACACCACAGGCATTTTAAATTCCCTGCTTTTCATTCCACTGTCAACCCAGCAAATTAACTTCCCAGGGTGAATTAAGGGAACAGAATTGATCTTTTATTGTCAGTCCTGGGCAGATTATCAACATTGTCTGCGCAATTTAGAAAAGCACGCAAGCCCTCATAACGATTTTGACATTTAATGTCAATGGACAAACAGCAGGCTTGTTGCCTCAGCTATTCTGTTTGAACAAACTTGTTGCTGTGCTATTTATTATTCTGCCTTCATTATAGCTTGACAGTTATCTCCAGGTAGCAAAAATTTGCAGTTCAACATTTAACATTTCAGTTGAAATCAATAAATGTTTCCTTCTCTTGACTTCAAGGCAATGACTTTGTCAATATTCTCCCACTGTAACGATAAAATAAATGATGTTAGGGATAGCCGTTGATTTTTCTAAACACTGCAAAATATTAAATTTAACAACCATGTGCTTAAATTTCAAATGGCATTGATAGTGCGATGGTTCTCACCCGTAAACGTATACCCAGGTTATGCAAAGCACAGTGTACTAGGTGACCTCTGTGTAGATTCAACCCTGTGACTTGAAAGTTCCCTCTTGGTAGGTTTAGTCAAATCATTTGGTTTATTTTATGTTTAATAAGTAAATCAATGTGTATAATAAGTGGTATAACATTAGAAATTTAGGTTTAAACTAACAAGGCTGCAGAATTGCAGAAACCAGCCCTGTCTGTAAAATAACTGAATATATCCAGGTTGGCACCAGTTATAGTTGAAATGATAAGCGTGAAGGACAGAGAACAGTAAACATATTCAGTTAAAGACGTCAAGACTTTGTCTTCCCGAAGGTGAGAAATCATGGGGTAAGCGAGGAGGCAGACAAAACACGCCTGGGTAGATGGAGTTTGAGAGGTGCTCTGCTAGTCAAGATAAGCGAGGCTGGTGGAGAAGTATAAAGATAGGAGAGAAAGAGTGGCTCATCTCAACAGTTGGGGAATAACTCAAGGTGGAAACCGAGATCTCCAGCCTGCCACTGTTGTCCAGAACTACTGAAATGGGTAGCGTGGTTCCAGTTGTTCTGTTTTACAGGCAGGGAAGGGTCAGTTACAGAAACAGTCGCCTGGTAGTATTGTTCTGTTCATGTTTGTAACATTTTGTAGTGTGTGCGCTTGCATAAATAAGAATAAAACCAGCTTCAGCCAATACGGTATCATCAGTTATTTTGGAACCTAAAGAGTTAAGATCAGTGCATGGGTCTTTCTCTAACACTCTTTAAATGAAATTTCACTATGTGAGAATTAACACACGTCAAGTAATGCCAATGCCTTATAATAATAATAATCCTTGCATTTGATATAGCTCTTTTCACATCTTATCGACGTCTCAAAGCGCTTCACAGACTATACTGTAAAGTGAATTAATTTGATATTTGTTGGTGAAACGCGGCAGCCAATTGCGCACAGCAATGTCCCCACAAACAATCGTGGATTGAAATGACCAATTTTTATTACTGTGGTTTTTTTTTGGAGGGATTATTATTAGGCATGTAGTATTCATCAGGGAAGAAACAAAACAAGTGCTCTGTGCTCTGGCTCTTGAAACCAAGGGAGAGGCAGAGAGAAAGGAATGCTGAGAGGAAACTCATTCACACCAAATTCGGGTGTGTAAGTTTGAGGCAGGGCAGCAAGATGATAATGGCATGCTTCATTCGGTCAGTGTCCTTTACACTACCAGACAGCTGACTTCAGCAGCACTATTACTTTCCAAATTGAGACTGGAATTAAATATTATCCAAAATTCTCCATTATCTCAAATTTTAAGATAAAATGGTCTCACAGGATAAGCCTAAGTGACCGGTAGAATTACAATCTGGATCATAAATTTGATTGTAAATATTATTTTGTTTAATTGAAGGCTGTGTTTGCTTGTTAGCAGATGTCAAGATGGCTTCTAGATTAACATTCTTGATTCTAAAATGTTGCGTTCATTAAATTGAGCTGAGTTGCAGAACTTCTAGCTAAGTGTAACTGGTATTATTGGATAGTTGGTCAAATATTAGATAAAATGGTATGCGAACATATCAATGTGCTGTGGATCGTACTATGAAGAGTTGAATTGTCTAAGAGAGAAGTGAATTTGTTATTGCTGCTGTAGTTTGTTGTGTCATGAATTAATTGCTATCGTACAACCCTCTGTTGTCATAATCAAAGTTTGCCCAAAGAACAAAGGTCAGCATGACGCAAACAATCATCAGGTGGGTAATAATAATAATAATAATAATAAGAAGAAGAATTCTTACATTTGATATAGCGCTTTTCACGTCTTCTAGGCGTGTTGATCTTGTTACTTCTGATAGAAGTGAAATAACAAGCAACCGTGAACCCAGTCTAACATTGGTATGTATTTGAAATTTAATAATGATGATCCTTGTATTTGATATAGTGCTTTTCATGTCTTCTAGATGTCTCAAAGCGCTTCACAGAATATACTGTAAAGTGAACTAACTGCTTTTTTTGTGGGCGAAACACGGTAGCCAATTGCGCACAGCAGTGTCTCACAAACAATCATGGATTACATTTTTTGGGGATGGATTATTATTGGGTGTGTGGAGTAAGGAAACTTGCCCAAGGTTTTGCTCGACCTGGAATCGAACCCAGGTTTTCTCGTTTGTAAGGCGAGTGCTCTAACCACTGAGCTACAGGACTCCAAAGTGCTAACATGCATTGATCAGCCTGAAGTAAAGAACTATAATATGAAGAAGTATAGCTGAGCTACCCATTAGCAGTTTGAATCAATGTGAGAGCGAATACATTTGTTTACTCATCTCATCCATGTTCTGAGATTCAAGCCATTCGAATGTCCAAGATTCAAGATATATCAGAAGAAAGAACAGACATCAATGATACAAGAACATACCGTATATCTCCGCATATAAGGCGCACCCGCGTATAAGGCGCACCCCCCACTTTTGACCTTTTCTTGGTGAAAAAAATACGGAAGCATTTTCAATGATATTGCCGGCAGAAGGGAGGAGAGAACAGGAGAGACAGGTAGGTAGGGAGAGAGAGAGGCAAGCAGGCAGGGAGGGAGAGAGGGAGAGAGGCAGGCAGGCAGCCAGGGAGAGAGAGGGAGAGAGGCAGGCAGGCACGCAGGCAGGGAGGGAAGCAGGCAGGCAGGCAGGGAGGGAGGGAGAGGCAGGCAGGCAGGCAGCCAGGGAGAGAGGCAGGCAGGCACGCAGGCAGGGAGGGAGGGAGAGAGAGAGGGAGAGAGGCAGGCAGGCAGCCAGGGAGGGAGGGAGAGAGAGAGAGAGGGAGGGAGGCAGGTAGGCAGCCAGGGAGAGAGAGAGGGAGAGAGGCAGGCAGGCACGCAGGCAGGGAGGGAGAGAGGGAAGCAGGCAGGGAGAGAGAGAGGGAGAGAGGCAGGCAGGCAGGGAGGGAGAGAGAGCGGCAGGGAGTGAGGCAGGCAGACTGGGTTTGGCAGAAGGCAGGCAGCAGGCACAGCACTGAAGTCCGCTGCTGTTGCCGCTGCCCGGGCGGCCGAGGCCGAAGCCCCATCACCCGCTCCCCCCAACCCCCGCCGGACACTGACCAAACCCCGGCTGACAGCGCCGGCCGCCCCTCCTGTTTACTGTATTTCCGAGGCTCAAAATTTCTTGTATCTGCGTATAGGGCGCACCCCCAACTTTCGAGATCTTCCGACGTGCAAAAAAGTGTGCCTTATACGCGGAGATATACGGTAGTTGCTAGAGAGTCAACCTCAGCAATTATAAGCATCCATGAAATGAAACACGAGAATATTGTCTGCTATGTACAGTATAATAATAATCCTTGCATTTGATGTAGCATGTTGTTAAGGTATCTCGAAGCTTTTACTGTAAAGCAGATTGATATTTGAAAGTTTTTAAAGTTGTGATAGGGTGATTCTGTGTTTTGGTTGGACACCAAAAGATTTGGTAAAGGGGGTTGGAAATACAATATTTTTGACACAGTGTGCTCACTGGACTTTGCCTGCTACCAATTTGTGATTTCCTATTCTGCAAATCTAAGTCTGGCATTTGCACAATGGAAGTCACAAAAGACTTAAATGCATAATACATATATATACTTGTTCACACACGCATGTTAGGATCCACGGAGTTCTCAACAATGTAAGTTATTATAAAGAGTGAGTTTGTGTTTCTGATGCATTTAACTTTTTTCATTTGAGGAAGCCTGTGAGGTAATTTTAACGTCAGGACTTTGCACGTAAGATGTAGAGGCTCAGTGAATATCAAACTATGAGAGAAATATTTTCACTGAAGCAAGTACTAACATGTTCTAATGATAGTCTGGGGGTATGAATTTGCACTTAAGCATCATATTCAATTATACATTTTCCATGTCTAACAGCTAACAATACCTTGTGATTTTGTCTTCAGGGATATGCTGGTATCTTTCTTTCACTCCTCTCCTTCTGTTTCCTTCCAGATAAGACACTTTTTTTTATCTGGGTTGTCTCCTCAGATCATCTCACCCTGCTAAATGTTTTGATAAGCTCCCAACATGGCAGGAAGTGGAAGATTTGATGATACACAGTTATTTCTCCTTTTTCATGAATTACTTTAGCAAAGCTCAGAAGCAGTGACTTAAGTTTGACTCCCGGCAGGGCAAAATTAGGGGGTAAGTTTCCTTCCTTCACACATCTCTGTTTACCTAGCAGTAAGTAGGAACCCGGTTGTTAGTCGATTGGCATATGGCTTTTCCACCACGTCACTATACAAGGATTATTCTTGTTGTTACCTTAACATAGAAACTTGTCATTTCATGCATAAAAATTAAACATCTCTTATCTAGTGCATCTTTTGAGGCCAATTTGACAGGCTCATTGCCCAAAGCTCCAAAATAAGTTTGCCCACAATATACCTCTTCACTTTACATCTTTTTCCTTACGTCCTTTCAGGTGGACGTCAAAGATTCCATGGTACTATTCAAAAAGTAAAAGGACTTTCTCTCTGTATCATAAGAACCTAAGAAATAGGAGCAGGATTACACATCGAGCCTGCCCCGCCGTTCAATCATGGCTGATATTCTACTCTAACTTCAGATACCTGCCTTATGCCCATACCCCTTAATCCCTTTATAAATGAGAAATCTATCTAACTCAGTCTTGAATATGTTCAAGGACTGAGCATCAACAGGCTTTTGGGGTAAAGAATTTCATACATTCACCACCCTTTGAGTGAAGAAGTTTTTTCTCAACTCAGTGTGAAAGGGCTGAACCCTAACTTTAAGACTGTGACCCCTGGTTTTAGTTTCTCCTATCAGGGGTAACAATCTCCCACTATCTAATTTGTCGTGCCTCTCAATAATCTTATAGGTTTCTATAAGATCCCCTCTAATTCTGCTATATTCCATAGAATATAGGCTCAAATTAATCAGTCTATCATCATAACTCAACGTCATAACTTGTTGGTATCCTGGCCAACACATCCCCCAAATAAAATTGGTCACTCACACCATGGCTGATTTTGGGACACTACTGTTTGTAACTCGCTGCCTATTTCACCCACAAAAGACACAGTCAATCCACATTATAATATATCCTGTGAAGCTCTTTAAGTCGCTTCAACAACGTGATAAAGCACTATACAAAATGCAAGGATTATTATCATTATTTACAGTGTATCCTGTTCTGAGATGTCTTCATGACATTAGAAACACTATCATATGCAATAATTATTATTGTTTTTAAATGTTGAAAGGGGCATTTATTATTGACCAGGACACAGGGAGAAATGCCTTTCTCTTTTTGAACAGTACCACAAATGATGGATTATTTACTGACTGCCTGAAAAGGCAGACAGGACCTCAGGTTAATATTTCATCTGAAAGAAGGCACCACCAGCAACATAGTGCACCCACAGCTTTTCATTGTAGTATCAGCCTGAACCATAGATGTTAAAATTGCAGAGATGAGACTTGAGTTTGTCTGTGATTCAGAGGCAAGAGTGCTACCAATTTAGACAGAATGTTTTGTCCAATGTCTGCCTTTTCTTGCTTCATGTATTAGCCCCTAAAATCAGGAATATTACAGCATGGGAAATGGCCATTCAGACCATTGAATCTAAACTGATTGCACATCATTCACGAAAATTGACTTCTCCAATCCTAACCTCCTGCTCGTCTCCTGTATCCTTTTATATTCTTCCTCTTCAAATGCTCATTCAGTTCACTTTTAAATGTTACTTTAACATTAGTCTCAATAACCATTTGTGAAAAGCCTTCTATGTTCTGACTGCTCTCATTCTAGCCAATGTACTGGTAAACCCAGGAGTGCTGCAGTAGCTCAACATACCCTATCTGCTTCTCCTCAACACATCCACTAATGCTTAGTACTGCAGAAGTCATCTAGGTGGATCTGATTTTACAATCCATCACATTATCAATGATACATTGAAGATTCGCTAAGTATTGAAAGTTTCAGTTAATTTCCCCAATGTTCTGATTCTCCAGAGGTTCATTGACAACAGCTGAGTTATATCACTCCAAATTGCAGGATTTCCAGTGACTGGGGTGGGAATGGGGGTTGGGTTCTTCAGAGATTTGAAGTCCAATCAGCGTTCCAGGATTTTGAAACAATATATCAATATCTTTTATTGAATTAAAAAAAGTCTTCATTAATTTTGTGCTCATTGAATTCATAGATGCCGGTGCTGAGAAATAAACTTGGCCAGTGGGTTCAGCTTTTTGGCTACTGAAGGACAGATTTCAGAAATGTCCATGGATCACATTAGCAATATTTTATCCTGACAGGATAGTCCTGTTAATGGGCACAGCCTGAGCTTCTGGTGAGCGTCTCCTGATTGGCCATGTCCCAGTAGATACCGAGCCAATGGTGACAGTCTCCTGATTGGCTCGGTGCCTACGTGTTGTCTGTATTTGCTGATATGACAATAAAGTTAAAATGGTTAGCGGACTGGATCAAATCATTACCCAAGCCAGATACAGCCCACCATCCACCAAATGAACCACCATGGTCTAAACTAACGCTTCAATGCAGTGATAGGGATGTGCTGCATTGACAGGGGTACTGTGCTTTGGATGGCAAGTGCTTATATCAGGCTCAAAGTGAATTCAACCCCTCACTGCATGCTCCATAATGGGTATACTAAAGACTAATAATCGCTCAGATGAGACGTTAAAATGAGATACCATCTGCCTCTTCAGGTTATAGATCCCATGGCACTATGTGAAAAGGGAAGGGAGTTACTTTCAGTGTCCTGGCCAAGAATCCCCTAAATAAAATTGGTCATTGTCTCCATCGATGTTTGTGAGACATTGCTGCGCACAATTGGCTGCCACATTTTGCCTACAAAATACGGTTTATCCACTAGAATTTATGGAATCCTGTAGCTCAGTGGTTAGAGCACTCTCCTTACATGCGAGAGACCTGGGTTCAGTTCCATGCAGGGTGAAACCTTGGGCAAGTTTCCTTACTCCATACGCCTGATAATAATCCCCCCCAAAATTTTAATTGGTCATTTCAATCCATGACTGTTTGTCAGACATTGCTGTGTGCATTTGGCTGCCACGTATCATCCCCAAATATACAGTCAATTCACTTTACAGTATATTCTGTGAAGCGCTTTGAGACATCTAGAAGATGTGAAAAGCACTATATCAAATACAGTAAAAGCACGTTTATCCGTGACTTGATCAACCGGAACTTCTGTACAACCGGTACGTCAAAAAAACAAGTCCCCAGCCAATTAACTAGATGTTATCCAGCACAATCGTGGTGGCGCATTTAATGAATCAATTGTTGCACAAGAGTACTGTACAGGTATTTCAGCTTGCCGCTAGTAGAGCTTTAAAGTCGCGCTGCCGTTTTTTTCCTTCACATGGCTTCCGCCGTTGCAGAAGTTAACAATAGACTGTACACCTCTACCCCAGTATCATGGCTTCAAAGCAGGCATCTACTAGCAAAGGTGATTTTTAGGTGAATTTTTAGGTGAATAACAAAGGTCTGTTATTATCTGTTATTACTGTATTTAGTCTATTATTAATATGGTATGTGTTAAAACAAGTTCATTTTTTTGGGTTGGGTTTTCGGCATCGGATCCGACCAAATATCTGGCATGCCGTTTAACCGGCATTGGCCAGGTCCCACGGGTGCCGGATAAACAGGCTTTTACTATACAAGGATTATTATTATTATACAGTATATACTGTGAAGCGTTTTGAGATAGTTCAACAACATGAGAAAATGCTAAATCAAATGCACAGATGATTAGATATTTCATCAGAAAACTCTGCAAAGTTGTTTCTAGGTCTCCAATTCCCCCGCTGAACCACGCTGAGCCCTATTTTCGCATTAAATTCATTTGCATTCCATCATTTCCTTTTTTAATAATAACATTAAACAGCAACTACTGTGATCAAAAGACATCTGAGAACTCCGTGTAGCACGTGTTTGTTCTTGATGTATTTTCAGTTGAGCGGGTTGTAAGCCAGACTTTGCAGGACACGTAGTTTTTCATCTTTATATCTGTTGGCAAAATAGTCTGTTTCTTTTGGCAATGACACTTATTCTGATGTCCTTGATTAGTTACCGTACTGCTCTGTCTGTAATAATTTGTTCTGAACTTTAATGCACCCTTGAGTTTCTTGTTAGTAGCTTTAAAAAAGAGAAATGAAGTGTGCTTTTTGTATGACCATAATTTCACCATCCCTCATAGCTACCAATAATGTGTTTTAATGGTTATTGTCAATATGTGTATAATCACTGATGGCCTTAATTCACATGAGAATAAAACATACAATATCACATGAAGAGCTGTGGTGTCTAAAACATTCTGAAACGATTCTAACTTGCCTCAAATTTTAGCCACATTTTTTGCTCCTAGTTCCCTGCAGCTTGGGCTTCCAATCAGCTGTGTGAAGCACTTTGAGATGTCTCTGTGACATGAATCACAACGACAACAAAATTACATTTGTATAGCGCCTTTCAATTCGGGAGAAAGTCCCCCAAAATACTGTTTAGATATAAATTGGTGTTTATTACACCCGTGCTTTTGTAACTCCTCTGTTCCCTAGTTAAGACAAGTTCTTCCTAATTCAATCATGACATGGGAATGCTGCATCCAGGTATGATATCATATTCTTAAGTGAATAACAAAGGTCTGTTATTATCTGTTATTATTTAGTCTATTATTAATATGGTATGTATTAAAATAAGTAATTTTTTGTGTTGGATTTTCAGCGTTCGATCCGCCTGAATATCCAGCATGCCGTTTAACTGGCATTGGTCAGGTCTTGAGGGTGCTGGATAAACGGGCTTTACTGTATTTGAAATTGAATCATGATAATCCTTGTATTTGATATAGTGCTTTTCACGTCTTCTAGATATTTCAAAGCGCTTCACAGAATATACTGTAAAGTGAATTTACTGCTTTTCTTATTGGTGAAACACGGCAGCCAATTGTGCACAGCAGTGTCTCACAAACAGACGTGCATTGAAATGACCAATTTATTACTTTTTTTGAGGGATTATTATTAGGCGTGTGGAGTAATGAAACTTGCCCAAGGTTTTGCCCTGCCTGGAATCAAACCCAGGTCTCTCACTTGCAATACAACAACAACAGAATTATATTTGTATAACGCCTTTCATGTCAGGAGGACATCCCAAGTTGCTGGACAGTCAATGTTTTAGACCCAAGCTGGAGTCAGGATAGGGAAGGGTGGAGGGAGAGGAGGGGATTTGAGGTGACCGATGCGACCGTCGAAGAAGAGGGTCTTGAGACAGGACTTATGGAGGGTAGGGAGGGCGCAGGAAGGGATTCCAGAGGTTAGGGACAGAGTTATTTGAAGTCTTGCCTGCCAATGGTGGGGCGGGGGGGCAGGGGACATGGAACAGCCCAGAGCCTGCTGAGCGGATAGGGCAGGCAGGTTGATAGGGGGTTAAGGGGTCACTAAGGTAGGGTGTGGCGAGGCCATGAAGGGCTTTGAACGTGAGGACCAGGATTTTGAATTGAATCACAATATCTTTTTATTAGTATTTATTTCCGATTACTGGGGACCAGTTCACCTGTCATAGAGTTAATAGAATCATATGGCACATTCGGCTCAACTGGACAGAGCCACTGTTTATACTTCATATATGAGCCTCAGCCTGTCGTATTCACTTCACCTACATTCCTCTATTTCTGTCAATATTATTAATATATATGGCATTGAAGGGTTCTTAAGGCCTGTGTGACTAATAAAAATACTTGCATTTGTTATAGTGCTGACAGAACTAAAGATATTTGTATAAAGTGAAGTGTCTTCATATTTGTAGATCAGCACCGCAGCCAATTTCTGCAGAACACTGTCCCACAAACAGCCATAAACAATCAACATTTTTTGGCACATTGTTGGCCAGGACATGGGAAATTCTTCATTCTTTTTCTCAAAAAACCCTTAACACCTACTTGAACATGTAGGGGGGAAAGCATGGTTTACTATCTCATCTGAAGCACAACACTGGTAAAAATGTAATGACTTGTTGCAAATACTATGTTTTCAACTCCATTGTATCTCTAGTTACCTCAGTATCCACACAAGCTAATCCGAAAATAACACAATTACTCAAACTACAAATATTAACAATGAAATAAATTCACACTGGCAGCAATTGAATTGAAGTGCAAATGTATTCAAATGATCCCTATGCGGATGGTTCCTGTTATATCAAAGTACTTTCCTCACAAGTAATAAAACATCACTGTCAACGAGTGCCCCTCCTGGATTCTCCACTGTTCTCTTGCATTATTGAACCTGTCTTCCACTTTACTGCAAAACAGAGTCATATGGACCAGTTATCCTGTTACTGCCTGATTTTGAAACTGCTTTGCACGCCCTTCAAAATTGATGGATATTTTTATAAAACCAGGGAAATAACTTCATTCAATTGAACAAATTTAGAACTAGGTATTTGTCTAAGCAACCTCATTAATCGGCGTGTGGTATAGATTAATGGTGAATATTTATCATTGTAAAATATTTCCTCGTACTAAAATAATTCAATAAGAAAAACTCTAAAATTTGTGCTAAAATCATTGTAACACCAACTGCGAGAAGTTAGTGGTCTGTTGGTGGTCCAACTTTCAGCTGTTCTGACACCCCATCCTGAAAGCCCTCCATCTCTGACTCATCTCTCCCCACCTTTGAAGCCCTTCTTAGTTACCGTACCTTTCATTTTGACCACCCTTTTGCATTTGATATAGTGCTTTTCTCGGCTTCTAGACGTCTCAAAGCGCTTCACAGAATATACTGTAAATGAATTGACTCTATATATGTGGGTGAAACGCAGCAGCCAATTGCCCACAGCAGTGTCCCACAAATAGTCTTGAATTTAAATGACCAATTTTGGGGGAGGGGGTTATTATTAGGAGTGTGGAGTAAGGAAACTTGCTCAAAGTTTTGCCCTGCCTGGAATTGAACCCAGGTCTTTCGTTTGTAAGGTGAATGCTCTAACTACTGAGCTACAGGACACCAAGTATTATGGCATATTGGTAACTATTGCAACATAGTTTTTCATCACACAGAAAACTGGAAGCATTTTTAACCAAATGCTGTAGGGCTTCTCATTTTGATGGAACAATCTGTTAACCCAATGTTTGTGATCTCACAAGTGCTTCAGTAAAGCTCTGAGTTTGCATTTACCTACCGCCTGAAGCTCTAATAGTGGGCATCAACATCAATGCTCAGTCATTTGGGTCTAAAAATTTTACTTCTTGATGCACTCCAATTTTGAAATTAAACAATTTCATTTCCTTGAACAAGTTTCCTGTCTGTTTCACTTGCATGATCATCAATCATATTCCTAGTATTTCCTCAATATTAAAGAAACAAATTGAAGGTGCATGAGTGGCTGATAGGTCGTGGCTAAATTTTGATAAATGACGCTGAATGAATCACCTTGCCTCTGAGGAATGGAATTATTGTTTCACAGTACAGTACATACTTGTTCACTATATGAGATATCACGTGTCTCCAGGTAAAGCAAGATACCCAAAATTGAATACAGTATATGATAAAATGATTGTGGGTCCACTTTTAATAGGTTCAAGCATGAATCTGTGTCAACTGTATTTGTTGAGGTACAAGTGCAAGAAACTCAATTATTATTATTAGTAGTAGTAGTAGTAGTATGAAAGGTATGAATCAATCGTTATTCCAGATGAGCTATGTGCTGAGAATGCTAAGATGCTTGCAATGAAAAAAATCGGTCAGTCTATCAAGCCAGTACTTTCCAACAAACCAATTCACATTTGCATTGTGGTGGATTCGGCTACAAATTACACATTACCGTACATTGCTTTATGTATATTTGATTGCTTACAATGTACACTGATGGAATTATGGAATTACTGATCACATTCATTGACCTTTTTTATCACAATAAAATCCATGTGAAGTATACTGACTTCCAGATTGAATTATCCATTCCGTGTCATTGGCTTGAATGGCATTTTTGGTCTCTTAACAACCATGATTAAGAAGCAATTATGTTTAAGAATAAGGGTTAGTCATGGCTGGAGCAATTTGCAATCATTTCCAGTATTAACACTGACGTTATTCACCTCAAATTGCAGTTGGACTTAATCGTGCCATATACAGGTAGAATCAAAATCTATTTAGACCACTTAGGTACACAGGTCTATTGATGTCAATTTAACACAGGGAAGACATCACAATTTATGGCACTGTGTAATACTTATCTTTTATTCAAAGGCTATAACTAACATTTTCCATATTCAACTGATGACTTTTGACAAAATACAAATTGCATAGATGCAAAGCAACCTTAAAGTGACAGCACTAACCTACCCCACCCCCCACCCTACCCACCTCCTTTATAACTTCAAGACACTTTGTATTAATTAAACAGTGCTACATCAGCACTGCAACTATACATGGTGAAAGGCCACAAGAATTATTATTTTGTTAGCTTTAATGATAATAATCCTTGTATTTGATATTTTGCCTAAAACTTCATTAAAATGCTCTAAATTAACAACCATTAAATGTAATGATTCTACATTTGTAACTGAACATGATAGCCAATTTGCACACAGACAATTTGTCCTTCAGACAGCCAAGAAATAAACGATTTGTTTATCAGATCATTGGTCAAAAGAAACTTACCTCTCTATTCTATGCTGAGTGCTGTAGGATCTTTAACATCCGGATAAGCAGATGGGAATTCAGTTTAACATCATAGCTAAAGGACAATGCTTGTGAAAATGCAGCACTCCCCTCAAAAATGCATCAGAATGTCAGCCCAGACTATGAGCTGACAAGTGTAGTGTTGCAGGAACATTGGGATAACTAACAAATAGATGATTTAATTTAAATTTAAAATAATCAATTCATTTTACAGTTTATTCTGTGAAGCACTTTGAGATGTCGAGAAGAGTTTAAAAGTGCTTTATCATGTGCAAGGATTATTATTATTTCTTTAAAAATTGTATTAATTTTGCTGAATAATATACATTAAAGGCATTTGTGAATTAAAGGCATGGAATTCGCAAACACAATCGCTTACAGTAAATCCTGTTTTAGGTCTATACCAAATCTATTATTATTTTTCCACCTCCGCCCTTACTATTCCTGCAATAACTCTTGAGACTATGCCCATATCACCTATTTCCCGACCAAACAAAATAGTTTTTCTCCAACTATCCTGTCATTCCCCTTCAAACTCTTAAATTGTTCTTTTATATTCGCTCTGGATCTCTTCTGTTGCAGGAATAACCAAGTAAGGTAAAACCTTGTTTATCCGGTACCTAACCAAACGGCATACTCAACCAATCGGTATCTCCCAATACAATTCACTGTTCCAGCAACCGGATCTCATACCGTACACTGATTGGCTAATGGTCTATACATTGATTGGCTAACGGTCCCCGCCAGTCACGTCAACCCGGCGTCCCGTTGGTCACCACTCACGTCAATCAGACGGGCGCCATTCACGCCCCACCAACACGTTTGGTTGAGTTCACTTTTAACGGCCCACCCTCAAGGCTGCTCGCGCCCTTTGCTATTGACCCAATCAATCAATTAATAATCTGGCTTCACTTCTGTTTAAATAAAATAATAATTATACAAATATAGATATCTCGAAGCACGATACAAATAAAACAACTGGAATGCTTTTTTATCAATCATTTTACCAAATGCGCTGGAATGCTTTATTGGTAGGTACACATACAATATTCTGTTTTGATTTAATCTATTATTAATATGGTATGTTTTTTAAAATAAGTTTTGGGGGGAATTTTAGGCAACTTACCACTCGAATATCTGGCATATTGGATTAATCGGCACCGGTCAGGACCCGAGGATGCCGGATAACGAAGGTTTTATTGTACCAGGAAATATTCAGAAGAAACAGTGTAAATAGGAATTCCCTGCCCCTCTTCCAACCAATGCATTTGCACTAGTCAAATGCTTGCTCCTGTACTGCTGCTGCATTGAAGAGCTATGAATCATAGTATTTGCATCAGCAAATCATCTATTAGTTGTGGTTATGAATCTATAAATACATGAGCGGTACCAAAAATGTGACTACTGTCAAGTGGCAAATGCTTGTAAATGGCAAAAGCCCTTTAACACATTTAATCTCATCCTTCCAGGATTTCTATCCTATTATCTTCCAATCAAAGTATCAAGCTTTCTTTTTTAGATGATTTCACCGTGCCGGGTTTAACCAGCCTTCCTGGCAAAAAAAATATCCTCCCAGCCAAGTAGAAAATGCCACTAGCACACTCACTTTTAATGTTGTACAACTCATCCTCTATATGAAATAAATGCTCAACTAATAAATGTCCAAAGAATATCAAAGTTGCCAGTGTACAGTTAATAAGTGAGATTTAAGGAAATGGACTTACAGCATCATGAATGCCATTGAATGAATGTACCAGGCTGTGCTACATAAAATCAGAATTTTTTTCTGATAATTACAGTAGTGTTAACTTTAATGAGCAACTTCAATGAAGAAGGCATTGGAAATCTGTGGAATTTTTCACCACAGGAACTGTATAATTTACAAACATTATACAAGAACTACACTACTTTTTGCCATTTTAGTTCTAAAAGTCCCAATCTTAAGAAACGTTTCAATAGTTCCCTCACAAGCAAGAGACCCGGGTTCAATTCTCAGCAGGGTAAAAATGTTGGGCAAGTTTCCTTATTCAACATGCCTCTGTTTCACTTTACAGTCTATTCTGTGAAGTGCTTTGAGATGTCCAGAAGACACGATAAGGCACTATATCAAATGCAAAGATTATTATTATTGTTTAAAAAAATAGTGAGGTGAAAAATACAATAGGTGATGTGATAATTATCAGCGGTGATAATTATAACATCGACAAGTAGAACCATGGTTGAACTCGAAAATGGTGTGAAGCTTCTAGCAACTACATGCATTGTTGTCAGTCACATCATGGCATGTCAGAGTTATTTGACAAAATACCAGCTGACCTCAGATTAATTTACAGCGCCCCGACCTATCCACAAACATAGGATTATGTTCACTATTTAATATGTTTAACAATTTAATATATTTTTACAATGGTAGGAAGGTTTAACTGTATTCAATTATTAATGAGAGAAAAAGCTACAATCTCAGTATAGGTATCTCCTTTTCCATATTCTTTGAGGTGAGCAGTTCAGACATTCTCTCTTCAGTACACAGTAATTCAACAGTAACCACTTTTCTCTTGTAAAAATGCGCATTTCAGAAATTCCATGGAATTGAAAGTATGTTATCAGCCCACAGGGAATGCGGATGTCTTGCTTCTCCCTAAAATAGGATGAGATCAAATGGAGCAAGAGTGGTCTTCATCTGAATTACTTCTATGTGATATTTAATGACCGACAAATAATTTTAAAAGTAAAAACAAAATGTGTAAGTTAAAAAACTGTTCGGGTGACAGGGATTCAAAAGAAGACTTTCTCCTTATGTCTTGGCCAATAATCCCCAATGAAATTGGTCATTCACTAAATGACTGTTTTTGAGACATTGCTGTGTATAATGGCTGTTTTTGTTTGCCAAAAAGTGCTTTGAGATATCCCCCTAATATGAAATGTGCTATATCAAATATGAGGTTACCAATAGTATTAAATCAAGCATGCCTAATTTTGAATTAGCTGGGGGGAGTAATTATTGTCCAGAAATCTGGGTCAACGTCATTCAAAAATCCCAAACCTGTCAATAAGCAGATGGTATACAATTATCACTGAAAATGAGTACTGTATTAAATGCTGCATGTTCCCCGTTCCATTTTTCTAATTTCTCATTAAACATTCAATTCAGTTAGATTTTAATACGGTGGATCATCACACCTCACGCAATGTTGCTGTAAAGTTAAAAGAAATGTTCAAGTTGTCCAATTGAGTATTCAAGCAAATATTAGTTATATTGGGCAGAATATTTATTACAAGTTTATCAATTCTTTTTACACATATATCATTATGGTCATAACAGAAATATTATGAAAGCGTGAAATATGGGAAAATATTGGATATTTCTCAACCTTCTCTGCAATATGTCAAAACCACACACTTATATCTCTATTTCCTCAAAATAATGCATTTTAGACTGAGAAATAGCTACAGGGAAACTTAAGTGAACTTTGGAATTCCAGGCATTCCCTTTCTTATTAATAATAATTATAATTCATACAATTGATATGGTGCCTTAGCATGTCATTGAAACGCTTAAAAGCGTTCCTACCCATCCCTCCTTCCACACCTTCAAACCCTTCTTCCCATCCTCTCTCACCACCTTCATGAAGCCCACCAACTGCTTCCACAAAATCATCCCTACCCTTCCCCTCACCTCCCCGCCCCGCTTTCTCGCTCCTTTACTCTCAGATCTCATCAACTTCTCCCTGTCAACTGGCACCGTTCCCACCCCTCTAAAAACAGTTGTCAACAACACTATCGTTAAAGAACCTTCTCTGCACCCATCCCTGCTCATGAACCACAGCCCCATCTCCAACCTTCCTTTCCTTTCCAATTTCCTTGGATGAGACATTGCTTCCCAGCTTCGCTGTTTCCTCTCCTGCCACTCCCTTTACGAGTCCTTCCAATTGGGTTTCTGTGCTGCTCACAGCACAGATCAGCCCTGGTCAAGGTGGCAAATGACATTTTGTCCATCTGTTACCAGAGTTCCTTCTGTCTCCATGAGCTTCTCAACATCTCTGCTGCCTTTGACTCTCTGGAACACTCTATCCTCCTCCACTGCCGCTCCTCTCACTTTAACCTTCAAGGTTTTCTCCTTGAATGGTTGAGATCATATCTTTCATACCTACCCCACTTTGTCTGCACCCATGGTTTCTCCTCCAGCCTCCGTATTGTCTTGTGCGGTGTTCCTCAGGGCTCTGACCTCAGTCCTCTCCTCTTCAACCTGTACATGCTCCCTCTTGGTGACATCATCCTCAAAGATGGCATCAAATTCCAAACATACGCAGACATCAAGTCCTAGATGAAAGCTAACTTTCTACAGTTGAACATCAACAAGGCTCTCCTGATTGGCTTGTGCCAGCACCTCTGTACCTCAGGCACTGGCAGCATCAGCATCCACAGATGCTCACTCCATCTCACCAAGCTAGTCAGAAACCTGGGCATCTTGTACCACTCTCAACTGTCCTTTCTACCCCATATCCATGCTATGACCTGCTCTATCTTCCCCTACATCTGCAACATTACCTGACTCTGCCACTGCCTCACCCCTCAGGCATGCAAAAACCTTATACATGCCTTCATTATATCCAGGCTCGACTATGTCAACTCGTTGCTTGTCGGCTTTCACAACTCTTTCCTCCAAAGATGCAGATCATCCAGGACTCGGTTGTGTCCTCTCCCGCACAAGGTTCCATGACCCCATCATATCCTCCCTCACCTGACTCCACTGGCTCCCCATTACTCAGAGGATTGAATTGAAAATTCTCATCCTCACCTTCAAGGCCCTCCACGGCCTAGCCTCATCCTACCTCTCTGACCTTCTAACCCCTTATCAACCTGTCACTCCCTCCACTCAGCAGGCATTCAGGCCTTCAGCTTCTCTGACCCACCCTCTAGAACATCCCACATTCACTTCACCTCACTCCCTCTATTGGGACGTCCTTTTGACGTGAAAGGCGCTATACAAATGTAATTTTGTTGTTGTTGTTGCTTCCTTCAAGGCATGCCTCAAGACTCTCCTCTTTGATCATGCTTTCAGCTACCCTCCTACCTTCTCTGCCTTCCACCCTCCTTGATCCCAACTGCCCCCCTTCCGCTTGGGTCCTAATCTCTAACTGTCCAATGCCTGGGGACGTCCTTCCAACATGAAATACATTTTCCAAATGTAGTTTTTTATTGCTTTGTGTCAAGACCGTATTGTGAATCAGCACCTTTAAATCTGAATGGTGCCATTTCAGCAGTCCTGCTTCTCGCTAGTTTAGAGTTGTATTTTGCATACTTTCTCAATAAATTTTAACTAATTTCCTTTTCCAATTCAGTGTTCTGTATAAGCTTTATATGGAGAGTCCTGTGGGACAGAGTCAAATGGTGCTTTATAGAGAATAATTTGCCATTATTTATGAGAACAATTTACTTTCTCAAAGAATTCACAGAAAACCATATGTAGCAAGAAGGCTTTATGATCGGGAGAACGAATACTGTGCAAACGTAAACAATTTGGCTAAATTGATAAAGTGTGTATTCTTAGTATCTATTACGTGTATCTATTGCTTGTGCAATAGATGCTCAATCAAAATAATTGTTTACATGTGGCAGAAATTATTTTAAAATCTGCATTACAGAAATTAACCTGGCAGGCAGGAATGGAGCAGATTCCTATGTCCTTCTCAAATGTTTCTTTAACTGTATAATGTTTTGCCCACAAAATACACAGACTTCACAATATGATCAATAGTGTTTTGAGACATCTCGATGATGTGATAAGGCGTGATATCAAATATTATTATTATTGTAACACGTTTTATTGCTCAAATATCTGCGAATCTTTCCATCGGATGACTTGGCTACAGTATGTTTGCAGCACAAAATCAAAATGAGAGCAGGCTGCAGGATATGATGTGAAACAGGATTTAAGTGAGTTTTTACAAATAAAACATTTACTTATCCTGCCTGAAAAGTTATACTAAGCATCATGAGGATATACATAATGAGGCATGAGAATGAGCTTATTTTATCTATTCTCTCAAGTGCTCTTTCACTGATATAAAAATATCAATCTGACCATCCTTGCTAAATTATTTCACAACAGTCTATTTGAAAGCCTTCAATAAGAACTCAAGTCTGCTTTCAAAGATTTGTTTAACTTGATTGCTCATGCTTTGATTCACTGGAAAAAATAAAATGTGTGTGTGTGCATTTAAGGGCCAACTTAGGACCCATCTTTTTGAATTGTTGGTTTTCTTCATGGACACATAATTTGGGAAAGAATATAGATCAAGGATTTTGACTCTTAATACGATAATTTTATTGTTGGAGAGGATTTAGTTTTAGCATCAAGCAAAACTAATGCTAAAATAATGGGACATATATTCTCACTTGTCATTAAAGAGCTTGCACATTTTATCAGATATTCCTAACCTAATAATTATAATAATCCTTGCATCTGATATAGCTCCTTATCGTGTGATTGAGACCTCTCGAAGTGCTTTGCAGGAGTTTACTCTAAAGTGTAGGAACTGTGTTCGCAGCAGTCAATTTATACACAGCAATGTCCTATAAATACACATGGAGTGTACGACAATATAATATCTAGGTAGCGTCTTTCACATCAGAAAGAAAAACTCCAAATACCTCACACTGCTAGGTATCCAAGCTAAGGACAGGAGCTGAGGTTTGAAAGTGCAGGCAAAGAAACTTGCCATCAAAGAAGGGAGGCAATCGGAGAGACTCCAGGTAAATTCCAGCAAGCAGCAGCAGAATAATTGAAAGACCAATAACCTTTTTTTTAATATAAAATATATATTTATTTTAAAACATATATTTTCATCCCCATGACAACACACGCCAAAAAACAGAACAATCCCCACCGTGTAAACATACGCAATGGCCCTGTCTGTATCCTCGCGCAAAAAACAACTCAGTCAAAACAAAAATTTCCACCAGCTTTGTGGAAACAAAGTTCTATTCTCGTTATACACATAGATGCCTATTACAGGTAGACCCAGCTTACCGAAAGCTCGGTTACCGAAACTTCACTATAACGAGAGTTTCTATTTGTACCACTTCTCCGCTTAACAAAGGCTGCTTTCACTATAATGAATGTTTACACACACTTTAAATCTCGCGGGCTTCTCGTGCGCAGCTTCTCATGCACAGCTTCTCTCTGGTTGCCCCAGCAATTCACACTCAGTCTTTAGCGTGCCTCAGTTAAGCAGTGCAGTGCAGCCCCTCTCATATGGGAGGAGCTTAAGCGGTAGGATGCTTCATGGCTTCAATAATAGTAAGTCAAGATGGGGGCGGGGGGTAGAGAGATAGAGAGGAGGGAGGATAGAGAGATGCGGGGTAGAGGGGAGGGGTGATAGAGAGATAGGAGGGGGGCAGAGAGAGGTGGAGGGGATAGAGTGGGAGAGGGGAGGTGGGATAGAGAGGAGTGGGGGATAGAGATAGAGAGGGAATGGAGAAGGTATAGAGAGGGAGGGGAGGGGGGGATAGAGAGATAGAGAAGAGGGGAAGGATAGAGAAATAGAGAGGAGGGTGGGATAGAGATGGAGGGTGGGTAGAGAGACAAAGAGGAGGGGGGGAAGAGAGATAGAGAGGAGGGATAGAGAGATAGAGGTGGGTGGGTAGAGGGAAAGAGAGGAGGGGGGGGAGTAGAGAGAAAGAGAGGATGGGAGTGGGGGTAAAGAGAAAGAGTGAGGAGGGGTGGTAGAGGGAAAGAGAGGAGAGGGAGGAAGAAAGAAGCGCGTCAGGTCTCCTGAAATGCCTGGGTCCAGGTTGCGATATTTCAGTGTGGTGATTGTGAAGGCCCGGCCTGGAGAAGGTAGGATTGGCATTTTTATTCTTGCAATTTTTGTCACATTCCAGATTCCAGAACTCCGGACTTTTGGCTGCTCAACCTGTACACCGAAAATGTTAGCGCTAGAAACCGCTAGGAACTAGGCTGATGTTAGATGGGAGGCTCGGGTCGGGGTGGCGTTTTGGCTGTGGCCAAATACAGTAATACAGTTAAACTCTCACTTCACAAAATTTTCGCTTAACGAGTTTTAAAGTCCCTAACCCCTTCGTTAAGCGGGTCTACCTGTTTTCAATTCCCAGCACCAATGCCTCCTCGCTTCTCTACCCTGCTGCCTTTATTTACAGGGAGCAGTTACAAACAGGCTAATCCCAGCTCTAGCATCCTTCATTTACCGGATGGCAAGCATATATCTGCACGCAGTGCCTTCATATCGGGGTTCTTGGCATATTCTCACACAGCCACACACAAAGGTGGCCAAGAGAGTACTGGCTACGTCAGGGACACCCTTCCCTCCCTTTTCTGGAGCCTTGTGCATCGTGTCTCTGCATACACGATCCATCGTAGAACTCCAGATAAACTTAAAGATAGCTCTGGCGTCTGTGGCGGCACTTTTTCTGGTCAAAGGCCAGACTTGTTTCACGTACAGTAACCCAGAGATCACCTCACACTGGATCACCAGATTTTTCCTGGTGATTAACAGCACGCGGTTTTGCCAGCACCCTAATTTCTTCTTGACCCGTGCTGTCCACTCCTCGCAGTTTTTAGCACACACCCTGACGGCCCCAAACCAGATACCCAAACTTTTTATATATTCTGATTTGGCCGCAAAGGCCGCATATATATGTTTTATCTCGCCAGTTTCCAAAGTACATCACCTCACTTTTTTGGTGATTTACTCTGGCACCCGAGGCCCATTCGAAAAGATCGCAGATCCCCATCAGGCTCTCGATCGATCTGCGGTCAGAGCAAAAAACCGTGACATCATTCATATATAGTCAACATGGATTTGTTAAAGGCAAATCTTGCCTTACAAATCTGATAGAATTTTTTGATGAGGTAACGGAATGGGTGGATAATGGTAGCGCAGTTGATGTAGTTTACATGGACTTTCAAAAGGTATTTGACAAAGTGCCACATGAGAGACTTATTATGAAATTAAAGGCCCATGGCGTAAAAGGGACAGTGGCAGCGTGGATCCACAACTGGCTGCGAGACAGAAAGCAGAGAGTTGTAGTGAGCGGCTGTTTTTCAGATTGGAGGGAAGTGAGCAGTGGTGTGCCACAGGGATCAGTTTTGGGACCATTGCTGTTTGTAATCTATATCAATGATCTGGACTTGGGTGTACGGAGTACAGTTTCCAAGTTTGCAGATGACACTAAGTTAGGGAGAATAGTAAATAGTGAAGAGGATAGTAGCCATCTGCAAGAGGATATAGACAAATTGGTAAAGTGGGCAGACACATGGCAGATGAAGTTTAATGCAGAGAAGTGTGAGGTGATGCATTTTGGGAGAAGAAATGAAGGGAGGCAATATAGGCTAGATAGTACAATTTTAAATGGTGTGAAGGAACAGAGAGACCTGGGGATTTGTGTTAGTGACTCGTTGAAGGTGGCAGGACAGGTAGACAAGGCTGTTAAGAAGGCATATGGGATACTAGGCTTTATAAATAGGGGTATAGAGTACAAAAGTCAGGAAGTGCTGACTAACCTCTATAAGACTTTGGTGAGGCCTCAGCTGGAATACTGTGTTCAATTCTGGTCACCACACTACAGAAAGGATGTGAAGGCATTGGAAAGGGTACAACGAAGATTTACTAGGATGGTGCCAGGATTGAGGGACTTCAGCTATGAGGAGAGGCTAGATAGGCTAGGGTTATTCTCTCTGGAGCAGAGAAGATTGAGGGGAGACCTAATAGAGGTTTATAAGATCATGAGGGGTTTCGACAGGGCAAATAGAGAAAAACTATTTCCACTCGTGGGTGAATCTGTGACTCGTGGTCACAGATTTAAAATAGTTTCAAGGCGAAGTAGAGGGGAGCTGAGGAGAAATGTTTTCACTCAGCGAGTTGTTCGAATCTGGAATGCATTGCCTGAAAAGGTGGTGGAGGCTGATTCGATAACAACTTTTAAAAGGGAATTAGATCATTATTTAGGGAGAACAGGTCTATTAGGCTATGGGGAGCGGGCAGGGCAGTGGGATTGAATCGCTCTTTTCAAAGAGCCGGCACAGACTAGATGGGCCGAATGGCCTCCTTTTGTGCCGTAAAATTCTATGAATCTATGAATCTATGAATAGGGAAACCTTGGCTTGCAGGCCTCGGCTTCCTGAGATGGTGACACCTTGGATTCTCTCTTCCCTTCTGATTGCCTGTGCAAAGGGCTCTATGCAGCAGACAAACAAGGTTCGGGAAAGGAGGCATCCCTGCCTGACTCCAGATCTAACTGGGAAAATCAGCGTTTCATTCCCATTTATTGCTACTGCACCACAGATATCTCGGTAGATCAAGTGGTACACATATCCTGTTTCCCCGCAGAGGTCACACCTCTTATTCATCTGGCAATCCTTTGCCAGATGGCCGAAATGATTTCAGTTCCAGCACACTGTTTGTGTGCATGTTGCCACGTAGTGACCCATATACCAACAACCAATTTTACTTGAGGGATTGTTGTCCAGGCACTGCGGAATACTTCCTTCAGCATTGATAGGTTCCTTATCTGTTTTGTAACACACTGCATCTCTGGCATGCTTCTGCAATTCATGTCATTGCAGGATTGCTGTATGCTATAATGTGAATGTAGGTGATTATTGAAGATTTCTGCACAATGTCTATGAACCACAGAAACATATTTCCACTTGGTATGTCATATAATGATAAGGACGCATGCATATTTGCATATATTTTGTGCAACAGTGTCTTTGCCAGATGTCTTTCCATAGTTGTTCTTTGATCTTTAAAGGTTTTGGATTATTTTCTTCCTCATATAATTTTTGAGCAAACATCTATTCCCGGATAGTTCCCATAAAGAATAATTTATCTATAATTCTCTGCACAATGACTTTTATAATAGTTACTGAGGCTCGGGTTTTGATTGATGCTTTGCTGACAGAATTTGTTGCTGCTACTGCTATATAAAGGAAATATTTCCATGATCAATTTATATGCAGGTATTTGCAACAATCTATACATACTTCTCTGAGCATTCAATGATTGTCACATCAATTTTTAAGTAGGATCTGGTGTTCTGCCTATCTGCAGCAGTGTTTTATCCTCTGTGCTTTCATCTTTCATTTGTGGGACACTGCTGTGCACAATTTGGCTGCCGCGTTTCGCCCAAAAATATATAGTCGTCTTTCCTGCTCTCCTTCCCCCTACCCCAACCCCTCCCCTTGCCATTTCCCCCCCTTTTTCCCCTAATCCCACTTCCATGACTGTTTGTGGGACACGGCTGTGTGCAATTTGGCTGCCGCGTTTCGCCCACAAATATACAGTCAATTTTCCTATTTCTTCATCCTGCTCCTACCCTTCCCCCACCTGCTCTTGTCCCTACCTAACTGTACAGCGCCTTGGGACGTCCTCTCGACGTGAAAGGCACTATATAAATGTAAGGATTGGTTGGTTGGTTGGCTGACTGGTTGGTTGATTGATCTATACCTCTGGTTAGTTGCCCTAGGAAAAAGGAGCTTGTAGGCTGCTTCATTAGAGCTCAACTACACACTGCCTTCTATGTAACGTGGCTCAGAGGAATAATCTTCCTCTGATAAATATCTTTTGTGTTATAGTGACCAGAATTAGTGACCAGAATTATCTTACCAAAAACAGTGTTCATGTTGGAATTAACACAGACAGGTAAAATTTAATCATTTGTTTACTGCATATTTTCAGCCATTGCTCTACTAATTTATCACTTCATGGGACTGACAATCAACCAACAGACAGACAGACAGACAGACACACACACACACACACACTCAAACACATCTCCAGGTGCCAATGTTGCACACTGGTTTTGTGAGTTCCAGAGATAAGATGAGGAGGTTGAGAAGATCGGAGATTGAGATGAGGAGATGTTGACGGGAGCCAAGGAGAATGGCTGAAAGCCTGACCGGCGATGGCAGATAGTGTGCGGGTCATGAAACATGTCAGTGTTCAGTGAATGAACGGTGCGGCCACGTTTGCAGGTTTGTAGAAGGTGGAGTGGGGCAAGTCTGTAAAGGGATTTAAAGTTGAAAAGGTGGATCTTGAATTTGATCCATTCAGGCATGGGATGGGGATGATTGGCTCTCAGAGCATAGTGCAGGAGTTGACATGGACTGCAGAATTTTGAGTCTTCCCCTCACATTGCTTTGCCTGTTTCTCTTTTTTGAGGGGCTGAGTTCTGTTCACTGGGCTTTAACATTTGTTGTATTTTCTGTGGTCTGTGTCCTCTTGCCGGCTATCTGCCACTATTCTTCTCTCACTGACAGGGGTTGTGGTATCCATACTTCGCTTACTGTTGTCCTGTTCGCTCAAAGCAGAGTCATAATCTTCTTCCAAGGAGTTGTAAGGGCTGCTTGTTCCTATCTTCTCGCACCATCTCCTTGCTCTGCTGTTTATCCTCCTGCCATTTTGGTGCCCCCTGTTGGTTTCTGTGGTTGCTGCTCTGGCATCCCTGTTAGTTTGCCCTTGTTGGCTGTTCCTATAAAGTGCTGGGGACGAGCTGCATTGTTGGAGGTGATACCCTTCAGAGGAAAGTAAACCCCTTTGGTAAGGCAGAATTTGTACTTAGCAGGACTGAGAACAAAATGGAATTTTAGAAAATGCTGCTGACCAGTGTGCACGTGGCTCACTTTCCTAGTCCATGTTCCCACCTCAATGTACTTGCTGGTCTTCAGTGCCTAGAGACACAAACTTTGATTCAGTTTGAATCCTGTGAACTGAAGACGGCTTATTCATTACTTTCAGCTCGCTGGATTCAAATTACGATACACCCACAAAATATACAGTCAATTCACATGACAGTATATTCTGTGCAGTGCTTTGAGATGTCTCAAAGATGTGATAAGGTGTTATATCAAATGTAAGAATGCTTATCATTATTGCAATGCCGGTCCTGGAATTTACTGGCATTTTCTAGCACGCAAAAAAAAAGTGTTGAAAAAAGTTGGTACTGGCATAGTAATTATGCTTAGCCAGAAATTCCAGCTCAGTGGCTGGATCTCTCTCCACTCCACCCCCAACCCCCCCACCCCCCCACCCAGCTATTGGTCCAGCTAGCCAGGGTTTTAGTGCATTTCAAAAGCAAGGGTTATTATTATCACTACAGAATAACCAGTTTCTCCTTCACTTGATCATCACATCAGTTCCCTCTGTTCCTTCCTGTACTCATTATTACAATGGCTGGGGGATGGGAGGGAAGGGGTATGTTAAGGGGTGGGTTTAGAAGAGTATAGAGTTGGGGTTGGGGGTCTGGGTTGTGAGGTTAGCAGCCTGGGGGGTGGGTTTGGGGCTGGGTTAGGGCAGGGATGGGGGTGTGTGGTTTAGCGGCCTGCAGGCGGGGTTAGAGTCCTGAGGGGGACTATTGCAGAACGGAAAGATTCTCACATTTGTTTTCAATTCCCTGGCCCCTCCTACCTCTCCAAACTGCTTATCTCGTAAGCTGAACTGGCTCCAGCCTTCTGCATGTCCCTCATGACCTCCGATCCGCCATTGGTGGCCACGCTTTCAGTCATTGTGCCTCTGGAGCAGTCGTCCTCGTTCCTTTCACCATACCCTTTCCTTTGCCAGGTTCAAGTCACGCCTGAAGACCCCCAATTCGACTGTGCCTATGGTCACCTCGCCTCCCCCCTGGCTCGGCATCGTGCTTCACCACTGTCAAGTGCTCTGTGTGAGGGGTGTCATACAAATCGAACTTGTTGTTATTACATTTGATATAATACCCGATCACATTGCAATGTCTCAAAATTCTTCACAATGTTTACAGTAAAAAAAATACAGTCACAGTGTATTTGTAGGGTAACCATGTAGCCAATTAGCGCAAAGCAACGTCCCACACATAGCCATTGTGACTGATCAATTTTATCTGGAGGATTGTTGACAAGGTCGCAGAGAGAAAGTTGTCTTTCTCAATAGTGCTATGGGATCTTTAACATCCATCTGAACAAATAGAAGGGACCTTGGTTTAGAATTTAATCTGAAAGACCAATGAAAGTAAAGCAGGAATAAACATTAACAGAAACCTGTGCTTGCGACTGGTGAAGAGGCAACTGTGCCATGTGTATGACAATTAGAAAGATAAGCAACTGGAATATCTTCAAAAAAGTGAAGCAGGAAAATGAATTGATGACTGTATGACATCAGATGCACTTCAGTAAACTATTTAGGAACGATACAGCCACAGTTAAATAACCGAGAAATAAGATTGGTTACAATAATCAAATATCTATCAAGCACGCAAGCAATACAAGCAGAAAACCAATCTGACATTTTCTCCCACCCCTTATTCACAGTAATAAATGATTGCTGTGCTGATATTCAGTGGTGCACTATCGAGCATCAGAATGCGAGGAGATAGATGAGGTTTGGACCAGACAACTGAGACAACTGGGAATATGAATGATATTTCACTTCTATCAGAATCTGCACACAGATCATTGCAGAAGTTCTGATGTCCGAAATTCAAGAACAAGATCTTGTACTCGTACAGCATCGGTTACATAGGATAAACAACTACAAGTGATTCAATGCCTTTTTATGTTGACATTCTGTCTGGTGTATACACAAAGAAGACTATTGCTATACTTAAGAGAACTCAAACCAAACCTCAGAGTGTTCCACATACCCATTGTCTAGCATGGAATACACATATTTTCCCTGGAAGGAAGTCGCTGCTTACTTATTCACAGAAAATATGAGATGCAGGTTAGTATGTGTTGGAGTACTGCTGGAGTTTAACAAGCCATTCAATATATTGATTAACCTCTAAAACAGTTAAAATAGATGGAATTATGATAGATGATTATCAAATCAGTTGATCCTAAGAATGTTGCTGACTAGTTGAAGACTAACTTCTCATGATATTATGCACAGTGCAAAATACAATATTAAGAATCCCTGCAAGCCAGTCAGAAACCTAGGTGTCTTGATCAACCCTCAACTGTCTTTCCTCCCCCACATCCAAGCAATGATTCGCGCTGCCTTTCCCCATGTCGGCAACGTTGACCGACTCCGCCACTCCCTCACCCCCAAAGCCACTGAAACCCACGTCCACGCCTTCATTACATCCCGGCTCGATTATGCAAACACCCTGCTGGTCGGCCTTTCCAATTTCCTCCCTCCACAGGCTGCAGATAATCCAGAACTCTGTGGCCCGTGACTTTACCGTTCCAAACTCCATGACCGCATCTCCCCCATCCTCGCCCAACTCCATTGGCTCCCCATTATCCAAATGATCCAATTCAAGATCCTGATCCTCACATTTAAAGTCCTCCACAACCTTGCCCCACCCTACATCTGTGACCTCCTATTCCCTTACCAATCTACCTGTCCCCTCCACTCAGCAGGCTCTGGCCTGCTCCACGTCCCCCAACCCACCCACCCCACCATTGGATTGTGAGCCTTCAGCCACTCTGACCCCAATCTCTGGACCTCCATCCCGCAGTCCCTCCCCTGGCTTCTTTCAATTCTCACCTCAAGACTCTCCCCTTCAATGGACCCATTGGCAACTCCTAATCTCCCACTACCCTTCCCCCATCCCCTTCCTCTGCCCGGGTCTGAGGCAGTAACTGTCCAGTATCTTGGGACGTCCTCCTGACGTGAAAGGCGCTATACAAGTGTAATTTTGTTTTTGTTGTTGTTGCATTTGATATAGTGCCTTAACATTTGTTGCCAAAACATCTCAATGTATATCGCAGAGTGTAATGACAGTGTAAGCAAAATATGTTTTCCTAGCATTGTAACTTGTAATTGCAACTTGTGGAGAGAAAAATAGTAAATAGCAACGACTTGTGTTTATATAGCGCCCCTCATGCAGAGTTACGTCCCAGAGCGCTTGACAGTGACAGAGCTCAATGCTAAGCCAGAGGAGAGGTGATCATGGACACGGTCGAAGGGGAAGGTCTTCAGGCATGACCTGAAGATGGAGAACGATGGGATAAAGTTTGAGATTCATTCACAAGCCAGTTTGAAGGTAACAAAAAAAATCGAAGAGGAAGATAGTTAGTCTCATTCTAGAAAACAGTTCAAATTAAACACGATGTGGATAATTTGATGCAGTGTCATTTTCCTTTTGAAACAATCTTGACTTGGTCCCTTATCTCAAATTAAAGCAGCTAATTGCTTAAGTATGATTGCATCACTGTCTTTTATGCTTCTTTGCATGCACACTGCAGATAACAAATTCTCACTTATCAATGGGGCTCAGCATAACATAAATCATCACCTTAACCAACAGTGTGATATTATAAGTCATTTGGCATGACACCGAATAACAGCTTGAAACATTGAAACGTAATATGAGTCCTCTAAATGCAAACTGAATAAATAGAATAAAGAATCATTTTAGAGTAGTTATTAAAGGTGAGTGGGTTGCAACTAGTTTTGGCCTGTAGTATGCATGGTTGTATTGTGGTCCCACTCCTCTCTCACTATTGCTCCCTCAACCCCAGGGCTACCTTACTTCTTACCTCCAAGCTCCACCTTCTTGCCTCTCTACTCACAGATATCATAAATCTCCCCCGTCCACTGGCACTTTTCCCATCCCTTTGAAAACAGCCATCATCACCTCTATTCTTAAAAGCCCTCCCTGGACCCATCCCTGCTCTCAAACTACTGCCCCATCTCCAACCTCCCTTTCCTTTCTAAGGTCCTGGAATGAGCTGTTGCTTCTCACCTTTGCTCCTTCCTCTCCTGCCACTCCCTTCATGAACTCCTCCAATCAAGTTTCCATGCTGCCCACAGCACAGGAACAGTTTTGGTCAAAGTGACAAATGACATTTTGTTGGTGGTTGATCCATCTATCTGGACAATAAAAATAATCCTTGCAGTTGACATAGCATCTTTCATAGTTGGAGGACATCTCAAAGTGCTTCACAGGAATTATTGTAGGGTGTCGTGACTGCGTCTTTATGAGGTGAACATAGCACCCAATTTGCGCACAGTGTCCCATAAACTGCCTTGAAGGCAATGACCAGTTTTGTTTGGCAGATTGTGTTAATGATATCAAGATATGGTTTATATCAATCATCTGCATGAATATTATAAAGGGGAATCACAGTGTTGTAAAAATACTACAATATTCCCTCCCAGCAGCGATGAATACAGAGGTGAAATAGATCTACTGTACTCAACTTCCAAATCAATAGAATTGCTTCCAACATATGGATTTTTAAATAGTGCTTAAAATGGCTAGGAATGTTTCTGTCCTGAAGTATTAACTTATGTTTCTCATTCAGATGTGCATCAACCTCTATTGTAATTCCATTAGTTTCTTTTTTAGGATGACAATATTCGTAGATTCCTTCACACCCATTACTTGGTTCCAGCAAATGTCTCACTATTGCAACGCCCTCCTCGCCGGTCTCCCCTCCACCACAATCCACAAAATCCATCTTATCCAAACCTCCACCGCCCGCATACTCACCCGCTCTAAGCTTCGCTCCCCCATTACCCCAGTCCTTGCCAGACTTCACTGGCTCCCTATCCCTTCAAGATCCTCACCCTTGTTTTCAAATCCCTCCACTCCTCTGCACCCCCCTATCTCTCTGATCTCCTCTCTCCCCAACCCAGCACCCGCTGCCTTCGTTCCTCTGGGTCTGGGCTCCTCCATGTCCCCCGAGTCCTCCGCTCCACCCTCGGCGGCCGTGCCTTTAACCACTACACCCCGAGGCTCTGGAACTCCCTTCCTCACTTGCTTCGCCTCGCCCCCTCTCTTCCCAGTTTCAGGTCACAGTTGAAGACCTTTCTCTTCGACCGCGCTTTTGGTCACCTTCCTGCCCCTGCCCCTGGCTCGGTCCCGGGATCTGCTACTGTGAAGCGCTCTGAGACGCCGTCCGGCGTGGAGGGCGCTATATAAATCGAAGTTGTTGTTGTTGCCCTACCTGTTGTCTATTTGCCCCAGTGATTCTATAAACCTTCTGCATTTGCATCTGTTCCCCCAGTAACTGTGTGTCCATTCCTATCTGTTTTCTGCCCTTTGCTTATTTCTGCCTTTGTCTGCCTGTCCATCCGAGAACTTATCTATTACATTTGTAACTGCTACACACAGGTCTCTGTCTATCCTTTTCAGTAGCCATGTGCCCTTCCTCATTGGAAATTTATCTACACGAAAGATCATCTGTCCAGACCAGACTCGGGTCCAAATGTGGAGGTGAGAATTTGAATGCAAATGCATAGGTTCTGTAATCTTACACAATCAAATAGAAAACCAAATGCAGCTTCATTTAAAATGCTAATTGAAATGAGTGGACTTCAAATGCAAATTATATATTTTTTTCCTTTTTTTTGTTACAAATATACTGGATGCCAAATTGGTATTTTCTATTTGGGCAGAAAAATGCAACACTTAAGAGCACTTATTTGAAATAACTACCTACTAAATATTCTAAATCACATCTCTCCTTCTAAAGGCAATACGTAAGCTAAAATATGGAAAAATTATCACAAGTTCATACACAAAACTCATTGTATGTAATAAAATGTTGCATGCAGAGATTCTCATCACTACTTTATAAACAAAATATCTTCCCTGCAATACTGAAAACTTTTTCTACAGCACCAAATAAAACAGGTACACATAACTAATATCTTGCAGCATTAAAAAGGTAGTACAAAAACATTGTGACATGTACACAAGTGTCTATGTTGTGTCTATATTGTGACTAAATGCCACCTGTCACCCGAAGGATCAAGTATTCACTGAAGCATTTGAAAATATTACAAATGCATTTGGAAAACTTCAAATGTTTCGCTCAGACATTTCAGCATCTTGAGATGTCCTCCCACCATGAAAGATGCTCTATAAATGTAATTTTGTTATTAAATGCAAACGCGGTAACATTTGGCTCAAGCACATTTAAATGTAAATTTAAATTTCCATTTGGACCCAAGTCTGGTCCAGACTGCCTATACATACATCTGAACATCCCATCCACAACTTGGCCACCTTTCCATGCAGCTGTTTGTTTTACAGCTGCTGTGTTTGTACGTGTTTGAGAACACCTTCCTGTCTACTCCCACTCTTCGCCTGCTGCCCACTCTATTCCTGTCTGTTCTGCTGCCTGCTTCTCCCTCTGCCAGCATTAAAACCTAACGATCTTTCAGTGTGCATAGTCGACCGACTGTGAGCCTTGCTGTTGGTCTGTCAGATTTAGTTATTATTTTGTACACATCTTTGTCATTTATATTATTTGTTTAAAATAACTATTTTTTTTTGCATAAAATGTAAACCTTACCATTGATTTTATTGTACATACAGTATATCCTAACTATTCCCATGACATCAATTAGATGTAATTTACATGATTATGTAATTTGTATACGATGTCCTGTTAATAGTCATTTTAATTATGAAGTTTGTTACTTGTGTCATATGTGCTACACCATATATTAAATTTAGTAACTGTTCTTTTACATATATACTCTAAGCAGTTCTGTAATTATTGCAATGCATTCAAAGTTCCTTGAAAATTTAATCCCTGCTGTACTCTGTTCTTATCATGTTCCTTTCATATTATATGAATAAAGATTGCACTCAATTTATTCGATAATACCCCTACCATCATATTACTGTAATTGGATTATCTGAGAATCATATTGAATGCGATAGATGCAAGACATTTTCCTGTTCAGGTGCTGTCAAGATCATCTGCATAAGATAGTATCAATGTAGTTGTAGATGATAAAGCTTTCCAAGCTGTAATTTTGCTTTGTCAGCCGGGTGTCTGACACCATACTAAAGAATATCCAAATCAAATTGAGATTTCCATGGATCCCATCTACACGTAGACATCCCAGAGATTGATTGCTGGAATGGAATGTGCACTCTCTCCCTGGAGGGATATATCTTATTTACCTAATCCCAGAGAGGATTAGGTGCATGCTAACCAGCTAAAAACATACAGCTTGCCATTGGTATTGTTGTCCGGCAGGCTTTCTTGCTGCTTGTCCAGTTTTGGACTTTGGCTTGCAGGATTAACAGGAGCTGAGTGGAATGATTCCCTGCCCCTTGTGACTGGTCTGCCCTTCCAGGTCCTGATGATGAGCGAGACTGGCTGTGTGCCCTAGAAAACGTTGGTTCATCTAAACTGCCATAGAGAGCTGGTTCAATTCTGACATTCCACTGCCAGACATATCACATTGTAGTCAATTCAGCTCCAAGGAAACCCCATTTAAAGTAGCATAAAAGGACTGACATCCTTCCAGACTTAAAAGTGTGCAACCTTAAAACAGTAATTTAAGGTATTTTAAGGCATTGGCAGCATTAATCTCCATTGTTACTCACTCCACCTCACCAAGCCAGTCAGGAACCTGGGTGCCCTGTTCCTATCCGCAGCTGTCTTTCCTCCCCTACATCCACGCCATGCCCCGCTCTGCCTTCCCTCACCTCCGCAGCGTTGCCCAACGCCACCAATAACTCATTAAAACATAGGAACATAAGAATTAGGAGCAGGAGTAAGCCATTCATCTCCTCGAACCAGCCCTGCCATTCAATAAAATCATGGCTGATCTATTCTAACTCCACCTACCTGCCTTATCCCCATATCCCTTAATCCCTTTATCCACAAGAAATCTATCAATCTCAGTCTTGAATATGTTCAAGGACTGAGCATCTACAGTCCTTGAATTCACTACCTTCTGAGTGAAGAAGTTTTTCCTCAACTCAGTGCGAAAGGGCTGACCCCTAATTTTAAGACTGTGACCCTGGTTATAGTTTCTCCAACCAGGGGAAAAAGTCTCCCATTATCTATTCTGTCGGGCCCATTAATAATCTTATACATTTCTATAAGATCACCTCTGATTCTTCTATATTTTAGAGAATACAGACCTAGATTGCTCAACCTATCCTTATAGCTCATCACCCTCATCCCTGCTATCAACCTAGTGAATCTACTTTGTACCCCCTCCAAGGCGAGTACATCCTTTCTTAAATAAGGAGACCAAAACTGCACACAATATTTTAGATGCAGTCTCACCAGTGCCCTATATAGTTGCAGCAAGAATTCCCTACTCTTATATTCTAACCCTTTTGAACAAACATACAGTTAGCCTTCCTAATTGCTTGCTGCACCTGCAAACTAACTTTTTGTGACTCGTGTACAAGGACATCCAAGTCCCTCTGAACGCTAACACTATCTAGTTTCTCCCCTTCTAAAAAAATAATCTGCTCTACTGTACTTCTTAAAGGAACAGGCACTGTCAGTTGTTCCCCTTTTTTTCTTTCTATCTTCATCGCCCTCCTTCCCCCTCTCTCTCTTTTACACACACAGTCAGTCAGCCTGACATCTCAATGGCTCCAAAACCAACCCCCCTCCACTCCACTCATTTTACATCTAAATTAATCAACACACTCTCTCCCCTCCTCTTCCCCATCTCCCTCTCCCCCTCCCAATCCTCTCTCTTTCTTCCCCCTCTCTCTCCTCCACCCCCCGCCCCCACCACCCTCTCTCTGTCCCTGCCTCTTTCTCCTTCTCCCAACCCACCCCCCACCAAAACAATGTATAAACCCACAATACAGTCAGGTTACACAGGCAATGTAGTATCCGTCAGAGAGAGAGGGGAAGAAAGAAAGGGGGAAAAGAATAAAAGAGAGGGGAGAGATAGAGAGGAAGGAAGGAGAGGAGTACAAAAAAAGAAAAAGTAAAAGAGGGAGAGAGAGAAAAAGGAGAGTGCCCCCTTTTTAAATAAAAAAGACCGGAAGTGCACTACCGGCAACATTCACAATTAATTGTACTGTACTCTAGTGCAACAATCGACTCATTAAATGTGCCACAGCGATTGTGCTGGATAAGATCCGGTTGATCGAATGGGGACCTTTTGTTTGAGGTGCCGGTTATATGGAAGTTACGGATGATCAGGTCACGAAAAAATGGGCTTTTACTGTACTAGGATTAGAATTGAACCCAACAGTTTGGAGCCATTGAGATGCCAGACTGACTGAGTGTGTGTGTGAAAGAGAGAGGGGGGGAAAGAGAGAGAGACAGGTAGTAAAAACTGACAGTGCCTGCCCTTTTAAGAAGTAAAGAAAACTATTTTGTCCGCCGTTGTAGAAGTTTGCTTTGTGATCGTATGCTGTGTTTATAGACTGTAATCGATATGTATTGCTTTATTGGTAAGTATCCATACAATATTCTGTTATTATCTAGCTTATTATTAATATGGTATGTTTAAAAAAAGTTAATTCTTTTTGTGGTGGGTTTTTGGCAGCTGGCCACCCGAATATCCAGCATGTAGTTTAACTGGCATTGGCCAGGTCCTGAGGGTGCCAGATAAACATGCTTTTACTCTACTAACCAGCTACCAGGCTCCTTGGTTTATGTGTAACTATGCTTCAAGCTCCAGAAGTCAAGTGACTTTGACACCCTGACCTAACCGAATAAGGAAATACTATATTCAAACTGTTTAAGGAACAGTTGTCACAAGGAAAATCGTCTGTAAATTCTAGGATCAGGAGTAGCACATTCAGCCTCTTAAGCCTGTTCCTCATTCTATTAGGAGGAATGAAGGAGGGAGGAATAGATAAAGGAATGGAGGAAGGAATGATGGAGAAAGATAGGAATTGATGGAGGGACTGACCCTTAGAGGGACAGATTATGCAATTTCCCACTGAATAATGAGGCACAACCTGAGAACTTTAATGAAAAATGCCCATAACCAAGGATATGACAGGATTAAATGGAACAGATTCATGTATTGTATCAAGCAATTTATGGAATAGCTCCATCTTATATCTGATTAAGATTGTTAAATTAATAATTAAGCCAAATCTCCCCTGCATTCTATTGCAATAAATTAGAACTCAATAAGGAAATTGAATAGTTCCATTGCTGGCAACTCATGATTCTTCAATGCATGAGGCTTAAATTGAAGTGGAATTTGCTTGAAAAACCGGCTAGGCAATACAAACAGTTGCCCACAGAATAATCCAATTATAGTATGAACCACTCTCAATTAAGTGAAATGTCACTGAGTTTAGAGCTGCATTCACATTGCACCAACAATAAGGGTCCTTTACCACAGTCACAGAGTAGAGTAAGAGTACAAAATGAAGTCTCTATACAAATAACATTTGATTGAAGCAAAGGAGCAGACTTGGAATAAGATAATGAAAGAAAATGACCATGTCACATGTTTAAGGTGTTTGTCACTGGAATTGCTCCCTTATAGGTCAACGGAGGATAGAGTGTATTGGAGCAAAAGCCTGTGTAGGAATACAGGATGGAATAAGCATGAAATGGAGTGGGAGTTAAAATCTACATGGAAGTGGAGCGCTTAGGTTTTACGGTGGAGTCCTGTAGCTCAGTGTTTAGAGCACTCGCCTTACAAGTGTGAGAACTGTGTTCAATTCCAGGCAGGGTGAATCCTTGGGCAAGTTTCCTTACTCCACACGCCTGATAATACTCCCTCAATAAAAAAACAAAAATAACTGGGTCATTTCAATACCCGACTGTTTGTGGGACACTGCTGTGTGCAATTAGCTGCCGTGTTTCACCCACAAAATATACTTAATTCACTTTACAGTATATTCTGAGAAGCACTTTGAGACATGTAGAAGATGTGAAAAGCGCTATATCAAATGCCAGAATGATCATGATGATGATGATTATTATTGTTAGAGAATGCAAGAGAGGGAGAAAAGAGTTTGCATGAGACTTGGAAAAGATTCCAATGAAGCTTCACATTCCAACCTGGAATAATGAACGCTGCAGATACCCAGAAACAGATTCTCATTGGTCATGGCAAAGAGAGGTGAGGGTTTTAAAGAAGATGAAAATAAAATGGCTCAACTTTTTACATTATTGACACTTCATGTGACCAGAGAAATGTACAAGCTCCAGAGTCAAAAGAAATAATGCAGGAATAAAAACGGCAAGTAAAAGTCACAAATAGGTCTTGAAGAATAGCGGTATGTTTTCCCATCTGCATGTTCAACAGGTCATTAAAGTCTCCATGGCACAATTCGAAAAGAATATGCAGTTTCTCCCTGCGTCCTGGCCAATACCCCTCAGGTGAAATTGGTTACCGGTACTCACTTCTTGGTTGTTTGTGGGACATTTCTGTGAACAAATTGGTTGCTTCTTCTCGTACAGATCCATAGTTGCTACATGTAATAGTAAGCACTTCAAGATATTTTTTACTTGATAAGGCGCTATATCAAATGCAAGGATATTATTTTATTTTTAATGAAGTGTTACTACTTGCTACTGGGCTTATTAATTGGTTGTAAGTGAATTGTGAGTGAAAATATTCGACTGCCTGTGGTTTCTCACATTTTCGACTTCTGAAATTGATTGAAATTTACCAGATTGTGTAACTTTTCCTTACCTGTTGCATTATTAAAACAGAATACAGATTTTGGATGAATGTCCAAATAGTGACGTGCTGCATCTAGTGGCTCAGGTGAGAGAAATAAAACTCATTATTACTAAACAACAACAAGTTGCACCAATATAGTGCCCCCCACACAGGGTCATGTCTTAGAGCACTTAACAGTGGTGGAGCTGACTCCAAGCCAGTAGGTGGGTGGAAGGGGAAGGTTTTCAGGCATGACTTGCAAAAGAGAAGAGAGGGGGCAAGGTGGAGGGATTGGGGGGAGAGTGTTCCAGAGTTTGGGGGCCTAGTAGCTGAAAGCGTGACCTCCAATGGTGGGATGGAGGTGCAACAACAACAACAACAACAACAAAATTACACTTGTATAGCACTTTTCACATCAGGGGGACGTCCCAAGGCACTAGACAGTAATTGTTTCGGACTTCAGCTTGGACATTGAGGGTGGAGGGAAAAGCGGGGATTTGGAATGACCGATAGGACCATCCATTGAAGAGAAGGGTCTTGAGGCGGGACTTTAAGGAGGCCAGGTGAGGCAAGGCGGGATGGAGTTCCAGAGATTGGGAGCAGAGTGGCTGAAGGCTCATCCGCCAATGGTGGGGTGGGTGGCTCTGGGGACATGGAGCAGGCTGGAGCCTGCTGAGCAGAGGGGGCAGGCGTGTTAGTAGGGGGTTAGGAGGTCACAGCTGTAGAGTGGGGCAAGTCCATGGAGGGCTCTGAATGTAAGGACCAGGATCTTGAATTGGATCCTTTGAATGATAGGGAGCCAATGGAGTCGGGCAAGGATGGGAGAGATGGGGTCACGAAGCTTGAAGGCATGGAGGACACAGGCTGCAGAGTTCTGAATTAACTACGAGGAATTGGAAAGGCTGACAATCAGGGCATTTGCGTAGTCAAGCTGGGATATAATGGGTATAATGAGGGTTTCAGCGGCCTTGGAAGTAAGATAATGGCAGAGTTGGGCAATATTGCAGAGGTGAGGGAAGGCAGAGCGGGTCATGGCTTGAATGTGGGGGAAGAAAGACAGTTGAGTTGAGGTGCAAGAGATGAGCAGGAGGCTGGCGCTGGGTGGTGGATTGGGGAGTGAGGATTCGGAGTGGTAGGAAGAGGAGTGGTGCAAGTTTTCTGAGACGCCATCCGGCCTGCAGGGCGCTATATAAATCCAAGTTGTTCTTGTTGGAAGATACCCAAGAGTGAATTCAAGTGTGGGGAGCTTGAAGTCGATCCGTTCTGTGATGGGGAGCCAGTGGAGCCTGGCCACAACTGGTGGGATGGGTGTGGAGGTTGGTCTGTGTCAGTATGCAAACGGCAGAGTTCTGAATCAGCTGGATCTTTTGAACAGTGTAGCTGGGGAGATCGGTGAGAAGTGCATTTGAGTAATTTACGTGGGAGGTGACAAACAAATGCACAAGGCTTTTGCTTGCATTTGTGGTAAGATACAGTTGGAGCTGGGCAATATGGTGGAGGTGGAAGAAGGCGGTCTGGTCAGGGACTGGATATGCGGGAAGATGGACAGCTGGGGGTTGATTACACACTGGTTCAGTGAGTCTTGAGGGAGAACCCAGGGAGGTTGAGAAGTTCAGATCCACAGGAGTGAAGACAGTGATGGGTTTCAAGGAGCATGGATTCCATCTTGTCCACATTCGACTGCAGCAAGTTTGTACTCATCCAGGACCTGATAGTTTCCAGATAAGCTGATGGAATATCAGCAGACCTGGAGTCGAGATTTGTGTGTCATCCGCATACATATGGAAGTTTACCCTGTGTCTGTGGATGATATCTCCTAGAGGAAGCATATAGGCAAGGAAAAGAAGAGAGCCAAGGATAGAGCCCTGGGGTACCCTGAAGTACTCTAACCTCTGATCTACAGGACTCCAGAGGAGAGTAGAATAGTAGAGTAGAACAGAATAACAATAGAACAGCTACCAATTGAATGACACTGCAGTATTTCTCAGCAGAAGTTGAGAAAAAGAGCAAAGTCACTTATCTTTAGGATCATCTCTAAACCTCCTTGTTTACTGAGGTGGTGGCTGATCATGTCAAACCTTAAAATTCCCACAAATGAGAGCAATGCAGATCAGAATCATATTGCTTTGTGAACAAAAACAGATGCAGGGAAATGTCCATGTGCATGTAATAAATTCTTAGTCTTGGATTGGATACTCGTGAATCAGGCACCCAGTTGATGAAACAAAATCTGTTTTGATACACAAAAACACCACACAAAATAACAAAGTTATATTTGTATAGAGCCTTTCATGTCAGGCGGACGACCCTTTCAGACCCAAGCTGGGGTCAGGATCGGGGAGGATGGAAGGCAGGGAGGGAAGGAGGGTGACTGAAGGCACGGTCAAAGAGGAGAATCTTGAAGAAGGCAAGGGAAGCGGACATGAAGCAGGTCAGAACCCGCTGCACAGAGGGAGCAGGCAGGTTGGTAGGGGATTAGAAGGTTGCAGAGGGAGGGGGGAACAAGGCCATGGAGGGTTTTGAAAGTTAGGACCAGGATCTTGAACTTAACATCTGTGTGATGGGAAGCCAGTGGACTCTGGTGCAGGAGAGGATCCAGGCTGCAGAGTTCTGGATGATCTGCAGCCTGTTGCGATATAGAGGTATTAAAAATTAATGATAGATAGTTCCAACCAGGCACCAATTAAAACAATCTATCCACAACACAGGCATGGTGAGCAACCTTGAGCAAAAGGGAGGAAAAAAAACTTGTCTACACAAAATACCAGATGCACATTCCACTGCGCTAAGACAACCTTGGGTACAAGTCCGTGTCAATAATCCAAGGGACGCAATAACATCAGTAGCTTCTAAGATGAATAAAGAATTGAAGGTGAGCAAGCTTGAAATATAGACAGAGGACTCAATTATTAACAAAGGCCAAAGGTATGTACTAATGATCTGGTTCACTCGGGAGGATATTGTGGAGTAAAGGTTCAATTCATATATGAGGCAGGATAAAAGAAGAGGACCTTATCAATACTAGCCAGCCTGGCACCAGGCCAATGATTAATCAGAACTAATATGTGCAGAACAAGTATTGTGGAGGGGGTTTTGAGGAGCCTGAACCTGACTTATAGTGTAACAGCCTGAATACAGCATTGTATTCTACATAGAACTGGTAGTATGATTATTTATTCTTTTATTCTATCATTCTAAAATTGCTTGCAATCAATAAATCACTATACCTTTATTAAGGATTGTTGGGTCATTATTTTGAACTCTCGGGATCGGAAATCCCAACAAGCCTATGAAGGTAGGAGTTGTGGGGGCCAACAAGCAGATAATTTGCATAGTTGAGCCTAGATGTTATGAATTTATGTATGAGGGTCTCAGCGGCCTGCATAGTGAGACAGTAGTGGAGCCTGGCAATATTGCGAAGGTGAGGAAAGGCAGAGATGGCCATAGCACAGATGTGGGGTGTGAAGAACAGTTAGAGAGTCAAACAGGATGCCGAAGTTCTGTATTGGTTCCGTGAAATGTAACGTGAATCCCTAGAAGAAGATGCTGTCAGCGCCTAATGCGTGGAGATGCCAACAGGAACCAATCAGAAGGATCTCAGTCTTGTTCAACTGCAGGAAGTTAGCTCTAATGCAGGACTTAGTGTCTGAAAGGCAGTCCTGGAATCGAGGGTAGAGGCAGAAAGATGGAATTGGGTGTCATCCGCATGCATGTAGAAGTTGACCCCATGTCTGTGAATTATGTCACCAAGAGGGAGCACGTAGCTATTGAAAAGGAGAGGGCCAAGGACAGAGCCATGAGAGAACCACATGTGACAGTGAAGAGCTTGGAGGTTAAGCTGTTAGTGTGGACAAAATGGTGGCACAGGGGAGCAGGTGGCGGGCTTATTTTTGAGATGATGGAGGTGAGAAATGACGGGGGAGACAGAAGGCTGAAGGTGTACAAGGAGAGATGGGTGGTGGCATGGTGCATGAAGAGGAGGTGATGAGGGGAGAGTGGTGGATGGGGGAGAGGTGGTCAAACGATTCGAGCAAGTGCAAAATCTCAAAAAGCTGAAAGATCCAGAGATTCCAGTGCGAATGCTGGTTAAAGGACACATACATTTTGTGTTTGTTTTTGCCAAAACTTTAAATGGTCTGAGGAAACCCCATTTCCTTTTGCTTCCAAGCAGTTTCTGGCTAATTTTATTGACAACAAAGTTTCTTGTAAACAGTTTTTTCACAGTTTTTCACTTTAGCTGATTCTTGAGCAACACCACATTAAAGAACACTACCCCCATCTAATGGAAAGAGTAAGATACTACAAATAATAATCTGCAATATATATAGCTCCTTTCACATCAGCCAAGATGTCTCAAAGGCAAGACAACGTGCCATAGGATATAATAATAATAATCCTTGTATTTGATATCGCACATCTCATGTCTTCTAGATGTCTCAAAGCACTTCACAGAATACACGGTAAAGTGAACAAAACACAGAAAACTGCAGATGCTGGGAATCTGAAACCAAAACAGAGAGAGCTGGAAAAAGTCAGCAGGTCAGGCAGCATCTATGGAGAAAAGAAAGTGAGTGAACCTTTCGGGTCCACGACCCTTCGTCACAACTGTTAGTTTTTGTTACTGTAAAGTGAATTGACTGTATATATTTGTGGAAGAAAAATGGCAGCCAATTACACATAGCAGTGTCCCACAAATAGTTGTGGATTGAAATGATGAATTTATTATTGGTGGGGTTTCAGAGGGGTTTTTGAGGGATTATTATCAGGCATGTAGAGTAAGGAAACTTGCCCAAAGTTTCGCCCTGCCTAGAATCAAACCCAGGTCTCACTTGCAGGGCAAGTGTTCCAACCACTGAGCTACAGTGCTCTGAAACGCCGTCCGTGTGGAGGGCGCTATATAAATCCAAGTTGCTGTTGTTGTTGTTACAGGACTCCATGAGTTTACACCACATAGATCAACATAACCTGAGTTAGACTCTGTAATGACTGTATTGAGTTTTCATGAGTTTATTCATATGCCTCAAGTGCAACAATTATCTTCTCCACTCTAAGTACTGCAAAGTGTATTTTATAGGTGAAGACAACAACCAATTTGCACACAGCAAAGTCTAACAAACAACCGTGAAGTGAATGACCCATTTTATTTGGGATACTGATGGCCAAGACACCAGAAGAAACTCTTCTTCAGTTGTACCATGGGATATTTAACATTCACTGGATTATGTAGACAATAACAACAACAAAATTACATTTGTTTAGCGCCTTTCATGTCAGGAGGACGTCCCAAGGCGCTGCACAGTCTGGGGTCAGAGATGGGGAGGGTGGAGGGAAAGGGGGAGATTTGGGCTGATCGATGGGACTGTTGAAGAGGAGGGTCTTGAGGCAGGACTTGAAGGAGGTAAGGCGGAGGGACTGCGGGATAGAGTTCCAGAAGTTGGGGGCAAGTGGCTGAAGGCTCACCCGCCAATGGTGGGGCGGGTGGGTTGGGGGATGTGGAGCAGGCCAGAGTCTGCTGAGCAGAGGGGGCAGGCAGGTTGGTAGGGGGTTAGGAGGTCACAGATGTAGGGTGGGCAAATGCCATGGAGGGCTTTGAATGTGAGGACCAGGATCTTGAATTGGATCCTCCGAGTGATGGGGAGACAATGGAGTTGGGTGATGGTGGGGGAAATAGGGGTCACGAAGCTTAGAGTGGTAGACGACACAGGCCACAGAGTTCTGAATTATCTACAGCCTATGGAAGGAGGAATTGGAAAAACTGACAAGCAGGGCATCGGCGTAGTCAAGCCAGGATGTGATGAAGGCGTGAATGAAGGTTTCAGCGGTCTTGGGGGTGAGGTAATATTATATTGACCTCAGTATAAAATCTCATCCAAAGGATGGCATCCCCAACACTAAAGCACACCTCCATTGGAGTGTCAAGCTACGAATTAAATCAATTGGCTATCTTTCATGCAATTAAGCAAATTATGAAATTATCCATTATGCATTTGGGCAGAGTGCAATACTGTGCAAACTATTGTACTAGTAAATTTTCGATACCTAGTAATTGTTATGCAATTAAACAGAGTATGCAATATCTGATCTGCAATTAACTTGAATGCACTATACTATAAAACCAGATTGTCTGTGTATTTCTTATGTTATTGAAGGGCTGGTCCTGCATCCAGCTCTTCACAATATGAGCCAACTTTTCCCTAGATTTCTCGCACAGCTTGCTGAGCCAGTTTGTTGGTCCAAATAGCTTTCCAACTGTCAGAGCATGAATATCATGTTTCTGTGATGCTCTCCACATATAAAGAACTACCAGCACCAGTTCGCTTCATAACTTTAATAACAATTCTTTCATTTGAGACAACACCTTTCACTTAGGGAAGATGTCTCAAACTGCTAGTCAGGATATACTGTAAAGGAAACTGACAGCTTATTTTGTAGGCGAACGAGGCTGCTAGAGTGACAATATACAGTAGGCCCTCATCGATCGTGACTTTCTCGATTGCGAATTCAACCATATGCGAAGAACAAAATGCTTTACTGTTTTGCGCAACGCGCGTAAAACTTGTGTATACGCGCTGGCTGGACCCACGCGCATGCGCATGTGGGAGTTCGCCGGCCTCGCACAACGCAACCTTGGGAGGAGAAGGGAGAGCGGAGCGATCGATGAGAGAAGGGAGAGCGGCGCGATCGATGAGAGAAGGGAGAGCGGAGCGATCGATGAGAGAAGGGAGAGCGGAGCGATCGATGAGAGAAGGGAGAGTGGAGTGACCGATGAGAGAAGGGAGAGTGGAGCGAGCGATGAGATAATACTGTAATAATAAATAATTTAGCCAAGCTGTGGTAGTGTAAGGTGCTGTATTGTCTCCAGTGAGTCAGTGAGAGCGGGGAGAGCGGGCCAGCCGGCTGTAGCCCGCCTCAGTACGTACCTTGCATTGGTCGGTAACCGAACGCAATTTTACCGATCGTGCAGTTTTCCAGGAACATAAACCCTGTGTTCTACGAGAGTCTACTGTACATAAATATACCACAGTTTTTTGCAGACTCACTATTAACTGTGCAGTGTGAACTTACGTAAGAGACTAAGTGTAGTAGTACTCCACCTAAACATACACTTGGCTTTAAATCATAATTCATCCACTACAATAAAATCAAACAGGAAAATGAATGGATTCAAAACTAGTTTAAGCCTCTTGAGCCATGCAGTACCTTAATACCACACTTGGGGGCACCCACTGTCATGTCTCCTGTAAAGTTTTCCCCCAATTTACGACAGGCTTGCGTTCATGAAAAACATCACACAAATCAAAAGTTTGTAAATTGGAACGTGTTTTCCCATGCGATCCTATTATATAACCCGAGATGCGTTATTTTGACAAATTTTCGGACCTTAAACCCACTAAAATAACACACAAAACACACAAAATAACACACAAAACACGCAAAATAACACACGTAGGTAAGATTTAATATCTCAAGTGATGGCTTTGCGGGTTCTCTTACCGCTAGAGGTATTACTGCTGCTCATTTCACTTACTAGTCTCTTTTCTGACATTGCAGAAACATGGTACAGGCTGTAAATTGCTCGAAATTGCTGGGGAATTTGGGGAAATAATACTGACCCACTTTTTTTAATGTTGAAAATGCTTTTTAAAAAACAGCTTTTAAAGCTTAAAAAGAAGCGACACCGCTGACCAATTTGTATAAAGAGCGTACTTATGAGTTGCGCTGGGTCCACAAAACAGACGGAGATAACGTTTTGGCTGAGCTGAGCTTCAGTCGTGATATCGTCGCCTAGTGGTGGGAGAACCGGTTGGAGGCTAATATGGGTCACAGCAAAAAAAGGTTGGCAACCATTGACGTAGCAACATGCTATTGGCCAGTTCAACAGCTTGGACACAGTATACTTACTGCGTATTTACTGCGAAATACACTATACACTTTTTTGCGCATGCGCAAAAAAGATGCACAACATTTTTTGTCGTTGAAACAAAATATTGTACATCGGTAAAAAGGTGTTAAAAAAATTACATTTGTTAAATCGAAAACGTTTAAATAGAGACATCGTAAATCGGGGGATACCTGTACTGACCTTTTGTTTAAGGTGGTGACTACAGTACTTTACACTGTAAACCCAGCAATGGTGTTGTAAATATTGTTACGCATTCCTTTGCTTTTTAACCATTAAACTTTTCTGTTTTTACTGCTTGCTCTCCATTTCAATAGCAAATTGTCAGCCAAAACATCTTTTGATAGTGTGATTCAAGTTTGGTTCATTTTACACTGTATCTTTAATTTTCTTCCATTCTCCAACACTGCCTGTCCTTGCAACTCAACCTTTTTTTCCGCGCCCTTTTTTTTTCCCGCCATCTCAGGGATCGTTCGGGCGGGCGGCGAGGACAGGGAGTGGTTGCTGGACGATTGTTGGACGATTGTTGGTTATAGTTTGTTGTTGTTTTTGTTGTTAATATTATTGCTTTTGTTGTTTATTATTGTTTATTATTGTTGTTTGATTCCCCCCACCCCTGCCCCCATCTTCTTCTTCCCTCACTCCCTTTCCCCACTTTCTCTCCTCCCTTTTCCCCTTCCCTCCCTCTTCCCTCTTCCTGATCTTGCCCCCACCCATCTTTCCCTCCCTCTCTTCCTTACCCCCCTTTCTCCCCCCTCTTCCTCCCTAACCCTAACCCATCCCACCTTTCCCTCCCTCTCCCCCCTTACCCTCTTTTCCTCCTTTCTCCCCTGGCCCCATTTTCGCGATTGTTTTTGGGGACACTGCTGTGCGCAATTTGGCTGCCGCGTTTCGCCCACAAGTATACAGTCGACTTTCCTGCCTTTCTTCCCCCTGCCTCGACCCATCCCCTTTTGCTTCTTTACCCCCTTTTGCCCCTAGTCCCACTTCCGTGACTGATTGTGGGACACTGCTGTGCGCAATTTGGCTGCCGCGTTTCGCCCACTAATACAGTTACTTTTCCTACTATGCTTTATCCTGCCCTGATCCTTCCCACCCTGCTCTTGTCCTACCTGACTGTACAGCGCCTTAGGATGTCCTCTCGACGTGAAAGGCGCTATATAAATGTAAGTTTTGTTTGTTTGTTTGTTTGTTCATGGTCATATCTTTTCCTGTCCTTGATTGATTCCGATCCTACCTTTCACACTGTCTCCACAAACTGTTTCTCCTCTAGCCCCTGCACCATCTTGTGTGGTGTTCCACAGGGCTCTGTCCTTGGTGGAGTCCTGTAGCTCAGTGGTTAGAGCACTCGCCTCGCAAGCGAGAGATCTGGGTTCAATTCCAGGCAGGGAAAAACCGTGGGAAATTTTTCTTACTCCACTCACCTGATAATAATCCCTCAAGAAAAAAAAAGATAAATTGATCACTTAATCCACGACTGTTTGTGGGACACTGCTGTACAAATTTGGCTGCTGAATTTTGTCCACAAAATATACAGTCAATTCACTTTACAGTACTGTAAATTTTCTGTGAAGAGTTTTGAAATTTCTGGAAGACATGAGAAATGTTATCTCAAAATGCAAGGATATTATTATTATTATTTTGAAGATATATCAAGTAGATAGGGGAGAATCAGTGGATGTAGCATATTTGGATTTCCAAAAGGCATTCGATAAGGTGCTGCACAAAAGGTGATCCAAAAGTTAGGTACCCATGGAATTGGGGGAAATATATTAACATGGATAGAAGAATGGCTAACGGGAAGGAAACAAAGAGTAGGGATAAATGGGTCCTTCTCAGATTGGCGGGATGTGACTAGTGGAATGCCACAGGGATCAGTGCTTGGGCCTCAACTATTTATAATCTACATCAACGATCTAGATGAGGACATCAAACTTAAAATATCCAAATTCATGGATGACACTAAACTAGGAGGGAGAGTAAACACCAAGGATAACATTTTTTAAAAATGCAGTGCTAGGTGAGTAGGCAGGTAGGTGGCAGATGAAATATAGTGTAAGGAAGTGTGAAGTCATCCATCTAGGGGTAGAAACAGTAGAGCAGATTATTCTTTAGAAGGGGAGAGACTAAATTGTGTTAGCGTTCAGAGGGACTTGGGTGTCCTTGTATACCAGTCACAAAACGTTAGTCTGCAGGTACAGCAAGCAATTAGGAAAGCTAACGGTATGTTGGCATTCATTATGAAAGGGTTAGAATATAAGAGTAGGGAAGTCTTGCTGCAGCTGTATACGGCCCTGGTGAGACCACACCTGGAATACTGTGTCCAGTTTTGGTCTCCTTATTTAAGAAAGGATGTGTTCGCCTTGGAGGGGGTACAACATAGATTCACTAGATTGGTACCTGGAATTAGGTGAATGAGTTATGAGGATAGATTGAGCAACCTAGGCCTATATTCTCTAGAATACAGAAGAATTAGAGGTGATCTTATAGAAACCTATAAGATTATTAAGGGGCAAGACAGAGTAGATAGTGCAAGACTGTTTCCCCTGATTGAAGAAACTGTAACCTGGAGTCACATTCAGAAGATTAGTGGTCAGCCCTTTCGGACTGAGTTGAGAAAAAAATTATTCACTCAAAGGGTAGTGAATTTATGGAATTCTCTACCCCAAAGTGCTGTGGATGTTCAGTCCTTGAACATATTAAAAACTGAGATTGATAGATTTCTTGTGGATAAAGGGATTAAGGGATTTGGTGATAAATCAGGTAGGTGGAGCTAGAATAGATCAGCCCATGATCTTATTGAATGGAGGTGCAGGCTCGAGGGGCTGAATGGCCTACTCCTGCTCCTAATTCTTATGTTCTCTTCAATTTCGACATGCTCCATTTCGGTAACTTCATCCACAGACATGGGGACAACTTCCACATGTACGCAGATAACACCCAACTCTATCTGTCGGCCTCTATCCTAGACTCCAGGACCACTCCTGTCATAAAAGATTATCTGTCAGGCATCAAGTTCTGGAGCAGAGCTAACTTTTTCCAGTTGATAGTTAACAAGACCAAGGCCATCCTGATTGATTCCCATCAGCATCTCTGCACCTCAGACATCTCACTGAGCCAGTCCAGTACCTTGGCATCTTGTTTGATCCTCAACTGTCCTAACTACCCCACATCCATGCTATGATTCACCTTTACAACATTGTCCTGCTCCACCACTGTCTCAATCCATCAGGGCATCCTCCTCTATGCATTTAATACATCTAGGCTTGACGACTCACTGCTCTTCAGCCTTTCCAATTCTTCCCTCCATAAGCTGCAGCTCATCTAGAACTCTGCAGCTCATGTACTCTCCCAAACCATGCACTCTCCATGACCCTAACACCCTCAACCTTGCCCAACTCCACTGGCTCTCCATGCCCTGGAGGCTAGAGTTCAAAATTCTCATCCTCACCCTCCACCGTGTTGTTCCTTCCTACCTCTGAAACATGCTAACACCAGATCCATCTGTCCACTCCCTCCATTCAGCAGGCTCCAGCTTGCCACATGTCCCCCACCTGGCACCCAGTGCCTTGGGACGTCCTCCCGTCATGAAGGGCACTATAAATATAATTTTGTTGTTTGTTATTATAACAAATGGTGGTCGGGCCTTCAGCTTCTCTATGCTTTGGAACTCCATTCCACAATTTCTTTCTCTCACTCCCTCCTTTGCCTACTTCAAAGCACGTCTCAAGACCTCCTCTTCAGCCATGCCTCCAGACTTCCTCCTACCTCTAGCCTTCCTGCCCTATACCATCCCCTAATCCCAATCCCCTGTTCGGGACCAGATCCCTTACTGTCCAGTGCCATGGAACATCCTCCTGTAGCTAAAAGCACTATCAAAACATATTTTGTTGTTATCATTGTTGTTGTGTGTAATACAAATATTAGTAATAATTAGTAATATCATAGAATCATAGAATTTTACAGCACAAAAAGAGGCTATTCTGCCCATCTAGCCGGCTCTTTGAAAAGAGTAAAACTTAATCCCACTGCCCAGCTCTCTCCCCATAACCTAACAGACCTGTTCTCCCTAAATAACAATCTAATTCTCTTTTAACCGCTGTTATCGAATCGGCCTCCACCACCTTTTCAGGCAACAACAACTTCGATTTATATAGCGCCCTCCACGCCGGACGGCATCTCAGAGCGCTTCACAGTAGCGGATCCCGGGACTGAGCCAGGGGCAGGGGCAGGAAGGTGACCAAAAGCTCGGTCGAAGAGAAAGGTCTTCAATTGTGACATTTCAGTGAAACCCCACCATTTCACTGAGGGTTCAGAGTGGGAGTGACTGAGTGACAACCTGGCATGGTAGGAAAAGCGGACAGGCAGTGCAGAAATTCCCTGAAAGCGTGGCATTCACAAACCGGTCTCTGTACTGAGTACTGATGAGGCTATTGATATCTCGGAGGGAGAGTAGTAAACAGCAAGTGGATGCGCAGGGGGACATAGAGAAGAGTGTAAACGCGATTGTCTTAGGGGTTACAACAGTCCAAGATATAGTTCCATGTTGGGATCCATGATGTCGGGAAGAAAAGGGCTGAGATGCTACAGGGAGAGTATCAGAAGCTGGGGAAAAAACTAAAGAGAAGAACCTCAAAGGTGATAATCTCTGGACTACTTTGGTAGCAGTAACGGAGACTCGCCTCAAACAAGGGCAGGAATGGGAACTGCACATTCCTGGCTGCAATGTATTCAGGAGGGATAGAGAAGGAAAAAGAGGAGGGGGAGTCGCAATATTAATTAAAGACACAGTTACAACCTTAGAAAGGGACGAGGTTCAAGAAGGCCAAAAAACAGAATCTATCTGGTTAGAGTTAAGGAACAAAAAAGGAGCTGTTACGCTGTTAGGGTATACTATAGACCACCAAATAGTGGGAAGGAGATAGATGAGTAGATCTGCAAGCAGATTTCAGAAAGATGCAAAGCCAATAGAGTTGTGATAATGGGGGACTTCAATTATCCTAACATAGACTGGCAAAATAACAGCGTAAAGGGCAAGGAGGGAGAAGGATTTCTGAAATGTGTACAGGACAACTTTCTTCATCTGTATGTTTCCAGCCCAATGAGGAAGGAAGCAACAACAACAACAACAACAAAATTGCATCTTTCACGTCGGAAGGACGTCCCAAAGCGCTGAACAGTCAGGTCGGGACCCAAGCGGGGGCAGCAGTGCTGGATCTAGTTGTGGGGAATGAAGTGGGGCAAGTAGAACAGGTTTCAGTAGGAGAGCATCTGGGCAATAGCGATCACAACATCATTCAGAGTATTTATGGAAAGGGACAAGGAACAATCAAAGGTGTAGATACTCAACTGGAAGAAGGCTAATTTCGATGAGTTAAAAAGGGACCTAGCCAAGGTGGACTGGAAAGAAAGATTGGCAGGTAAAACAGCTAAGGAGCAGTGGGAAGTCCAAGGAGGAGATAGTTTGGGAACAGAACAAATACATTCCCACAAAGGTAAAAAGTAGGGCCTTCCAAACCTCCCTGGATGACTAAAGAAATTGGGACTAAAGTTAAATAAAAAAAGGAGGCTTATGACAAATGTCACACCCAAAATACAGAAGACAACCAAACAAAATATAGGAAGTGCAGGAGAGAACTGAAAAAGGAAATTAGAGGGACAAAAAGACTATACAAGAAACGATTAGCGGATAATATTTTAAAAAACCCTAAGGTATTTTACAAGCATATCAAGAATAAAAGGTTAGTCAAAGATAGGGTGGGACCAATTAGGTACCAAGGAGGAAATCGTATTGTGGAGGCAGAGGGCATGGCTGATGTACTGAATGAGTACTTTGCATCTGTTTTCACAAAAGAAAAAACAATCACAAAAATAAATAAATATAAACTAAGAAAAAGAAAGATAAATTTATCATGTTGACATTTCATTGTTTTCAATTTTAATGCTTTGTCCCTTTTAATACCAAACCTTCACTTGGGTTCAAATCCCTGCCTTGGGATGTCCTTTTGACATGAAAGGCACTATAGAAAAGTAAGTTGCTGTTTTTGCAAGTGGTAAAAAATTCTTAAGCAGAGGAGTTAAATAATTAAAAGTAAAGTGAGATATCTCAGTTCTTTGGTGTTACATTATTTAGGACTAACAAAGATATGGCCTTGATCTTACAGGAGACATTTGTGGTCCCATAGTAATGAGCTATGATCAGGTCAAAATGATTTGATTTTATTTTAAGTTGTGCTATACATTTAAGAGCCTTACCTCATGCAGCCTGTTTTGTTTCTTTAAATTACAGAAAGCTGGAAAATACAACACTTTCTTAGATTTCATCCAGCCTATGTACTTTCCCACACCGGATGCCGTGAGCCCATCAAACCCATCCTCATTCCACTGACTCCCTATCCTTCATTGATGCGAATTCTACATCCTCATTCAGTTCTCTCAATTGCGAATTCCTGCAAACCAACAATCCTGGCTTCTCCCTTCGCTCAGCTAACACTTGCCTGCTTCATATCCTCGTCCGAACTATCCCACAATCGTTGGGTCAGCTTTCAGCCATTCTACCATCCTAGAGTCACTTTGCCTTGCCCCCTCCTTCTCTACCTTTAGAGCTTGCTTAAGACATATCTTTTTGACTGTGCGGTTCAGTCACCTTTCACCCTATCCCCATGCTTTTCTGCTCTCCCCACACACAATAAAGCAGTGGTTTCCAAACTGTGGGGCGCATCTCCCTTAGGGATCGTGTACAGTTGGCTGCGGGGGCACGGAGTTTTAGAGTCTTGATTCCCCAACTGCATGTGGAGCCGAGGACTCGAGTGTGCGGAGCCAAGGACCCAAATATGTGGAGCCGAGTATGAAGTGTGTGGGGGGGGGGGGGGGGGGCGCAATGAAAACATTGCTGAGTTAGGGGGTGTACCATTATTCAAGGTTTGGAAGCCACTGCAATAAAGGGTAAAATCCTTTTTAATGTATCAATTAATAATACAGGAAGAAACAATACTTGGAAGAAATGTTCATTTCTTAATTTATAATTGATCCCCCCACCCCTCCAACTGTGACCCCCCCAACTTGGCTACCCGGCCAGGAATGTCAAAGGTGTTTTCAACACTCTCTAAATATAAATTGCATTGTAAACTTTTTCTTTTAAAAAAAAGTAAAATTATATCATGTGGTAAAAAAACCTGAGTTCTTTGGAATCATCCAATTTCCAGCCCAGTCAAACTTGAAGTCTATTGGCTCTGAGCTGAGGTCAATTTCTTGTTACAGTAATACTGACAGCGATTTCCATTAACTAATTCATTATTGCATTTTGCTAATCAAAAACATAGATGGTTTGAGGCAGAAATCAATAGCGTTAGTGACCTGGAAAAGTCAGCACTTGTTTGCCTTCTGATATTAAAAAGTGTCTGAAAACCCTCCAGAAATTAAGGTACACAATTTGAATTCTGTTGATATGTTTAGAAATATATTGGAAGAAATTAATATGAACATTTTAGTTCCAAAGTTCCCTTTGTGCACTAGACATTAACAGTAATTACCCAGTGGAAACATTTTGTACCCAAGTGAAAATTTTCTTCCTCCTAATAGGATACGGAAACCACGTTGGAATAGCACAAAATATGCAAAATCACCCACAAAATACAATCAATTCACTTGTAGTACATTCTGTGAAGCTCTTTGAGACTTCTCAAAGATGTGATTACACACTAAATCAAATGCAAAAATTATTAGTAGCAGTAAATGTGGGGATGGAATAAATTGAATTGATAATATAGGGCCTTTTATGCAGGTTAGCATCTCTGAACAACAACAACTTGGACTTACATCGTGCCCACCATGTAGGGTGGCATCTCAGAGCACTTAACAATGGTGGAAGAACCTTACTCTGAGCCAGGGTGTGGTGGGTAGGGAAGGTGACCGTAAGCACAATTAATAAAAGGAAGGTTTTTAGGCGGTTCTTGAAAAGTGGGAGAGAGGGGGTAAGGCGGAGGGATTTATGGAGAGTGTCCCAGAGTTTCAGGGTATAGTCACTGAATGCATGACCTCCGATGGTGGAGCAGAGTGTGAGAGGGATGAGCAGGAGGCTGGTGCCAATCAGGCAGAGATGCACTCATATAGGCCCTGATGTTTGCTAGACAAGCTAATAGGAACATCGGCAGACCTGGTGTTGATACTGTGGATTTGTGTGTCATTCACATACATGTGCACATTCACCCCGTGTCTGCAGATGACATCACTGTGAGGGAGCATATAGTTAAGGAAAAGAAAGGGGCAAAGGATGGAGGCCTGGGCGGCCACGCAGGTAACCAGACGGTGACAGGAGGAGAAACCATTTGCTGAGATGAAATGGAGGCGGTTGGTTAAGTCGGACGCGAACTATGTGAATGCGATCCCACTAAGTTGGATGAGGGAGCAGAGGCGGTAAAAGAGGATGGAGTGGTCGACTGTGGTTGAAGTTGACCTGCAACAATGTGTTCCATGACTTTGGAAACATAGGGTAGATTGCAAATGGAACAGTAGTATGATAGGTTATAGGAGTCGATGGTGGGTTTTTTGAGAAGGATTGTGATAACAACAATTTTCAGGGGGAGTTTAACAGAGCCTGAGGAGAAAGACTGGTAGCCCATGTTAGGCAGCAATGTGGAGAGGAGGCGGAATTGAGTGACCAGAAGCTGCGTGGGAGGGGATCAGGGAAGTAGGTAGTGAACTTCATGCAAGTGATTGTGGTTGAGAGGAAGGAGGGAGAAATGGGGGCGAAGGAATGTAATGAGGGGAACTGGTGGAGAGAGAAGGCGGTGTGGAATGGTCTGGCTGAGATGGAAGGGGACATGGGGAGGGAGTGGGGAGAGGCCGATGTAGCCAAGCAGATGTTTTCAATCTTCAAGGTGAAGGTGTCGAGGATGTCTATACTGGTGTTTGATGTGCAGATTTAAAGATGTATAAATATTCAAATATTCATCAGGATTAAGAATGCAAAACAAACATCCTAGAAATATATTTATTGACATGCCACAACAAATATCAGTACAATGTGATTTCGAGAACAATACTATGAAACTGCGCAATTGGCTGCCCCATTTCACCCACAAAATATATGGTCAATTCACTTTACAGTATTCTCTGTAAAGCACTTTGAGACGTCTGGAAGATGTGATGAGGCGCTATATCAATGCAAGAATTATTAATATTATATTGCACAGAGTTTGCAGTGCTGTAATCCATTTTCGTTGCATGAGGTACATTTGAGAGATTTGAAGGAATCGGTGAAGCAGTTTCGAAACCCTGACATCTTGCTCCCATGGCACACTGGGCATGGAACAAAGGCAAATCCACCGCAAGCCAAGCACTCCCGTGGGTGCTGGTCTTTCTGCAAGGAAAGACAAAAAAAAATCTTGTTCAGCAATTCAATTTTTTTTTAAAAAAAATCTAAACAAATCCACAGTCATATCAGAGAAGAATCCTCAACATGATAATCCACTGTGTCCAAAACAATACCCCAAATATTACTGAGTTGCATGAAAATTAAGTCATTCAGATTATATGATATACAAATATGATTATTTATTTGGTAAACAGTGCCTGAATATGGAGGCCAGACAACAATATGGAGGGAATATGGTGTCAGCCTGGCTCAGTTGGTAATATTCTTGCCTCTGAGTCATAGGTTCAAGCCCAACACAGGGACTTTGAGTTCCTGGCCTAGACTAACACTCCAGTGCTGTATTGTTCCAGGTGCTATCCTTTGGATGAGACATTAAACCGATCTGCCTGTTCAGATCGACATTGAAGATCCCATGGCACTCTGACAAAAGAGAAGGGGAGTTTCTACTAAGGGTACTGGCCAACAATCCCTCAGATAAAATTGGTTATTCATGACTAAGATGTTTGTGGGACTTTGCTGAGAATATTGGCTGTGTATTTGCCTTCAATATGTACAGTCACTAAACTCTACAGTAAAACATATTCAGCAACTATACTTACATAGAAAAGGCATGTTGAACTAAGGATCAAGGTTCATATTAGCCCTTATATTAATCTCTAAAATGCCATATGTTATCATATGATAGATCTATATAACCATAGAAATTTATAATAATAATCCTTGCATTTGATATAGCACCTTATCACATCTTTGAGATGTCTCAAAACCGCTTCACTATATATATTGTATACACACATAGTGAATCATACAATCAGTCAACTGCAATATACCATTGGGAGCTCCTGTAGCTCAGTGGTTAGAGTACTCACCTTACAAGCATGAGACCCGTGTTCCAATCCAGACAGGTCAGGGCGAAACCTTGGGCAAGTTTCCTGACTCCACACACACGCCTAACCATCCAAAAAAAACTAAAGTAAAAATTGATCATTTCAATCCATGGCTGTTTGTGGGACACTGCTGTATGCAATTGGCTGCCGCGTTTCGCCCACAAAAAATATAGTCAATTCACTTTACAGTATATTCTGTGAAGCGCTTTGAGATGTCTAGAAGACGTGAAAAGCGCAAAATCAAATGCAAGGATTATTATTATTATTATTCACTCCTATTTATCTGGCCTTCCTGATAGCCATGCAACTTACTCCTTTTTAAAGTTATCTGCTGAGTTCCCTCTTGAAATAACACTTCTTCAATCAAATCCAGGAAAGGTAAAGATTGTACACATGGTGGAAGATACTTCATATAGAAACAGAGAATGAGGAATGATAAAGCCATTGGATCTAGGTCAAAGATTAAGAAATAAAAAGATGCGTCTCATAATACAATCTCCAAATAGATTTGGCTTAAATTCTATGCAGTCCTGTACAAATTCATGGCTGGTCATTTCGACCAGAATTTTAAAAAATTGTTTGTAGTATGTACATTGTTCTCATGATAAATAGAATACAAAATATGAAATAGATTATAGAAGGGAATTGAATATCACCTGGTGACATATGGACTACTCTGGTTACTAGTTAGAGCTCTCAGTCTAGTTTGGATACTCTCCAGCATGATGAAGCAAAACTACAGGTTTAATCATTTTTTCCCACACTTTCCAAAACCAACCTGCGGCTCCGGTGCAAACCCTTAACCGTCCATATGAAATGAGAAAGGTACCATATAAATGTAATTTGCTCTTGATGATGATGGGTTTCCACAAAGGGTGTCATCACTGTTGATCAAAATTGTTGACCAATAAATCAGTATCAAATTGTTGAATCATAGAATCATAGAATCTTACGGCACAAAAGGAGGCCATTCGGCCCATTGAGTCTGCGCCGGCACTTTGAAAAGAGCGATTCAATCCCACACCCCAGCTCTCTCCCCATAACCGCGCAAACCCGTCCTCCCCAAATAAATGTCGGACACCCAGTTTAACAAAAAAATATGGGTCTGTCTCACTGACCCATTCACTGTATAACCAGAACACATCCCCACTGTGGTTGGTTTGCTTAAGACCACCTTGCCTGTTGCTTTCTCTGGCCAGAGTGCCTGTCTATCATCCCCTCCCCACCCACAATGGAAGAATGCACATGCATTCTCTAACAGTCCAAGGTTAACAACACTAATCCACAAATTTACTGACAGACCTTCACCACCAACCCCCAAGAAAAAAAATACCTCAACAACTTGCATTCATAAAGCGCCCTTCACGGAGGATAGGATCTCTGAATTCTAGATATTTGGGTACCAAGCATAGGAGAAGAGGGAAACTGACTATAAGCATAGACATAGAGGAGGTCTTCAGTTGGCATTAAAGAGAAAAAGGGAGTGCCGTGGAGGGATTGAGGCAGAGATTTCTATAAATCCACAATTGTACTATTGTACCAAGCCTTTGCAATAGGATATTAACACACCATGCCCAGTCACAGTCACTTTTCACCTACTTTTCAATATCAAGGCATTGAAGCATGTTATTTTCTGGGAGAATAAAAAATTTGCAGTAACAAGTGTGGAAAACAAACATTCTTGGTGGGAGAGAAGGGCTATGTACAACTCAGTTGAAAGTGGGTGATAAGGCGGGTGATAAGGCAGGTAGGTGGAACTAGAATAGATCAGTCATGATCTTATCGAATGGTGGTGCAGGCTCGAGGGGCCGAATGGCCGACTCCTGCTCCTAATTCTTACGTTCTAAGTTAAGGGTTAGGGAAGGGGCTAGAGGGAACCTATGGGTGCCGCAAGCTTGGGATGCTCAGATGACTGGCGATGGTCCTCCTCAGGCGCAGGGCTTCCCCCCTCACAGCTCCCCTTAAAGAGGTTCCTGTAGATGGATTGAGATGGGGGAGAGCTCCTACATGTCCCAGCCACTCACTGCCTGTGGCCCTGCTCAACAATCTCTGAAATAGAAGTTCACTTCATGGCTATTTGTGGGACATTGCTGTACACAAATTTGTTACTGCATTCACCTACAAAAGTAGTCACTACACTCTACAATATATCCTGTGAAGCACATTGAATCATCCTCTTGACATGAAACACCTTATATCACCTTATATCAAATGCAAGTTTTTTTCGAATTGCTCACGAATGACATATTCACACGGATGCATGTTCTGCAAATTTGATTGAACCTTTTTTTTTCATTTTCGCTTTGCGTTATATATCCTTTTTTGGGTGGCTTTTGTGCAAATTACATTCACAAAGGACTTCAGGTTATACACTACCATCAAGCAACAAAACCAAGGAGCAAAATTGAACAGGTACATCACAGATCACAGTTTAAAACATTGAATTTAATTCTATTAAATCTTTCAGTCGTTCAATCTGAGAGAAACCTAAACCCAATTTCTCCCTCTTTCGTCCCTCTTTGTACTAGCTAACATTTTCTGTAAAATGGTAATCTGTAAAGTTGCATCCAAGAGGACAAAGGCTCAGACTCCAAAGGTTAAAGAATATTTTCTTTATGGAAAATCAGGCAGCAAAACGTAGAAGATCGATTTAAATTAGGTTGGATTTTTTGGAATCATTCAACCTGGATGCATTAAGTAATCTTCAGAATACATCAGCCAGCTAATTAAATCAGCTACCTCTGCTAAAAAAAAAAAATTGCACAGGAACAACAGATCATTTTAAATTGATTTGAAATTCTCTAAGTCTAAGGCGTACTTGTTTGGTCTTAAAGATATATTTACCTCAATCTTTGTTAAGAGATCCTGCAGCTCCCCTGATTCATTCATTGCCAATATTGTTTCTGCACCCTGTTAGCAAATAAATGCACAATAGGACAAATAGATTTTCTAATCAATCCCTGAAGTTAAGGAACATTTCACATTTATTTTAAAATAAAACTTTTTTTCTCTCGTATGCACCGGATCACTAAAAATGTTGTAACACAAATTGCATTAATTATTGAGAAGACATGAAAAATGTTCTGAGCATACATTACATAACTTGGTGCCTGTGCTGTATTTCTTTAGATATCCCTGTCTTCAAAAGAGAAGAGGATGCAGCTAATGCTACAGTATTGGAGGAGAGGGTAGAAAAAATGGATAGGATTAGTATAAAAAGAGAGGAAGTACTACAAGGTTGACGGCGCTCAAGGTAGATAAGTCACCCGGTCCGGATGGGATGCATCCTAGTAAGGGAAGTACGGGAGCAAATAGCAGAGACTCTGGCCACAATCTTTCAATCTTCCTTGGACACAGGGGTGGTGACAGAGGACTGGAAGGTTGCTAATGTTACTCCCCTGTACAAAAAGGGGCAGAAGGACAAACCTGGGAACTACAGGCCAGTCAATCTATCATCGGTATTGTGCAAACTTCTAGAGTCTATAATCAGGGACAAGATAGATCTTCACTTAGAAAGGTATAGGCTAATAAAGGACAGCCAGCATTGATTTGTTAAGGGCAAATCTTGCCTTACAAATCTGATAGAACTTTCCGATGAGGTAACGGAATGGGTGGACGAGGGTAGCACAATTGATGTAGTTTACATGGACTTTCAAAAGGTATTTGACAAAGTGCCACATTAGAGGCTTATTAGGAAAGTAGAGGCCCACGGCGTTAAAGGGACAGTGGCAACATAGATCCACAACTGGCTGCGAGACAGAAAGCAGAGAGTTATGGTGAGCGGCTGTTTTTCAGACTGGAGGGAAGTGTGCAGTGGTGTCCCTCAGGGATCAGTTTTGGGATAACTGCACTTTTTAATATATATTAATGATCTGGACTTGGGTGTAGGGAGCACAGTTTCCAAATTTGCAGATGATACTAAGTTAGGGGGAATAGTAAATAGTGAGGAGGATAGTAACTATCTGCAAGAAGATACAGATAAAATGGTCTACACATGGCAGATGAAATTTAATGCAGAGAAGTGTGAGGCGACACATTTTGGGAGAAGAAATGAGAGGAGGCAATATAGAGTAGATAGTACAATTTTAAGGGGTGTGAGGGAACAGAGAGACCTGGGGATTTGTGTTAGTGACTCTTTGAAGGTGACAGGTCAGGTAGACAAAGCCGTTAAGAAGGCATATGAGATACTAGGCTTTATAAATAGGGGTATGGAGTACAAAAGTCAGGAAGTGCTGACTAACCTCTATAAAACTTTGGTTACGCCTTAGCTGGAGTACTGTGTCCAATTCTGGTCACCACACTATAGAAATGATATTAAAGCATTGGAAAAGGTGCAAAGAAGGCTTACTACAATGGTACCAGGATTGAGGGACTTCAGTTATGAGGAAAGGCTAGATAGGCTAGGTTTATTCTCTTTAGAACAGAGAAGGTTGAGAGGAGACCTAATACAGGTTTATAAAATTATGAGTGGATTCAACAAAAAAAAACTGTTTTCACTGGTGGGCAAATCCGTTTCTCGTGGTCACAGATTTAAAATAGTTTCAAAACGAAGCAGAGGGGAGCTGAGGAGAAATTTTTTCACTCAGCGGGTTGTTCAAATCTGAAATGCATTGCCTGAAAAGGTGGTGGAGGTCGATTCGGTAACAGCTTTTAAAAAAGAATTAGATCTTTATTTAGGGAGAACAGGTCTGTTAGGTTATGGGGAGAGAGCTGGAAAGTGGGATTGAGTTGCTCTTTTCAAAGAGCCAGCACAGACTAGATGGGCCAAATGGCCTCCTTTTGTGCTGTAAAATTCTATGATTCTATGATCCCAGAATTTTTAGGCTTTATTCAAATCTTTAGGTATTTGTTTTACACAGGTGAAATCTGCATTCATAGGGTGGTAGGCTAGCCATCTGATCCAATAGAGATTAGCCCTTGTATTGTATGTTCGGAATGTACATTTTTGATAATATAATAATCATCCTTGCATTTCATATACTGTAGCACTTTTCACATCTTGCAGATGTCTCAAAACACTTCACAGAATATACTGTAAAGTGAATTGACTGTATATTTGTGGGTGAAACGCAGTAGCCAATTACACACAGTAGTGTCCCACAAAGAGCAGCAGACTGAAGTGACCAATTTTTTATTGTTGAATTTATTATTGTTTCTTGAGGGATTATTATCAGGCGTGAACATTATTATCATGATGATCAAATTGGAATAATTAGATCTCAGAAGAACAGTTTTAGAGCTAAATCTAATCAGCATAAACAAATTCTATTTTGTTCTTCTGTGTTATTAACATGGGCTGCACGCCATAGGAATCAGTACCACACAAGCATTTGTCTATTGATGAACTTTATTGCCCTTTTGAGATGCAGCAAGATAAACTTGCAGAACAAGCTAGCAGGGAAGTAAACAATATAAATAGATTCAAGAAGCAATAAAGTTATTTTCTGGAGCAGGAAGAGTTTGAGGGATATGTGAGAGAGAATGTTTGTGCGGTCAATAACAATGAAAAGTAATAGGCATATTGAACTTAACCTTCTTGTGTACTTACTTACTGTATTTCTGCAGTATAATATTTTGATGTAAGGTACTTTAATATATTGATGTAAGGTACATAAAACCCTTTCTTAAAAAAAAGGGCTTGCACCCTTATACTAAGATGGGCCAAATGGCCTCCTTTTGTGCTGTCAAATTCTATGATTCTATGATCCCATAATTTTTAGGCTTTATTCAAATCTTTAGGTATTTGTTTTACGCAGGTGAAATCTGCATTCATAGGGTGGTAGCCTAGCCATCTGATCCAATAGAGGTTAGCCCTTGTATTGTACCCTTATACCATTTCATACCAAGTATCTGGCTATCTTGATTCAGCCTCTTTAGCTTTTTGGGGAAGATCATTCAACAACACCACAACTTGCATACTATGTGGGACATTGCTGTGTGCAAATTGGCTGCCACATTCACCCACAAGATACACACTCACTGAACTTTATGGAAAATCCTGTGGAATATTGTGATACATCATAGATGCTATAATACATGTAGAGAATAATATTATTCATATGCTTGATATCAAACTAGTGTGGTTTCCCCATGTATTGTATTGTAGTTTGGCTCTTAATTGAGGATTATTGATTCCATTCAGAACTCCATTCCATGGATGTGATATTGAAATAGATTCAATAACTTTTCTCCTTTTCAAGCATGTAACTCTACTAAAAGAGCATTTTCACTAGTTTATTAAATCTTATCACATATTTGAATACCAATGCTCCACACTCTAATTAATACCGTACCACCAATACATAGCACCATATAATGATAATACGAATACATAAGAATTAGGAACAGAAGAATTAGGAGCAGGAGTAGGCCATACCATTTCATACCAAGTATCTGGCTATCTTGATTCAGCCTCTTTAGCTTTTTGAGGAAGATCATTCAACAACACCACAACTTGCATTTATTTAACACCTTTCTCTCAGAGAGCCTACCATATCTTCAAAACATTTGGTTCTGAAATGCTTACATTCAGAACCAAACCACTGTCTGATCTCTCAAGTCTTTTCATTATTTTATTCAATATTTTATTCAACACTTCAATAAAGTCACCTATTAACCTCCTATCCCTCAAGGAATATAAACCATTGTCTATTATACTTCTAATAACTTATCAATAACTCCCTTCAGTCCAGGTAATAAAGTAGTGATCTGTCATTAGGCACTCTTAAATACAATAACAACAAATACTTTGGCAAAATACTTTACCAGTGTTCTACTTTTTTTATTGCCACATATTTACGATCACAAGATTGGTTTGGATAAAGAAGGCCCATCTGAACTCATCCCTCCAGAATACCCACCTTCCTATCAGAGTATGAAGATGCATTTTCAATGAGTCCTATGGCCTCAATCATCATTCATGGTAATATGTTCCAGTCTGCAAATAATGCTTCATCAATTTTAAGACTACACATCATGATAAGTGCCTCTCCCACATCTCTAGTTTACTCTGATGCTGACCTGCATCTGATGAGGTACCACCAATCTGGACAAGAAATGTCTGGTCCACATTTTGCTCCAAATATTAACAAATCACGAAGACAAGACATGCATATTACTCCGTTTTTTGCAAAGCAATTAATTATAACATGCATAGGCATGTCTTGGATGCTTGGTTACTAACAGAGTACCTTCATGGTGTTGGATAGGCACAAATATATCCAAAATGGAGTCAAACATTGCATTAGTAAAGTACTGTACTTGAGTAATTTGTGTCCTTTTGCATCACCAATACCACAATGACTTAATTAAGTTATTATCTATACATCTATTTATACCAACAAAAATATACTATAGTTATGTTATTGCTGTCTATCTACTTCTGCCCTCTGATATGTAAGCATTTAGAATACAACAATGTCGAGCAGATTTTATTTTCATCATGAGTAATCTCATGGGACATTAATTAGAACCCACAAAATATTCAAGACCAGAGAGATTTTTTAAAAATCAGATGAAATTTGTGGTATTAATCCAATGTGATAATCATAATTCAGCAATTATTAATGTCAACCTGCAATCTGAAATTTTCTATTCCTAGCAATAATTTACTTCAAACATATCACAAAATGTTAATGATAATTATTGTATTTGTAATGGTTTGATTTTTAAAGAACACTTAGTCACAGAACTTCCTCTTTAATTATGGAAAAACTGTGGGCATGAAACATTAACGTAATAAATAAATGAAAACCACAAGTAAAATATGATACATCTATACTAATAAAGACAAAATGTCTGTTTATCTGGGTGTATCTGTCCATCCACCAAGAACTCAATAACCGTAGCAGTGACTAGCCATGGATGGTGAAGTCTGGGGCTCGAGTTGGGGCCTCACCTGGGGCTGGGGTTTATCACCTCCCCACTGGAGTTTCGCCGCTCTCCTTCCTGTTATGCATATAATTTTATGTAACAGTCTATCTATACTAATAAGGATGAAATATCCATCTATGTTTGTGTCTGTCTGTGTTTCTGTACGTCAAATACATAAAATTCATATGATTTAGGGTTCTGTCCTTGGTCCCTTCCTCTTCGACCTCTATATACTCCCCTGTGGTGGCATCATCCGCAGATATGGGGTAAATTTCCACATGTATGCGGATGACATACACCTGTGCATCCATTTTCAACTCCAGAACTACTGCTGTCCTGATAGACTACCAGTCAGACATCAAGTCCTGGATGAGAGACAACTTTCTGCAGCTGAACATCAGCAAAACCAAGGCCCTCCTGATTGGCTCGCGCCAGTGCTTCGGCACCTCAGGCACTGACACAGGCAGCATCAGCTTCCATGGATGCACACTCCACCTAACCAAGCCAGTCAGGAATCTGGGTGTCTTATTTGACCCTGAGCTGCCCTTCCTCCCCCATATCTTTGCCATGACCAGCACCCCCTTCCACCATCTCCGCAACATAGCCCATCTACGTCACTGTGTCACCCCTCAGCCCGCTGAAAACCTTAGACCTGCGTTTGTCACCACTAGGCTTGACTTCCGTACCTCCATCTTTGTCGGCCTCCCCATCCCTTCGCTCCACAAGCTGCAGATCATCCAAAACTCTGCAGTTTGTATGCTCTCCCTCACCAGCTCCGCGACCCAATCAATTCTATCCTTGCCCAGCTCCACTGGCTCCCCATTCCTCAGAGGATCGAATTCAAGATCCTTGTCTACACTTTCAAGGCCCTCTATAGCCTCGCCCTCTCTGACCTGCTAATCCTCTATCAACTTGTCCACACCCTACCATTGGTGGCCGGGCTTTCAGCCTCTCTGCCTCTATGCCTTGGAATTCCATCCCACAATCCCTTTGCCTTGCTCCCTCCCTTGCCTCCCTCAAGACTCTCCTCTTCGACCGTGCCTTCAGCTGCACACCTATCTCTCTGCCCTTCTGCATCCCAACCTTACACACCCCCCACCCACCCCACCCCACAACCTGCTTGCTTCCCAACCCCTGATTGTTCAGCGCCTTGGGACATCCTCCCAATGTGAAACACACTCTAAAAATGTAATTTCATTTTTGTTGTTGTTCTAGGGATTCAACAGCATTCCTAATCCACAACGTGATACTGAAACCATTACCATAATCTTCACCAATGTCAACTCATGCAACGATGCTAACAGGGAAGTATTGGAGAAAATAAAAGTGTACTTCTCCATCACCAGTTGCATATTAGATGCCTTACCTCCATCCTGAAAACGAGTATCAGTGACACCCCCATTGAACTATGCTTTCACCAGACTGACTACCAACAATCGGCTACTAATGTGAAAGGTAATCACAAGAAGTATTTGGGGATATTATTAAAATATGAATGTATCTTAAGTATATTTACATGTGGGGGAGTGGTGGGGGGGTCAGAGTAGAATCATAGAATCTTATGGCATTAAAGGAGGCTATTCGGTTCATCTAGTCTGTGCTGGCTCCCATAACCTAACAGACCTGTTCTTCCTAAATAAAGATCTAATTCTCTTTTAAAAGCTGTTATCAAATCATCCTCCACCACCTTTTCAGGCAATGGATTCCAGATTTGAAAACAATCCTCTGAGTGAAAAAACTTCTCCTCAGCTCCCCTCTGCTTCATTTTGAAACTATTTTAAATCTGTGACCACGAGTCAAATTCCCTTATGATTTTATAAACCTCTATCAGGTGTCCTCTCTACCTTCTCTGTTCCAAAGAGAATAAACCTAACCTATCTAGCCTTTCCTCACACTGAAGTCCCTCAATCCTGGTGCCATTCTAGTAAACCTTCTTTGTACTCTTTCCAATGCCTTAACATCCTTTCTATACTGTGGTGACCAGAATTGAACACAGTGCTCTAGTTGAGGCCAAACCAAAGTTTTATAGAGGTTAGTCAGCACTTCCTGACTTTTGTACTCTATACCCCTATTTATAAAGCATAGTATCCTATATGCCTGCTTAACGGCTTTGTCTACCTGACCTGCCACCTTCAAAGAGTCACTAACACAAATCCCCAGGTCTTTCTGTTCCCTCACACCCCTTAAAATTGTACTATCTAGTCTATATTGCCTCCCCTCATTTCTTCTCCCAAAATGTATCACCTCACATTTCTCTGCATAAAACTTCATCTGCCATGTGTCTGCCCACTTTACCATTTTATCTGCATCTTCTAGGGGGAAGCGGAAGGAGAGTAGGAGAGGGGAAGAGTTAGGAGGGGAGCAAAAGCACTGTATAAATGAAGTTGTTTTACGTTTGCTAATGAGGTTCTCATTGGTATAATTGATATGTGCTATATCTTATTGGCAGTAAAACACATCAAGGTGAAGAAAATGTCAGAAGACATTCACTGAGGAATAATTGGAGGATCATTGAGTCTTTATCACCTTTAGCATAAGATGTAATTTGTAAGATGTCATGTGAAACTCAGCTAACCCAATTGGAATATTTCAAGTGTTCACAAATTAGCCAGAAATGGACATCTAAGACATCCATTCATGGCATGTCATGGCGTCGCAACAAGAAAACTCTACAAGATGGCTTATGTTTCACTTCCCATTAAGAAAGCTTTGCTGGCCCATAAAATTTATTTCTTTAGAAATGTTGAAATTATTAAAGGAATCTTTGAAGGAATAAAGTACCAAACAAAGAGTTAACAACTGTTATTTACTGTTATTGTTTACCTGAACAATAACTTGCATTTATATAGTGCCCTTCACAAAGGCTATTGCTTTGTGAAGTATGTGTAAAGCAGTATAGCACTGCTATACTGCTTTACATATAGCAGCTGAACAGCAAAAGGCTGCTTGCATACATGACACTTAACAAGTTTGCAGGTGGAAAAACATACATGAATACTTGATTCATCCACTGGAGTTTGTAATAACTAATGGTCTAGGTTAATTGAATTCCATCTCTGGGTTGAAGGAATTGTAAGAACTAATCCTTCCCCACTGGAAAGTGGCACCTTCTATCCACCAACTATAAAGCACTGTTTGTGTCTATGGAGACATCCAAGGACTAGATTAGAATACATTTGTCATGTCTAGCTGAGGAAGAAAATCAGAAAATATGGTGGTACAGTAGAGAGGGATAGTAGGAAACAAAGTCATTGGAGTTGGAAAAACGTCTTAAAATATAAAAAATATGATCAAATGGGCAGAAAATGAAACTTTGTCAACATACAGTTTACCCATTAGTATTCATCACCCAGTGTTTACTTACCCCAAGATATTGACCATCAATGAAAACCACAGGCAGCAAAGTGGATTCACTTGCTCTCTTGCAGCGCTCTTCCAACTCCTTGCCATAGTCACTTTCCAGAGCAATATTTTTATCTTCAAACTTTACTCTGTGATTCTGGAAAATCTTCCTCACCAGCTCACAGCGGTCAAATGTGGTTCTCACTATACGGAGGCTGGTTGTGTAGATTATTATTCGTCCAAATTCTAGCTTTAGCGATGGCTGCAAAATATACAACAAGAGGTCTCAAACACAGTTTCAATCTTTTCATACCAAGTTATTTTCCTAATTAACTGGTATTTGCAAGTAACTATCTTAAAGAGTTGCAGTTTAATCTGTGTCCTGTCATCTGCGTTTGTAAAGGAATGTATTTGAAAATTCCCTTGAATGCATAACCAGTACCGGCGAGTAATGTATTCTCAGTTCAAAAGGTTGACAAGATGAAGAAGACTCATTGTCCTATTTGATCTCATCCATCCCACCACATATAACAACACATAACAATTATCAAGAAGAATTAAAAACATATAACAACAGCTGGATTAAAGTCCACAGCTCAGCTGTCCATCATCAACTTTGACTTTGTGATCAATATACCAAGCAAGAGGTTTCAGGTCTGAAGCAAGAGACTGATCGCCTGATGCAAGACATTTCGCTGCTGTTTGTGAGTTTATCAAACAGACTCTACCAAAGAAGCAAAGATTTGAATGATTTATGTTCTGACCAACTGTTGTTTCTGTTACTTTGTTCTGGACATTTGTTTATGCAATTGACCTGTCTGTTGTATTGTGATGTTATGAACTAACAAACTTTACATTTCATTATTAAGTAAGCAACTTTCAAAGCATGAGTTCCTGAGTGTTTTTTGTTCGTCTGTTCTCGGGTCCTTTATTAAAAATGGGCTCGATAGAACAAGTGGGTTTTATTCTGGTCATTACTCAGAACCCAAGAAAACAATTGTACAGAAAGATAGCATTTGGTAGATATATGTACACCTGCCATCTGCTAGCAGCATGTAATGTGAGGAAGGCTTTTTTCCCTTAGTGTTAATAATCAGGAGCCCTGCTTTCTGAGTACATAGATATCACTGAAACTAACACTATCAAAAATACCAGTTCTCTAAGCATTATATACTGTACATAAGAAACACCCTCTTTGCTTAGTAATTACCTAAGTAAAAAACATGTGGAACATTTTGCAAACCTTGTGGGAAATTGCAGAGGGCTTTGTTAGATTTTGCAGGGGAAATTGCAGGGGTTGATTGATGCTATTAAGGTACATTTTACTGCTATATTTTTTCACTTAATCGATTCAAATTAAACATAAGGAAATAACATATATTAGATTGTTACACAAAAAATATTGATTGCTTCCTTAACAAAAAAATGTTGGCCATTTTTAATGGGAGTGGGGGTGGGATGGGGGTGTGCAAGGCTACAGGAGCTAATTTCTTCATTAGATTATATATTATTATATGACCCAATGATCCCATCCTTACTGTCATCCACCCTACTGCCTTCAAAGCATCAAGTATTTTTTTAAATGAGCCCTGTCCTCACTCTTCCTGATAACCTATTCCAGTTGCTCTCTGGGTAAAGACACACTTCCTGGTGTGTGTATGGTTGTTCAACTGATTGCTTTTCCCTAATTGTTTTCTCCTTTATTACCTCCACAGAACCACTTGCCTTCTTCGGCCTTGAAAGGAGGAGAAATTGTTCAAAGTGCAAACTTTATGTTGCCAATAGAGCACATTGCCAATGGAGCAAGACAGACACTGGCAGCTTTTCTACTGTCATAAGGAGTATTCTACCTCTGCAACAATTCATGCTGAGCGACCAGCAGAAAAATGGCAAAGGCCAACCTCAACATATTGAAAGAGACTGATATTCAAACATGCAACTATTAGGCAGGAAACTAGTATCAATGGGTGTTCTGCATCCTGCAATATCTGAGTTTGACCTAATTTCTAGAATACACTGCGGTTCCCTATGCTGAGAAACATCAGAAACTTAGACAATAACTTCCTGCATCGGAAACAGGGACCTCTCTCTCTCCCTCCTTCCTTCCTTCCTTGCATGCCTGCCTTGCTTTCAGGTGAGAAGGGTAAACTGAGGTCCCATCTGCCTGTTCTTCAGTGACCTTATTAAAAAGAGGCCAACAGACCTACAGATTGATCATCCTTCACTTCATTACTACTTGTGGGATGGTGCTGTGTCTAAATGGATGGTACCTTTGCCTATGAAAACAGTCACAAGACTTGAAGTAATTGATTGTTAAGCAGTTTGAGATGTTTCAACGTGTAGAGGTCTCATAAAAGTTCAATTTTTTTCTTGCTTCTTTCTGTCTATCTCACTGGCAGGTAGGAACAGCTCAAGCTGTCTTGCTGTCATTCTGATTTAACCTTGCTTAGCCGCATATTTGGAAACATTCAATCGTGTGTACAAGTTATCATTTAAGTACTGTCAATTGTTATTTTGGAACAGCATCACTACACAGTGAGAGACAAGGGATGCCATCTGTTGCATACTCGCCAGCTTGCCTTACAATTTAGCGTTTACAAAAGTACTTTTCTTTATTCTAGAAGCTTCATTTGGTTGTTTAACACTTTTTATCATTTGTATAATTGTTTAAAATTTGTTTTAAAACGATTGAAGCTGCTGAAATAATATTCATTATGAAGCACTGATGCTCAGCTTGTCTTGCTGCCAATTTCATTACACAGTATTGCGTTTTCGGTGCTGAGGCCTCATTTGCAGTCACTATGTATGTGCTCCATTACTTCATTAGGGAGTGTCCAGAACTGTACTCTGATGCCATGGGCTGCCATTATTGGTAGCATTACTGTTTTTGTTGAGCTGAGCAGGAAGCCCGATATCCAGTAATTCAACAATGGCCTCTGTGTTCCAGAACGTCTAATATGATCATAGTTTAGGGTCGAGCCTAATTGTTCTGAAAGATGAACAGAGCAGAGTGGAATTTTCTGAGATAATTCTCACCAGTTACAATTTCACATCACATGTTGCAATTTTCCTCACAATATATGATAAACGTCCGGCATCGAAAACAGGGATATTTGATAAATGTTACAATATCCCCAGTGCTATAAATGCCAGCTGTTGTATATCCAAGCGGCACTTTCCTAAATAAATATTGGATCCTTTAACTGAGTACATCAGTGAAATTCCAGCTTCAGATAGAAGCTCCGGCCAGAAACTATACCATACTGCTTGGTGGAAACTTCACTTAAGAATTTGGCTGAGTTAGCGAAATATTCACAAGAGTTGGTATGATGTACTTTAAGTTATCAGAGTATATCTTCCTTTTAAGCACATTTAGCTCCACCCCTTTTACACTGTGGAGTCCTGTAGCTCAGTGGTTAGAGCGCTCACCTCGCAAGTGAGATACCTGTGTTCGAATCCAGGCAGATTAGGGCGAAACCTTGGGCAAGTTTCCTTACTCCACACGCTTAATAATAATCCATCCAAAACAAAACCACAACAATAGATTGGTCATTTCAATCCACGCCTGTTTGTGGGACACTGCTGTGCGCAATTGGCTGCTGCGTCTCGCCCACAGATATACAGTCAATTCACTTTACGGTATATTCTGTGAAGCGCTTTGAGGCGTTTATAGCGCTATATCAAATGCAAGAATTACTATTATTATTTGTGGCTCAGAGACATATATGAAGCGCTTTGAGACGTTGATAAGATGTGAAAAGCGCTATATCAAATGCAAGGATTATTATTATTATTATTAATTACCCCTTACAAATTGCCACAACGTATACCCCAATTGAAATTCTTATATTTACAGCATTTTGCCCACTAAATAAATTTATATTTTAAAAACATATTTAATAATTTAATAATAATGGATCAGCAATTCTACCTCATTTTAATTTAAGGCTATTTTCTTAACATTTTACAGAATGCAGATTTGGCTAACTTTTTTTTTCCAAATCTTAATTTGGAAGCTGTGTTTCTGTTATTCTTGTAGTTGCATTTGCAAATGATTCATCATGTTGTCAAGAAATGTCAAAATGCTTGTGTTGTGTATTTCTCAGCAAATTTGTAGGTAACCAATTAAACAGTTGACTGAACACTAATATTTAAAGCGATAAGTTTAAAGGTGATCTGGAAATTCGCTTAATAGTAATAATCCATCCGTACAATATAGTGCCTTGTCATGTCATCAAAATGGCTCAAAAAGTACATATTATTAAAATATTAAAACAATTATTATTAATTCGTCAAAAGGTTTGCTCTGACATAAAATTGAGAAAATAATCAATTGGACATATAAATGTAAATAAGTTAGCTTCAATATATAGGAGCATAAATGAGGGGAATTGGGATATAGGTAAAGAGAACTAGTGGGATGAATGCTTGTGTGCAGTATGAAAACAGGTACAGACTAGTTGGGCCACATGGCCTGCTTCCAAATTGTATCTATCTATGAAACTCTGCGTGACTTACACCCAAGTTCACTGGTGTCCCACAGTGACAGCATTATGGGAAACAAAACAACATGAGGTCTTTAGCTAGGTGGCTGTCATGTTATGGAAATATGTAGAGAATACTTTACGGTGTTTCATTAAATGTAGAATAATTTATATACGGTTCTCTTCACACAGGTTAGCATGTCAAAGTGCAGCACAGTGGCGGGGAAGGGAAGGCAACCATAGGTGCAGACACAGAGATAAATCGTAGAAGGGATTTAAAGATAAATAAAGAGGGAGAAAAGCATAGGGATTGAAGCAGAGAGTTACAGATTTTAGGGGTGGAGGGGCTGAAGCCATGGCCACTAATGGTACCATAGAGGAGTTGGGAGGGGGGTGGGGTGCTAATTGAAGGGGACTGACAGTGAATTGGAGTACAAGCTGCTTCTCAACCCATTGTGTAAAGTGTTTTTGGCTCGCCATTCCTCTCTAGATGTTGTTCACATTTTGAAAACCTATTGTTGAGGATTCTGGTCAGAAATTAGGGAGGGAGAAACTCCAGTGATAAGATGATTCTTTAAATATTTGTCTAAAATATTATAAACGGATAAATAATAATAATAAACCCTGCATTCGATGCAGCGCCTTATCATTTCGTGGAGGTGTCTCAAAGCGCTGCACAGAATCTACTGGAGTGAATATAAATGGAATGACTGTGTAAAAAGAGTCAGTTAGAGGGGTATAGGAGGGAAAGCCAGATAAATTGAATTGACAGGATTGCTCCAGTGCCTTGGGACGTCCTCCTGACGTGAAAGGTGCTATTTAAGTGTAATTTTGTTGTTGTTATTATAATGGAACTGGTGAGAATTCATGGTGTGGGACTCATTGAAGCAAGTTACTTTCCCCTTGTCAACGCATTTAATGGACTTTCACTCCACTGCTGCTTCATTCTATGTATAAACTGTCAAATGTTACCTCATTTCCTGCTCAAGGAAATCTCTTTACATCCCCATTTTTATATTGTAAATATGGGAATTAATGTGAACATGGACAATTTTTTCATAGTCATAGTACTCACTGGCTTTACAGTAAAATAGGCACTATGTCAGTTCTATATATCTATCTTTATAGCACCAAGAGTCACCGAGTTAGAAATATAGACTTGCTCTACGACAGATTATTGAATGTATTATTTTCCGGGCATTGAATGAGTCAGTTCTGGGAATCAAGTGGAGTAGGAAATCAATCACATGTGACACGAGAAATAAATGCAAAAAGTGAAAACCACTAAATTTATTCAACCATAGGTTTCCAACACATAACATAAATGAATTGTAGTTCATTCAGTACAGCATGGGCACATCTCTGTGTAGATTTAACCAGGGTGTTGGGAGATTTTTATGACAGAATAACAGGATATCATGGAGATGAGGAGTTATGATAGAGGCAGAAAAATATACTGAGGCTAGAATATGGAAAATAAAAAGTGTTGCACATTTTACTGTTCGTGCTTTTGAGCAGGTTGGGCTACTGCCAGTTTCTGGTGAGGGAGATAAGATTTCTCAGGCAGAGGGATGTTCATTGCTCAATGCACTTAAGGAAATTAGAACAGAGGCAGGGGGAAGTCTGGCATGAAATTACCAGCAGCTCCTTAAACATAAGGATAAGAGAAGTTGATCAAAAAATAGCAAATGTTATCATTTTTGAAAAGGTCAGCAAAGTATGATTCTGGGAATTCTAAGCTTGTTAGGATAACAGTAATATGAAAAACACTGGGCTCTTGTACAGGAAATAAGCTGAGTACAGTTAACAAGAAAAACAGCAATAATTCCAAACCAACACTGAAGGCCAAACATAATATAAAATGATTTCAATTATTTGAGATTTGTGCCAAATTAATCGTTGATATTAATGTAATGGATGTTATGTAGTTTGGTGTTCAGAGGACATTAAGTCAGAAGTGACTTATAACACACTTGCAGCTTAAATGAAACATTTGGGAGTAAAAGAGGAAGCAACAAATAAATTGAATAATAGGAAATACAGCATAGTGATCAATGGAACTAAATATTTCTAAATGGATAACTGAGACTGGTGAGTGTATTCTATGGATCTGCGCAAGAACCTCTATTGTTAACAATATTCACAAGAATCCAACAAACCCCCACATAAAATTAAAGACAAAAATGGAAATCACTGGGAACGCTCAGCAGATCAGGCAGCATCTATGGAAAAAGGAAAGTGAGTCAACATTTTGGGTCCATGACCCTTCGTCAGAACTGGGGCATTTTAGAAGGAAGGGGCTTTTAAGGATTTACAGAGAGTGGGGATGCAGGGCATGGAAGACAACGGAGAAAATGTGGTGGCGGACAGGAGATGATGGGTTAAAGAGATGTTAGTGGTACAAACCAAAAGGGGGGGATTGCGATACAATTGGAGAGAAGTGGTGTTAACAATGTAAAACAAAGGGTGGGGGGAATTGCAAAAGAACAGGCAAACCAGAGAGAGAAAAGGTGTATCTGGTACCCAGATGAGGTGGTAATGGTCACAGAAGAGTGGGAGGGGGAGAAGGTGAGCTGTTATGGTCTGAAATTTTTTAAATCAGCATTGAACCCAGAGGGCTATAAAGTCCCTATCAGGTAGATAAGGAGCTGTTCCTCGAGCTTGCACTACTCTTCAGTTTTGTCGCAACCCCCCACTTTGTTTTACACCATCAACATCTCTTTAACCCATCATTTACTGTCATCTACCCCAGTGGTTTCCAAATTGTGGGGCGTGCCTCCCTTGGGGGTCACACCACGTTGGCTGGTGGGGCGCAGAGCTATTTAAAGTTTGGAAGTCACTGCTCTACCCCATTTTCTCTTTGTCTTCCTTGCCCCGCCTCCCACCTCTCTTTTAGTGCTTAAAAGCCTAATTTTTGGAATGGAAAGCACAAGAATTCAAGAATTATTTAGGACTATTATTTTTTAATTGGTAAAAGATTGTGAGCAATTGATTCAACTGGGAGTGGAGGGCTATGGCCACTGGCAGGAAACAGGTTAAAACCTGATCAGGTCAGTTTTCAGAAGCTCTGGATGGATGGCAGTGATCTGCTGCATAGGCTAAAAGACTTATGCTGAATGTTGCATTGTTATGAATTACATGATCTCATTGCTTGTTCCAAGCTGGTAAGCTAATTTGTTTGGATTGTCACACTGATGACACTATAACAAAGTGAACACTGGGACAGAAATGTAATGCCCTGGCTAATTAGAAATCCTGTGTTGCATTTACGTACAAAGCAAAATAAATGTGGCATGAAAATCCCACTGTCAACCCGCCAAATCGAAAGCAATTCCTACTGTGTAGACTCCACTGAGAGCCACCCACCAGCAGTTAACTAACATTGTGTCATAAGAACATAGAATATAAGAACATAAGAATTAGGAGCAGGAATAGGCCATTCGGCCCCTCGAGCCTGCCCTGCCATTCAATAAGATCTATTCTAACTCCACCTACCCATCCGCCTTATCCCCATATCCCTTAATCCCTTGATCCACAAGAAATCTATCAATCTCAGTCTTGAATATGTTCAAGAACTAAGCATCTACAGTGCTTTGGGGTGGAGAATTCCACAAATTCACTACCCTCTGAGTGAAGACATTTTTTCTCGAAAGGGCTGACCCCTAATTTTAAGACTATGACCCCTGGTTACAATTTCTCCAACCAGCTCAAGTATAATGGTTGGAGCCAGATCAAAGCCTTGTAATACAATGAGCTTCAGGAAATAATGTCACAACATGCAGTGAATCATAGAATTATACAGCACAGAAGGAGGCCATTCTGCCCATCGTGTCTGTGCCAGCTCTTTGAAAAGAGTTATACAAAGTCAATCCCGCGCTCTACCATACCAGCAAATTCATCCTCCCAAAATAATTATCTACTTCACTCTTAAAACTTGTTATTGAATCAGCTTCTACCACCCTTTCAGGCAATGCATTCCAGATCCAAACAAAGGAGAAAATATTTCTCCTCACCTCCCCTCTGATTCTTTTAATATCTATTTTAAACCTGTGTCCTCCGCTTCCCGACCCACTTGCCAGTGGAAATAGTTTCTCCTTTTTCAGCCCATCAAATTCCCCCATAATTTTGAAAACTTTTATTAAGTCTCCTCTTAATTCTTCTCTGCTTCAAGGAGAATAATCCTAGCTTCTCTAGGCTCTCCCGTAAAACTCAGTTGTATTCATTGTGTGCAGTCACTATTTCACGCATCACAATGACAAATTAGTGAGTGGCCACCATGATTTATTTAAAATGAGGAAATTTACAGTGATCTACAGTGCACTATTTCTTACCAGGGTTCCTTGATGAGTAATCTTTATCTCCACTACAAAAGTAGACCACATCAGAGCAAATTTCCCAGATGCTGTAAATCATTTTGCCCACAATTATACAGTCAATTCACTTTACAGTATATTCTGTGAAGCGCTTAGAGACGTCGATAAGATGTGAAAAGCGCTATATCAAATGCAAGGATTATTATTATTATCTGCTTTCTTGAAGAAACACCCATTTTTGTGAGTCTGATTCTTTATGAAGTAATCCCATTAAGAAATTTTGCAAATTAGATCTCAGATTTTTCAATTGAAATGCTTGAAGCTGGTATTTGTCACAATCACAGATGAAAATATTGCTATTATAATGCAATAATGCATTAATGCAACTGAACAGAATCTATACATTTTAATGAGGCCTTCAAAATCTCACTGAAATAAAATTAAAACAGATTTTAAAAGTGAAAAGCAAGGGCACTTTTTTTTAACAAAGGGAGATAAACTCCAAATTTGGTTTGAACCTATTCATACTCCAATAAATCATTTGCCAATGCAGTACATTTCCCATACCTCTCAGCTGTATTTCTTATGTTCTAGCACCAGGTGGCCTTTGATGCAGTATTTGTAGGTTAGGTGGAACAGAAAAGAGAAAAGGAATCAGCAGTAATCCTAATTCATTGCATCACTCTCTTGATAACGTGGTATTTTATATTACTGGACTCTGGACTTCAAGGAGAGACAACCAGAAAGCTTGGGGGCCAATCCATTTATTTAGATCAGCAACTCCAGTTCAGAATAACAACATTTCCACTGAAGTATATCTCAGTTTAATTTGTGGACTGTACTCAGGAGCTGGTATCACCTCCTCTCTCCTTACGGTTTTCAGATCTTGTAACAAATCTTAAACCTATGGGAACCTTGTGAAGTATTGTTTCTGCAAATTTAAAGAAAAGTCACAAGTCGACACCGATTAGTTACCACGACAACGAGCAATTATGGTACTTTTCACAAGTTTGAGATTCTTAATGACATACCTGAGCAGCACCGTTTGACAAGTTACTGAAAAGAGCATGACCGGCACTGACTTTGTGTTTGACACCTCTGACTGTACCATTTTTACTCAAGATATTAATTCTCTTTGCACTGAAGCCTCTGTCCTTTGTGGTGCTCACTAACAAGAGCATGTCGTCACACTCGCTTTCACTTTCATCAGTTTCTAACCCCAAATGCTGCTCATTGTTGCCATTGACTTCACCTTGTCCACTGTAAGGCTCGGTCCCTGAACTGCTGGCACATTCCAAGTCCTGTGGTTCCCTGGGATCTTCATCGGCATACACCTCCTTCAAGATCCTGCCACTCTTCGCGGAAGATATCCGAAACCTGACTTTCTTTTGCAGCCTCTCTGCCTCCGGCTTCATTGTGCTCTTGAGCCTAACTTCATTCATCGAAGAGTACACTTCACATTGTCTTTGTCAGCAGAAAATCTTTTACAAACACTTATATGTCCTTAGCCAAGTAACATGGAGAGACGTTTCAGACATCTAGCAGTAGCCATTACCAAACAGACATAAGATAGTAAAGTCACTGCTGGCCACCTACCTCAATAATGCATAAAGCTGCATCATGGTCGACTATATACCAGCATCAGGTAAAGTGATACAAATCATTAAATATTAAAAGGGCCTTTGTGTCCTTTTTTTCTAACATTGAAAGTACTGAAAAACTACAGCCAAACTGGATCCTTCTTTGCTGCAGATACAGCTCATATTAAACCTCTCATCGAAAACCCAAGAATGCTATATTGACGCAAGAAGATCATTTTGATTGTGAGGGAAGCAAGCATTATTTGATCTGACCACAAGGCAAATAAACAATAAAATCTAGTCAGCGAGAGGGGGGGAATTTCATAATACAGTCAATGTGAAAATCAATTATATTGTAAAACCTCATATTTTTCATATTACTGTATAAATATATTATTAGAGAACTGTCTATTCCCTGACTGACAACATCAAGCCATTTTAATCAGTTAGAGTGATCTGCTTATCAACCAGCCATTAGCATCACATCTTCAACTGCTTGAAGTTGCGTATCCACTAAATGATGGTGATGAGTCAGTTTAGACGTTTCACTAGATGTTACAAAATTTGTTATATTTAGCATAATAACTTGCACCCTTCAATACAAAGGAGCAAGGTACTGTATTTGGGCTTTATCCTGGTTCAGTTGGACTCCAGCATTTGAATCAGAAGGTAGTAGGTTCATTCCCACATGTCCATGCTGACTGTAGAATTCTAGTGGAACAATATATATTGTCAGAGGTGCCATCCTGATGTTAAATCAAGGCCTGATCTGCTTGTTCAGCTGGACGTTAAATTTCCCATGACACTTCAAAAAAAAGAAGGGAGTCTTTCCTCGTGTCTTGGTCAACAATTCCCCCAATAAAATTGATAATTTCTTACACTACTATTTGTGGAACACAGCTGTGTGTAAAAATGACTCCTGTATTTGTCTATAAATACACAGGCATTATATTTTACAGTGTACCCTGTCAAGCACTTTGAGAAATTTAGACAATATGATAAGGCACTCTCAATCACAAGGATAATTATTCTTTGGTTGGTGCTAATGAATGTACCAAGCATGACCACAGGGCTGAAAAAGCATTCCTCACAAAACTAATTGTAATTTTGTTGTTGTTGTCACCCACTCACTGTAAAAAAAAATCAGATGGTGTGAACTGCTTCCTCATTGCAGAGAAGTTCCTATGTATCACATTGATACTCTGATTCACCTGCTCGTTCCCCGTAGCTCATATATGAAAAGCATACTGCTCACAGGCTCTGTTCATCAGAGAGAAGAGAATGATACAGTGTTAAACAATCATTTTTCAAAGAGAGTGCATTGTGTATAGTACAGCATTGCAGACTGATAAAGAGGTCTTGTAAGCTTAGAAAGATCAGAGATAGTGCAAGTTTATGACTTCATACCATATTGAATTAGAATGAGTAGTATTGCAAATAGTATATTTTGTCTCTGGCCATAACTATAGTTGGAGTCCATCTTAAATCAACTGGAATCACACAATCAAAGAATGTAACACCATAGAAAGATGTCATTTGGTCCACAGGGGCTTAATGTAAGGATGGTTTCTGCCCATGAGGTAACTTCTCAATCTAACCACAGCACCTTGGGACATCCTCCCAAAGTGAAAGGAATCATAGAATCATAGAATGTTACGGCACAGAAGGAGGCCATTCAGCCCATCGAGTCTGTGCCGGCTCTTTGACCGAGCAAGTCACTTTCATTCACCCCAATCACCATTTTCTCCCCATAACCCTGCAAACCCATCTTCCCCAGATACCTATCTAGTTCTCTCTTAAAAGCTGCTATCGAATTGGACCTCACTACCCTTTCAGGCAGATCATTCCAAATTCAAACAACTCGCTGAGTAAAAAAATTTATTCTAACCTCCGCTCTGCTTCTTTTGGTAGATATCTTAAGACTGTGACCACGGGTCACAGACACAACTACCAGTGGAAACAGCTTTTCCCTATCTAGCCTGTCGAAACCTTTCATGATCTTGAAGACCTCTATCAGGTCCCCGCGTAACCTTCTCTGCTCTAATGGGAAAAAGTCCTAACTTCTCCAGTCTGTCCTCATAGCTAAGGTTCCCCATTCCTGGTATCATTCTCGTGAATCTCCTCTGCACCCTTTCCAGTGCCTTAATGTCTTTCCTGAAGTAAGGCCCAGAACTGGACGCAGTACTCCAGTTGAGGCCTAACCAGTGTTTTGTATAGATTAACCATAACCTCCCTACTCTTATATTCTATGCCCCTACTAATAAAGCTCAGTACACCAAATGCCTTTTTTTTACTGCCTTGTCTACTTGCCCTGCTACCTTTAATGATTCGCTTACTTGAACACCCAGATTTCTCTGTATGTTCACCCCCCTTCAGATTGAGCTACCAAGTCTATATTGCCTCCTATAATCTTTCCTACCTAAGTGTATCACCTCACACTTATCCACATTAAAATCCATCTGCCACATGTCAGCCCATTCCACCACTCTGTGTATGTCTGCTTGCAGTTGGTTACAGTCCTCCTCACTATTTACTATCCTACCTAACTTTGTATCATCTGCAAACTTGGAAATAGTGCTCTCTATTTATAAAGGAGCTTTATAAATGTAATTTTGTTGTTGTGATCTCACTTCCCTACATCCTTTGTTATTCCTCTTTTTAAACACCTAATTCCCTTTTTAAAAGAATATAAGACTCTGTCCTAAATAAGGTTTGTGCAGATAATCCCACGTTCCAACAATCTGTCGTAGAACTATTTTTTCCTTAACCTCCCATTTCATAGGATATTTTATTTGGTAATCCAGGTCTCTGACACATCCCGTCATCATTCAATAAGAATATTCAAACCAAATTGCGAGGATACTCCTGCAAACTATGCATGGAACTTTCTCTGGGTCTGAAATGGAATGTGTATTCTCCCTTTGGATTTTTCTTGCAGGGGTAAAAAGAGTTTAAGAATACCTGTCCCTAGTGCTGCCTGCAAACTTGGCTACCTAATCTGTCATCAGCAGAACCTCAGAGTACTGCTGACCCACCTGGCACAGGATGTGGATGACCCAGACTACAACATAGGATTGATTTAATTCCAAGATACCATCATATCCATAGCTCCAATGAAAACCTTTCACCTCTCCTCAATGTGGATAGTCCTTAAATAGGAAAACATAAAATGGTTTCTATCAGTGTATCAGTGATTCAACAATACTTGCAACAAATTCTGCACCAGTGTGAGAAACAGTACCTAACATTAAGCTCTACTGCAGAGATGCTAATCATTTAAATAATTTTCTCTAATTTAACAGCTACTGTATTTGCTGCTCAGATCAAATCACCATCTTCACGATTCATTTGGTCCCTACAGATTATGTCAATTTTTTCCTGCTCTCACTTACGAAAATCATTACCTAGATTGACTGGCCAAAGGACTACAGGGTTAATAAAACAGTGTTAATACCTTTTGCTTTCATGCGAGTAGGACAACTAAGCACTTCACAGGATATATTGTAAAGCATAATGTCTGTGTATTTTATTGACAAATGCCTCTGTAACAATTTATTTTACACATGTATTCCCATCGTTCCACTGGCCAGAGAATTACCATTATGTATGCAGGGGTAAGAATGTCAAAACACCTTCTACCTTAATTTAGTATGTTTGCAGTTCCTCATCATCATTTTCCCCTATTTTCTTGGGTAAGCTTCTGACTTGGGCACTGAAGAGCTCAATACCACCAATAAGCATATTTTCCATTGAATGGACGGATCCCTGTGATCATCAGTGGAATTGGGAAACTGATATAAACCACATTTTTTCTTATATTAACCCTATAAACATCAATGCTCTTGTCTTGACCTTAGCTATTTTGAATTAAGCAAGAGTATCATTTCCTGGGCATTGCACACCATTTATTGAAGGAAAGGATGACATGCCCCATTTCATTGATTGATAGCACTGTCTGGGGACAATCTGTTATTTCATGCTCTGGGAAAGCCTCCAATGGCACAATATATCTGCTATCCAGCCAACTCAGCAACTTTAGAGAAATAAATGAATCCGACAATCTTCTGGAATGGTATTTCTGTGGACTCCTGAATTTGGATGCACTGCTTTGACCAATATCATTGTATTCCCTGTGACATTTACACTTGGAGTCGATGCCCTACAATTCTAAAGGTTCCATGTTGTGTATTTTGGGACAGCAACACGTAGATCACCATGTAGTACTTCTATCTTGGAAAAAATATTAATGCTTTGGTCTCTCACTGCATGACTGTTTGTGGTACAGTTGGCCACCACAATTTGCCCACAAAATATACAGCCAATTCACTTCATAGTATATTTTATGAAGTGCTTTGAGACGTCTTGAAGATGTGATAACAACAACAAAATTACACTTGTAGAGTGCCTATCACATTGGGAGGATGTCCAAGGGTGCTGAACAGTCAGGGTTCGGGACCCTAGCATGATGGGGGGTAGAGTAGAGATGAGGGAGGGCAGAGAGGTAGGAGGGTGACTGAAGGCACAGTTGAAGAGAAGGATCTTGAGACTGGTTTTGAAGGAGCAAGGTGAAGGAATTGTGGGTTGGAGTTCCAAAGTGTAGGGGCAGAGAGGCTGAAGGCCCAGCCATCAATGGAAATGCGGGTCGGGCATATAATAAGGTGCTATATCAAATGCAAGGATTCCCCCCCACTGCCCCACTCAGCATTTTGAAGCGACCGTTCCCTCTGTAACTCCTTGGTTCATTCCTCCACTGCCAACATTTGCTCTCTCCTCCCCCCAGCTACTTCCCATGCCAGCGCAGCAGATGCATTACCTGCCCTTTCACCTCCTCCCATACAGCTGTCCAGGGACTCAAATACAGTTTTCATGTGAGACAATGATTTATGTGTACTAATGTAGTATATTGCATTTGCAGTTCACAATGTGATCTCTACATTGGGGAGACCAAACGCAGCCTGGGTCATCGATATGCCGAACACCTCCGTTCTTTCTGCAAGTACAAGCTTAATCTTCTCGTTTCTTGCCATTTCAGCTCTCCTTCCCACTCGCAGTTCTGACCTCTCCATCCATGGTCTCCTACACTGTTCCAATGAACCACAGCGCAAGCTTGAGGAACAGCACCTTATCTATCTGCTAGAAGCCTTAGAGCCCTCTGGCCTCAATATTGATTTCAACCATTTCAGACCATAACAGCTCATTTTCCCCTTCCCCCTTCCTCTGTGACCATTACCACATCATCTAGATCCCAGACACACCTTTCCTCCCTCTGTCTGCCTGTTCTTTTGCACTTTCCCACCCTCTTTGTTTTGCATTATTAACACCCGTTCTCACCCGTTTTATTGCAATACCCCACTTTGTTTTACATCATCAACACCCCTTTAGCCCATCATCTTCTTTTCTCTACTCCAGTTTTTCCTTTGTCTTCCTTGCCCTGCCTCCCCATTCACTGTTAGTGCGTAAAAGCCTCTCCCTCCTAATGCTCCAGTTCGGACGAAGGGTCGTGGATCTGAAACGTTGACTCACTTTCCTTTCTCCATAGATGTCACCTGACCTGCTGAGTGTTCCCAGCGACATCTGTTTTTGTTTCAGATTTACAGCATCTGCAGTATTTTGTGGGTTGCAAAGGTTATTATTTTCACACTGCTCCTCAGATAAAATGAGTTAATTCAACACTAATAGATATGTCCTTCTTTAAACTCTTAATATCACTGTTGCCAACAGAGACCTGAGATGCCGTCCGGCATGGAGGGCGCTATATAAATCGAAGTAGTTGTTGTTGTTATGTGTAATGGGACGATAATCTGACACCAACACAGACCTCTTACTGTCCAATAGAAAAAAATACCTTGGGGAGATTTGAGTCTGCAACCTTGTTACTTTTAAGATCCTTGTCCTCACTTTAAGGCCATTCACGGCCTTGCGCGTGCCCACCCCCCCTACCACCTCTCCGACCTGCTATCCCCCTGTGAACCTCCCCACACCCTCCATTCAGCGGGCTCCGAATAACTCCATGTGCCCCGCCCAATCCACTCTACCATTGGCGGACAAGCTTTCAGCCTCTCTACTCCCACACTCTGGAACTCCGTCGCACAGTCCCTTCACCTCGCTCCTTCCCTCGCCTCCTTCAAGGCCGGCCTCAAGACCCTCCTCTTCAACCGTGCCTTCTGCTACCCTTCCAACTCTCTCCCTCCCCTCCTTAACGCTCTTCCACCCAACCCCACTGCCCTGCCCCTCTCCCTTGCTCAGGTCCCATGCTGACTGTTCAGCTCCTTGGGACGTCCTCCCGACATGAAAAGCGCTCTAATAATGTAATTTTGTTGTTGTTGTTTTCTATGAGTAAATAATGAAATACAGAAATTGAAAATTACAGAAAGAGAATTTCACAATGACCTTTGGTAAAACTGTAGATTGGAAATTGCAATTTTTCTTAAGAAATCCTTCATTGAGACATTTAGTCATTTACTATTTGAATTTAATAACATTAAATAATCAAACTGCCAGCCACATTTATCAATTATTTAGGTTGAAATGCTGGAACGCTGTGCATTCCTGAAATATAATAATAATTCTTGCATTTGATGTAGTGGCTTTTATGCCAGGAGGATGTCTCAAAGAGCTTCACAGGATTTACTGGAAAGTGTAGTCACTGCAGATTTTGTAAACAAATCCTTCTACATTTTCCCGACAAAATATACAGTCAATTCACTTTACAGTATATTCTGTGAAGCATTTTGAGACGTCTCAAAGATGTGTTCAGGCACTATATCAAATGCAAGGATTATTATTATTATTAATACCTGACAATCTCTTTCCAGGCACCTGGGCAGCACCCTGTTCTAATGATCTGGTGAAACACAAAACTTTTGAGTCTTGCACCCTCTGTGGTGACCCTTTGTTTTCATAACCAAACACACAGTCAATTGTGCCAGCAATGTCCTCACAGCCAGCAATGACCAATTAATATGAAGGATTATTTCCCAGAACATCAGGAGAAATACCTCTTTCTGAATACAGTCATGGAATATTTAATGCCCACCTGAAAACAGGTAAACAGTACCTTGGTTTGACATCCCATATGAAAAACGTTCTTGGTGTCTGCGAGGTATCTGGCACATGCAGAAATCTATCTCTTTGCTTAAGAGTATCCAAACCAGACTAAGAATTCCACATATGATGATGATTCTTACATTTGTTATCGTACCTCTCATGTCAGAAAGAGATCTCAAAGTGCTTCACAGGATCGACAATACAAAATACAATACCAAATTACATTTGTATAGTTCCTTTCACATTGTGAAGATGTCCCAAGGAGTTGAACAGTCAGGGGTTTGGACCCGAGCTGGGGGTTGGGATCAGGGAGAGTAGAGGACAGGGAGGATAGGTGGGTGGCCGAAGGAATGGTTGAAGAGGAGGATCTTGAATCTTGCCATGAAGGAGGCCAGGATATACTATAAAATGGAGTGACTATGTTATTTTTGCGCAAAGTTCCACATGTCTACACAACACACATTGGACATGCCCTATGTCTGGAATGCATCTCCCTTTTGGATCTCCCAGTGGTGCAACTCTCACCCATTACCTCAATTCAGTGTCAGACCACAACATGACCTCAGATTCCATTGTGGTCTTGCATTGATCCCTTTCTGCTGAGAAAATAAACAATGAGGTCTATCACATACAAAACACAAAATACTACAGATGCTGGGAATCTGAAACAAAAACAAAAGTTGCTGGGGAAACTCAGCAGGTCAAACAGCATCCATGGAGAAAGGAAAAGGAGTCAAAGTTTTGGGTCTACAACCCTTCGTCGGGACTGGGGCTTGTTTGGAGGGAGAGGTTTTTTAAGAACGTTAAAGGGGGGGGAGAGGCAGGACATGGAAGGCAAAGAAGACGAAGAAGACAAAGGAAAAGGAAAAAAGAATGTATTGACTGTTGGGTTGAATATGTGTTAACTGTTTCAGTGGGAGAAACAGCAGGGGGTGGGTTTTAACGGAAATGGGGAGAAAAGGTGTTTAGTGGTGATAGAATAAACAACACACCAGAGAGGCAGGGGGTGTCTAGAGTTATGATTGTGATGTGGGGAGCGGGGGTGTGGGGAGACTCCTATGGCCTGAAATGGCTGAAATCGATGTTGAGACCAGCCGGCTGTAATGTCCCCAGTAGATAGATGAGGTGCTGGTCCTCAAGCTTTCGCTGTGAGTCACTGGAACAGCGCAGGAGACCATGATTGAAAGATCAGCCTCTGAATGTGAGCGCAAGTTGAAGGTCTATCACATGTTGATTGCGAACATGAATGATCTCTGAGATGCAACAACATCATGCTGAGTAACCCCAGCGATTTCTGTTTTTATTTCAAACTTCCAGCATCTGCAGTATTTTGTCATACGTTTGCAACAACATCATTTATAATCCCATTATTCCTATCTATTTAAACAGGTTCACAATTTGCATCAACAACAAAATTACATTTATAGAGCGCCTTTCATGTCAGGACGACATCCCAAAGCGCTGAACAATCAGGTCAGGACCTGAGCACAGGGGGAAGGGGAGGGGGAGGGGGAAGGGGGAAGGAGAGTAGGAGGAGTTAGGAGGGGAGCAGAAGGCATGGTCGAAGTGGAAGGTCTTGAGACCGGCCTTGAAGGAGGACAGAGAGGAAGCGAGGCAAAGGGATTGCGGGATGGAATTCCACAGTGTGGGAGCAGAGAGGCTGAAAGTCCGACCACCGATGGTAGGGCGGTTAGGATGGTGGACACGGAGCAGGCCAGAGCCTGCTGAGCGGAGGGGACGGGCGGGCTCATAGGGAGACAGCAGGTCACAGAGATAGATAGAGATGCATTCACTGATATTTATCGCTAATCTCATTCCTAACATTCCCCATTTTTGGAGGCCCTGCAAAACGGTATTTCTGTTCATCACAATTTTAATTTAAATGAGCTTCTGTACACTATCAATGCAAGCTGTTAGATATTTTCCAACCATCCAATTCCCTTCAAACGTATTACCAATACCAAAACTATGGCAGAGGTGATGAGATGTACAGAGGACACAAGATATTGAAAAGATCAGTAAAACAATTCGTGAACCGAAACAAAAACTACGAATGGAACACAGGAATACTGAATACAAGACCACTTAGATTCATAGATTCATAGATTCATAGAATTTTACGGCACAAAAGGAGGCCATTCGGCCCATCTAGTCTGTGCCGGCTCTTTGAAAAGAGCGATTCAATCCCACTGCCCTGCCCGCTCCCCATAGCCTAATAGACCTGTTCTTCCTAAATAAAGATCTAATTCCCTTTTAAAAGTTGTTATCGAATCAGCCTCCACCACCTTTTCAGGCAATGCATTCCAGATTCGAACAACTCGCTGAGTGAAAACATTTCTCCTCAGCTCCACTCTACTTCGCCTTGAAACTATTTTAAATCTGTGACCACGAGTCACAGTCGCCCACGAGTGGAAATAGTTTTTCTCTATTTGCCCTGTCGAAACCCCTCATGATCTTATAAACCTCTATTAGGTCTCCCCTCAATCTTCTCTGCTCCAGAGAGAATAACCCTAGCCTATCTAGCCTCTCCTCAATAGCTGAAGTCCCTCAATCCTGGCACCATCCTAGTAAATCTTCTTTGTACCCTTTCCAATGTCTTCACATCCTTTCTGTAGTGTGGTGACCAGAATTGAACACAGTATTCCAGCTGAGGCCTCACCAAAGTCATATAGAGGTTAGTCAGCACTTCCTGACTTTTGTACTCTATACCCCTATTTATAAAGCCTAGTATCCCATATGCCTTCTTAACAGCCTTGTCTACCTGTCCTGCCACCTTCAACGAGTCACTAACACAAATCCCCAGGTCTCTCTGTTCCTTCACACCATTTAAAATTGTACTATCTAGCCTATATTGCCTCCCTTCATTTCTTCTCCCAAAATGCGTCACCTCACACTTCTCTGCATTAAACTTCATCTGCCATGTGTCTGCCCACTTTACCAATTTGTCTATATCCTCTTGCAGATGGCTACTATCCTCCTCACTATTTACTATTCTCCCTAACTTAGTGTCATCTGCAAACTTGGAAACTGTACTCCGTACACCCAAGTCCAGATCATTGATGTAGATTACAAACAGCAATGGTCCCAAAACTGATCCCTGTGGCACACCACTGCTCACTTCCCTCCAGTCTGAAAAACAGCCGCTCACTACAACTCTCTGCTTTCTGTATCGCAGCCAGTTGTAGATCCACGCTGCCACTGTACCTTTTACGCCATGGGCCTTTAATTTCATAATAAGTCTCTCATGTGGCACTTTGTCAAATGCCTTTTGAAAGTCCATGTAAACTACATCAACTGCGCTACCATTATCCACCCATTCCGTTACCTCATCAAAAAATTCTATCAGATTTGTAAGGCAAGATTTGCCTTTAACAAATCCATGTTGACTGTCCTTTATTAGCCTATATCTTTCTAAGTGAAGATCTACCTTGTCCCTGATTATGGACTCTAGAAGTTTGCCCACTACCGACGTTAGACTGACTGGTCTGAAGTTACCAGGCTTGTCCTTCTGCCCCTTTTTATACAAGGGAGTAACATTAGCTATCCTCCAGTCCTCTGGCACGACCCCTGTGTCCAAGGAAGATTGAAAGATCGTGGCCAGAGTCCCTGCTATTTGCTCCCGTGCCTCACTTAGTAACCTAGGGTGCATCCCATCCGGACCAGGTGACTTATCACTTGTTGCAATTTCATGGTTGTCTCTTCTGGCAGACTTCAAATTGTATCAGAATTATGACTGATGTTTTTCAATGCTGAAAGACGTACTTGATTATAAAGATAATGATTGCTACTATCTTGACAGAGATTATGAGGAGTTGTGAAAGCAGTGAAGATGAAATACTGTTTTGCTTTATCCAGTGATATACAGGCACTTCCATTTGATGCTTTGCATATAAATAAGCTTTTTGTGACAGTGTGGCATGACTTGGTTCTCTAACCAGTTGTGCTGCAGGTTCACGGCTGTTGGGATAGATAGATCATGCAAAGCTGTAACAAATGATAGCTTGGAGTCGAAAGACATTTGAGTGATTAAAAAGTATTACAGTACTACCAACATTGTTAACTAAAGCTTTTCAGTCAATCATCATAGGGAGTGAGTTTTAAGAGTATTTTAAAGAGGTGAATTAATATTTCAAAGGCTGTGCAGCTCAGAAAATAAACACAACCCCAATTGATAAGGTTCTAGCCTATTTACTACAAGGGTATAAAAACATTTGTCCACTTGGATCCTTCTGATATTCCCACATCCAAACTTTGAGTTCATACTTCAGGGTCTGACAATGCTAGGGGAATGTTGCACTGTCGGAGGTGCCTCCGTTCAGATGATATGTTAATACACAGTCCTGTCTGCATACTCAGATGGATGTTAAAGATTCCATAGCACTACTCGAAATGAGTCCTGGTCATCAATCCAAGTCGGTAAATCTGAAGCTATTCTGCTCTGCTTCCATCAGCACTGTATCCCTGCTTCTTCACTCCTGCTCAGGGAGCCAGTAAGAAAACCCAACACTTTCCTTGAACCTTACTTCACTTCTTTATGAAGCACTGCAGGCCCATCACTCCCATCCTCATCAGGATCCAATGTCTTTCTATTCCACAATAGATCAATTTTAAGATGCTCATTCTTACGCTTCCTAAGTTCTTGCGGAAAACATGGATCATGGGCATCGACCTGAATTAAAGAGGTCAACAAACACATGGTTGTGGGTGGAAGAGCATAGCTGTAACGTGCAGTGCACAGAGGAGATGTGCAGGCACAGTGAGACAATCTGTTGTGGAGTCTGCCAGTTTATATTGACAATTGTCTCAAGCACTATTGGTTCGAATCCAACACCAAAAAGTGGTTCCAATTCATGCCAACATCAATGTTGAATGCAGAAATCAGGCTAAATCTAACCTGCTAGGAGGTGAGCTTTCATCTGATCATCATTTGGAAGTGACCTTCAAACTGCAGTATAAATAACATATGGAGAGTGAAACGTGGCATGTCCACTAAAGCTACTTCTACAGCTTGTCTTGTAACATTCTCACACAAAATACAGTCAAACCAGTAAATCCTGTGAAGTGCTTTGAGATGTCTTCTAGGTGTGGAGGGTGCTTTATCAATTGTAAGGATTATAATTACTATCAATAACTTTGGAACAGTGTCTTTCATTTGCAAATAACAAAGAGAAGAATTGTTAATATGTATTAGACTAACCATGAAAATGATTGTCTGAGCACCTGAAAAAAACTTGGTTAGTGAAGGGTAAGGAAGCATAAGGTACATGTAACAAAATAGGCCCATTAATGTTCTTCTGAATTTTTTATGGTAGAAAGCTCAATACTGTATTAAACTGTAGCAATGCGTTAAAGAAAACCTATTAGAACATATGTTGTTTTAGTTGGTTAAACTCAGCAGTAGCTCAATGCACACTCTAAGCATTGCCTCTTGCCAATCTGTGTCTAACATCCATGGATGCACACGCCATCTCACTAAGCCAGTCCGGAACCTTAGTGTCTAGTTCAACCCTTAACCATCTTTCCTACCCCACATCCATGATGGATGTGTGATAAAAAGGTCTGCCTTCCCCCCACCTTGGCAACATTGCCCGGTTCCGCCATTGTCTCCCACCACCAGCTGCCGAATCTCTCACACATACATTCATGACATCCAGGCTTGACTATGCAGACTTGATTCCCTGGTTGTTGGCCTCCCCAACTCCTCCCTCCACAGGCTGCATATCAACCAGCACTCTGCAGCCCATGTCCTCTCTCGCATTCCGTGACCATATTGCCTCCATCTTCGACCAACTCCTCTGGCTTCCAATCACACAGAAGGTACAGTTTGAGATCTTGGTCCTCACCGTCAAAGCCCTCCATGGCCTTGCTTCCCCCATACCCCCACAGCGTCCTAACCCCCTACCAACCTGTCCATTCCATCCAGCCTGCTTCACGTCCCCTGCCACATCGCCCCACCATTGATAGGCAGACCTTCAACTATTCTGCCCCCAACCTCTGGAACTCAATCACACAATCCCTCTGCCTTGCCCCATCTCTTGCCACCTTTTTAGTGGCAAGAGAAAGCCCCCCTCTTTGATAGTGCGTTCGATCAACCTCCTTCTCCCCCTGCCCCCTACCCTCTCAAATCCCTACCCCCAATTTGGGTCCAGAATACTGTCTGTCCAGTGCCTTGGAACGTCCTTCCGACATGAAAGGTGCTATACAAATGTAATTTTGTTGTTGTTGTAACAGACACCAGAATTAGGAAACCAAAGGAGAGATTCTGCAATGGAAATTTCCAAGTGACATATAGGGAATTCTCAGTTTGAATACAAACACAACAACAAAATTCTACTTGTATAGAATACTCAGGCATAATGATCAGTTTCTGCAATACATCATCCGACCAAAATAAACTGCTGACTTTTCTCGAGTTGAGGCAGCAAGCTGCAAAGTGAATATGTTTCTGGATCCTGTTTGGTATCAGTGATAGATGAGTAGCTATGCAGTGGTGATATATTAGAGAAACAATGGACACTTTTAGTGCTTGGAGTAGTCACATTCACTGTGAATTCCAATAGAAGATGTTAATGCACAAGGTTTTACAATGACCCTCCAACTCTCTGTCTTTGATTTGAAGCTGCTGCAAAAGTGTTGCACACCAAGTGCTCGAGAGGATCTGGTTTTAATTGTTAAGTGGGAGAACTGACCAACCCACTGATCAATCGATTGATCGATTGATTGAGCTCCATCACATCTTCACACTTGGCGTCAGATCTGATGATTGAGGGTGCTTGAGGTGGTGCACGGAGAAGGTGATGGGCAGTGGAGAATATGATTTGGGAGTTATTGGCCTCCAGAATGATGTTCTAGTAGTGCACAGTTTTTACTTGCAACAGGGAATGGCGGTAGGTGTCAAGGTGCTCAAGGTGGTGAACCTTGAGGCTTGTTTTCTGCCACCTGTGCTGCAGCAGCCAGGTTTGGGGTTTTAGGGAACGGAGATGGCTGTTGTACTGGAGGGAGTGGTGGGGTTTGGAGACTGTCTTGGCTTTCAGGGGGATGAGGGAGAGACAACCATGCTTGACAGCTGCTTCAGGGTTGTTGCAAGTGGAGCCAGAGGGATAGGGGGGGCTCTAAGGATGAGAAGGCATTGGTGAGGATGTTTGGGGGAAACCTTTTGATGGGCAGAAAGGTATGGTTGAGGGCTTGATGGAGGAGAGAGAGATGCGAGAGGAGAAGGAGATGCGGAAGTGGTCCAAGATGGCCTTATCCATGATGTACAGGTCAAAAATGTCAAAGCCATGCAAGATGACAAGATGCAGGTTCTGTGAGTTGATGTGGAGGGTGAGATTTAGGGAAGAGAGGAGGTCAGTGAAATTAGAGGATGTTCAAGGGGAGTTTAGGAGGATGTTGAAGTTGTCCATTTTGAGCATGCGTTCAGAGCAGAGGGACAGGGAGGGAGGAGAGTAGAGATATCAGAAAGGGAGGAACCAGGGGGTTTGGGAGGGCAGAGATCAGGAGAATTTTAAGTGGGAAAGAGGAAGGATGGTAGAAGGTGAGGTGCCCAAATGAAGAGATGTAGCCAGAGTAATAAAGCGATAGCCCAAGGCAATCTTTGGTTAGCATTGGTTAGGGTGGGGGGTGTGGTAGAAGGTGTAGTCAGGAGGGGAGGCTTCAATTTGGGGTACAGTGCCACTGGGGGGAAGACAGGTTTCCGTAAGCCCATAAATATCCATGTACTCATCCAGGATGAGGTCATGGATAGTGAGGGCTTTATTGGAAAGTGAGTGGACATTTTGTAGGGGGATGGGTTTCTGATGGGTTTAGGGATATGGAGGAGAGAGTGGCATAGAGAGGTTTTGGGGAGTGGGGGAGAGATGATTGTAGAGTGTGAGGAGGGGCAAGAGGTTGTGAGGGTATGGATGAGGGAGAGCGAATGGAGGTTTGCCTTTTGAAGACGGTTGGTGTGGGGAGAGTGAGCGATGGGACAGTTGGGGTGGCCGCTCTGGTACAGCAAATGTTGGGAGCCACGATGGGCCCGGCGGAAGATGCCCAGTCTAGAGCAGAGGTAGATAATGTTGGGGTCCAAGAGAGAGAGAAGGTAGTGGGAGAGATGGACAGAGTGGGAGTAGCAGATACCGGGGGGGTACGAGCAGGAGCATTTCCAGGGGGATCGGCTCTAGTCGATATCCTATCTATGTCATTTAAATTAATTGTTTCTTGGCATTCCTCATCAATGTTAGCTAAAAGTCTCTTCCCAATATTGAACTCTTCATTTAACTTTTTAATAAGGCTGTCATCCTTCAGAGATTTTGAGAGTGGGTCAAAATAAGTCATTGCTTTATAATATATTTTGGTGTTAAAATTAAAGGTAGATTTCAAAAACTATTACCTTGGCCTTATCCTTGTTGGATAGATACAGTATCCCCTTCTATAACTAATTAAAAACAAGAAATTATTTATTTACTCATTTCAAAAACTCAATATTTGAGTTGTATATCTGTGGTTTGAACTGCTGTGATTCTTAAACTCTAACATAATGTACCATAACACTGAACACTGAAGCACTAGCAAGGTGTAAAGGGATAGGTGAAGATTTGTGTGGAGTATTAACACCAGGAAGGGCTAATTGGGCTGAGTTGCCCATTTCCACTCCTTTGTAAATCTTTGTATGAATGTCTATTTTGAGTCTATTTGTAATCCTTGTGCACACTTTGCCAATGCAATAGCTGGATTATATGATTTTGATTTTCGTCCTTTGAGTTGTAATGAATGTGCTTTTCGTCCTTTTAGTTGTAATGAATGTGCAACTGTGTTATGTGTTTTGAATGTTCAATAACTTTTTCTGTTTTGCACAATTAAAATCCCTAGAAATATTTTTCTAGAAAACATCTCACCGTTTAATGACATCTTGTTAACTGTAGCTCTCCATGCTATTTGTCAGGCTGGATACAGATCATTTCATTACTCAGCCAAATGGTTACTCTTCAATTCATTATTTTTAGTGGTTTAATATCAATTGGAAGCCAAGCCTATGTTAAGCCAAAAGTCACTGAAAAACTGAGCAGCTCAAAGATAATGGCATTTGATATTGAAAAATGTAGAACAATGTTTATGCTTAACGCTTAAAATAGAAAATATCATCACTTAGTGAGCATATGTTATTAAATAAAGTGAAGCAGGAAAACGAACTTTGTTCTGTTATTTGACCAAACTATAAATGTCACCTTGTATGACATAAAGGTAAATGGAATTGCAGGTTGTATGAGGAGATCATTGATTCTAAGTTATTTCCTGAAACACAGGGTTGGTAAAACCACAACTGAAGTCAGGGGAATAAGTTCAGAGATAGGTGCTGAACTTGCAGCATGTGGAACTCCCGTAGCTCAGTGGTTAGAGCACTCACCTTACAAGCATGAGACCTGTGTTCGAATCCAGGCAGATCAGGGCGAAACCTTGGGCAAGTTTTCTTACTCCACACACCTAATAATAATACATACAAAACAAAACCACAATAATAAAATTGGTCATTTCAATCCACGACTGTTTGTGGGATACTGCTATGCGCAATTGGCTGCTACATTTTGCCCACAAATATACAGTCAATTCACTTTGCAGTACATTCTGTGAAGCACTTTGAGACATCGATAAGATGTGAAAAGTGCTATATCAAATGCAAGGATTAATATCATTATTATTATTAAAAGCATAACAGGAGGAACTAACAGATCAGGAGTAGAACCAATATAATCTCTGTAAATGCTCCGAGACACCAACCACATGAAGGGTGCTACATAAATGCAAGTTATTGTTGTTATTGTTGTGGAGTCCTGTAGCTCGTTGGTTAGAGCACTTGCCTTGCAAGCAAGAAATTGGGTTCAATTCAGGCAGGGCAAAACCTTGGGCAAGTTTCCTTATTACACACGCCTGGTAATAATCCCTCAAAAGATTTTTTTTTAATTCGTCATCTCAATCCACGAGTATTTGTAGGACACTGCTGTGCGCCATTAGCTGCCATCTTTCACCCACAAAATATGCAGTCAATATTCTGTGAATCACTTTGAGACGTCTAGACATAAAAAATGCTATATCAAATGAAATGATTATTAGTACTATTATTATTGTTGTTACTGACACTTCAACGCAGTGTTGTGAGTGTGCTGCATTGTTGGAGATGCCATCCTTCAAAAGAAACATTAAACTGAGGTTCATCAGCCTTTCCAGGTGGGCATTAAGATCCCATAGCCTGATTTGAAAATAATGAAGCGAGTTTCTCCTGATGCTCTGGCTAACAATCCCCCAGATAAAATTGTTCACTCTCATAAGAACCGAGAAATACCAGATGAAAAATCCAGCTTGTTTACCTTCCACCTTCCTGGAGGTTACATGCACATATGTCCCAAACTACCTATAAACCATATCCCATAATATAACCTGTGTTTGAAGGAATTAACATTTCCCGCTTCCCACAGGTTCACTATTTGCTCACTGAAATAATGCTTCTGTAGATTTGTTCTCCATGTCTATTTGTGAGACCTTGCTGTGTGCAAATCGGCTGGCACGTTTACCCACAAAAAAGATAGTCACATCACTTTACACTATATTTTGTGAAACACTTTGAGAAAGCTCAATGATATGATAAGGCGCTATATCAAATGCAAGGATTGTTATTATTGTACTGTTATGGGAGCAACAACCTCACCCAGGTGAATTTGCAGGATTACAAGGCATTGTTGATGATGGACTAGTCAGCATCATCAACAGATCTGACTAGTCAGATCTTCTCAGTTGGCTCCTCAGTTGGCTTGGAGTAGTCCTTCTGGATAGTCCAGGCAGTAGGAAGCCAGTATATTTCATAATGGTAAATGTTTTTCACTGATTAAACTCCAGCACCACCCCCAATTAACACTCTATGGTTCCCTAGCCTTGGCGCTTGCCAACCTGCATTTGAATAAGTAATGATTACATAAGTAAGGTATGTCCCTCCTAGAGAGAGCGGACACTCCATAACAGACAAACAGAAAACATCCATATGTGGAACACTCAGTAGTTTGGTTTGGAGGCTCCTAAGCACTGTGATGGGATGCGAAAATTTCGATTGCACTGTCTAAGAAAGCTATAAATCCGGATGTTTAAAAGGCAGAAAGATAGATGTGTGGAAAGCAAGAGCATTTAAGGAGATGGAGGAAAGACCAGAACGTGGGATTAAAAGATCTACCGTGATCTAATAAATTTGCAAGAGTTGAATAGCCTCCTGATCCAATTAATCCATTTGTTAACATATCAATATTTTTGCAGAACATTGAACAGATAAATAAAGAAACTCCAATAACAAAACAGAGAAGCTCAGGTTGAAAATTATATAAATCTCAAACCAATGTACAGGTAATTAAACTGGGGATAACAGCTGAAGTGGCAGTGATATAAAGTGCTTTCAGATCATGTCTCAAGGTTAGGAACATTCCGTGCTTACACATGCTGTTGCTGATTCAATAATCATTGTATATATCAAATAAAACTGATTTTGCTTGACTCTCATCGAACAAATTACCATCCATTTCCAAAGACAGATCGCACAAGACATTTTATCTTTCCCTAAAATCTGATTTAATGTTTTCCAATAAGAAGCTGTCTTGGATTTAGAACAAGTTTTTACTGGCATTGCAGTTTTACTAGCAAGTAGCAATTTACAGCTGTTTTGCTTCCTTACTTGTACGGCCCACAAGCTGAAAGCAAGGATTTTGCTTACCTATTTTGCAAAATCTATTTTGGCTTTTGGATTTTAAGTTTAATATGTCGTTCATTCTATAGGCATGTTTCTCTTTTGAATAATCTTAAGGGAAGAACAATGTTACTGAACTAATGGAAAATATCTTTCAAACAATCTCTCAAAATTGGGATAGGAAGAGTTGAGAGTCTGTTGCCGAAAGAGAAAGTACCTCACAACTATATTACTGAACTATGCTATGCAGTACAGTACATTCCTTCCAGTGCAAATGCACAGCTACTGGCATTGCAAATAGAAAATTGATTTGTTTTTATCTTCACAAAAACCTGCAGCTCTTTGCTGGAAGAGAACATATTGTGAGCAATTAGGATTTGGATTTAACTGAATTATTTATTTACTTGGACTCGTCCAACCTTTAGAATTGCACAGAGGAGGTCATTTGACCCATTGTGTCAGTACTGGAGCCAGTTCCCACACTGGAGGTAAGATTGTAGCAAGGCAAGAATAAAAGGATGCCATTCAAGTACCTATTGAGCTTTATTCTACCAGGTACCTGTATTAGATCTTGTTAGACCTTTTAATTCCAATGTCCCTTTCGCCATACATTTTAATACCATTTATTCCCGCTAATACCTCTAATCAGTACTCCATATGTCCTCCCACATGATACCAGAAGCAGGACTTTAGCACAAGTCACATTCAGCATGCCCAGTGCTGAAGAACTGGAGATTTATCTCAAGCGAATGCAAACTTCAAATTATTTTGTGTTGTAAAGAAAAGATCAGTAGTAGGTTTAGAGTAGTAGCCACAGCATTTGTTGTGGTAGCCAAGGGTAAAACATTAGTAATAATAATTCTTGTAACATTTTTCATAATCTCCATTCTGGATCACCCCCTCCCCAATTCTGATTTCTAAGCCCCTTGAACACTGAAAATAATATACCCTTATCCACCTATGTATATCCGCTCTATCATAGCCCCATTTAGCCTTCTGAGCTCCAAAGAGAAGTTTATCAAGCCTTTTCTATGACAACATTCTTCATTAAGGGCAATATCCTAGTGAATCTTCTCTGTCCCGTCTCCAGTGCCTCACATTGGCCATTGATTTGTACAGATTCAAAATAGCCTCTTTAACCTTACATTTTATTCATCTAATGATAAATCCCAAACTTGCATTGGCTTTTTTTTAATCACTTAACCACCTGTCTCCCCCTTCTGTGATCTGAGAATCTGTACTCCTAGATTCCTTTTTTTCTACCCTGTTAAGATTTGCCCTTTTTGTTGGTCAGCCGGCAGTCTGACACATGTGGAAACCCATCACCATACTTAAGAGTATCCAAACCAAACTGACAATTCCTTGAATCCCACCTGCAAATGGAAATTCCCAAGATTTTTAGGGGGAATAAAATGCTCACTCTCTTCCTGGGGGAATGTATCCTGCTTACCTAATTTCACAGTGTTAGACACAACAACAGCAACAACAACAACAACTTTGATTTATATGGCACCCTCCATGCTGGGCGGCATCTCAGACACAGATTGGCAAGAGCTAAATCTTAGGGATTTCAGAGTGTCCTTTGGGTATTGCTGTACTCTAATCAGCTAAAACCAGATAGCTTGCCATTGATAACACTGTCTGACAAGCTTTCCCACTGCTTGCCCAGCTAGGGCCAGCCTATCCCGAGAGGCTTTGGCTTGAAGGATTAACAGGAGCTGTGTGGGAAAAATCTTTCCTCTCAGTGGCGAGTCTATTCTGACAAGTCTTGCTATTGATCCAGGTTGGCTGTGCTGTCATCAGCAGTGACCTGGTATACAGCAGACCCGCCTGTTTCAGGAACAGGAACCAACAGAGAGCACGTTTGGCATTCCATTGCCAAACGTGTCAGCTTGGAGTCAGTTCAAGATCCTGCTTACCACCCTGAATTCCCCCCCCCCAACCCCCACCCCTCCCTCCACCCCAGGGGGATAGCCACCAATTTGTCATAAAACATCCGACATGTGCAGATTAGAGCCTTCACTAGGCTGATTGGGCCTGATAAATTATAGATTCTTCCTATGTTTTTTTCTCACTGAATAAACTACTGCACATGTCTTCTCATTGAACTCCATCTGCAGCTTGTCTTCCCATTCAGCCATCCTATCAATATCCACCTGTATTTTATTTTATTCATCTTTGGAATTTAGTATTTCCATATCATTATATCATTACTAGCCAAGACACCAGGAGAAACTGCCTTCTCTCTTCATCCAGCACTACAGGCCCTTTAACAACCATCTGAACTAGCAGACCTTGATTTTAATGTCTCATCCAAATAATGACACCTTTGACATTACATTAGAGTGTCAGCCTAGATTGTGAGTTTAGAGTCCTCATGTGGTGTTTGAACCCACAACAGTCTAACTCAGAGGCATGGAAGTTCAAACTGAACCAGGCTGACAGTAAAAAGTTAATATAGTACAATTACATATCTGTTAAATGAATAAAAGGGAAAAAGCTGGAGCATTGAGCTTAGTTGAGTATCACAGTGATTGAAACGTATTGATATCTCTGCAGAGCTACAGTGAAGAATAAAAATGTAGTTTTCGGCAATGGTCTACGTTTCTATAGTTAACAAATAAAAGACTAAAATATTATTTGAGCCAGTAAGTAATTTGTATTATTTACATATTCTGGCAGATAGAGGATTTCTAAAGGAAACTTTATCCAATAATTCCTAAGATTGTTTAATAATACTGAATCCTTTCATTCCTCACAGTTATTAAATACAGATTGTTTTTTTTAAAGATCATAATTTAAGGATTATACCTGTACTTATACTGTCTAAATTTTCAAAGCAGGTGCCCAAACTAAAATTTATAGTATATATATAGGTACTGTGAAATTTATAGTATATACAGTACTGTGAAATTTAAAGTATATACTTTGAAATGTATAGTATATACTGTACTGTGAAATGTATAGTATACACTGCATATACTTTGAGACATGTCTATGGTATGATAAGGCTGTATTATCAAATGTAAGGATGATTATCATTATATCAATTATTAAATAATCTCAGCCTGTGAGCAACACTGTTTTTAATCTTTAGACTCGTGACTCTTCAGAAAGCACCCCCGAGCTCCTTCCCCTTTAGGGTAGTGATCTATCACAAGGTTTAATCTAATTTCCCTAAAGACAGTGATTTGTCAAAAATTAAGGCGTTTCTCCGGCGGATTTTGATCTATTACAAGGTTGAACCTCGTCCCCTAAAGCTAGTGATACATCATGGTTTAACTTTGTTGTCTAAAAGTGGTTTGTCACAAGGTCTATCCCAGGGCCTAGGCTGGTGATCTACCGCAGTTACCGCTCGATAGTCCGAAGTTTCGTTAGTCCGAAGCTTCATTAGTCAAGGTTCGTTAGACCGAAGCTTCCCCTAACCCTAACCGTAACCCTAAACCTAACCCTAACCTTTGGACTAATGAACCTTCGGACTATCGCACCAAATGTTCGGATTAACAAACCTTATTTCATTGTCGGTTCGGACTATCGAGCAGTAACCATGGTAACCACTCCGGGTATAGGAAATTTGTGTGTTCGGACTATTGAACCTTCAGACTAATGAACCTTCGGACTATTGAGCAGACCCCATCTACCACAAGGTTTAAGATCTTCTCTTAAGTGAGTGATTCTTGATCTACAATGGCTCTGCTCTGGCTGAAGATCTGAATAATCCCTAAAGGAGCAAGAATGAAATTGTTCTCCTGAGTTTAATGAGTAGACGTTCCACACTGTTACAAGTCAGATTTTCATCTCCAACCAAAAGAACCCAAAGGATTTGTAAGTGGTTATTTCACCCACGTAATATTATATTTCTGCTGCCTTTATTTATTGATTTGGGAGTATGTCCAAATTGGGATATTTTCAATTGAAAGCAAAATGACGAAGGGATTTGTTAAGGATACCCAAAGCATAGGCAATGTAGGGTGTGTGATATAAACATTGGAAAGAGCTAAATACACGCAGCTAAATGGAAATCTAAAAGCAACAGAGAAGAAAAGTGTGAGGAGAGGTTGATACTCTGACCAGTTTAATGCTGCAGATTAATTGCTAGGTATTGCTATGAAAAAAGTGTCATATAATTTGACAAGTCAGAATCAAGCTGGGCAAGAACAGATTCATTACAATTCAAGATATGGAGGGTCAGGGGTTTAACGCAAGTTCTATTGAGGATCATGGTTTCTTTCATTTCTAATCACGGTTTCTTTATAGCAATAATCCTTGCATTTCATATGGCGTCTTTCATAACAGAAGGATGCTGTAAAGTACTTCACAGGATTTAGTACAAAGTGTAGTGACTGTGTAATTTGTAGGCATTTTCTTTCATGGGTAATGGAGGATTACTGATCAGGATTGCGTCCTGCACAACACTCCTCCAGATAAAATTGGTCAATCATTTCATTACTGTTTGTGCAAATTGGCTGCTTGGTCAGCCTACAAATAGATGGTCACTACACTTTGCAGCATTTACATGACAAGCACTTTGAGGCATTTTGATTTTATTGTTGCCATATCAAATACGTAATCTCTCTTTGCCTATCTTACTTTTGTGCTAAATAGCTTTTCCAATATTCAGATCAATGGGAAAGAACAATTTGCTCTGAGATCCACTGCAGATTCAATGAGCCAAATGGCCTCCTTTGCACTGGAGTTTTCTATGATTCTGTCATTAATGGTTTTTAGATTTCTGACAATATATCCAGATAAAATGTTTCAGAGAATTTAACAATGGTGAAATAAAGTGAACATCCCTTGCTTCTGAATCTAGGAAATAATGTTGTTTATTTGATCTTTTAATATCCATGGAGAATCTCGCGTATGCTGACTAATGTATGCACAAAGCTGGCTGCCTGCAGGATTGGTCATTCTCTTAACATCTTGACATGCTATGTAGCTGCGTAGAGATATTAAAAAGCTTACTTGAATCCCGAAGGAAACATGGGAGGGAAATGTAACCAACATATTTGAAATTTGGATAAAATCAATTCAATTGTTTCTTTGCTCTCTATTGTATTGATTATTTATTTTCCACCACTACACTTAGAACTGTCCCAGTTTGTGCTCCCACTCATTTTTGTAAACTGCTCTGAGTCGTTCTCCCAAGTGTAAATTATTATTATTGCTATTGTTGTTGTTAAGTAAGCCATTTGGGACATCCACCTGAGGTGAAAATATGCTACACAAATGTCATTTTGCTGTTATTGTTAGTTGACAGTCAAGAAAACATCTAGATTAAGAAAGAAATAATGGATAATAATAATCCTTAATTTATTATTAATATATGGTGCTCTGAATTAAGATTAAAATATTACAAGATACATCATTATATTGTACACAACATTTTGAGACTTGCATAATTTTATTGAAGCAACATGACAGATTGTAAAATATTTATCCATTTACATTAGCTCCAAAAAAGTTATGTTTTGTTGTATTATTCAAGTATAAGCAGCAATCCATGAGACAGTTTTATATTGAATCATGACTTACTTGATCTTGTATTCCTCCCAGCATTTGCATTTTCTTGCCAAATAAAGAGAGACTGAATTGTGTCACGCTTAGTTTTGTACTTTTCATTTTCCAACTGTCTTAATTGAAGAAAAGATAGATTGGACACAAATCTTTCACTTGACACCATCCTCTCCCACGTCTTTATATTTGTTAAAGTTTAATCATGTGAAGATCGTTCATTTTTAGCCATTCGCAAGAGAGTGGTGTTAAATTGAAGAAGACAGCTCACCTCTGAGTGAATCAAGAAACTTCTCAGATCCTGGCTAACGGTACTGACAGCATTGACCTTGCCTAATGAAATGCGACTAACTAAAGTATTGGCATGGGAGGAAGGAAAATAGAAACATAATCAATGTCCAGATGACAAAGGTTTTGTGAAGGCTATTAAAAGAGATTAGGGAAAAGAAAACAAAGTAAAATGAGATGAGGAGCATGAAGTGGCTCAGATCTCAATCTACTTTGGTTCCGAAATTAAATGGAAGGTGGTGAAGGTGAAATGAAAATGAAAGGCATGAATTACAATGGCTGCATTCATTGACTGTGAGATTGAAGAATGTTGTCCCGGGTGCAGTTAGAAGCAGGCATTCCTTCCACTCAGATTCTGTAAACCCTGCAATCCCAAACCGTAAAAGGTGGGGTGTTTCCTATCTGGATAAGCAGCAGCAAGCTTCCCAGGCTGTACTCTCCAAAACCAAGCTATGCAGTTTCAGCTAATTGGAACGTTAACAGGAACTGAGTGAGATGACTCTCTGCCCCTTCATGACTGGTCTGTCCTTCCAGGTCCTGTCGATGAGCCAAATAGAATCATTAAATTGTAGAGCACACAAAGAGGCCATTCGGCCAATTGTGTCTATGTTGGCTCTTTGAACGGAGCTGTCCATATCAAGAGGGCTGGCTCTATTCCGACATTCCTTTGCCAGTCGTGTCATCTGGGATACCATTAAGTGTCGTGGTTGGTTTTCACCATATGTATCTGATCAAAAAGAAGTCCCATACATTGACTTCCTGTATATGTATCAGAGTGATTCTCAGTACTCGGTTCTACTTATATGAAAAATAGATGTGATATTTTATTGTATCATTGAAATATGTACAAAAGTACATGAGACATTAGGTCTGACATTAGGTCTTTCTGTGCTGTATAATTCAATGATTCTATGATTTTGTGGTCGTCTCAATATTCCATTTCCTGAGTTAAGTGGGTATGCAGTACATCCAACCCTGCTCCCACACAAAAAGCAAAATGCCAATGCAGTATAATTTTGTCCTCTCTATTCACAAGACTGAAATTCAAATCAAAATAGAACTAATAGAAACAGTACAGTATATAGGTGTTTTAGCCTTCAAATTGGTTGCTGCATTTACCCACAAAAAACAACCAACAGTCACATCACCTTACAGTGTATGAACAATTACTTTGAGACGTTTTGATGATGTGATAAGGCACTATTGCAAATTCAAGGAATATTATTACAGTATTAGTATATTGTCCTCAGCTGGACAGCTATAATTGCAGTTTCAGCTCACACATTAAGAATGGCCATTTGTGCGAGGTGCTAGAGTGTGTTTAATGTCCCATAATTGGTCCTCAATACCTTCAGCAGATACGCGAGATAAAAAAATTATATTCCTTCCATATCTGCTTTAATAATTTCCACTGTATGTGAAATCTGGTAGTCCTGACCCAAAATATGACATGAATTATCCATTTAATGGCAATAAATTGATTTGATGCAGAAGTGATACAGTGACAGAAGAATTGTGTAAATTAGTGCCCGACAACCAATAGGAAGTTCAAAATGATCCTATAATTGAAGTGTCTGAAATAATAAATCCTCTTTGTCTTTTAATGCAAGTCCAGGAGGCACTGAAGCATCACTTTCTCAGCTTTGTGCTGTAGAGCACAGGTGTCACCTGTTAATGCAGAATTAATTCCTCTCAGACCAAGAATCCCTGGAGACTTGTGCACAGTGAAACCTTTAAGCCACAGTATCACCAGCTTCACTGCTGTTCTACCTCAGTGAATTCACCCTGCCGATCAAACATAAAACAGTTCATTCCTCTTTGTCAAGGGAAATGCCCAGAATAATTGTTCCAGGCTTGTTTATTTGTCAATAAATAGATAGAAAAGAATAAATTCTAAAAATCTCTCAAGCATTAAATAGAAACATTTGGATTAGTGCTGAAGTGAAATGCATTATCCCTTACATTTATAGAGCCTTAACAAACCATCAAAATCTCAAAGTTTTTCACATGATTTATTATAAAATGTAGTGACTCCATTTTTGTTGGCAAACGCGCCAGCCAATTTGTGCGCAGCAATGACTCACAAACAACCTCAAAGTGAATAACCAATTTCATTGGAGGTTGTTGGCCAGGACACCAGGAGAAACTTCCTTTTCCTTTCAAATAATATCCTCTTGCACAGAGTTCTCAGTTACATGTACCAACCGAAGGACAGCACCTCCAACATTGTAGTGCTTCCCTAGCCTCGTAATTGTCTATCAGCCTAGATGTTGAACCCAAAGTCCCAAACTGGGGCTTGAGCCCACAATCTACTGATTCAGAAGCAAGAGAATTGCCAACTCAGCCAGGTTGACACCATACTCCTTGCATACATAACCATTGTTCAAAATCATGATTAACTTTGACATCTAATTTCCCCCACCCCCTCCCCATTCCCCCCATCTCCAGCCTGATGAAGACATCCTAAAGCACTTCACAAGGTTTACTGTAAAGTGAAGTAACTGCGTACTTATAGGCAAACACAGCAGCCCAATCGTGCACAGCAATGTAGCAAATTTATCCATTTTTTGACGGTTAATGCTAACCTTGAATCCTGGAGATTACATATGTCTCTGATTGATTAAACAACCAATTAAATGCATCTGGGAACCAAAAATATGTATTTGTTGATTCCTGTGTTATTGATCTACAAACGTTCGCCTCCAAAATGTTACAACATTTCATAGTGAATCCTATGAAACACTTTGGGGCATCCTCCTGGTGACAAAGGTGCTGTTCCAAATCCAAAAATGATTATTATTTTAGGTTATCTGTATTGACAAATTAAATACCCTCTAAATTTGTTGGTGAAAGGAGTTAGCTGTACAAATATTTTTGCCTTCTTCAATATTTCCCTTTGCCCAAGATCTATTAGTGTACTCTTTTGTATATCATTAATACCGCTGGTATATTTTACATATCACATATTATTAATACCACTGGTATATTTTATTCCTGCAGCACTGCCAGTAAGAGCACTATGCTGCTAATGTTGCACCACTAATGTTATTAAGTGACACGTTGAAAAAGCATTAAGTACATCTCCTTGTTGGAGAAACCACTGAAAGCTATGATGATGTGAAGTCGGTGAGGATAATCAGCATCAATCTTCTGTGTAGATTCTCCAGGGAAGGACTGGGCACTCTATTCCCTGTAAAGGGAAATTTACATATGTAGGCGGGATACATATGTGAAATTTTCAGTCTGATTTCAATACTCTTAAGCATGATAACGGGTTTCTGTATATGTTACCCACTCAGACAATCGAAAAAATGCTAATACAGTTTGGAAACCATAATGTGTTGATAAATTGCATAAGGCTACAACATCAGGTGTTGTGACTATACAAATGTAATTTTGTTGTTATTGTACATTTGCATAGTGGAGGAGGACTGTCCAAAGTGCTGGACAGAAAGGGATCCACACCCAAGCTGGTTGGGATCAAAAGGGATGGAGGACAGGGAGGTTAGGGATAGGACTGTGACCAAAGGCATCGTCAAAGAGGAGGATCTTGAGATGGGTCTTGAAGGAGGCACAGGAGAAGGGCCGAGGCAAAGGGACTGTGGGATGGAGTTCCAGAGGGTAGGGGCTGAGAGGCTGAAGGTCTGCCCACCGTTGGTGGGGGGGGGGGGGGGGGAGTGGGGTGGAGACGAAGGGCATGGCAGGTGACATGAAACAAGTTGGAGCCCACTGAGCAGATGGACAGGACAGGTTGGTAAGTAATTAGAAGACCTGAGAGGTAGGGAGGAACAAGGCCATGGAAACTACGTTGTAAGCATGTGGGCAAACCCACTTTGCCCAGTGGGTAAAGAAATTCATCAATTTCTGCTAGGCTTTCAACCTCCTCACTCATGATCACTTCATATTCCCCAAGTGCGGAATCATGGTTTTGCACAACCCAAGAGGAGAATTGATTGGACGATACAGGAGGCATCAGTCCCAATCATTGATTTGTATTGGTATCTCTAGGTCATGGTGAACAACAACTTCAGCTTGTCCTGAAGGATCATGCAGATAAGGGGTAAAGGGCACTCTGGTCATGCTCATCTCTTTTCAAGGACAGCAAAGTCCCAGTGCAGGTCAAGCTTGGGCACATAAGACCTTAATGCAAATAGTTCTCCTTTATGGACCTGAGCTCCTGGGGGATGGAGGAAAGGGGCTTCTTCTGATCCAATCACAAAGTTCCGGATTAAGCCGTGAGGTGGATTTGTGGCAATAAGAAAAGCGCCTGCAGATTCCAGCCTATACTGACTTATTGCAGAGTACTCTGAAGACAGAGATGGAGGCGGCATCACAGTGGGCGTGCCTTGCCAAGACCCCTCATATGAGGACCTGGATTAAACAACTGGTGCTGAAGTAGGCTGGTACATGGCAATGGACTTTGAGAACATCAAAGTGGCTAGCACATTGCAAGCCGTCCCGTGAAGGTCCTACCACCACGCTAAAAGCAGTTGTCCGCAAGATAGCTAACAAGGAAACTCTAAGGCTTGGGGCGACACCTGCTGAAAAGATGGAAAGTAGTCCACATCGGGACTTCAGCTCACATTGTCATATTGAGGTTGTACTTCAATGTTGTGCTGGGGGAGTGTTGCATTGTCAGACGCGACGTCCTTCAGGTGAGATGTTAAATGGATGTCTCGCCTTCTGTTCAAATGAACGTTGAAGATGCCATGATGCTATTTGAAAAGGGAAGGGAGCTTCACTATTAGGCTGCCACAACAAGTACACAGTCACTACACATAACAGAATGACTTGATAAGGCACTTCATCAAATTGAATGATGATTATTATATTTTATAGAAATAATATTTTTACATTTATGGATCTTATCAAGCTAGGTATTGCTTGGATTGCTTGAATGCAATTATTTCTTGAATTGTTTTTTAAAAAACGAATTATTATCTGGGGGAATAGTGCAGTTGCTTTAACTCTGCAGTCCTGATGTAAATAATTCAAAAGGTCAAATGCAGCAAAGAATGTCAACAACCTTTGTTTTACCCTTTAAATGAAGAAAGTAAATGCTCAACCTTGAAATGTTATTGCATGGAAACCAGTATCTTATTCTTCACACTGTCAGGTTTTACTTATTTTGGGATATTAGAGATATTCAGAGTTCAGCCCCACAAATGGGAAGGAAATGAATCATTGTTTTCCATGTAAATACTCAATTGGCAATAATATTACTGCAAAACATGATAACTGTTTGTAACTGCAAAGAATGGGAGTCACAGTTAAATAACAGTTCCCTTTTGCTGTGATCCTGGTTGCAAACTAGGAAGTATAAAATGGAGTTGCTTGTGATGCATTGCTTCCTATTATTATGGCAGCATTAAATCATGCTTGCTATCATGATTGATAATTTTCACATTGGGAGAATGTCCCTATGAGCTAAACAGTTAGGTTGGGACACAAGCAAGGGGGAAGGGCAGGGTAGTTGGGAGCAGAGGGAGAGAATTAGGAGGGGAGGGAAAGAGTTGGGAAGGCAGCAGAAGGTATGATTGAAGAGGAGGATCTTGAGAGGCAAGGGAGTAAGCGAGGCGAAGGGATTGTGGGATGGAGTTCCAGAGTGTGGGGCCAGAGAGGCTGAAAGTTCAGCCACCGATGGTAGGGAGGGTCGGGCGGGGGACACGGAGCAGACCGGAGCCCACTGAATGGAGGTGGCGGGGAGGTTCATAGGGAAACAGCCAGTCAGAAAGATAGGAGGGGGCAAGGCTGTGAATGGCCTTGAAAATGAGGACAAGTTCTAGATGATCTGCAGCTTGTGAAGAAAAGAGCCGGGAAGACCGACGAGGAGGGAGTTTCCATAGTAGAGCCTTAAAATGACTAATGCGTGGACAAGGGTTTCAGCAATACTGGTCATGGCAAGGATGTGGGGGAGGAAGGACAGTTCATCAGGTTGAAAAATTAATCAATCGAATGATAATCATCATTCAACAAAATGTATCAAAATTCCAGAGCCCATCCTACAAAATTAGATTCTAACGCATATGATCACCACAGTATTAACAACTGGAATTTACTCCAACTTAAAATAATTGGGAATGTTTCATAGGACAAACTTCCAGTTTTTCTTTCCATTTGCTGAGAAAATGTTGATGCTAATGCTAGCAATAGTTATCAGTCATGAGGTACTTCATATTTTGAAGTGAGTGTAACCTTGCTGCACTTGATTTAAATACCTCTATAAATTCTTTTCACTTTATATTTGGCCACCTTCTTCCTCCTATCTCTTCTTCCAACCTGAGCTCCCATTCAGACTGCACAAAGCACTTTAAGATGGTCTTCTACTTGAAAGCCGCTATCTAAGTGCAAATTATTATTGTTGTAGTGCTTCTGTGTGATAAATTCAATGTTTCTTTCATGCCCTGTCATTTGAACAAAACATTAATAAAATTGATAACTTCATGAGCCTCAATTCCATTTTCGGATCATGGCTGAAGTGAAATGTCTTACTATAGCTATTGATAGCTATGGATGATCTTATCATTTATTTAGCTATGCCATGAAGGCGGAACAGTTGTAATGTGTGGCTCTATGGAAGGCAGGTTATGTCCTGATGTTTCAACATCAGTGACTTCAACCAAATATAATAGCTTGTCTGTTCTTGCTGGATTTACTACCAATGCAATATAACAAATTTACTGATTTAATTTTCTTGAGTTCCATCACGAAAGTTTGTTGACAGAATCATGAGATACTGAAACATGAAAAGCTCAATTTTAATTTTAATCCTGTGGTCCGATTTACAGGTTGAGTAAGATCCAGGTAGAAAGACAGTACAAAAGGGAGAGCAGCCATACTTTTAGCAGTTTCTATAGTTAATCCATCAATTCTGGACATGTTCCTCATATTTTATGCCAGTCCTGTCTCATAATAGGAATAATTCTTGAATTTGACGTTGCACCTTTTATGTCAAGTGGAGGTCTCAAAGCCCTTCACAGGAAATACATGAAAACTCAGTGGTTGTGTATTTTGCGAGGAATTCGGCAGCCAATTTGCATACAGCAATGCCCCACAGATAGCCAGTACGTGAATGACTCATTTTATTGTTGCAGGACAAAGAAACATTTTTCTTTTTTCAATAGTGCCACAGGATTTGTAACATGCAATTAAACAGGCAGACGGGATCATCCCAGATTGTGATTCTTGTATGATCCCACTCTCCTCATTGAGAATAACCACATCCTATTCGAGATAGAAATTTATCTCCCCTGCACCATGTACGATAGATAGTGTTTAAGAACGCTGGTTATAGCCCTGTTATGGCAGCCATGGGATATAATAATAATCCTTATAATAATCCTTGCATTTGATACAGCATCTGATCTTATCTTGAAGACGTCCCCCAGTGCTTGAGCAAATTGACTGTATATTTTCTGGGACAAACACAGGCAATTACACACAAAAATGTCTCACAAACAGTTGTGGATCGAGTGACAAATTTTCTCTTTTTGTTAAGGAATTATTACCTCCAGAAAGGGATTGCCAATCGAGTAACAACCGGGTTCCTACTTACTGCTAGGTAAGCAGAAGCGTGTGGAATAAGGGAACTTAGCCAAAGTTTCGCCCTGCCGGGAATGAAACCCAAGTTAAAGATTTACATTTGGTTGTTAAGAAATGTGCAACTAACTCCTTATTTGAGTAACTGGGAGAAAGCCCAAAAGCAACAACAAGTTGCATTGGTATAGCATCCCTTATGCAGCGTAGAGTCCCAAAGAGGTGAGCAATATGAGAGTTAAGTTGAGTTTTATTTCAGCGCTTTGGGACAGCCTCCCAATGTGAAAGGCGCTCTACAAATGTATCTTTGTTGTTGTTGTTGTAATGATGATCCTTGCATTTTATATAGTTCCTTATCATGTCTTCGACACGTCTCAAAGTGCTTCACCGTAAAGTGAATCGACCGTATATTTTATCTGCTGCATTTATTACTTATATTTATGCAAGATTAAAATTAGCACTGAGTTCCAGGCATAATTTGCTAATAAATAAACTGGTCTGTGATGAGACTAGAATGCTGATTAGAATCATTGAAATTATACCTTAGAAATCAGTCATGCAGCTCATTGAGCCAATACTTTTGCGAGCTTCTCCATTCGAACAATCCACTTTGCTTTGAAACTCTTTCCCTGTACACTTAATAAGAATAATAATCCTTGCATTTGGCATAGTGCTTTTCACATCAGGTGTATGTTTCAAAGCACTTCATGGAATTTTCAGTGTAACATGGTAATAATAATAATAATCCTTGCATTTGATACTGTAAAGCGCTTTGCACATCTTCTAGACGACTCAAAGCGCTTCACAGAATATACTGCCAAGTGAATTGACTGTATATTTGTGGGTGAAACACGGCAGTCAATTGCACATAGCAATGTCCCATAAACAATCATGGATTGAAATGATCAATTTATTATAATTTTTTTGAGGGATTATTATTAGGCGTATGGAGTAAGGAAACTTACCCAAGGTTTGGCAAACATTTTTTGTAGGCAAACATAATACTCAATTTGTTCAGAGGAATGTCGATTATACATTTTTTAACTTATTTTCTGGTGTGATATTAATACAGTCGTACTTGTTCCAAACAGTCCACGTTTTAGTTACTCTCTAAATAAAAAAACTTTGAACCGCCCTTTAACTCTTCTATGAGCTAAGCTTACACCCCTTTTGTAAACCTCTATTAGATAGCCTCTTTTATCCTTCTCTGTTGAAATGAAACACCCCAATTTTTCAAGTTATGTTTGGGCATTAGCTGCAGAACAAAACAATTATATTTCAATAAAATAAAAATAATAATAATCCTTTATTTGATATAGCACTTTTCACATCTTCTAGACATCTCAAAGCGCTTCACAGAATATACTGTAAAGTGAATTGACTGTATATATTTGTGATCAAAACGCGGCAACCAATTGTGCACAGCAGTGACCCACAAACAGTTGTGGATTGAAATGACCAATTTATTATTGTTTTATTTTTTGAGCGATTATTAGGTGTGTGGAGGAAGGTAAACTTGCCCAAGGTTTCACTCTGCCTGGAATCGAACCCAGGTTTCTCGCTTGTAAGATGCTCTAACCACTGAGCTTATGGATGTGACAAGTATGGACGTGATGCTGATGAAATCACCATTGTTAGGTCACTAGATCATACTGATGTCAAAGAGAGATATGAAAGGTTGAAAGAGAAAGAGGGTGGACACTTAGCTAACATGCTACAAACTTTGTGAGCCATGGAAAGATTGTACCGGAGTATTGTAAAGTTCTGTGGAACAATTTACAGATCTAGGAAATCTCACACAATTTTGCTTTAATTTGTAAAATAAATACTGCTTCATGGAGAGATCTTCCAGGGATCCATAATGTATGTAGGAGAAAATTTCACCAATTTTAATATACTGTATTCTGCCTACAATTCCCTGTAGAACAAATTTGCAGGATGTGTGCAAATGTATGAGAATACCTTTAAAGTACACAGATAACATCAAATCTAAAGGTTAGGAAAATCATCCATGATACTTTTAATTGATAGTTAATTATATGGTATTATAAAAGGCACTGATAATTCCCTCCGTAAACTTGGGTTAAAGCATCGTTTAGCCAAATCTCAAATTTTGCATATTGCTCATTAATCCAACCAAAAAATAAAGCTCCCCAAATCAAGAATAAAATTCCACCAATAGTTGAATGCTTCCACCGGTAGAAACATTGGATTGTGTTGCAGATTATAGCACAATGCAATTTAAATACCACCTTTCAGATTGGGAGGATGGATTAAAGTACTTTACACAACTGCCTGGGTACCTGAGTTGGGGGACGAGGTTTGAAAAATAATTGAAGTTATTATGTAATAAAGGGCCACTCCATTATAACACACTGTTTCAGACAATGTGTTTTAATGTGTCAGTGAACAACAGGTTGATCATTTATCCTGTACCTGAGTTTTCAGGATGCCAGTGAAGTAACATCCTGCTTACATGCCAGGATATTACATCAATTTGGCTGCCGCGCTTCACCCATAAATATACAGTGAATTCTCCTACTCTCCTTCATCCTGCTCCTCCCACCTCCCCCCCACTCCCCCGCCCCCCCGCTCTTGTCCCTACCTCAAATGTCCTCTCGACTTGAAAGGCGCTATATAAATGTAAGGATCGATTGATTGATTGATGGATTGATGGATTGATGGATGGATGGATGGATTGATGGATTGATGGATTGATTGATTGATTGATGGATGGATGGATGGATGGATTGATTGATTGATTGATTGATTGATTGATGGATTGATGGATCGATCGATACCATTTCCTGAACATACCACTCATGGCTGCAATGTGCAGGAAGTGATACTAGCAGTGACTTTGTGACCTGGAAGGCAGACATTTTTTAGCATGGGTAGAGACCCATAATTGGATTCAGTCAAGTGGACCACAACTAGGGCACTTGACTGAATCAAATTAGGTGTCTCCAACTTCAGTGCAAGTTGATATTTTTTCCACATCTCATTGAAATTTCTCATTCATACAAGTCTATTAACTGCCAGTATTTAATTCTCAATATAAAGCACTTACCATCTGTCGCTAAAGCACATACTAAAAATATAGTTGTTCTCCAGTAATTCACTCAGTTGGCCATTCTTTAAAGGTAGCCCAGGCAGTGAATTTTGGCAGTGTATTTCACTATGTGGGCACTGTAACCCAGCCAATTGGTTTTCACTCTCCACATGGCCACTGTCCACGTTATACGGTTGTGATACATAGAATCATGCAAAGTGACGTAGCCATTCAGCCCAATTAGACCATACTGCCGTTTATAATCCTCACGAGCCCCCCATCCCTCCAATTCTCCTCTTATTGTGTCACTTTCAAGGCCCTTCATGGCTCTCTGCCCCTACACTTTGGAACTCCATCCCACAATCCCTTGGCCTTGCTCCCCCCCTTGCCTCCTTCGAGGCACAACTCAAGATCTTCCTTTTCGACCGTGCTTTCAGCCGTCATCCTATCTCTCTGCCCTCCCTCATCACAACCCTTACCCCCACCCTCCCACCCCCACCCACCCCAATGCTCGGGTCCTGGCCCCTGACTGTTCAGCGATTTAGGACGTCCTCCAGACTTGAAAGATGTTCTGCAAATCTAATTTAGTTGTTGTTGTTGTCTACATGTTTGAAACAAATTGGTGCCTTGGGATGTCCTCCTGATGTGAAAGGCATTATACAAGTGTAATCTTATTGTTGTTGCCTACTGCTCCAACCAGTTTCTGGCAGCAAGTTCTTCATTCTCATCAAGACTCTGATTGTAGAAGTTCTTCTGAAATCCTATTGGATCTATTATTAGTTTATCCTATATTTATACTCTCTCATTTTGGGTCACAATCACAACACTTCAAGAGTATTCATACTGACTGACTGTTGAGAGTTCCACATGCATGGAAATATACGTACAAAAATATATCCTCCTAGGTGTTCTGTGACATCTGTCAAATAAAATAACTTTCCACAGAAACATAAAAAAGTTTCAACTTTATTCTGGGACACAATCCAAAATGGAAGCCTGCCTGAAGCTGGTCTAGAGGAACCAAGACCATAATTGGCACCTCCTCCATCCTTCCATAGCTGAGTAGTTCATATCAATTAACTGAACACAGGTGTATTTCCCCTCAGAGTACACTGTATACATTTCTTCTCACACTCAATTTAAAAAAATTTAAATTCAAAATCATATGTTGAGCTTCAGAAAAAAGGGTTAAGATGCATTTTATACAGTAATACAACAACTTGCATTTACATACACCATCCCTGCAGTGTAATATCCCGTACCACTTTCCGAGTGGCAGACTCTGATAATGAGCCAGTGGGAAGTGACCAAACAGGAAAGTCTTTAGGTGGGATTTATAGGTGGGGAGTGAGGGGGCAAGGTGGAGGGAGTTCTGGAGGTTCAGGGCATAGTGGCTGAAGGCATGGCCACCAATGATGGACCGGTGGCCACAAGGGATAAACAGGAGGCTGAAGTCAGTCAAGCAGAGACAGTATTTGGTAGAGTGGGAGGTAAGCAGGTCGGATATTTAGGGAGGTGTAAGGGAATTAAGGGAATTGGAAACAAGTGAGAGATACCTTGGGGGTACGGGATGTCAGTAATAGAGTTGGGAGACAAAGCATAGGAATATTATTCTGGGTCCTCTGTCCTCTTGAGTCTCATAGGCCACTCTGACTGCAGCTTCGAGCATTGGTTCAGCTGTTTATAAATTTCATTACACCTGCTGGTGTCAACAACAACAACAACAACAACAATTTACATTTATAGAGCGCCTTTCACGTCGGGAGGACGTCCCAAGGTGCTGCACAGGAGGCGTGTGACCCGAGCTGGGAGGGGAGTGTTTGGGAAGGGGTGAAACACGAAGGGGAGGTAAAAGAGTTCGGGGTGGAACAAAAGGCACGATCGAAGAGGAAAGTCTTCAAACCGGCCTTGAAAGAGGAAAGGGAAGAGACGAAACGGAGGGATTGAGGGATGGCATTCCATAAGGTGGGAGCGGAGAAACTGAAGGCCCGGCCTCCGATGGTGGGGCGGTTCGGGTGGGGGGCTTGGAGCAGGCCAAGTCCTGTTGAACGGAGGGTCCGGGTGGGCGTGTAGGGGGAGAGTAGATCGGTTAAGTAGGATGGGGCAAGGCCGTGTAAGGCCTTGTAGGTGAGGACGAGGATCTTAAACTCGATCCTCTGGAGGATGGGGAGCCAGTGGAGACGGGCGAGGGTGAGGGTTATGTGGAGGAGGCGGGTGCAGGATAGTACACGGGCTGCAGAGTTTTGGATGGCCTGCAGCCTATGAATGGAGGAACTGGGGAGGCCGACTAGGAGAGAATTTCCGTAGTCCAGCTGTGAGGTGATGTATGCGTGCACAAGTGTTTCGGCAGCGCGGGGGGTAAGATAATTACTTAATTACTTAAGGAATGGTGCTGCTCTCAATCCTATTCACTTTAACCTTTCAATACCGAGGGCGATCAATCTGTCGATAAATAAGAGTGACAACTCTCCCCTCTCTGCTTTGTTACGTGTAATGTTGAATTTTCACTGACTGAGCAGTTGCATTCTTTTCGTTTGCTCACAATATATGCAGAAGACTATTGGATTTGTTGCAGACCCTTTGCCAACTGTAGGGCAATTTACAATCTTTGCTTATTTGTGTGATCTAAATGAAATTATATGATTGTAACTTGATATTAATACCATTATATATATCAGTGAGACAATTTTGTCTGCTATGGTAATGGAGAATTTGGCTCAGGTATTTTTATATACTGATCATAATCCCTCAAGAAAAAGAAACAATGATTTGCTCACTCATTCCATTACTGTTTGTGAGACACCATTGTGCGCAATTGGCTGTGGTGTTTCGCCCACAAATATACAGTCAATTCACTTTACAGTATATTCTGTGAAGCGCTTTGAGTCATTTAGAAGAAAAGTGCAATATCAAATGCAAGGATTATTATTATAAATCAGAGAAGTATCTATTTCGGTACAGTATCCCAGGGGGTTTAGGGGGTCAGTGTAAACAAATATTGATTCCATGGTCCACAATAGCTTAGCAATAATTCTTGCATTTGTCATAGCATTTTCAGCTACAAGATATTCACTTCGCCACCAGCACCAACCAGCTCCTCCATCCCCCCCCCCGCCTCGCCTCGCGGGTCCTTTCCTCCAACTCCCGCTGCAAGGAGATGCTGGATTTCCTAGAGTCCAAAATCGAGGGAATACGGTCACTGTCCCTCCAACTTCCAACCCCTCACCACCTCCCCCACACACCCCGTCTCCTACCCATCCCTCCTTCCACACATTCGATCCCATCTCCCCATCACAAAAAACATCTCCTCCATGAAGCCCACCACCTACTCCCTAGACACCCATCCCAACCCCTCTCTTTACCATCCAGCTCCACCTTCTAGCCCCAGTAATTGCTGACATCATTAACCTGTCCCTTTCATCTGGCACTGTTCCTACTCCCCTCAAAACTGCCGCTATCACCCTCATCCTAAAGAAACCTTCCTTCAATGTGTCGCAGCTCTCAAGCTACCGGCCCATTTCCAACCTCCGTTTCCTGTCTAAGGTCTTCGAAAGAGCGGTTGCCTCCCAGCTCTGCTCTTTCCTCTCAACCCATTCACTTTTTGAACCCCTCCAATTGGGTTTCCGCGTTGCCCACAGCACAGAAACTACTCAAGATCACAAACGACATCCTGACCATCTGCAACCAGGGCTCCCTCTGCCTCCTCATTCTCCTCGATCTAACCACCTCCTTTGACACTGTAGCCCACTCCTCCTCCACCGTCTCTCCTCTCACCTCAATCTTCAAGGCTCTGTCCTTGATTGGTTCTGGTCATACCTCTCACACCGCCTTCACTTTGTCTCCTCCAATGGCTTTTCCTCCAGCCCTCACACAGTCACATGTGGCGTTCCCGTTCCCCAGGGCTCTGTCCTTGGCCCCCTCCTCTTAACCTCTGCATGTTCCCCCTCGGTGACATCATCCGCACACATGGGGTAAATTTCCAAACGTATGCGGATGACACCGAACTTTACCTTTCTGCTTCCACCTTCGACTCCAGGACTACTGGCGTTCTGACGGCATGTCTGTCCGACATTGAGTCCTGGACGAGGGACAACTTCTTCCAACTAAACATCAACAAGATGAGGCCCCACTGATTGGCTCACATCAGCGCCTCCGCACCTCAGGCGCTGGCAACATTCAAGGCTGCTCTCTCACACCGCCTTCACTTTGTCGCCTCCAACGGCTTTACTTTTTGTTCAATCCCGAGCTATCCTTCCTCCCCCAAATCCGCTCCATGACCAGTACAGCCTTCCACCACCTCCCCACCATTACCAGACTCCGTCACTACCTCACCCCCACCATGCTGCTGAAACATTCATCCACGCATTCATCACATCTAGGCTCAACTACGGGAACTCCCTCCTCGTCGGCCTTCCCAGCTCCTCCCTTCGCAAGCTGCAGATTATTCAGAACTCTGCAGCTCATGTACTCTCCTGTACTAGGTTCCGCGAACACATCACTCCCACCCTCGCCAGACTCCACTGGCTCCCCAGAGGGTCGTATTCAAGATCCTCGTCCTCACTTTCAAGGCCATTCACGGCCTTGCCCCCGCCTATCTCTCCGATATACTGTCTCCCTATCAGCCAGTCCGTCCCCTCCGTTCAGTGGGCTCTGAGCTGCTCCATGTCCCCCGCTCAAACCACCCTACAATCGGTGGCCGTGCTTTCAACCTCTCTGCCCCCACACTCTGGAACTCCATCCCCAATCCCTTTGCCTCGCTTCCTCCCTTTCCTCCTTTACAGCTGGTCTCACGATCTTCCTCTTCGACCGTGCCTTCTGCTCCCCTCCTAACTCTCCCCCCTCTCCTACTCTCCTTCCCCTTAGCCTGACACCCCCACACCCGCTCGGGTCCCGACCTAACTGTGCAGCACCTTGGGACATCCTCCCGATGTGAAAGGTGCTCTATAAGTGTAATTTTGTGGTTGTTATTTATTCCAAAAAAAATTATTGGAATAAATTTTTATTTTCTGTTGCAGATGAGTCAAGTATAACAATGTCTGATACCAGTAACATCCTTATCACTCCATCCATATTATGGAAGATACCACATCAAACATCGTGACATATCATTATCTGCCACGGAAAAGAAGGCATTCACACCGATCCTCTAGATGTCTAAATACAGTTAAATACTTTTACTGAATACAATTAGATATACTCTGTGAGGCATTTTGAGGCATCTCGGAGATGTGATAACTCGCTATATCAAATGCAAGGATTATCATTATTATTAAGTGTTTCTAAATACAATTACCATCGTGGTTTCAATTGTTGGTCAGTGAACTATGTGAAAAAAACATGGGAGTAACAGGACTTAGTCCTCAAAAATAGATTGCTCTAAGATTGTGGGTGATTGAAATTGGCTGATTTGGGTGAAGTCGGAAAGTGGAATGATGCCTGCTTCCCGCTATCTCCTTCCTCGGGATCGTTAAGCGTGTATTCTTTGGCGAGAAAGATACAGTAAAAAAATGCGCATTTATTGAGAGTTATGAGGATGTCCCAAAGCAATATGTTTTATATCCTAAATTTAGACGTTTAGGTTTCCTTATCCAGACTAGTGGTGAGATTGTTTTCTGACCTCGCCTTTAAAAATAAAAGCACTTTGGGAAAAAGGGGTGTGACCTGTATAAGGAGCAGCCATTTTTGCCTCTCTGAGCATGTGTTTAGGCTGGTAAGATTTCATTCCTTGTCCCTGAATAATAAATACAGGCAAACCACCATTACACGATGCTTTTAACTTTATCGGTTGAATTACTTCCGACAAAAGGGTAACTGGGAGTTCTGAGAGTTTGACAGGTTAACATCGTGCTGCGGAAGGAAGTCTTTGAGGATTATTTTGGTAATAGCGACTCGCAGCTCGGGTTCGAATTCCGGACTGTCCAGCGCCTTGGTCTATCCTCCCAATATGAAACGCGCTGCACACATGTCATTTTGTATTGTATTGTAATAGTTCTCAGTTAATAAAATATGTAGCTAGGCAGGAGGGAGGAGCCTCTTCCTGTGTTTTACATTGTGAAAGTCACTTATTGGAGTTACTGTACATCAGAGCCAAATCGATAAATTGCTAGAGCATTCAGCTTTAAGAATAAAAACAACTTGCATTTATGTAGCCCATTACATAAGAATAACGTTCTGGAGCAATTCAAAGTGGCAAGGCAGGACGTGGAACATTGTAGAAGAGGGAGGTCGAAATGGTAGCATTTTGAAATGAGATTGAAAGATAAATATAGAGGTTTATCTAAATAAATAAATAGATCAATGTGGCAGATGAACGGAGGCAGGAATTTCCAGTGGTCAAGGGAGCGTAGATAGAAGCACAGTTTTATATCTGCGCCATACCGGCTTTTGGGAACTGTGTGGGTGTTTAGATTCCCAAATCTGCATTTATCAGGTGATAGGGGGGACTTTACAAGCAATGTCGTAACTTACCAACCCCCGCATCCCCCCCCCCAAAAAAAAATTAAATTGACTTCTGGAAATGTGTTTTTTCTTCCCACAGAAGATCAGCTTTCACAGTGACTGTCCGGGAGGCTCCCTGTGGAGAGGCGTGCAGGTCAGACAAAAAGGAGCAACTTACTCATGTAACCAGAGCGACATGTGAATTCACAATACGGTACATTTCTTTCAAGTGATATCTGCAAAGGAAAATTGTATTAGCGCATGCATTTGATTACTGTTGGTGCCAGCACGGAAGTGAGGGCTGAATGGCTACTGTTAACCTTAAATTGAAACACTATTAGATGATGATATGGTTTGATTGGCAGATAAAATATGTGCAGATAAAATAGTTTACCGCGATGTATTAAAATCTGAAAACAATGCACCCCTGTCGAGAGTCAAGTCAAATTTGAATCAATCCAGGCGCTTGATCGAATGCTTGTCAGAAAGAAGAGAAGCCAGTGAGAGGTGTAAGAAAGGCAACCTTTGAAGCCATCACTATGATGCTAAGAAAGTTGTGTTTGAGCCAGCCACTTTCATGCCTGGAGGACGTCTCAACACGCTTCATGGGATTCACCTTAAAGTGTATTGACTGTAGTGCCAATGAGGGAAGGTGTGCTCTCTCCAGCAGCTCTGATTGCTTCAGAGCCTCAAACTCAGAACTAATGGAACAAGCCTGCCGTCTAATGACTGACAGATGTAAAGATTGCGTGGGGGTCTATATAGTAATAAACATCAAAAAGCCTTACATTTCACGTAAACTTGAGTGACAGTGTGTTTTGTAAGCAAACACAACTGTATTGTGTGTTAGCCTGATTCGATTTGTAGTGTCCAAGTCTCCGAAGAAGGTAGAAGGTTGTGGGTTCAAGCCCCATGTCAGGACGTGGATGCCATATAGTCTGTAGTGACACTCTAATACAGTGCTGGGAGTGTGCTGCATTGTCAGAGGTACTTTGGATGAAACGTAAACCAATATCTCATCTGCTTGTCCAGGTGGTATTAAAATTCCTGTGTCCCCATGTGAAAAGAGAAGGAAGTTTCTCTGGGTGTCTTCGTAACAATTGCCCCTAATAAAATCAGCGCCTTTATCCATGACTGTTTGTGGCACAAATTGGCTGTTGCGATCACCCACGTGATGCATACAATCACTGCACTTTACAGTACATCCTGTAAAGCGCCTTGAGTTATCTCAACAAAGTGATAAGCGCTATAACAAATGCAAAGATTATTGTTTATTGTGCTGCTCTGTTCGGTTCAACCAGCTTTGGTAAAGCAATGTTTTTGGTGGTAAATTCAAAGAGGGCAACCTATGATTTAGAATGCAAACAATTTTTGCGGTTCTCATGTTGTATTGCAATGAAAGCAAGTGCATAAATGCTGCTATAAGGGAAAGCATGAAGAAGGCTTGTGTTTATTTATTTATACGATTCCTGAAACACATCGCACTACAGGATACTTATCACTTGAGGCTAATTATGTCTTCTGCTTTCAGCCCAATTAGTCACTTTGTGGGGAGGAAGGTTTGCTCAGCCTTATTAAATAAATATTGGTTTACATTTATGACTATGTTCCACTAGCTGAGAATGAAAGGGTACAAATCGACATTTTTACAGCATCTTTCATGCAGGAACGACATCCCATGGCATTTAACAGTCCTGGCTTGGTTCTCAAACTATGGGGGTGGGTGGGTGGGAGGGAGGGAGGGGAAAAGATAACTGAAAGCGTGGCCCAAAGAAGTAGGTTTGAAGACAGACTTTGAATGAGCTGAGGGAGGGAATTGGAGGGATTCCATGATGGAGTCTCATGGAGTGGGGACAGAAAAGAAGAAAGCCTGCCCATTGACAGTGGGGCAGATAGAGCAGGGGGCACAAAACAGCAGCCCCTGTAGCTCAGTGGTTAGAGCAATCATGTTACAAGCGAGAGACATGGACCACACCAAGATCCGCGACCACGGATCACTCCGACCCTCGCCTGGCTCCATTGGCTCCCCATCCACCAAGGGGTTGAATTCAAGATCCTCGTCCTTACTTTCAAGGCCATTCACAGCCTTGTCCCCTCCTACCTCTCCAACGAGCTGTCCCCCTATGAATCTGCCCGTCCCGTCCATTCAGGGGCTCTGGTCTGCTACATGTCCCTTGCCCAACCCGCCCTACCATCGATAGATGGGCTTTCAGCCTCTCTGCCTCCACACTCGAGCACTTCTTGCCTCCTTCAAGGCCGGTCTCAAGACCCGCCTCTTTGATCATGCCTTATGCCCTCCCAACTCTCCCTCCTCTCCTAACTCTCTCCCTCCCCCTTGCTCTGGTCCTGACCTGACTATCCAGTGCCTTGGGATGTCCTCCCTTCATGAAAGGCGCTCTAAAAAAATGTAATTTTGTTGTTGTTGTTGTTGTATTCTGTGAAGCACTTTGAGACGTCTAGAAGACATGAAAAGTGCTATATCAAATGCAAGGATTATTATTATTAAGTGCTCGCTGAGTGAAGGGAATGGCTGGGTTGGTTTGAGGAGCTCACAGAATGTTGACAGAGTGAAGGGTGCTATATAAATGCAAGTTGTTGTTGGAGAAAAAATGACTTATTTATTGTAACATTCTATAACTGTAGAACTGAAAGAAAGCTGCACCGCTCTATATTCTATCCACAAAATGTGTGGACTTCACATTGAAGCTCACATAACCATGTAATTTAGTGTACTGCCTAGGATTAGAACTGAATCACCAAGCAATGATTTGGTTTTGGTCTGCTAACATTACTAGACCAAGATCTACCTTACAGTTTACTGATTTACCAATGTAATGCATTATAATCATCATGATCCTTTTCACTCTAAATATGAATTATTCTGTTCAGTAGATTAGTCCCCATTACTGACTTTGTTGAAATCTGTTCAGAGTTCAGAGCTTGTAAACCTTAAATGGTTAATGGTTGTATTGTATGGTTGTAAAAATCTGGCTTCCCATCATACAGAAAATAAGGTTCAAGACCCTGATCCTCACCTTAAAAGCCCTTCATGACTTTGCTACCCCCTACCTCTGTGACCCCCTAACCCCCTACCAACCTGCCCGCTCCCTCCACTCAGTGGGCTCCGGCTTGCTTCTTGTCCCCCATCTTGCCCGCCCCATCATTGACGAGCAGGCCTTCAGTGATTCTAGAGTTGACGTGAGAACTGTTTGATTTGGCATCACTCCAAGGCACTTCACAAATGTTGATTTTCATGTCTCTAGTTAACCAACAAAATAATACAATACAGTATCTTAACAATGTGTGTGGTTAGCGAGATCTCGCATTAAAAGCACACATTGTCACCTTAAGTTACTGGTACATGGAGAATTATTGTCCCCTGAAGGTTTTAACTCTCACCCTTCCCCCAACCCCGGCACACACACAAAAACAAATCCAATGTAGCCAATACGAAGGTACTTTAGGATGTAATTTGATACAAGTGTTGAATTGAATCCATTTTATAATATTAAAATCTTGATCCAATTCATATTATGAAGATAATTAACCTCTTTATGGTAGGTGCAAATACCTACCGTAAGTTACGGTACGTTTGTAGCACTTGAAAAATGCTATAGAAATGTTATTTGGATCGTATTGCAACTAAGTAGAGGTTTTTATGCCACTAAGAGGCAAAACATGAAAAACTGCGAACTGAAAATCAATGGATCCAAAAAGGTTATTGTTTTCTTGTAATTAGTATGTGGTGATCCAGATCATATTATTATAAGATTTTATGTAGACATAGCACTACACTTCACTTCCATCACTCTCGTGTGAAATAGGTTTGTGTTACATGGGTTTAGTTATTTTTGTTTAAAGATTTGCAAATTGATTATTTTGTAAACTTGAGTTGATAGGCTACAATTGGATCAGAATTTCTTTCTCAGAAAACTGACTCTGGTTTTATTAGGATCGAACTGTACCAGCAACAATAGTTTATCAGGATGCAGATGTACAAATTATTTTCATTTTGATACTTTTTTGATAATTGTTTGCATTCTTTTAAGTGCAGCTCAAATACAACAACAACAATAAAATTACATTTGTAGAGCGACTTTCACATCAGGAGGATGTCCCAAGACCTGAACAGTCAGGGGTCAGATAGACTGATAGATTTAGTGCCACATAAATAATTAGCTTAGTCAGAATTGATAATTATTTATTTGAATTACAGTATCACAAGAGCAGTATTTGTGTGCCTTACATATTGTACTGGAAACATAAAAGATGCTGAAGGAGTACCTGGACAACAAATTCACAGACAGACCCATTGTGCTGAGTCCAAGCGAAATGTAGTTAATAAACAAAAGGAAAAGCTGTAAATATTGTAATTTGCAAATAATCGATGTGAACTATATGGCTGCGAACACAACTTGAGAGACAAACCAATACGAGGACTCAACTGAACAAGGCACAAAATCTAGGGCACCTTCTATGTACATGTATGTGGTTTCATACATCAATATACAACAACAAGAATAACAAAATTACACTTGTAATTTTTCATGTCAGGAGGACGTCCCATCAATAAATCAATATCGAAAGAATAATACTTGTAAAATGTTGCCGTATGAAATGATTGACCAAATTTATCTGGCCAGGACACAGGATAAAACTCCTTTAAATATTTAATCCACACATTTGACATAATGCCTTTCATGCCAAGAGGTGTCTGAAAGCACTTCAATGGATTCTGTATAAAATGGAGTGACTATTTTTGTGGGCAAATTCGTGTACAGCAATGTTCCACAAGCAGCCTTGTGAAATGAGAGACCAATTTTGTTTGGGAAACTGTTGGCCAGGAGACTAGACAAAACTTCTCACTTTTGTGTCGTGCCGTAGGGTCTTTAATATCCGCCTGAACAGGCAGACTGGATTTCGGTTTAACATCTCCTCTGAGCATAAGAACATAAGAATTAGGAGCAGGAGTAGGCTATTTGGCCCTTGAGCCTGCCCAGTCATTCAATAAGATCATGGCTGATCTATTCAAACTCCACCTACCCGCCTTATCCCATATCGCTTAATGCCTCTATCCACAATAAATATATCAATCTCAGTCTTGAATATTTTCAACGACTGAGCATCTACAGCCCTCTGGAGTGAGGATGGGACCTCCCAACAATGCAGAACCACTCTTATGAATCACAGAACCACAGCATTGCAATGTGTGGAGGTCAGGTTTGACTAAACAAGTTCCAAAATCTGGACCTTTGGCTTGAAACCAAAAACTTCTCGCTCAGAAGTGAGAGTGCAAACAACACAACATTCTTCTCACTGACAAAAAAAAATTTGCATTTGCTATAATGCCTTTCATGTCAAGACGACTTTTCAAAGTACTTGACAAAGTGATGTCCCCACAAGCAGCCCTGAAGTGAGTGACCAATTTGTCAAGGGGATTATAAAGGAACCTCTTTTCTCCGTTTGAACAGTATTATGGGTTCTTTAATACCTTCTAAACAAGGCCTTGGTAACGACTTCTCCTCCTGCGCCCCACACAGTCACATGAGAGGCTCCTCATAGCTCTATCCTTGGTCCTCTTCACTATTTGTGAACACAGTATGTTCACTGTCAAGGGCTCTGAGACTCCGTCCAGCATGGAGGGCGCTATATAAATCAAAGTTATTGTTGTTGTTGTTGTATGTGCGCATTCGGCGACGTGATCGGCAGATCTGAGTTTAACTTCTCGACATGAGAGGATGACATGGAACACGGTATCTCTGCTTCCAACCTTGATACGAGATGAAGGCAGATAACTGTCCCTCACGTCCAGGGGGGGGCAACAACAACAACAAAATTACATTTGTAATAGCGCCTTTCATGTTAGGAGGACGTCCCAAGGAGCTGGACAGTTTCGGACCCGAACTGGGAGTCTGAATTGGGGAGAGTGAAGTGCTTAACAAAAGGGAAGTCATGCTTGACAAATGGTTTAGATTTTTTTGAGGATATATCAAGTAGATTATATAGGGGGGAATTGGTGGATGTGGTGTATTTGGATTTCCAAAAGGCATTTGATAAGGTGCTGCACAAAAGATTGATCCAAAAGTTAGGTACCCATGAAATTGGGGGAAATATATTAACATGGATAGAAGAATGGCTAACGGGAAGGAAACAAAGAGTAGGGATAAACGGATCCTTCTCAGGTTGGTGGGATGTGACGAGTGGAGTGCCACAGGGATCAGTGCTTGGGCCTCAACTATTTACAATCTACATCAATGATCTAGATGAGGACATCAAACTTAAAATATCCAAATTCGCGGATGACACTGAATTAGGAGGGAGAGTAAACTCCTGGAATGACATTAAAAAAGTGCAGGGCGATATAGATAGGCTAGGTGAGTGGGCAGGTAGGTGGCAGATGAAGTATAATGTAGGAAAGTGTGAAGTCATCCACCTAGGTGGTGAAAACAGTAGAGCAGATTATTTTTTTAGCAGGGGAGAGACTAAATAGTGTTAGTGTTCAGAGGGACTTGGGTGTCCATGTACACCAGTCACAGAAAGTAGGTCTGCAGGTGCAATAAGCAACTAGCAAGGCTAACAGTATGTTGGCGTTCATTATAAAAGGGTTAGAATATACGAGTAGGGAAATCTTACTGCAACTCTCTAAGGCCCTGGTGAGACTGCATCTGCAATATTGTGTGCAGTTTTGGTCTCCTTATTTAAGAAAGGATATACTCGCCTTGGAGGGTACAAGAGAGGGATGAGTTGTGAGGATAGGTTGAGCAATTTAGGCGATATTCTCTAGAACAGAGGTTCTCAAACTGTGGTACGCAGACCACTAGTGGTCCGCGAGCTCCATTCAGGTGGTCAGCGGAAAGGTGTTTTTTTTCCAAAGTGCTTTACAACAATTAACTAACGGTACAATCAATATTAGGAAAGATCATTAAGTGGTCCACCAAGATCTTCAGCAATTTTCAAGTGGTCCGCGAAAAAAAAAAGTTTGAGAACCACTGCTCTAGAATGTAGAAGAATTAGAGGTGATCTTATTGAAACCTATAAGATTATTAAGGGGCACAGTAGAGTAGATAGTGGGAGACTATCTCCCCTGGTTGGAGAAACTATAACCAGGGGTCACACTCTTAAAATTAGGGGTCAGCCCTTTCGCACTGAGTTGAGAACAACAACAACAAAAACTTCGATTTATATAGTGCCCTCCACACCGGATGGTGTCTCAGAGCGAGAGAGAAAAAACTTCTTCATTCAGAGTGTAGTGAATTTATGGAATTCTCTACCCCAAAGGGCTGTAGCTGCTCAGTCATTGAACATATTGAAGACTGAGATTGATATATTTCTTGTGGATAAAGGGATTAAGAGATATAGGGATAAGGCAGGTAGGTAGAGTTAGAATAGATCAGCCATTAATTTATTGAATGGCGGGGCAGGCTCGAGGGGCCGAATGGCCTACTCGTGCTCTTAATTCTTATGTTCTTATATTCTGTGTTCTTAAGGGCAGGGGGGAAGGAAGATGATCGAAGGCATGGTCGAAAAGGAGGGTCTTAAAGTGGGTTTTAAAGGAGGCTAGGTTGTGGATGAGGTGAAGCGACTGCAGGATAGGATTATAGATGGTGGGGGTTGAAGACCTATCCGCTAACGATGTGGAGGGCGAGGCAGAGGGCATGAAGCAGGCCGGAGCCAACTGAATGGAGGGAGTGGGCAGATTGGTGGTGGGTTAGGAGATTGCAGATGTAGGGGGAGCGAGGCCATGGAGGACTTTCAAGGTGAGGGCAATATCTTGAACCTCTGTGTGATTGGAAGCCAGTGGAGTCAGGGAGGATGGGGGTGATAGCTTCATGCAGCTTGGTGTGGGAGAGGACATGGGCTGCAGAGGTCTGGATGATCTGCAGCCTCTGGAGGGAGAAGTTGGGGAGGCCAACAAGCAGGGAGGTTTCATAGTCAAGCCTGAATATTATGAATGTGTGTTTGAGCGTTTTGGTGTCCAGCAATGTGAGGCAGTGGCAAAGCCGGGTGATGTTGTGAAGGTGGGGAAAGATATGAGATAGGAAGGACAGTTGTGGGTCAAAAAAGACCCCAAGGTTCCAGACTGAGTCAGTGAGGTGGAGTGCGTATCCTATCACAGCGTTGCTGTGAGATCCTGAGGAGTGGAGGCGTGCAGAAGCCAATCAGGAGGTCCTTGGTCTTTATAACTGGACATGAGGTGCAGATCAGCCATAATCGTATAAAATGGCAGAACAGGCTCGAAGGGCTGAATAGCCTACTCCTGTTTCTATGTATCTATGACGCCAGGACCACTATAGATCTGACTAATTTTAATTTGCTTTCGTTGAAAGTTGACAAGCCCAAGACTCTCCTGCCTTCTCCTCAGGTGCTAACAGCATCAATCTGCATGGATGCGTTGTACGTTGTACACCTCACAAGCCTGTGAGAACTGCAATGTCTTGTTTGACTCCCAACTGTCTTTTAAATCGCACCGTTTTGCTCTGCTACGCTTAGTTATCCCTCACCCCCAAAACATTGCCATCCCGGGCATTACCTCTTCCCTCGGACTACCGAGCCCCTCATCCATGCATTGATCACATCTCTGCTTTGACTACACAAATGCTCTGCTTACCAGACTCCCCAGCTCTTCCCTACACAACCTGTAGACTACCAGAATTCTGAGGTCCATGTCCTTCTACCAGCATCTAGGAGCCTAGAATAATAATAATAATAATAATCCTTGCATTTAATATAACGCTTTTCATGTCTTAGACGTCTCAAAGTGCTTCACAGAATATACTTCTACAGTTGATCGATTTCCAGATTATTATTCGCAATTTTAAATCTCTCAACAGTCTCACCCCACCATCAACAAGCAAACGTTCAGCCTTTTTTGCCCCCACTCTATGTAAGTCCATCAAAGAATACCTCTGACTTGCTAGCTCATTCACTTCATTAAAGGTCCACCTCATTCTTACCCCTTTTTTGCTTCTGGTCAACAATCTCTCTCTACCTCCTCAGCTCCCACCCCCAGCCTTTGTACCCAGCCAATTCCGTGAATAATAATAATAATAATCCTTGCATTTGATATAGTGCCATATATAGTTGAGGTATCTCAAAGCGCTTCACAGAATATACTGTAAATTGAATTGACTGTATACTTTTGGGTGAAATGAGGCAGCCAATTACACTCAATAGTTTCCCACAAACAGTCGTGATGGAAGTGACCATTTTTTGACAAGTTAACAACCACACATAGATGATAAGTATCTTTTTTCTTAAAATGCAACTGTCATTTATTCTGATTAAATTGCTTTGCGAGTCAGTACTGGCCTATTTAAAATGTCATTGGACTCAGGTTGAGAAAATTAATATCTGGTTTCCCTTTTACTATTTTTCTCCCAAAGCTAGGATTCCTCCCCCCTTCTCCCTGCCCAGACCCAACTTCCCACAGACAATGATGCCAGCTCATTAGTGTAATATATTATCCACAAATATAGTGTAACTAGCAATGGCTTAAACCTAACTTGCTCCTTCCGGCTAATCAGGCACAGTTTTCCTTTTGGTTTGGGCTGCTTCTGATTCCAAGCAGAATTGCAAACAAAGTCTATCATGTCCCTTGGTGTATGGTGCGTTTAGTGGTATTTGGCAGTCCTCCCAATGTGATTGCTTAGTGCAAGTGAGGGAGGAATTTAACCTGTGTCAATTCCCAACAGGCAAAACCTTAGGCAAATTTCCTTACTCCTGATAACAATCCCTCAAACAAAAACTGGTCATTTCAATCCACGGTAGTGGGACACTGCTATGCGCTGAGGCTGCTGCGTTTTGCCCACAAATATACAGTCAATTCACTTTACAGTATATTCAGTGAAGTGCTTTCAGACGTCTAGAAGACGTGAAAAGCGCCATATCAAATGCAAGGATTATTATTATGATTATTAAGGACCCAATATAAAAGCAATTCTGTACGTTATTGCATATTATTCAAAGGAAGGCACCCCTAAAAATGAGAGCTTCACTTAGTATTGCACTGGAGTCTCGGCCTCGTCTGTGAGCTCAAATTTCTGATGTGAGGTTTGAAGCAACAACCTTCTGACCCAGAGGTGAGAGTGCTACTAACTGAGCCAAGCATAATTGCTCTTGGCCTTGTATTGTATTGTCAGCAATGGAGCATTCTCTTCTAATCCAGCGAGTCCAGTGTTTTTTTAAATTATAAAAGAACTAGAAAAAACAAAGAAGAGGCTTTGCTTTTGCAATGCAGGTACACGCATCAAATATAAAGCCTGGAAGCAAACTGGGATGAAAAGTGGCAGATGTTTAATGTTGACAAATGTAATATGATGGCGCTATGACAAGGGATTAAGGTCAGGTATACAATATAAATGGCAGATGCTTACAAAACATGGCCCAGGAGAAGAGCTAGTTGACAGCTCTTTGAAACACGGCATCAAGAACCCAAAAATCAAAAACAACAAAATTACATTTGTATAGTGCCTTTCACATCGGGAGGCTGTCCCAAGGCACTCGATAGTCAGTATTTTAGACCTGAGCTGGGGTTGGGAACGGGGGGGGGGGGGGGGGCATTACAGTATATTCTGTGAAGCTCTTTGAGGCATCTTGAAGATATGATAAGGTGAAACATCAAATGCAAGGATTATTATATTGTTATTACCACCTACTTTATGGCTCCTATCATCACCTCCCTCTTCTTGTTTAGCATCTGTCCCCGTTATAAAGTGCTTTGAGAGTTCGCCCACAAAACACACAGTCACTCCATAATACTATGAACTTTGAGACATCCTGCCAACATGAAACACACAATACAAAATGAGTGTTTTGCAGTGTGAAGGGCAATGTAAAATGTTCATAGAATCGTAGAATCTTACGGCACAAAAGGAAGCCGTTCGGCCCATCGAGTCTGTGCCGATAAAAAGAGCAATTTAAACCCACTCCCCAGCTCTCTCCCCATAACCTCGCAAACCTGTCCTCCCCAAATACATGTCTACCTCTCTTTTAAAAGTTGTTATCGAATCGGCCTCCACCACCTTTTCAGGCAATGCATTCCAGATTCGAACAACTCGCTGAGTGAAAACATTTCTCCTCAGCTCCCCTCTGATTCTTTTTGAAACTATTTTAAATCTGTGACCACGAGTCACTGATACGCCCACCAGTGGAAACAGTTTTTCCCTGTTTACTCTGTCGAATCCCCTCATGATCTTAAAAACCTCTATTAGGTCTCCTCGCAACCTTCTTTGTTCCAATGAGAATAAACCCAGCCTCTCTAGCCTTTCCTCATAGCTGAAGTCCCTCAATTCTGGTGCCATTCTAGTAAACCCTCTTTGTACCCTTTCCAATGCCTTAACATCCTTTCTATAGTGTGGTGACCAGAAGTGGACACAGTACTCCAGCTGAGGCCTAACCAAAGTTTTATAGAGGTTAGTCAGAACTTTTTTGCCCCTCTAATTTCCGTTTTCAGTTCTCTCCTGCACTTCCTATATTCTGCTTGGTTGACCACTGTATCTTGGGCCTGACACTTGTCATAAGCCTCTTTTTTTTGCTTTATTTTAACCTCAATTGCCCTTGTCATCCAGGGAGGTTTGGATGCCCTACATTTTATCTTTGTTGGAATGTTGTTGACCTGTGCCCGAACTATTTGAAGACGGCCCACTGCTCGTTAGCTGTTTTACCTGCCAATCTTTCTTTCCAGTCCACCTCAGCTAGGTCCTGCTTTAACTCACTGAAATTAGCCATCTTCCAGCTGAGTATCTTCACCTTTGAGTGTTCCTTATCCCTTTCCATAATTACTCTGAATCTAATGATATTGTGATCTAGGGTCCGGCGATATATCAATATATCGCTAAAACCCAATATAATTTTCATATCGATAAGCCGATATAGGCATTTCAAAAATATCGATATATCGAGGGAAAAAATCGGAATTCGCGCACACTGAACTATAAGACCCAGAATGCTCATCTCTATACACAATGCACAGACCGAGGTTCAAAGCCGCCATATTGTATTCATAGTCCTTGAATACAATATACAGGTATGCATGGGGTGGGGGTGGGGGAGAGACAGCTGAGGGGGGGTGAGGGGAGAGAGACGGCTGGGGGGGTGGGGTGAGTGGGAGAGAGACGGCTGGGGGGGGGGGGTGACGGGGAGAGAGACGGCTAGGGGGGGGGAGGGGGAGAGAGACGGCTGGGGGGGGGGAGGGGGGCGAGAGACGGCTGGGGGGGTTGGGGGGGGGAGAGAGACGACGGGCGTGGGTGGGTGGGAGAGAGGGACGGCGGCGGGGGGTGGGGTGGGGGGAGAGACGGGGTGGATGTGATAATATACAGATAGATAGAGATGGGGGGGATGTGAGAGAGGAGAGAGACACAGAGAGACACAGACAGAAAAAACACAGAGATGGAGAGAGTGAGAGACACAGAGAGAGAAAGATATTTACCTCCTGAGATAGGCCCCGAATGCGCACGTACCCATAATGCGCGCGCACCCGTAACACGCGCGCACCCCGAATGCGCGCGCGCATGCGCAGTACGAAAAACCCGAAAATATCGATATTTCGGTATATCTCGATATGAGCCCATCGATATATATCTAAATCGGAAAATTTCCATATCGACAGACCCTACTGTGATCGCTATTTCCTAGCTGCTCACCTGCAGAAACCTGTTGTACTTGCCCCACCTCATTCCCCAAAACTAGATCCAGCACTGCTTCCTTCTTTGTTGGACTATAAACTACATCAACTGCACTACCCTCATCCACCCATTCTGTTACCTCATCAAAACATTCTATCAGATTCGTCAGGCAAGGTTGGCCCTTAAGCATGATTTTTTGGGTTGGGGGAGACAGTGGGGGGGGGGGGGGGGGAATTATTTACAAAGACTCACTTTGCAAATAACCCAACAGCGTTCCTTCTAGTCGTAACCCATGGTAACTTGTAAACGACGCATTTTCAGCAATGTGCAAGCAAAGCCCTCGCTCGCTTCCCTCCAAACACGCGACCAGCGATCAAGCAATACCGTTGTTATCTTCAATAATTAATCATCTCATCGAGGCTGTTGGATTCCTTGGCAGTTGTGGAGCTCCTGTGGCTCAGTGGTTAGAGCACTTGTCTTGCAAGCTGGGGAAACCAAGCTGGGGAGACCTGTGTTCGAATCCAGGCAGCTCAGGGCGAAAGCTTGGGCAAGTTTCCTTATTCCACACGCCTAATAATAATAATCCCTCCAAAAAAAAACCCACAATAATAAAATTGGTCATTTCAATCCACGACTGTGTGTGGGACACCGCTGTGCGCAATTGTCTGCCGCGATTCGCCCACAAATATATACAGTCAATTCACTTTACAGTATATTCTGTGAAGCGCTTTGGGACGTTGATAAGATGTGGAAAGCCGCTATATCAAATGCAAGGAGTATTATTATTATTATTATTAGTTGGGAGCAAGGCTCCTCCTTAGTGCAGAGACACGAAAACCGGTTGCCCACAGAACCAGCCCCGCCGCCGATCTGTTGTACATTGAAATGAAATATATTCATGCCTCTGCATGTGTGTCACTTTTTCTCTCGTTGACGATAAGAGTAACGTAACGTTTGCGTTTGATACGCTCAGGTCACCGAGACGTCTCAAAAGTGCTTCAGAGGATTTACTGTGTATTTTGTGGGTGAGAGAGACAGACACCTGGTGAAGGTAACCCCCACCCACACAGGCTGGTCATTCAGGGTGGGCCAGGTGGGGGAATACTATACGATAAAAGGGCCAGGTGTGTTGACAACAGCAGAAAGGTTAGATGTGACCTGGCTGTTGTGCTTTTCGTTGTCACAATAAAAGGAGAAGCAGGGAGCTGCCTGCATTGCCTCGAAATGCGACAGCAGCAGCACAGACAGGGGACAGAAACAGAGCCTGAGACAGGGAATACAGCTCAGCCTCAGATAGACACACACACAGTGAGAGCCTCAGACACACACACCACACACAGTGAGAGCCTCAGACACACACACACACACACAGTGAGAGCCTCAGACACACACACACACACAGTGAGCAGAGCACAGACACACACACACACACAGTGAGCAGAGCCCACACACACACACACAGTGAGCATAGCCACACACACACACAGTGAGCATAGCCACACACCACACACAGTGAGCATAGCCACACACACACACAGTGAGCATAGCCACACACACCAACAGTGAGCAGAGCACACACACACACAGTGAGCATAGCCACACACACACACAGTGAGCAGAGCCACACACACACACAGTGAGCAGAGCCTCACACACAGTGAGCAGAGCCTCACACA